>CM069538.1:66786072-67396350 GCA_035773235.1 Eospalax fontanierii
AAGAAAGAGATCCAATAAAAAGCAATCATCATTTCCAAAAACAGGTGATGCCATAATCTGATCATAATTATATAGGATTCTGGAAAATGACTGATTTGTCCATATTACATATACACACACACACTTGTCACCTCTCCCAAGGATCTAGGCAAAAGCTTTTTTTTTTTTTTTTCTTGAGATAGGGTCTCTTGTTGTTCAGGTTGCCTTTCAATGAATTCTGTAGCTGAGACTGACCTTGAACTCTTGATCCTCTGGCTTCTGCCTCCTGAGTACTGTGATTACAAACTTGTGTGACCACCCAGTTGAAGAGCACCTTGCATACGAACTGAAGACAGTTATTTTGCCTTGATTCATATAAATTCAGGGAGACAAGCACAGACCACAGCAAATTATACACGTACTTATTTCCTCTAGTAACCATAAAATCCTTGATAGAAGTAATCAAATATTTTAACTACTGGATATATAATTTTTTCACAACGCCATGAATATCATCCTTCAAATTTCAGTCACTAAAAGTGAAAATAAAATTTGTAGATGCAATGAAATTATGTTAAACCATAACATTGCTCCTCAGAGTATAAATACACACCACATACCTAAGTACCATAGTCTTCCAAATCATTTGACTTAGCATTTTTGCTAAAAATCATTGACACCTGGGTGGTACTTTCCCAGCTGCAGGCCATGGTGCTCCAGCACTCGGATCCGTCCATATTTTGACTTTATCCTTTGTTCTTGAAACCTGTGATGAACTGTATACAAACTCGTCATGCTAGTCTGTGATGTGCTCCTAACGCTTTGGTACAAAGACTGAAAAAGATTATGTGTATTATGTGTCTGTGTGGGAGCATGTGCAGATGAGAGAAGGTGCCAGAAGAGTCCAGAAGAGGGCACTGGATACTCTGGAGCCAGAATTACAGGTGATAATTCTGAATTTGTGTCCACAGCAAAAGCAGAAGTGCTCTTAACAGCTGTTCCATGCAAGGATCACCTCAGTCTTCATCACTTAGTCACTTCTAAAGTACAATCTGCTCAGTCACACAGATTTGGCTGTGAGCTTCTTCCTCACTGCTGCCCACACCCCACATATCTGGGTTACCACTCTCCACACTCAAGTCCTGGAGCAGGGAGAAGAGTCCACCTGCATACTGCCAGAAGACTCCAGAAGAGATGCTCGAGGCTACTCTGAACTTTTAATTCAAATTTTATAAAAAGTTGTATCCACACTGTGTTTCACTGTAACAATTATTCTAATAAATAATTCTTATTTAATAATGGTGTCCTATAACTATACTTTCTCTCCTTAAGGAGAAAAATTCATTTTAGCTTTTGACAGGAGGCCTTTGGGGCTTTGATATTCTATGGCACTAAACAATGATAAGGACAATGTAAGTTCTCATTAAATATTCATCAATACCTTACAACTTAAATGAAAATAAAAATGAATTGGATACTTAATCTCAGAAGTATTCGGTTTGTTATAACATCACTCAACATTGAAAGCCAACACATCAATGCATAAACCCAAGTACCTCAATAAGTTGTAAAAAGTATTTGTATCTGACAGAAGATGGCTGGATCTGTGTGATGGAG
The DNA here is from genome assembly GCA_035773235.1 of Eospalax fontanierii. Taxonomy (NCBI): domain Eukaryota; kingdom Metazoa; phylum Chordata; class Mammalia; order Rodentia; family Spalacidae; genus Eospalax; species Eospalax fontanierii. The sequence continues at coordinate 66,787,669 of CM069538.1, forward strand.
CAGATTCCACTTTGGAAATGCTGTAAGTGAAAGAGAAGAGAGGAAGTAACGAAGAAGGAGGAAACCTTGGGGCTGGAAGGATTGCACAGTGGTTAGAGCACCCCCTGCTTTTTCAGGGACCCAAATCGGATTTGTTTTTGTTGATTTCCAAGTAATGAAGAGGATACTTAAAATTAGTTAAAGGGGGCTGAGGAGATGGCTCAGGTCAAGAGCTTGTTGTTCAAATAGTAGGATTTGAGTTTGGATCCTAGACTCTTAAAAACCTGGGCACAGTGGTGTGTGCCTGTAATCCCAGCTCTGTAGAGGACATAGGAGAGGCTTTGGAGGCTATTGGCCAGCCAGTGCAGCTGAAGCAGTGAGACTCATCTTTGATGAGAATCTGTCTCAAAAACTAAGGTGGGATTACTACTGAAGAAGAAATCTAACATAGAATTCTAAACACACACACATACACACAACACACACACACACAAACACACGCAAACCAGTTCATATACTTTAACCTTAACCATGAATTTCTGACATGACTCATTATTTATCCTCTGCAAATAAGAAGAAAGTTCCATTATCCATGTCATGCCTCTGTAGCTTCGTCATTAAATTGCAAAGGGGCAAAAGAATCTGACCAGCTGCAACATTGAAACCTAAAGTTTTAATAAACAGAATTAAATGACAAAGAAGAACAACAAATGATTGTGAAGAGAATAATGCCAAATTTACAGCTCTGAGTTCACGATATACAGCGTATTAAACATAATTCTTAACTTGGAGGTTGCTTCCTGGTCCTGCAGAGGCAGGAGCTGAAGACCTTCCAGGTGGGGAGAAAGTATGGGCAGACAGGAGAGGAGAACCAGAGTGCTAACTGTGGGAGCCCACTCTGCTAATCTGGCACTCAGCTACCTACTTGGACTCAAGGGTCAGAGATCTTTGTGGAGGAAAAGAAGAAAGCCTTTGGGGAAAAAAAATGCATTTACAGGAGGAAAAGAAACGTGCTGTTCTGAAAAGTGTCCCTGTACATCTTAGGAATAAAAAGAGACTGGCCTTCCAGATTCTGACACTGGAGAAGCCAGGTGTGGTGATGCAGGCCTTTAATAACAGCACTCAGGAGGCAGAGGCAGAAGGAAGCTCCATGGTTTGCATAGTGAGTTCCAGGACAGTTGGGGCTACAGGGAGACCCTGCCTCAAAAGAAAAAATCTGGAGAAGAAGGTTTGCTGATCTACTTATTGGTACTGGAGTGGATCCAGGACCTCAGGCAACACTAAGCACATGCTGTGCCATGGAGTTACATCTGCAGCCAATTCAGATCTAAAGGAACATATTGTGTGGGGTTGCACTGATGGCATGTGCATGCTATGCAAGCATGAGAACCTGAGTTTGATTCCCAGCACCTATATAAACCAGCTGGGCACTGAGGCATATGCCTGTAACCCCAGGGATGAGAGGATGGAGACAAGTGGCCCCCTGACTCTTTGGCTGCCAACACGACTAGCCCCATGGAAGAGACTCCGTTCACTGAGAGATTCTGTCTCAAAACTAAAGATGAATAGCGATAGAAGACACCAATGTCGACTTCTGGCATACACACACACACACACACACACACAAAGTACATACATGCACATACCACACTAACAAGCACATGAACCAAACTGACAAAGTATCGAACAATTTCTTTTAGAAAACATGCACTGTGCCTTTGTATAGTCCCCAGCACAAAGAATCAGCCATTTAAATAAAAATAATCAACAAAAAGTGAAAAGGTTGTCTCAAGTATTAATTCTGCCTCCACTTTCCAGTTGCAAAATATTCCACGTACAGTCCATGGCTCACCATGGATGTCAGTGGTAACCACACCGTATTATATCAAATCATGCCAAGTAGGTGGACTTCTCATCTCAGGGACTCCCATTAAATATACTAAAATATTAAAAAAATAAAAGGGTATGTAGCTCAGAGTATTCATTTAATTATTGAAATTATACTTCAAATTGAACTTTGAGCATGAGGAGAGTGAGGTAAACATCCCAGACCTCTGGTTGTTAATAAATAGATGTCTCTGGAGCCAAGCTGCTCTTGTTATTAAAACAAGCAAGAGAAACAATAAACAAGAATTTCAATTTAAACATTTTCAGACATGAAGTCGTTTTACCATATTTCAGTATGTAGCTTTTAGAAAACCTGATGTAAAATTTATCTGGAATTAATCTGGGTTAAAGAATCTTTCCTATATATTTTCATAGAGGGTGAAAAACATCATGTTTTTGGTAAAACCTACTGAACTGCATAGCTTATAATGAACTCTACTGTAAGCTATTCACTCCAGTTAATAATAACGTGTCATTGTTCATTTATCAATTGTAATGAATGCACCACACTCATGCATGATGTTACTAGTAAGGAAATTGTGGGGAAGGCTTGGTATATATGTACATCTGTAATTTCTGCTTTGTTATAAACATAAGACTGGTGGGAAAGTCAATTTTGAGGGTGGAGAAATGGCTCAGTGGTTAAGAGTGAATACTTCTCTTGCAGAGGACCTGAGTTCTATTTCCAGCACTCACACAAGGCAGCTCACAACTCTCTGTAACTCCATCTCAAGGGGATTCAGTGCCTTCTTGCCTCCAAGGACACCTGTACTTGTGGGCACATATTCCCATAGACACACATGCATACACATAGTTCAAAAATATAAAAAATTCCTTAAATACAAGCAATTTGGGGCTGGAGATATGGCTCAGAAGTTAAGAGTACTGGCTGACAGTTAAGAGTAGAGAGGACATAAGTTCAGTTCCCAGCACAGACATGGCAGCTAACAACTGTCCATGGAACAGGACAACTTGAGTTCCAGGGAATTTGATGCCCTATTCTGGCCTCTGTAGGCACTTACATGGGTACACTTACATATATCAGGATAAACACTTAAAAATTATTTTATTTTTATTTTATGTGTATGAATGTATTGCCTGCATGTGCGTAACTGCATCCATGTCATGCAGTTCCCAGGGAGGGCAGAAGAGGGCATCAGATTCCCCTGGAACTGGAATCACAGATGGTTGTTAGCCACCATGTGCGTGTTGGGAACTGACCCTGTGTCCTCTACAAGAGCAGCCAGTGCTCTGAACTATGTAGTCACCTCTCCAGGCCCCCCAAACATTATCCTTAAAGAAAAAATGACAATTTTATTTTTTAGAAAATCATTCTCATGGATGATGATCTAACTCCCACATCATTAGTTATCTGCAAGACCTCCCCAGCACTTCAGGAAGCTTTAAGCTGCTCTCACCAGGAGCTGGGGAATAGAAGAATCTCAAGTATGGAAATATGAGTTGCTCCTAAATGAAGGTCATATTTTATCAAATGTAATAAAGTTGAAGTTCTACTGTTTTATTAACAATCAAAGAATCTGATTTGATATCTTTTTATCTGACAGGTGACTCACCTATATATTAAGGCACTAATTTTGCTTAAGTGCTCAGATGTAAGCAGAAATAGTAGTTTTGAGCACTGAAGAAAAGGAAAAGCATTTGATCAGGTAAGGCACAAGGCTACACACTATTAAATGCCTGTGGCTCCACACACAGTATTAATCAGGAAAATGTAATCAGATCATTGTATAGTTTACATAGGCAACATGTAGTTACTGTGTTCTTGCCTACATAAAACTGCACTAATATGATTAATATGAAATTAAATGCCAGGGACATAATTATGTTAAAGTATACTTATCCTCTTCCAGCAATACCTCACATTAATGCTAACCATAAAGTCATAACATCCTTATAAAGCATTAACAGGAAGCCACAGATCTTACTTATTAAATGTATTAGTAGTTAATAGCACTACATAAACCATGTACATGAAAAGGTGCAAATATTCACATACGGTTTATAATTTTTGTTAGAGTAAAACATCGCACCATATTTAGAAGCAATTATAAGAAAACACTACATTTTCAGGCTTAAATACTTTAAAAAATTTTGTTAGTTTTTTTTCCGCCCCCCCTTAAAAACCTATTTTTGAACATGTACCATGGAAACAGATACTGATTCACAGTGCTAACAGAAGTCCCCCTTCTGTGGGCACAGAGTAACATTTACTAATGAACTGACTTCTGTGGATGGAGACATGGGACGAGGAGAGCAGGGAGAGCTGTCTAGTCAGATTTCACAGTGTTTGCACATATAGACTGTAACAGAGTGGTAATTAAGCGACACGTTTCCTCAGAATCTGAAAGCCTGTTTCAACCTCCTCTTGCCACTGCAGGACCTTCCAAAACTTTCAATTTTAAAGTTGATTTTTCTCAGTAATACAGTAGTCTTTCCAGAACCTACTAATTCCCAGCATGCAGATACAATGGGATAAATTACGGGACAGTTTAGGAATATCTAATTTGCTGCAAAGGATTGTTACATTTTCTTTAAATACATAATTATGAAAAGAAAAATAAAATACGGGATTTAGACAGTATATTAAGTAATATTTGATATGCACAGAACTCCCAATTGAAGCACTTTTAAAATCTCGAGTAACACATTTGAACCTGTGTTCATGAAATATCCTTTTTGCAACAAGTTTTATGGATGAATACCAAATTATTCATTGTGAATGACAAAAACCTGATACACAAGAGTTGGTGGTGACCAAAGACAGTGCAATAGTTATTATTTTTTCTCCAATGTTTATGGTTATTTTTCCCTTCATTTTCCAAGTGAAGGACAGCTCTGTCCTGCCACAGGCCACGAGGTGCCAGTTTATTAAATTGCATGTTCCTTTTTTTCCTCGGGACAGCAAATGGAATGTTAGTACTCTCTTGGTGCCTCTCAAAGATTTTCCCTAAGCACCCCAGGACAATGAGGGAAGCCCCACCCAACAATTCATAGACATTGCTTTACTGAGACTAATAATTTTTCCCCGGGATTTAAAATATAACAGCACCTTAGTATCATGAGTCAACTTTATCCTTTCCTGAAAGCTGGATTTTTTGCTTCAAATCTATGTGCGCTCTGTGTATAATATTTTTTACGAGCCTTTGCAGTTTTCAAATAAGAGCACTCAGGTGCTCCAGATACAGGCAAGCTAGCTATGTTTTCAAGTGAGCAAGTTCCCTTTAAACAAACCTGAAGTAACACTGAAACACACTATCAGCCAATACACTTGGGGAGGGGAGCTCTTATGAATAACTTGTGCACCTTGGGGTAGATCAGTAATATGGCATTCCAAGTTCTTATCTTCCCATAAAGCTGTGGCCACTGATATACTTACTTTCTTATGAATTTATGTAAAATTAAAATTTCTGAGCAAACTTTTATGCACAAGAGACTGTATGTGAATACAGTTTTCATACTTGCATGTTGTTAATGGCCTTTAGACCTTTGAGCCAGAGCACTGGCCTCATGAAGTACTGCTAAGCACTTTGTGCTGAAACATTTACCTGACTCTTTGAATATATAATCTATCGAACTTTGTTTTGATTTAAATTTCAGTGTAAGAATGCCAAGGATTAGATCCAGTCCTATTACCTGGTGCATTTACTAATACATTAGGATCACTGAAATGCAAGCCTAATGCTTGAATTAATGATGCTTTTCACGACTGCCATCACTCTGATATGACAGTCACAGCCTGTCCTACTCCTGTCCTGATCATGTGATGCACACAGGGATGCTCCTCCATTCTTCATCTTCCCCAGCTTCCAGTGATCCACTGATGAGGTGCATGCTGGCCAGTCAAAGGCAGAATTCTAAAAATGTTAGAGGCATTTTGGCTCCAAGTGTGAGACGTGAAAACCTGTAGATGACGCTTAAAGCTTGATGGCATAATGTGTATTCAATGTTTCTTTAAAAGGCACTCATTCAGAATACATTTGATCCTAGAGGCAGGGACACAGGAGGGATGACTTAATTCACCACGGGCAACATAGTAGCTGCCTCAGCACTGAGGAAAATGGCTCTCCCTTTCCCAGTAACCATGAACTGCTTATAGTTCCTCGGGGAGAGGTGGAGCTTCAGGAGCCTCTCCTGTATCCATGAGGGTCCAGCCCTATGAAGGCAATCACCCAGGCTGTGCATACTCCGTCTAATGAAAAGAACTTGTCTGCTTTTATTTAAAAAGAATTCAAGTTACTTCTGTCTAAGTTGAGGGCATAGTACTTACACACACACACACACACACACACACACACACACACACATACACAAAGTGTCATGAAAGTAGCTAAAAATGATCATTTCTGAATACAAATAAAATGTTGAGGTCATTGGGACAGTGATGGTAAAACACATGCATGCAGTTTCAATGATTGGTATGATCAAGTCAGCACCTGCATTATTTGGGAAGAGGAACTTGTGGCTCTGAAATGATTTGAGACTTTATTCTTAGCCACTGAACTGAGAAGGTGTGCACAAGAGTGAAGTCTAAAGATAACATATTAACTTCAGAAAATCTGTCAGTAACCTTCTATGCAAATATATGATATAAAACAGAAAACATACAATAGGTATCTTTAAGAATAATGTTTCAGGGGCTGGAGAGATGGCTCAGCAGTACAGAGTACTGGCTGCCCTTGCATAGGACCTGGAAACAGTTCCCAGCACCCACAGGTTGGCTAACTGTCTTTAGCTAACTGCAGTTACAGGGGATCTGATGCCCTCTTCTGATCTCCACAGGCATTGTATGACAAGGGTGCATTTACATGCATGCAGGCAATACACTCATATGCATAAAACAAAAATAAAAATAAATTTTTAGAAAGACCAATGTTTCAGATTATTGCTAATCTTGAAACACAATAGGAGGAATGAAATGAAATAAGCACACATGGAATGATGAAACTAAAACATGCTTGACTTAGAATCCAAAAGTGGAAAAGAGCACAATTAAACAAAGTTAATTATGTTGAAAGATGAATAGAAATAGAAAAATACATTACTGTTAAAATAACTATTGGGTTAACCTGAAATATTTTGTGAGAAAAACGGAATGTTTGGTTTTCCTGCATAAGCAAGTTCTTGGTCAGAGGGAAGATCTGAGATCTCATGTGGAAGACAATGGCAGCTGATGCATAATAGCTTAGGTGGGTGGGGAGAGGGCTCAGTCAATAAATTGCTTGCTGTGTATATTTGGAATTCTTAAAACCCATGTCACATGGCTCATAACTGCCTATAACTCAAGGGATCAGATGCCCTCTTCTGGCTTCTGAAGATACTTGCTCTCAACTGTACAAACCCACACACAGATATACCTATCTACACATAATGAAACATAAATCTTAAAAACAAAAACTTGAAAAACAAATTGGAGAAATGTGTACAAGCAGCATCCTGTGCCCACGGATGACACACTGCCTAGGACACACTGACCTCTTTTCCAAATAGCACAATAATGCTCAGGGATTTCCTAAATGTTCCTCCCTTTGTAGACATTCAGTATGTTTATATTTATCTCCCTTGACATTAGGTAAGATGACAGGGCCAATAAAATCTGGTGGGCTGAGTGACATCCATCCATCTCTTTCCAACAGAGTCATTTACAAGTTGCTGGTCTGTTTTCCCCAAGACCAGCCTGAGAGTCATGCTACAATCAACTGTGTATGGGTGAGAAATTGGTGCTGCTGAGTAAGCATAGGAAACATGTTAACTGCTGCTGCACTACACACAAGTCTACCTTGTCTGATAAGGCCGCCATATGGGTGATACAAACACTCTCAGCACAGAGATAAAAGGTTGAAATAGTCACAAAAATGACATAAATCAGAATCACACCTAATGTAGATTTAACCCAGAAAAAAAAATTAAAAATTCTTAAACATCTTGATATTTCTCCACAAAAATTAAAATAACCCAAATGTTTTATTGTAATGGCTTGAAAACGTTAGAGAATCTGTTAGAGAAAAGTGTTATGACTCATTTTGCCAGCCAAGGGAAAGTCATGTAATACCTGAGTGGCACCTGTATCTAGATCTATAGAAGGAAGGAAGGAAGGAAGGAAGCACTATGATAGACTGCAGTATGAAAGTGAAAAAAATTCAAACAGTCCCTGGGAAGTTAGAGAATAGTGGCTGTAACATCAAAATGCAAAGTTTAAGATCCATGATAGTTCAATAATACTATGCATATGGTCTTATGTGTTCAACAGCTGGAAAAGCAATGTGTTTACTCCCTTTTCCCTTGTATGCATCCTATACCTCAAAACATTTTAGCACAGTTCTTCAGTTTATTGGTATTCTTCCTCCAGGCATCTCCATGCCGTGAAACTGTGAAATTCAATGAATATCTTTTTTTTTTTTTTTTTTTTGGACAGAATTAAGCTACAAACATATAACAATGTCAGGGCTCAGCTAGGCTTCTCCTCCTTCTCCTCTCTCTTCTGCCTCACTCTTCTTCCCCTCACTCACTCTTCCCCTCTCTCATTGCCCATTAGGAAATTACATTGAAATATCAGAGAACAAATGTTAGGAGCTTCCTCTTTGTAGATACGTGATTCTTAGCCTCTGAAATTTAATGCAGTCTAGCCAACTCCATATTCCAGGCTACATCAACCAAGAATCACAAATTGTGTGACAGATTTTTGTGAAAATGTAAAGAAAAAAATGTTTTCAACATGAACTAACTGAAAATATTTAGTTTTCAAATTTACCAAAGAAGAGGAGGGGGGATATCTAAACCGGCGTTTCAGTTAATTTCAACAATATGATCTCAGCGTGAGGCAGGGGAACTGGTCACAGTAAATGTGTCCCCAGAGTACAGCACTTACAGACGCACCAAGGAACAGTGGCTGTTGCATCTTTTGTGAAACCTGACTAAAAGAAAGAGACAGAACTGCTCATTAAGCAACACAGTCCTGCCAGTGTGAAAGGATATCCCATCCACTGAAATTAAAGTCCACTGAAAAATCATTACATCCCAGACAGTAAAGTTACAAAACAGAAGTCAGGATTTTAACCTAAGCACAAGAATTTAACAAATGTTTACTCTTTTACTTGCTACCAAAAGGACAAAAGCATGACCTCATACTAAGAAGCAGCAATGCACACAGAAGAGATTTTGTAATGTTCTAAAGAGAGTTTGTCATGTTCTAAAACTCAGTTTAAAGCCAAATACCCAATTTCTACTAATAATCCCCCAAATGTGTATTAACTCATTAAGTGCTAGAAGGGACTTTCTAAGTTGGACTTTTCATACAATACCAATTATAAACATTTAACAAAAGTAACATCAAAGGCCAACTATACTTAAAGTCACCTCCACTTTATGAACACTTTTGACATGTTGCATATGTTTAATATATGCAAGATTCCATAATAAACTCAGCAATAACACTATTGTCTTTACCAAGACAATGGAGTTATTCACACAAAGTACAGAATCCCCTAAATTGACTAAAGAAAATTTTAAACATGCAGGCAAATTTATTAATGCATTAATAATAATCAATTATTAGCTGAGAAACACCATTAAGTAACCTGATTTTCCAGATCCCACAGTGCTTTTTTTTTAAGGCTGTCTATGCCTGCCTCTTTCCAATTTAATGAAAAAAATTACTGTATAAGCCCTAGGAAGTGTCTTTGGTTGGAGCAGAAAGCATTGTGCTAACAACCTAAAAGGACAGTATAGCTGAGATCCAGCTCAGAAGACTCTGATGTAACACACAGTCACAGGAAAAGAAGAGCATGCCATCTGTGGTACACAGTTAAGAACTGGATTAAAATGTTTACTATATTAATACAACAGTCATAAATTCTATTGAAATTATGTGATTTTTACATATATGTATAAGTGCTTAAGTAACATAATTCTTAGTTTCAATTGGAAATTATAAAATGAGACAAAATTTTTATAATGGTAACGTAATATTATTCATGTCAAAATATTATTGCTGGGATAGAGAAAGTAAGACAGAGAGAGAGAGGGAGAGAGAAAGAAAGTGAGGAAGTAAGGAAGGAGGGAGGTGGGAGGTTGGAGAAAGAGAGAGGGTTAGGCAGACAGACAAGAAAATCAAAAAATCTTCTTCAAAAATGCCCCCTACGTTATTTTTTATGCTTCTAAAAATGGGCAGATACCTCTGCAAACACAGCGGTTCAGCAATTTCAATGCTGTTACTTTAAAAATCCATTGCTTCACCTGGTAATGATAGGCCTGCTCCCTGTTAATGGGTGACATTTCCTCCTGGAGAAGAGACCACACTCCCATATCACCATTCTCATTAATTTCAGCAAAGCGAATAGGATTGTCACACACTGTGGCTGCTCCTGCATCCTCCCACTCGACACCATGTGATGAATCTGGAAAACATCTTAGATGTGCCAGTACTTTGCCACTGGTATTAGTTCTGTCTCACCCGTCGTGTGCTATGGCAGTGAGCTGAGCATTTAGCTGGATGAATGATTAGGGCATCTTTACACTTTACCGAGTATTTTTCACATTAAATGTACCTTATGCAAACACACAAGCACATATTATAGCATTTGCTAAGAGGATGTCAAGGCAAGCATCCTATACATAGGTTATTTGCTTCCAATTTCCAGTTTTCTAATTCATATGTATCAGCTACAATACATCAAGTTAGCTAAAATCATATTCTTATGCTGTGCTGATAATTAGATGCAATCAGCAGATTCATCTGAATTGCATTCTCTTGCCTAAATGCCTCAGTAATGGTAATGTTTTAGAGTAAAGCAGTATTCAACTGTCATTTGTCACCCTGCCTCCAGGGAACATGGAAGGAACATCACAGGAGGAAATGGGGCGGGGGGAGACCACTCTCACTGCCTCAGATTCAACATGGTTATGAATCACATAACCATGTTTTATACATGTGTAACTTTACTTGTCTATTTCTGTGCACGAGTGAAGCATGTACAGATGAAGTCAAGTACCACCTTCATTGTTGCTGTATCTAAGTTCAGAGTGCAGAATGTTTGTGATATATTATCTCATTTCCACACACCTACAAGATTCCAGATATGTCTGGAACGTGTATGTCCTCATACAATAGTTTTCCTGCCTTTCCTGCATGTAGGAAGACATGCACTAGTTACACACTCATATTCAAAGTGGCATGTGCCTAAAGCTCTTGGGGCAGCTGGGAAGCAACTACAGCACGTGAGAACCAAGGTAAATTTCCATTTCTTGGTGAACTTTCATCACTCAATGAAAAGTAACCAAATAAATAATGCTTTATCTACCAAGGCCTCTAGTCTTTAGGAGTCTAAATTTAAGGTTGAATGATCATTAATAAGTAAGTACAATATTTGATAAACATGTAAAAAGAGAGTAGAAAACAGTGAAGATCCAACACAAATGACAGCTGGCTTTGGATGGGATTTCAACAAGGGCCACAATAAGGGGCCACGTCAGCAAAAACAGTATGTAGAAGGAAGGCAGGGCCAGCCCATCCATCAAGGCATGGTTTCCCAAGGAGAGGGCGGTGCTGGACCGCCAGCTCTTCTTCAGACAATGCTTCTGGAATTGGGAAAGCGTTTTTCCCTAGGGAATATTTGTTTAACATGGGGTTTTAAGACACATTTTCTTTATAAAGGTGAGATTTATGGACTAAAATCTCTTATTAGGAAAATCAGCTTTTAGGAAGGCTGAAATCCATTAGAATAAAAGGAAAATGTCAAAAAAGATCCATACCAGTCTGGTTATGGATAAATACACGTACATGTGTGTGACATAAATATCCAACAGGAAGATTAAGAGCTAGCACTGAAATGCTACTGTACTTTTTGCAAAAGGCTTAGGATTTTGTGTTTTCCCTGTCCCATGGGTATGAGCTGTTAATATAAAGAAGGCCACGGGTGCCACTTTTGGAACCCAGAAATTATTCAAAAATACACAATATAATATGCAAGATGTGATTATAAAGACATGAAATTGATTTTATGAATTACAGAGAAAAATAAGATTCATTTCATAACAGTCACGCCTTGTATAAATTATAGTCCAGCCAACAGGGACACTTAAATATGCACTTTAATTTGGATTATAGTACAAAAGTAACTTCACTGTCTAATGAGATGAATTATTAATAAATGCTAAAAGATACTTTTAAAAAGCCTTGCTTGAATAAAGGCCAACTCTAATCTCATGTATTTTACAAGTAATCTTCAATAAGCCATTTACATTTTATCTTCAATTAAACCACACCCTCATGTAGGAAACCTTTTTCTGAGTTAGAAGAAGTTGTACCAAGTCTGGTGGTACAGGCCTATAAGCTCAGCTACTCAGGAGGCTGAAGCACAAAGCCTTCAAATTCAAAGTCTCCTTGGAGTTTAGCGTAAAAGACCAGCCTAAAAAGACAAAGTCAAGGCCAGGGATAGACTCCCTCTCTAGAAGCTGTTGATCAAGGGTCACATAGACCTTCAAACAACTAGCCACTGTCCCTGCTCTTTGTTATCCACCAGAACTGGAGAGATAGATCCTGTTGCTGAAGACATTACACATATGAGCTGTAGAACAAACAAGGAGAAATCAAGCTGGTGTTGACCTCCAAGCCTCATCTCCACAAGCTTAGCATAGTGCTGGAAGGCGCTACAGGAAGGGGAAAAATAATTATGAACTTTACTTACCCAGCTCCGATCCTGTGAACTACAATTACAGCTGGCCTGGAAAGATATTCCACCACTGCAACTGTGGCACAAATATTATCAGAGCAACCAAGAACACTTTCATTCCATTATGGTCTACTCCCTAGGATGGAGCCCATATCTGACACTGATATTAGGCTCAAGAACCTGAGGCTAGACAGGACATAGGGGAGAGCCTAATACCAGTTTTCTACTAAATACTTATCATATTAAACTGACTCTTAGTGATCTATTGTTATACACATAGATTAATTCATCTCACAACTCTTACCAGCAAAGGTCCCTTATCCAAAAGATAGTGACTTAACAACTGGCCAATGCGCATTATCCCTGAATAGGACACCTAGACCAAACTTCTGCCTCTCAAAGCTCAGAAATCATTGCAGAAAGATTGTAAGAGCCAGAGGTAATTGATGACCACAAGGAAACTGTCTGCCAGACAGCTGGTCAATAATTCATGAACTCACAGAAATGGTGACATGTACAAGTCCCACGAAAGCTCAAACTAGACAAAAATCCCACCATAAACATGAAGAAGTGGGTAGGGAGCTCTAACCCAGACTAAGAGAGAACTCATTCCAGAAAACTGTCCTCTGACCTCCACCCCATTAGCCTTGGCATGCACAAGCCCCTCCCCAACATAAAAAATAGTACACACAAAATAAGTAAATAAATGCAAAAAGGAAAATGAAATCTGTCCCAATTGTGGCTCCCAGATAAAGAATAATTTCTCAGCAGTTCTGGGTCTTCATTTCTTTCCCTGTTATAGGAGACAGTCTCACTAGATCACTCACAAAATTAAAACTCTACGTATCCACAGTCTGAACTTTCATGTTTCCAAAACTCCCGGAGCCAACAGCTCCACTGAAGGTTGAGCCCAAGTTTTGCCTTCTGTACCCTACAGAAGAACATGCCTGTGAAGAACACAATGGCTTTCTGGGACTGGAGAGAAGGTTCAGTCAGTAAAATGCTTGTCATGCAAACATGAGCACCTGGGTTCCATCTGTAATACCCGTGTAGAAAGCAGACACAGTGGTTCATGTCTATAATCCAGCGCTGGTGGGGGTGGATTCCTGGAGCTCCTTGGCTGGAGAGCCTAGCCTAATTGGGTAACCCCAGGTCCAGTGAGAAACTCTGTCTCAAAAGTGAAATTGATGGCTCCTAAGGAAGGACACTTAAGGTTGACCTCTGGCTTCCATATGCATGCCCACACATACATGCATATCACCTCAAACATGAACACACACAGGTATACATAAGAAAACACAAGAATAAAATTACTGTACATACATATTTCTTGTCTTATAAACGCGTCTAACTCCCCCAAAGTTAAATCCAAATACAAAGCTCCCAGGAAATTATGGACCAAAGGGCACTGGTAGTCCAGAGATAAAAGTGGCAGTCACTCAATCACTCTTCTTTGCAATTGGTTAAAAAAATTATGCACATGCTAATGGACTGTAACTTGTGTTCTAGGTGCTTTTCTTTGCTAAAATTCATTATGTTATCACAGAATGCAAAAGAAATTGAAGTCATTCTGCCTGAAACACAAGTGCTCCTAGAATAGATCAGTCACCTTCTGTGCATGAAATATACTTCAGTCATCTCGCATTCAAGTGTCGCTGAGTTTGCCTCCTCGAAGATCCAACATGCCACCCTGACAGCAAGTTCCAAATTCCATGCCTTACATCTCTTAAAAGCAGGGATTTCAAAAGGCAAAGAGAAGACTCAAACTTCCAAACATACCTCCCTACAAGAGGGCCTCAGACCAGCTTCATAAGGTAGGTAAATCAGATGCCACCCTGAAGACAAAATGATTCCTGGAGACACCTCAAGAGAGGCAGCTCATCCTTTCTCAGAAGTTCACATGATAGGATGTGTGCTTCTCAGGGAAGATAACTAAAAATTAGCAAAGCCTTCAAAGATACATGGCAAGAAAGGTAGCAGGACTAATGTGAGCTACAATTGAAAAGGTTTTACTGTTACTGGTTCATGATAGTATTTTAGCTGATGCTAATCAGCTTCAGGGGGAGTCTCACCCCTCAGAAGAAACTTGAAGGCTAAGGCAGGAGGATACAGGTGTATAAGGTCAGCCTGGCCTACATAGTAAGACTCTGTCTCAGAGAATACAGGGGCCTAGGGAGATGGTACTCTCACACAGGACTTAAGTTTGCTCACCAGCACCCACACAGACAATAAGCATCCAAAACCAGTTACTGGGGATCCAACACCCTCTTCTGACCTCCATTGGCAATGCATATACAAAGTTCACTTACATACATGCAGGCCAAACACACATGCATATGTATATAAAAATAAATAGATGAAAGAAAATCAAAAGCAAAGATTCTAATTATATACAAACTCAGTATTTTCTATATGGAAACCATTCTATGTTTAGTCTCCCTATCATAATGGCCATCTATCACTCCTCTACCTGTCTTTCATCTATCTATCTATCTATCTGTCTATCATCTACCTATCTCTCATCTATCTTTCTCATCACTCTCTCTCTCATTTACCTATCATCTATATCTACCTACTTACCTACCCACATACCCTCTTTATCTCTCCCTCTTACTCCCTCTCTCTATTCACATTCCAGTGCAACTTTTGTTTTTTCACAAGTATTCTTTTATTCTAGGGTTGAAAGAAATTTAAGTCTAGTAGTCTATTTTAAATGCACAGATCACCTTTTGATAATTCTTTCATGGACTTCAGTTTAGACTCTACAACAAGCAGCTTTGCTGAATATCTTATTGTTTTTCCAAGCAGTTTCAAAATCCCTTGATGTTTGGCTTTTTTTAAAAACAAAATTAATGAGGTTAACCTTCATTTGTCAGACTTTCAAAGTTCCTTTACGGTATCCCAGGCCAGTCGTTTAAACATGACTCACACACGTTCAAGGGCTTTTATGTCTGACTTTTAAAAATTGCCAGGCTCAAACTAGGTATTTTAAAAGGGAAAGATGGATCTAACATTTTCTTAATCTTAAACACATTCATTAGGTGCCTAAATATAGGTTAATCTCACCTAAGATTTATGAAATTAAAGACCTCTGAACTGGCCTTTAAAGATATACTGAGACCGTTTCTCATTGTGTCAATCTTCTTTTCCTGTGTACAACAGCTTGCTTCTCTTCTTTTCATGCTGGAGACATTAACAGGTATGTGACATGCATGCAATGATTTTGGTCTTTGACATGAAATTCCTCAGCAAATTACACAAATTAGAATGAAGATCTACTTAGTGATCATTAGTGGCTATTAGGACAAGAAATTTAAAAGCTAAAATTGACATTTCATAGCATTTGCCTATCATGAAAAAGTATGAATTTTACTACAAAAATATTTAGTTTATGAAATGTTAATGGGCCTGTAGCTTGCAAGAAAATGTCTCTCACAAAGAAAGCAGCAAATATAATTAGCTTTGTCTTCAGTATTATCAGCTAGATTTGAAAGGTTGTACATTGATTTGAAATACAAACCTCTTGGTCTAAACCTCCAACTTCCCAGAAGGCAAAAGAGAAATAAAGCTTCTAAGACTCGCCCCCTCCCCCCCGCCCCCCGCCCCATCTCTCTCTCCCTAGCCACTGCCTTCACGGCATAAATTTCTGGAGGATTTTTGTGGTTTTGCTGTAGTTTGATTTTAGAGTAACAAAAATTGTGAAGCCCACTGGACCCTGTGTTTTAAATACAAACCATACTTTGCACATAAGCCTTCTCATTTCATGCTACTTTGCTTTCTAAGTTACCTAAATCATTCCATTAGAGGGAATGAACAAGGCATATTTTTTTATTAATACTTGAAAGGAAAACATACAACTCTGCTTGGTCCTTTAATGTCTCAGTAAGTATCTACCCACAGCTCCTTAATGAAAACAGGCCATGGAGTTTCATTTCCCATATTTCCTTCTGCTTAGTGAACAAAGTCCTAATAGGTATGTTAAAATGAAAACAGGGATAAAGGTCTTTGTAACTGATGGAAATGCCTGTGCAGCTTTTTAACCGGAATACTGACCATCAGCAAATCAAGAGATTGGGGTGGCTCAAACAGAGCCCGTATTACACTTGATTCACTGATCCCTTTCAAACTCTTGCCCCCAACTTGGGCAGAATACAAAACCCTTCTAAGCTTTGCTGAATCTTTTTGTCTGTCTGCAAAACAAAACACAACCTAAGAATAAACTTTTAGGAATGAAATAAGATTTGCATTTCGACAGATCTCTGCTTTTCGTTTATCTCAGGCACATCCTCTTTCTACATTTTGTCACAAGGAACAGTCACTTGTCAGTTAGCGGTCTCAGCAGAAGCATATGTAGCTAGCTTAGCTTTCTCTAAAGAAGAAACTTGAATGAAAATATGTTTTATGTATCCATCAGTGCTCAGTGTTCTCAAAACAAGTAAGATTGTTATTTATATTCTAAATTGAGAGTGAATACAAGAATAATGTCAAGAGAATATAAAAACACAAAATTCACATCTAAAGTTAATTTACATTAAATGTAAAAAGCAAGAGGGCTCTAAATTCAAGCTATAACAAAAAATTATTTTGTTAATGTTTAGAAACAAGATTTTATAAAAATTAATTTCATTTTTATTTATTTATGTGTACGTGTGTGTGTGCGCATGCATGCACATATGTGTACAAGTGCCTCCAGAAGCCAGAAGATGGTACTGGAAGCTCTGGAATTGAAGTTATGGGCTGTTGTGATCTGCCTGAAACGGGTGCCAGTTCTGGGTCCTTTGAAAGAGCAGTAAGTGCTTTTAACCACTGAGTCATCTCTCCAGCCCCACAAGATTCATAAAGATTTTTTTTTTCTCCTAAACACTTAAAGACATTAAATACAGCATGACCTGGTAAGGTTTTAGACAGGCTGTTAGATGAAAGGCAGAAAGTTTATCAGATGTCTTCTTTTCAATCATCCTCTCCTCGTTCATAGTCAGCTTCTAGCTCATGGCATATACTGAATTGTTTTGTAGCCTACAAATACCATGGAAAGCAGTGTGAAAACCTAGAGAAATGCATTAGGGCAATACTCAATTTCAGGGTGTTGCAGGGTGAGATTCTGAGAGAGTCTCATTAAGTACCAGAAAAAAACAAACACAGAGTAAGTCTAAGTCCAAGGAAAGGCAACACCAGCCATTAAGACATAGAATTCAAATAGACAGTATAAGATACAGCTTCCAAAAGAGTGCGACCAGAGCACTGGAAGTTTGCAAAACCTTGGGAAACAAGTATTCTACTTTGGGGGCAAGAGCTAATGGAAGCAGTGTTCAAGAGCAAATAACGTAACTTAAATATGCAGGCTGGAATCGTGAATGAAAACCCAGTACTTGCAAAGCACTGAAAGGTTATTGTTTGAATATGAATGAAGGCTCTGAGCCAGAATGACGGGAACAAGAATCTCTGAAAAAGAAATCTATACAAAGCAGTGGTAAGGGCAGAATCTGAAGGAATTAATAAGTAATCACATAACTGATCAGATGTGCAGATGGCTGGACAGGGTCTAAAAGGATTCAGTGTAAGGCTAGCTGGATGGTGGAAAGAAGGCTGCAGCCAGGGAGAATTTGAAGGACAGGAAGAGTTTTCAGAAGTGCTGACTTAATTGAAACATACATGACATGTGCATTATCTGAGCTTGATATTAGGTTATACACAAAAGACTCAGGAATTATCATGCAATTCTTGCCTTGCGGGAGTTTCTAGCAACCCATGAATGCTGGAGTGAACACAAATGGTCTATGTAGTTGAAGTCTCAGAATGAGGAGAAATCTCTCAGGGATAAAGTCATGTCTTTCCTGCAGAGATTATCTTGTTGAGTTGTCTTATTGCCAGAAAACATCTGGTAGCCACCTTATACGCAGGCTTCTCTTGAACATACATTAAAACAAAACTGATGTCAGCCTTCATGGTGTCTTCTATCTTCACTGAATTTAGTATTTTTTTCCTTGAATATCTAGTTTCTCTCCTCTACGTTATATTGGAATACGACTTTTCTCTCTTAGGAATCTGCTGCTGACATAAATTACCACCCTTGTGACATTTGAGCACTTACTGAATGCAAAATACGTTTCAACTTTCATAACTCATGAAGACTCACCAAGTCTTGTGAGCTTGCCCATTACCAGGGGACAGCACAGTAACAGTGACTGGGTTACTCTCTGGGGCTGGACATGGCAAACAGCACTTTAACTCATTTAGATTCTGGTTCCTGTTTCATGCCTACCACAGTGGGTCTCACAAAAATCCTAGTCTCTTCATTTCCTTCCTAACCACCTGAGATAGATCGGGGGCAGATGATGTGTGCTATGTTGGCTGTGGGGGCCGGGTAAGGATGCAGTGGCACATGGATTCTTTGCCAAATTGTACCCTTACAGTTTTATCTCAGCTGCAATCTTCACAGAGCTGGATGGGTATTGCAGGGATTCCACATGACCATTTCTGATTCTTGCAATTCCAGCCTGAGCAGGCGACTCATATTTCCACTTTGTAAATGAATTAATTATGACTCAGAGAGATGAAGCAAAATGCTCTAGGTCCAACAACTGTCAAACAGAACAAACTGCCATCACGAAGGACCAAAGCACTTCAAATGATGATCAGTTTCTTGTTCCCTGTTAGCCTATGGCTTTTTATAATTACATGTTTTCTGCTTCTCCCAGGCCACATCAGGATTCCATCCTCTGCATCATATGATCTACTGTCAAATTTATCTCATTGCAAACTTGTAAGAATTTTGCTCTGGTTTTATCATCTGTAGGGTATAGAGTTTGGCATGAAGCATGCCCCAAGAAGGCTCATACATTGAAAGGTCAGTTGCCAGCTGGTGAAACTACATTAGGAAGTTCTTGAACTTTTGGAGGCAGGGTCTAGCTGGAGGGAGCATGCTTCTGAGGGTGGGTCCTTGGCTGTACATAACCCTGGCTCCTTTCTGTCTTGCTCCCTGTATTCTGTCCACTGTGATATAGGCAGCCTTGGTCACCTGTCCTCACTGCCACTGTGTTGTTTCATCACAGCCCCAGAGACACTGAGTGACAATGACTGAACCCTCTAAAACTGTGAGCCAGGATAAACATTTCCTCCCTCAAGCTGATTCTATCGGGCATTTCATCAAGTGATGCTCCAAATAACTACAATGTAGGGTGAGCCAACTCGACATGCAGAGTTCTCTGTGGCTACAGAATGAACGGTGGCATTTCAACAGTGGTAGAGTGAATGCAAACAGCAAAATTAGGGTCAGTCAACAGTCAGCTCATGAAAAGAAAAGAATGGGACCGTCCATAGTCAATGACTTCTAAACCACATACCAACAAAACCCAAAACTGGTAATAACTGACCAGTGTGACTGGTCGACACTGGTAATAACAGACAAGCAACACCAAAACCAAAGGCAAATATTTTCCTACTGGCTAAGCACAGGTAAAACTTTAGGCAGTTTTTATTATGATATCTTATCATGGTGCTAATGGAAAACAAGCAATTGTGAGTTAGAGCCCAAGACACTTGGTGACATTTGATGGAATAATCACATAAAGAGACTTAGATTAAGCACCCCAAAACGTGTGAGGCAGGCTGTGGTCCTTACCTCTTACTTTGCTTTATAATGAAGATGCTGCTGTGTAGAGTAAAGGAGTATCGCAGCTTTACTGCCTGTTCAAGAGGAACCCTATCCTAAGCTACACAGCACTTCAACAGTTAAAAATGGCCTTCAAACAAGCAGAAGAATTAGGAATCTTGCCATGGCATTATGCCAAAATCTGGAACTCACTGGATCCAGGTCCACTGTACCAGAAAAATAATTAATTCACTTCCAAATAGAGAAAATTCCACGATGAACAGTGTTAATATTCTCAGGTCAGCATCCTGACAAAAATTACACTGTCATCTGCACCCTACACAAAACCTCTTAGTTTTACCTCAAGTTAACAAAAACGTTGGAAGAAAAGTAATCAATCAGTAATGATCATGACAACTGTTGAAAAGTATCATATTCAGAGAACAGTCTAAAACAGAAGTTGAACCAACAGAGTATGGCTAAACTTTGATGTAGAATTCTGCAAACCTCCCCAATCCTTCCTCCCCCATAAATACTACTACAGTGAGCATGATATCATTAATCACAGAATATCAAGACTAGTAAGCTCAGGGTTAACCCTCAGGAGACTTACAATGTCCTTTCAAGGATTTGCATTCATTATTATCACATGAAAGATTATTGGTCCCTTGATTCAGTGGTTATGTCAGACACACTTTCTGTACTGTTTCATATAATCCTAAGAACCATTCTAAAGGAGAGACACAGATGAAACATGGGAAGTCACAGGAAAGTGCCCTGCCTGCCCTAAGGTCACAACAGTGGAACTGATAATTGCTTAAAGCTGTGCAATTCTAAAATTTGGTACACACTTCAAAAATCTTCACTGCTTTTGAGTCACAATGAATGCAGACAGGGAGTAAGGAAATGAATCCTGAACTGTTTCGAAGTATTTTCCCTGGGGCTGGAGAGATGATTTAGTTGTAAAGAGCCACTACACAAGCATGATGCACGAGTTCAGATCCCTGGCACCCATATAAAAACAGGGAGAGGTCATGCACTTGTATAACTCTAGACTCTGGTGGGAAACAAGCAGATTCCTGAAGGTTATTGCCACTCAAATGATGGGCTCCGGGTTCAGTGAGAGGCCCTGTTTAAACGATAAGGTAGAGAAAGATTGAGAGACTTCCAATTTCAATGTCTGACTTCTACATGCCCATGCCCCCCACCAACATAAACAGATGAGCCTACACCCATATACACATAAATATACTACATATGTGCATATATACACTGTACAAATACATGAAATTATTTTTCCTAGGAATAACACTAGACTACAAAGTTACAAAACACCAAATCTTAATCATTTGATATGTTCTTGAACCAGTGTCTCCTAATTAACAAGCTTATAAAAAGAGTTTTCCAATATAAAAAGTCTGTCAGTTTATAAAAGTATCCATATGTACCTGGGCTACATAAGTACCTTTGGTTCCTCTTAAAAAAGAATTAGGACCCGGGCTGAAGAGACAGCTCAGCAGTTAAGAGCACTGGCTGCTCTTTCAGAGGACCTGAGTTCAGTTCCTAACACCCACATGATAACTAACAGCCATCCATAACTACAGTTCCAGGGAATCTTTTGCTCTGTTCTGGCCTCCACTGGTACGGCAAGCATGGGTGCCCTTAGATACATGTAGGCAAAACACTCACACACGTAAAATTAAAAAAAATAAATAAAATAAAATAAAAAAATAACTAGAAGTCATTCGGTTCCTTACTGGACTCATACATCAAGTTTTATAGGAAATAAGGACCATGAATTTGCTCTGAAAACTTTCTACTTTAATCAAAGAGTGAAATCAGCTTGATTCTCACCAGGCAATGTGCAGAGATGGATCATCGGCAGGCATCTGCGCACTTTCAATGGATAAGTGTCCATGACAACAGGAAAAAAATGCCACAGTGCTGTGAGCGACAGTTAGCCTCAGAGAGATTAGGGATAGAATTAGCCTAGCGATCGGTCTGCTGCTTATTCCTCCTTCCAGGGGCACCGTTCAGAACATAGGGGGAAACACACAGGACAGACACAAGGGTCTGTCTGGACATCTTTCTTTCAGACCTGCTTCTGAGCTGGTGGAGGCCTCCATCCTGAGTGTCACCACAGTGTCAAAATCCTGTCTGCAAAACCTTCCTAAACTTCAGAAACAACTTCTAATGTTCCCAATAACAATTATGAGCTCATGAATAAAAATATACATTTATTTTAAAAAACTGAACATGCATAGAAGTCCCCACCAATGAAATGTCTCCAATTACCTGAAGAATTTTACTTTGATATCATTTAAATATAATTTCCTTATTCAAGAAATAAATTAACACCAGGGAATAATTTTCGTTCTAAATAGCTGTCCTAATTGCTATTATGTCATCTGTAGTTCCAATTGAGAAATTGTTGAATTCTAGGAGGGCGATAACTACCATAAAATAGCAAACAGTATAGCTGTAATTGGTATATTTGAAACACCAAAATGCTAATAAGCACTTTTCATTAAGTGTATGCGCTTTTATGCTTTATTATTTCATTTTATTTTTAAAGTTTTTTGACAATTTGAATAGGGGAAACAAAACTGTATTATAGTACATTTAGAACAATTTATTTTTTTCTGTTTATTCGCAGACATGCTTTTCTGCCTTTAAAGTTCCCAATAATATAGTGGAGGAATAACTATAATAATACTCTATTATTTTACTTTAAAAGCATCCTGGGTTAGAGGTTCTTTGGTAATTCCATGATTAACCTGCCTCAGATGACTTCTAAGATGCTCTGTCTGATACTGAAATCCACTCTTGGTAGGTTGCTGTGAAAATGCATATATCTACAGTGATTCTCTGACACTCCCCGCCAAATGTTAAAATGTTGATAAAGTCTTCTATTTTTTTTCATGTTGAAGATAAAGAGACAAGGTACTTCATGCCAATATGTCTTACCAAATAATTGATTCCTTCAACAATCGCACACTATGGACCTACTATGTGCAGAGCATTATGAGTGAGAGGGATATAGCACTGAACAAAACAAACACACACGGAGAAAAATTAAGGCAGTATAGCACTGAGAGGGCACATTACTGGAAATCAAAAGTTTAAATGTACAGTATCAGTCTACTTTCTGTTTGAAGTCTATAAACTGAAGGGTTTCACCATTAATGCCATTAAAGAAAAGGCAAACATTCACAAGTGTCCTAACAGGAAATGTGGCTTAACAGCAAGGCATGGACACAGCACACAAATACTGGTGACTGAACAAAGCTGGTGCAAAGGAACTGACAGGGCTGAACAGCATTTACAGGTACCCAAGCTCACTGGAGCTGTTGAGTTTCCAGCCCATCTCATTTACCTAAAAATCCAATGGGTTTTCCCCATGAAACAAATACTCCACCGCTGTTTCTCTTCTTGTCACTATTTCTGAAAAACATAAATTAATTTCTAGTCATCAAGTAAACATGAACCAAAAGAAAGATGCTTTTAAGGCCAACAGTTGGATGTAAAGATGCTGAGTTTACAAGCGAATGATTGCGGTGGACTGGTCCACGTCGGGGCGGTCCTCTTGGATTCCAACTACTCATCTCATCTCATCTTTCTCAGCATCTTGGACTTTTGAACAAAGATAGGAACCTGCTGGCAGCTCTCCTCTAAAGGTAATCCACACTACTCCAAATCTTCACTCCTACTTAGTAATATCTTATTTCCTCCAAGAAATGTCCTGGTATTCTTCCAATAAACAATCCATTTTCCTTAGCTGATTTGTGTTTCTTGCAATCAAAAGAATACTAATATCATTTCTCCTCCCACTGACATTTTATATGCCTCATTTGGCTTCATATCTGTGTCTAATTCTCTTCCTTTCACCCTTTTCTACTGTCAGTAATATAAATCCAGACTTCCTGATTTCCCCATACAGACTTTCCTCTAAGTTTGCAAACCCAGATCCAGCTATTTACTCATTACAAATACATGCATAGCCTTGTTTTACATCTTTTAAAAGACATAAATGACAGAGATAGTGGGAAAGGTAATGGATATGATTTTACTAATGTAAATTACATTCAAATGTTGGACATCATCAGATACAGACAAATGCAGGCATTAACATGTATGAACTTCTCCACACCCTAGTTATGAGTTTTAAAAATATTAGATTATTTGAAGCAGAAAGATTGCTTAGTGGGAAAATGTGCTTGTTGCCCAGCCTAATGACCTGAGTTTGACCCCCGGGACTGACATGATGGAAGGAGAGAACTGACTCTCTAATGTTGTCCTTTGACCTCCACACATCCAACTGTGGCATACACACATCCACATACATACAAATGGATAAATGCACAATGCTGATTTTAAAACAAATAGGCACAACAATGTCTCATTTCTGGAGTCATACTGAAGGTTACTGAAGATTTTATGTATGGGACAGGAGAGTGGTTAAGAATAGCATATTCCTCTCTTGCATAGGACCAGAGTTCTGTTCCTAGCACCCATGTATGGTGGTTCATAACCACCTGTAGCTCTAGCTACAGAGGATTTGACACCCTGTTTTGGCCTCCACAGATACTGTAGCTATGTGGATATACTCACCCACAGACACATACACATTATTTTAAATGCTTTATTAAAAAGAGTTTATGTATATCATAGAATACAGACTAAGCATTCCGAATCTATCAATTCAAAATCTGAAACACTTTGAGCACTAATATGACACCGTAACTGGAAAGCCCCACACATGGCCAACTACATGTGGCAGGCATCAAAGTGCTGATGTAGTAAAAAGGTTATGAAGTTATATAAACTCAACTTTCAGGCTGTTAGAAAAGTATATATGAACCAACACTGGATTTTGTGTTCAGACTTGGGTTTTATATCAAGGATATCTCATAGGCAAATATTCCAAGACTTGGGAAGAAAAACCTGAAATCTGAAACATTTGAGTTTCAGAAAGGGGATAATCCCAAACTGTATGTGTGTGAGTGTGTACATGTGTGTTTACATATACAGACATACACACACATCTTCATAATATAGAACAGCTAATATATAATGTGTAACAAATAATAAGGGCCTAGCACATACAATGTTTGAGATAGAAACATGACTGTTTAATTGTAAATTAAATTCATACCTTTATTTCAGGATTTCTTAGCACTGAATCTATTTTTCTAAGTTCCTACATGAATTTTTCATAAAGAAAAACCTCAACTTCCAAACTGAAAGGGAAAATTAACATCCACTTTCCTCTCCCTTACCTTGAAGAATAACATCACCCTACCCACTACCAGCCACCCACTCCAATTATGCTAATCTTAAAAGTGTTTCTGCATCCATCTGGTCTCTGGGCACTGTTTGGATGGCCTTGCTGCCATCTCTTCGGTCTCTCCCCTCCACTTCTCCATGGCACACAGATCTTCTACACCTCTCATCAGGCTTCTAATTGACAGAGCTTGCCCTTGTTATATTTCCCGATTCGTCCTCCCAGTAAGTGATGTATAAGCCTTTGGTGCAGCTTAAAAGCTGATCAGGTCTGAATCTATGAATAGCTCCCTATTGATCCAAAGAGTAAAGATCTGCTCTGCTGACTGTTACATATGACCTTCAGCAACATAGCCGCAGCCTAGAGTCAGTTCTCTCATCATGCCTTCTTAGTGAGCTCCATTATGATCACAGTCTATTGCATACATTTTCTGGCTCATAACTCATGGTCTCAGGCTTCTGTGGCCTTATTCACACTGCCTGAGTGGAACATCCTTACTTAAACACTTCTGCAAGTAGTCTTTGGCCATGCAAGAACTATACCCTTTATGAAGCCTTGGAAGATCAATTTCTCCACAATATTTATGCTCTAATTATACACTTTAAGTCTCCCCATCACAGCCTAGAAATCTGGGTATTACATGTCTGTTTAGGGGCCCTGGGTATTATCTCAAGCATGGCACAAAGTAGGCCCACAATATTTGCCTGTTGCATCTGAGGCAGTACAGAAACACAGGGATCCTTAGAGAGACCTGGGAGGAAAGAAACAGGTCACAGTGGAGACTGACTGAAGCCTCTTCGCAGAGAAGGAGCAAGAATTCCAGAACAGTCAACACCCACCTAAGGCCGTGCCCCCTTCCCAGCTGAAAAACCTGCCATTTTCAAGGACTCTTACCAGAAGGCAAATCCTAGAGGCGCCAGGTTTTAACCTCATCAGATTATAACTCCATCTAATGTACCCCAGGGGCCACTTTATAATCTCACTTATCGAAAGACAGAGAAAAAGGCAAAAGAAACGTTTCCTAGCAACCTTATGAGCAGTAACTTGACAGTCCCCAAGATGGCACACATGGTAAAGCTGAGACATTTGTGACTCTCCCAGAAAGAAATCACAACCACACAAGGCTTGTCTTACCCTTTCCCTGAGCCCATATTTACCTTTCTCCTTGTACCTAAAAATCTATGTTAAAATGACTTTTGGGGGGACATGGTGGCAACACCTTTAATCTCAGCACTCAGGAGGCAGAGAAAGGTGATCAACATAATGAGTTCCAAGCCAGCTGGGCTACAGGGAGACCCTGTCTAAAAATAAAAAAGAATTAATAAACTGGGGAATATTCACAGAGCGTTTTTTAAAAGTCGGAAGACTGAACTTTACTCAGAGTAAAAACTGTAAGTTTGCATTTGAAATTTCATGTGTTGAACTGGAGGAGTGGGAGGAGGTGTCAGGAGCCATGAATGACTACACAGATACACATCACCCTTGTGGAATCTAGCGGAGAAGAGACTATAAATTTCAAGAATCATGCAGATCCAGAAGGTGCGGTGAAACCAAGTGATTTTATTTCATGTGCTTCCCAGAAGATTGCCTTTGTGCTCCCTCCCATCAAGTGCTTTGCGATCTGTCAGGCTCCAGGCAGCTCACAAACAAATTACCCCCATCCACAGGAAGTGGATTCTTAGCTGTGGGAGAAGCAACTGCGTTATAAAACAGTGCAAAGAGATTTAAATACCTCCAAGTTTGCCAGAAGCCATGAGGGAATGAGATAGTGATAACACTCAGATCTATCATGGAAAGCCTGGCTTTCTACATTCATGGCAGAGTGAGAAGACTTACCAAAAACTCTCTATCTTACAAACTTTCAAGACCAGAGGGTAATACTGGTCTGCAACATTTTCAGACTCAGCACTACAGTGCTCATAAATTTATCCAATTCAAATACAGGACAGGATTTGCCTTCTCAGCCATCCTGGAGTTTAGTTCACTGGATACCAGAAAAGGAGAAAGAAAGGCTTTCACCTGTTTCTTCCAGTTGGATCTTTAAAAAGAATCTGAGTCAAGTGTGATGTCGCAAACCTTTCGTTCCAGCACTCCGGAGGCAGAGGCAGGTGCATCTCTGTAAGATGGAGGTCAACCTAATCTAAGTAGTAAGTTCTAGGCCAGCTGGGGTAACAGGGAAACCCTGTCTCAAAAAAACAAAACAAAACAAAACAAAACAAAAGAAAAACAGGAGCTGGAGAGATAGCTCCACGGTTAAGAGCACTGCCTGCTCTTGCAGAGCACCTGGGCTTGATTCCCAGCACCCACATGGGGGCTAACAACTGTTCGTCACTCCAGTTCCAGAGCACTGACACCCTCTTTAGCCTCTGTGGGCACTGCACGCATGTGGTGCACTTGCACACCTGCAGGTTAAATACTCTATACACACAAAATAAAAATAAGTAAAATATTTTTTAAAAAGAAAAAAACCTAAGTCCACGTATGTTCAGACATTAGCGCGCACGCGCGCGTGTGTGTAGCACAGAGCACACGTGCAGGCCAGGCAATATCAGGTGCTGGTCTTCGCTTTCTGTCTCGTTTGAGAAGCATTTCTTTTGGTCTCTGCTTTCTCCATCTGTGTGTGCCAGGCTAGCTGGCCTTCAAGCTTTCAAGGAATCTTCTATTTCTTTCTCCTATCCTGCCAGTGGATTGAGAGCACTTACCTTGTGGAACCTTCTGCCTAGACCTCAAGTTTGGATCTTAGTAGTAATCAGACTGATGTACATACATTACTTCCCTAATAAGAATGAAGACTTGATAGGTTTGATTGTGACATATTTTAAAAATATTTTATTACTTTTACTTTATGTGTATGTTTTTCCTGCATGTGTTTAAGTGCACCTCATGGGTGAATTGCCCTACAGACATCAGATGAGGGTGTCAGATCCCCTGGAACTAGAGTTATGGTTGTTAGCTGCCATGTGGATGCTGGGAATTGAACCCGAGTCCTCTGGAAGAACATCAAGTGTTCTTAACTGCTGAATCATCATCTCTCTAGACCCTGCCTATGACACAATTTTTAAAAGCTCTATTTAGTATTTTTTGGTAAGAACAAACAAGCAATAATAAATGACAGGGAGGCTGAAACAAACTTTTTCATGACATTTTTTTGTTTCACCTATTTTCACTGAAAAATATGGAAAAGATTTTATTACACTGAAAATACTTCTAGGAGTTGGGGACACGGCTCAGGTGGTAAAGTGTCCACCACATCAACAGAAGGACCTGAGTTTGAATCTCCCAGAACCCATTTAAAAAGCCAGGCATATTGACAGGCATTTGTAATCCAGCACTGGGGAGGTAGAGACTGGTGGATCCTTGAGGTCCACTGGTCAGCCTGCCTATCCTACTCGGTCGACCAAAAGCCAGAGAGGCCCCTTCTCACAAAAGCAAGGTGGAAGGTACCTGAGGACGGTCACCATAGGTTGTTTTCTGGTCTCCATATGCATTTGCACATACAGATGTTGTACTTGCACACATGTGTGCAGCATGCATTCAGTATACACACATATCCATGCACCCACACACACTAAACCCAGAAAGAACCCTCCAAATCACTGAACTCACCGGAGTGTGAAAAACTGACTCTTGGCTGTTATACAGAATGGCTGCATTTGATATGTAATGTGTATCTAATGCTCCAAAGCATACAGAGTGGACACCAGGAGACCAAGTTACACTTGTGAGCATGTTTTCAAGACCTGTATGGTATTCACACATGTTGTTTCCCAGCCTATGTGAAGGTGTTTCCGCTTAGTAAGCCTGAAGCATCCTTAAGCATGAGACGGATATGAACAGAAGCAAAGACTGCTGAATCCCTGACTATCCACAGTCACTTCTGCCCTGAGCGACAGACAGGCAAACCCTGCCAGCAAAGGCAACCAACGAAATCCGTGTTGAAACAGAAATGGCAGAGTGTGAACTAACAGCCTGCCATCAGACGCTGGGAGTTTTGATTTTCATCAATGGTAGCTGAAACAGCCTTCTCCTCCCACTTCACTACGGGGAAAATATACCATGAAGTAGACAATGCCATCTGCAAGGAAGTAGGAGGACAAAATTTGCCGGTCTGCCTGCCGCCTTCCAGCATGAATTCCGCAGCACCCAATGCCTGTGTGGGCTCTGTTTCATTCTGGGAACCGACCTGATGCTTCTAAGCTATTATACTTTCAGGAGAATACACGGTAGTTTTCTAAAAAAGATTCTGCAGGTCTCAGGTCATGTACAGGAAAACTTTTCACCCCCATAGCTGATTGATTTGTTTGGGGTCATGCAGAGGTAAAAGGAAAAGTTTGAAAAGAGAAAAAAAAAAAAAAAAAAAAAAAAAAAAAAGCTCTTAACAAATGCAGCCAGCAAGGTGAACACACTGTAAAAGCTTCATGGATGGCCGCGAGACAGCGCTCTGTGAAGTGGAGAAGAGGCACTGGAACAGCAGTCACTGGATGCTGCTCCATTAATTCTAGTTCACCTGCTAGGATGCCTAGCACTAGCCTGCCACTCCATGCCTTCTGTGAGAGACAAAATTCTCACAGAGAGATGCAGTCAACCGTATGAAGATACAACACAATAGTGCCGAGGAGAAATTGAGATCTAATAAAGGAGATTAACAAAGCATCCTGAGCTAGACTGGATTATTAATGATTCCACGGAAGCACTTTAAAACTCTGATGAACATTTGTTCACGGGACTAGCATACTGATCCAGATGAAGCAGAAGGGCTGGACTAACCCATCGCTGGATGCCACCCATGATGAGCCCATGTACACATTGTCAGAAATCAACTAACCACCAGCACTGACACCAACTCCAAAAACATCTACTCAAGTGTCTTTGGAAGCGTGGGAAATGATTTAACCTCGCTGCAATTAGCAGTAATGATGGTGATGGTGATACTATCGTTTCAGCAGTTTGGATCATACGGAGACCATTCAGTACGCTTTTCCTTCCGCTATGGGTAAAATACACTTTCCATCATACTGATGCTGACTTCATAAGCAACGAGCAGTAAAAATATGCACTGTGAATACTGACAAGATACTTAAACCCGATCAAGCACACTGATAAAACACGTGGGAAGCACCAGAGCATGACTAGATTTTTAATGATTCCAGGGGAACACTCATGCACATTAAGGGTCTTGTGGTGACCCACTGAGATGCCAGGGGATGTGCCTAAGTATATGGCTTCACTGTGTTCCACCATGGGGCTTGTCTGGAGATGCTATCACCAGGATAGGCACACATGCTTCCAAACCACTCAAAAAAGAAGTCCCGAGTAATCACTATAGCATGCATGGGAGGCCAGCAGGTCAGCTGACCCCAAGCATGCACACGTAAAGAAACAGCAGTGACTGCTGCTTACAGGCACAAAGTTCTGGGGTGATCGGAATGGCACGTCACCAGGCAACGCTGAGGTAACAACAATAATAAGGAGTCCTGTATTTTCATAGCTCATGCCTATCAAATATACGGTGCAGGTAAGATTAATATAAACATTTGTTTTGTTGACAGCATATAGTAAGTTATAGGCTTTAATAACTCTAGACTGTCTCAGTTTTACCTGGTTCGACTTTTCTATAGTCACATAATGAGTGGCTGTTATTTTTTATTGTCTTAGGCTTGAAAGTGACCACTCTATTCATTTGACTCTTCAAATAATTCTTGTGCTGGAAGTACCAGCCCCCTTTCTAGATAAGTAAATCAAGACTCTCAGTGACTTATCCCAGATCCCAAGCTAAGAGGCTGCAGGTCCATCTATCAGAAGTACTTCCTTAATACCATATTTCAGAAAGGTTTTTTTTTTTTCCTATTTTAAAATGTTTAAAGAAGGAACAAGCAGGCTTCATAGAGGAGATATCATGTCTGTTTCACTTTTGTTGTTCTACAGGGACTCATCCAGCACTGAAATAGCTCTCCCATTCCCAGCCCCAGATGGTCCACTTGACAAGGAGAGGCCTCCAGGGACATCCAAAAGCTCTCTTCTTAAAAGGAGAAGTACTGTCTAGAAAATTCCTAAGACAGTCATAAGTTTTAGCCCAAGAGATTCATTTTTGGTGGCTGTTGTTATTTCTTTTCATGTGTGACCACCAAGTGATGAGAACTGTAGGAAAGCAAAACTAATTTTGCATTTTAAATCCAGACATAGTCACATTTCAAATGTATCTGTAATAAAAACTGAAAGACTTAATTTTCCCAAACAATTGCTTTATGTCAATTCTAACCTACATACATATTTTTAAAACTGAGTAAGTATAAACACTATGGACATTTTTCAGGTGACATAGCTTGTGAAAGATACTGATCCATTCTTTCCAAACATTCCATTAAATGATTATTAATATTCCAGGTGATCAGGTATATTTTCCAATACTTCAGGGTAGTTAGGTTAGAAAGGCAGTTCTGTATTTTACTGGAATATACAACAGAGCTTAAATGACACTAGGTAAAAAATCTTTTCAAGACATTAAGATGTGGCGATCATAAACTAGACATTGTGACTAGGAGTAACACTGACCTTGGGAAAGTAACAAAGGCACTCATGAAGAACCACTGCATAATTAATAAGATGAAATTATCACTGCAGTCAGTAATATTAGGCATGCAACTGAAAGTGCTTGCTCATCCTGAGAAATGTGGTAAGCACAGAGGTCTTCACAAAAGAAGCCAGACTATGTTGAAGTCACTATTCCATGGAAGAAGTGTTTGACTTCTAAACTAAGACAGTAAGAGCCAAACAATTAATTAAAGATAAAATAACTGACCATGCTAAAATAAACTAATAAGAAATAAAAGCCTCTTGTCAAATGTAGGACAGCCCTGTCCTGAATGCAAGGGTTATTTATGAATGAATTTTCCAGCATCTCCCTATTGAAGGTGGCTAGATGATTGTTAGAAATATCCTACTGGGAAACCGGACTATATAGTAATCAACTTCCTGGATGCAGTAAATGTTTCATATCACATCTCATTCCACAAGAATTACTATATAGTGCTAATAAGTTTGTCAGTGTACTAATTTTACTGACAATAAGTACAAAATATAAAAAAGAGGTGCCTGATGCCAATCATTCACAGAATTATCAGTGTTGTCATCTATTCACTGGGTGGGGGGGATATGCTTATGGCACCACATGTGTAGGAGGTCAGAGGATAGCTTGCATGAATCAGTTGTATCTTTCTATCATGTGGGTCCTAGGGATGGAATTAGGTCTTCCGACTTAGAGGTAAGTGCCTTCACTGCTGAACCATCTTACAGCTCACATGCCTCCATGCTTAAGTCTTCTAAGGCCAACCCACTATTCGACTGGTACACATCTCTAAAGAGGTCAACACTTTCTGAGAGGCAATGCCATTCAAGGCCAAACACAATTAATGATGGTCAGAGGGTATCAGAGGGTAGCTGATCTGTGAAGCAAAAGCAAGTTTCTCTCAGCATACTATACTGAACAAAGAAAATTATTTGTATTTCCCAGCTCTGCAACACTTTCCTAAAAGTAAAAATAAAGAAACGAAAAATAATTAGAAGAGTTATTGCTTCATTTCATCTTATTGCACATGGGGAGAAATTTCTACAAGGGAGGTGTAACTGAGGAAAGGCTTGGGATTAGTAGACATATCAAATTTATAATTAAGAAGATGAAGAAAGGGAAATTATCACTTGAATTTTAGTGTCTAAGCTACAATAAGAACAAACGAAAATTTTAAGCTGGAAGTTTCTTGTCTACTTTGTCATTGAAAGCTCTGCAGATATGAGCTCTGAAGGCCTGCCTGTTCTGTTAACTGAGAAGCTACTAGACTAATGGCTTGCTTCCCTACCAGGTTTTCCTCAGCTTTGTTTGGGAAGGTAGAAGACTTTCAAAGACTTCGGAGAAGTGTTTCAAGGTCATTAAATAAGACTCTATTTAGTGCTGCCAATTTATCAACACATCAAGATTTAGGAAAAGAGATGAAATATAGCCTGGGTAGAAAGAGAACAAAGTAGAAACTGCCGGAGGTAGAGAATGAAAACGTGTGTCTGACAAAGTGGCCAGACCGTCTCTGGATATGAGCTAATCGCTCAACCTCACCGAAAACCTTGTGGACACTTATTGACTTCTTTTCTGTAATTAAAAAGATAAATCTGTCTCTTTTGACTTGCTCATAAATTGTCTTCCATGTATTACACAGTGAATTGTGACCCCTAAATTTTATACACTGAATTCCTAACCCACAGTACCTCAGAATGAAACTGTGTCTGGAGTCAAGGACTTTAAAGAGGTAATAAAGGTACGTGGAGGATCTGAACAAATATAGACTGGAGTCTTTATCTGACAGGAGATCACAGATGGAGGGAAGCCACAAAGAGAGACTCTGAAGAAACTAACCTAGCCGAGACAGTCATTTGATTTCCCACCTCTAGATCTTTGAGAAATAAACTTCTATAATTCAGGCATGCAATACTGTTGAGGAAACCCAAGCCCACCAGGAAATACTGGGATGTGGCAATTTTTTTCCCTCTAAAAAATTCGTTACTAACACTGAAGAGATTGCTCAGCAATTAAGAGCATTTGCTGCTCTTGCAAAGGACCTGGGTTCAGTTTCTAACACCCATGTGTTAGAAACCTGACAACTCCAGTTCCAAGGGATCAGATACCTCCTTCTGGCCTATGTGGGCACTACATGCACATAGTGTGCATAAATACATGCAGAAATAACTCATATGTTTAAGTTCCAACATATCTAAAAATAATGCCTATGACACCTAAGAATCTAGCTAGCTATAGTTCATTAAAATAAATAGTTCAATAAAATAATAAAATATTCACTTAGGAATTACCGTATCACATTTAGACAATGTGTGGTTGTTTCATATAAAAAAATCATATAGGTGTGTATGTATGCTCTCAGCATAAAAATCACACATGCCATTTTATCAGCTTTTAATGACACTGGTCGACCAGATTCTGCTATCATTTGGATCCATAGTGTCTCAAAGACTTGGTCTCGGGTGTACTTTGGGGAAGCAGGGGAAACTTTGGTGAGAATTCTTTAGCTTCTTGGGGGTGTGCTCATGAACAGGATTGTGGGATTGTTTCACTCTTCCTTTATTTTGCCTCCAGAACTGAAATGTGCATTTTTGCTCTGTACAGTCTCTAACTCATGAATTCTCCATCACATTCTTCTCATCTTTTGTTGCTGTGATTGTTGAAGAATCTGGATCACAGGTTCTAGAGCATCTGCCCACATCTGGATTTTGCTGATTATAGTTCTGTGATATCATATTGAATGGTCCACTTGATCTATGTATTTCTTAGGAGCAGAGACATAAATTTGATCAGGTTCTTTTACTTAAAAGATTAAGTTTATTTTTCATTAAGTGTATACATGTGGGAGAGTATGTGCGGGTGACTATAGGTGCCCCAGATTACATAAAATGGACTCAGATCCCCTGGAGCTAGAGTTTCAGGCAGCTGTGAGGTTGCCGGACTTGGGTGCTGGGAACTGAACTCGAGTTCTCTGCAAGAGTAATATACACTCTTAACAGATGAGCCATTTCTCCAGACTGGAGTTCTTCTTCCCCCAGAGGGGACAGACAAGTTCAGTGTGATGTGTATTCTTGTCACAAGCACTAAGCAAACTTATTTTCTCTTTTCAGACACTGGCTGTTACTGCTTAGATCTACTGCAACAGGAGATATAAAATGGTGATCATTTCTCTAACTCATCCATTTATTAGTTATGCTACTTCTAAACAGAACTTGCTTGTCCGTGGGTTACTCTGAAATACTGTCAATATTTTAAAACAACAAGGATTTCATTATTTTCCTTTATTTCATGTTTTTCAGAGCAATGACCTTTCCCCCACCGCTGTTACTGACCTTGTCAAATTACTGACCTTGGCTGTTCTGGCCTAGCTTTGTGACACCTTCTGATTAGACAGAATTGCTGACAGACCCTTTCTTTCTGGCAGGAAAAGATGATCTCACCTACTTCTTACCTATACATAGCATCAGCCATTTCTTCAGGGTCCTGGGTACTTCTGGGGAGCCTCAGAGCAGTCACCAAGGGCAGTCACGGACACTGCATGGCCTTGGTTCACCTTCAGAGGATGATTCCATGCAATTGGCATTTTGAGAATTTCCTTTTGACATTTCTCATTCAAAATAAGAATTCTAGTGTGTTTGCTTTATGACATGGATCTTACGCTACTATTTCATTTGTTCTAACTAAGCCGTGCAGCCATTACACAACAGAAGCTGTTGCAGCATGCACGCACACACAATTTCCAAAACAAGGGTTACAAGGAAATGTAACTGAAAGAAGCATTAACTTCTTAAAAATATTTATTTTTAATGTTTTTAAATGTGTATGAATGTATTGCTTGCATGTGTGTAAGTGTACCTGTGTCCTGCAATGTCCACGGGCAACAGAAGAGGGCACTGGATCCCCTGAAACTGGAGTTAGGATGGGTGTTAGCCACTATGTGGGTGCTGGGACTCAAACCTGCATCCTCTGCAAGATCAGTTAGTGCTCTTAACCGCTGAGCCATCTCTCCAGGCCATTATTAACATTTTTAAACCTTAGCATGCACCCCACTGAAGCCAGAATCCAATTTCTGCCAGAATCCAATTTCTGGATCTTAATAGCTTTACTAAGTGTTCTCTGTGTGCCTGGATATAGGTGCTATATGATAGAGAATGAAATTCATTTATTTTTATGGATTGGTTTTTCACTAATGTAAACACACACATGTTTCCAAAGTTAAATCTGCTCAATATCTTGATTAGGAAGTACACTGTTTAAATGTACCTTCTACTACCACACTATTTTTCATCTATCTTAGAGACCTCTGCAGAGTGGTATATAGACGCCACCATCCTTTTTCTCAGCTTGCATGCATCTCCTTAGGTGAATATATCATAATCTATTGAAATAGCCCCTGACACAGTCATTAGTCTTGTCTTGGCCATAACAGTTTATTAACAACTGCAATGATATCCTTGTATTTTTATAATAATCTTGTAAGATATTTAATTTTCCCACCCATTCATCTAGTTCTCCTTAAAAATTAAAAAGTGGATAAAATGATTTCAGAAGGAAGAGACTATGATGCAGCAGCAGGATAGACTGACCAATATTTATCGATTTGTCCACAGAAGGAGAAGCCCTCTCACCTTCAACTTCAGCAACCAATAATGTATGACTTATTCAACTAATTAACCATTGTTTAAAGTCTAATATAGTCAACTTGAGTCAACACTAGAGGCTGATTTTGCCTGTCTCCACTATTTTCAAAACACATGATAAAGATTGTTATTATTACCACGCTGGACATTTTCTCTAGTAATGAAACTATTTTTACAATAGCCCCAATAGTGTAAATCATATAATCCACAATGTACAACTATACTCGTGATATGAATATTAACCATATTCACATGAAGTCAGAGGCTGCAGGTATGAAAAACATTCCAATGTTTAATCACACAACACTAAGAGGAAAGGAATGGAAAATAACTTGAACTTCACACACTGCACAAAATCCTAACAGACTCCTAGATCTTTTCAAATGCATTAGCAGCATCAAAAAAGTAATCTCTACTTTAAAAGCAGTTATTTAAAAGTAAGATGGAAAGCCAGTGTTTGGCTCTTAAGTCATTATTATGCTGATTTTTGAAAAATGCATACAGCTTTGTAAAATTCTATTTCAGTTAAAACTATTTGAACTAGAAACCAACAAGCCTAAAAGGTATTATTGGCGACCCGCAATGTTTACAATACTTTTTTTCCATCTTGAGTATTAATCCTTTTATGGAGTACTTTGTTACTACTAAAACATATCCAATAGTTGGTGTTCTAAAAGAACTGAAGTGGGGCTAGAGAGATGCTTGGTGGTTAAGGGCACTGGCTGCTCTTGCAGAGGACTCCTGTTCATTTCCCAGCACCAACCTGGTGGCTAACAACCCTTTGTAACTCCAATTCCAGGGGATCCAATGTTATCTTCTGACTTCCAAGGGCATTGCACAACAGAGGTGTACTTATATATATGCAATCAATGCACTCGTACACAGAAAATAAAATAAATTAAATTAATTAATAAAAATTTAAAAAAGAATTGACGTGAGCAGGTAGCCCAATAAGCAATGACCTTGGAAGCACTGTGATGACGACAGGCTGAAGGAAAGCACATTCTCTGAAGGAGTTGGAGAAGCCTCTTTTCAGGAATGGCTCTGGACTAAAGCAATCTTTCCTATCTGGGGCAGAGAATGGAGGAGTCTGGCAATTTACTTATGGTGTCCTGATCCTACCACTTGTCAGCTTTCTCTCTCATCTGTGGTATAGAGCACTCAAAGGGTCATTAACAGAGTCTAATAAAAACTTCACAGAGACTCCTTTCTAATCTACATGCAAAACTAAATGTCAGCAGGAGGTTTACAGCTTCAGGAAGTCATAAAGTGAAGCTCTAACACAGAGATGAGGAACAGGATATGTACAGAAAGGAAGCAGCTTGGCTGAAGGGGTAATTGGCTATGTCAAACTTCACGTGTATAAAGTGTATTAACAGCTAAACCTACACATTCCCAGGACTTGCACATGAAAATAAGCTCTGTCCTGCTTCAGTGGGTGGCAGTAGGACTTTCTACACTTTTTTTCTTAAAGGGACTTGGCATCATGATTCCTTAACCATCTATAATCTATACTTTCTAAAAACCATTAGCAGCACAGAGTATGACACATAACTTGGCCAGATTACTTTACCATTGAAATGGAAAGGCACAAGAAAACATAATGTAATAGAACACTAACAACCAAAACCTGTTCAAATCCAGGCTGCCCCCTTTACTCCTCCAGATACATTCAATATGAAACATGTGGGATTCTTGAAATGATTAATTTCTCAAAGGCGGCTGAGTTAGGGATTGACGGAAAAGTTTTCCCCTCTCAAAAGGAATCCCATCTCTTCAAAAAATATTTTATTTATTATTTTTTTTATGTGTGAGAGTGTATTGCCTGCATGTGTGTAAGAGCAGGCCCTGCTGTGCAATGCCCATGGCAGTCAGAAGAACGTGTCAGATCCCCTGGAATGGGAGTTATGGGTTGTTAGCTGCTATGTGGGTGCTGGGAATCAAACCCAGGTCCTCAGCAAGAGCAGTCAGTACTCTTAACCACTGAGCCATCTCGCTAGCCCAGAGACCCATCTATTAGCATCGCATTTGAATAGAATTAAATCTCTGTAACAAGCCAGTTTTCCTGCCTCTGTTCTTTCACCAGCTTCTTAAATTTCTCTTTTCAGGCGGTGCCAAGTTGAGCGGGTGGACATGGAAAGGGTGATGACAAAGTTAAGACGGGAACATAAGAAATCAGAAGCAGATGTACCAAGGAAGTAAGAAAACAGACAACGCTAGAGTCAATGCCGGGCCTGGCGTGCAGACCTGCCACTCAAGAAGTTGAGACAGGAGAGTGCTAAAGTCAAGGTCTACTCGTGCTACAGAGTTAGTTCAACAGAACAGAGTGAGACCTTGACTCAAGAGAAAAAGTGCAAAGAGGTCTGAGATACAGCTTAGAGGTGGAGCACCGGCCTAACATGTGCAAAGGCCCAGAGCCCTGTGTTCAATAGTTTTAAGAGGGTTTAGGAAAACCTGGTACTTAGAAATCTAAAGCCACATTTCACAAAAATATAAAGTAAAAATAAACCAAACATTCTTTTAAAGCGAGTGGCCATTAAAGTTACTTGAGCCTCGAGCAATGCAAGTCCATTTCCTTTAGATCTTTTTAGATGATTTACCAGCAATAATTCAAGATCACAATTTGGCTTCGCTTTCCTCCTGAGGACTCACTAAAATAACACCAGTAAAACCCATTATTTGGGCCTGAAAAGTGAGGGGTCCTCAACCTTGATCTTCAGGAGCTCCATGCCAAACTCACCTATGTCTCCTGCCTCATCTTAGCTTATTCTCTGGAAGAACCAGAACTTTCCAAGTTCTATCTAGCAGCCAGCAACATGCTGCAACAAGATTTCTCACACCTAACCATGTCCCAGATGAAGTTGTATTTCAAATCAGGTTCCACGCTCTGTGGCTTCTAGAAAACTATAATGTTCAGTGACTGCAGTCCTTCCCACTTTATTACTCCTGTGTTCCAGTTACAAAGGACAACTCTAGGGAGCAGAGCCAGCAGCTCAGTCATGGATGGGCTTTATCGCCTGTTTACACCTCATTGTTCAGTAAAGTGACAAGGTGGAAGTCAAGCTCTAAGAAAGAGCCAAAACTCTATTAGGTCTCACAACTGATAACACCCAAATAGCAAGGCTTGGGAGTGGGTGGATTAACAAGACTGAGTGTTCAAAACAGAATTTTGATTGCCAAGATGGGACCTGGGCTATTGCATATTAGGAACATCGTAAGGCAATGTAATAAAAAAGATCTTTCCAAAGAACTGCTATTTAGAACCATATATACTGTGTCTCCTAATACAGGAGAGGAATTACTGTTCTACATACTACTTCAAAGGCCAAGATGCAGATGCTCAGATGTTTTAGTCATTGGCAATAGCAAGGAATCCCAGTCACTGGATCCAGAATTGGATTCTTGTTTGTCCACAGTACTGACATTATGAGAAATATCATCCCATGATCTAGTACTCACTACTATCATCATCACCATCATCATCATCACCACCATCACCAACTTCATCCTGTGCAGCTCTCCACACTAAATTATGCAGAGTTCCATGAGTGGTGACACCTAGGAGGTTCAGGGAGACTCCACAGCTGCCAGGTACCAGGTGAGTCACGAATGGAGATGCAGGGCAGTTCCAGGCTTGATGACTTATGGACAAGCCAGATTTAAGTACTGGGGATTCAAATAGGAACTCAAAATCAAATTATACTTTTGCTAGCTTTGATGATTACACCTGCAGATGAGCATTAAATCTACAAAGCAAGTACACTGGGGCTTTCCAGTTAAGGACAGGCTCAGACTAAGTACCACAGTCCCTCTGTTCACCCAACACTGAAGAGCTGGCTGTGCTTTTTAGATCTGTACAGCAATTTATGTCATGGTCTGTCCTGACCACCATTAGAAAATGTAAAAGTTGCTATGTTCTTTAAAAACTATTTATTATACAGAGTTCCATAAGGGCATTTTCATATAAGCTTACATATGCTCTGTACGCAACTATCCCATGCTCAGCTTACTTCCCTTTCTCTGTCAAATCCCCCAAGTCCCGTCCTTCCCCAGGATGGTTCTGCTTCTACTGCCACGTAATCTGCACAGACAAGATTTCAGATATCTACAAAGATGAGCAGTCACCAAAGAGAAGCATGTAGCATTCGTCTTTATGAGACTGACTTAACTAGCTTAATACAATTATGCCTATCTGTACCCACGAAAATTTGTTCTAAAAATATAAAACATTTTCCCAGAAACACTATAACTCAACTGGACTGAGCTGAAGTTATATTTTGAGTTCACAAAAGACAGAGAAAATACTAACACAGAAGCTTGCTTGATATAAAATAATACTACCTTTAAGATTTATAATTATAAACTTCAAAATACAGACATTTCATAAAGAGAAACACTGACTTAATGTTATTAAGGTACCACGTAGGTTTCCAATAAGAAAATTTTTGGATTTTTTTTTAAGTTGCCAACGTTAAGAGCAAGAGTTTGAACAAAGGCTTTTATGTTTCATGCATCAAGAATTTTGAGAATAATTCTTGATAGGAATTCATTGAATTGTATTGACAGTCCCCTCCTCCAAATAGACCTCTTTTCATGTTTCAAAGGCAAACTCTCCTTTTCTTACTGCCTATCAAACAGACAAGCATGTAATTAAAACCATTTTCTTAATTCTTTTCTGGGTTTAGATGCCACTGCCGAGCTGGTGGTATTCCACGATTTGAATAATGATTCCTATTCTAGTCAAGCTGAATCTGAATTACATGAAGGATAAGTTTTACCAGTAAATCCGACAGAAAAAAAAAAAACAGATTAGTAAATCACAAAATGTTTATTGTAGGAATTTTAAATCCACAATCTGAGCACGTTTGACGTGCAGAAGTACTGGAGCCTGCAGCGTTTTGGTATCCACTCTTAATATGTGCAGAGAGAAAAATGGCGAAGCTCATGCAATATAAAAACAAATCTGAATTTTAAGTAAAATCGAAATAAAAAAAATCTTAAAATAAGCATACCTTAGGAATTTGTTTTTATCTAGGATCTTTCCTCTCACAAACACTGAGCCTAGAAAAGTAAAATGATAGAATGGAGGGGAAGCACACTACACAAATGGACTAACAAATAGATGGCTGAGGCTCATCTATTCCCAGAGAACACTGATAAACACCAGGCCAGGAAAACCTTCATGAACACTGAAAGCAAATGTCTGCACACCCTTGTTCATTACAGAATACATATTTCTTCAGTTTGAGTGTTTCGTCTAGTTCCTAATATCACTGCATAATTCTAAAAGCTGTATTGAGACATAATTCACATAAAATTCATCCATTTATATTAAGAAATTCAGTCACTCTAAGCCTGTTCACCTCTGCTACCACAATCAATTGTAGGATCTTTTCCAAAGAGAAAACCTGTACCTGCTTCCCCTTCCTTCACCTCCCCCCTCACCTCTCCTTCCCAGGCCCTCACCACCCTGCCATAGGCAACCATTAAACTACTTTCTATAGATTTACCCATTCTGGACATTTCATAAAAATAGAATCAGATAATATGTGGCCTTTTGTGGACTGGAAATACAAATTGTCTTAAAGTCTTGTACAGAGTTCTGATTTATCTCATGTATTTTTGAAGACATGGCTATTTGATTCCAAATTTGTGTTACATGGCATTATGTAAGCATTATGCCTTTACGTAAAACCATCATTAATAGAGATGTTAATGGAGATGTAATGGCTGCCCTTACTTAGCATAGCAGATTCAAGGTTTGTGGGTAAGTATGTGAAGCAGATAATCCTAAATTCCAAACTTGGAAAAATCAGTCTATAAAGTCTAATATACCAACAGTTAAAAAATAAATTACCAAAGTACAATTCGAAAAAATATATTTTAAAATTATATTTCTTAATTTATGAATATTTTAATGTGGCCTTATTTGAGAAGCATTAGAAGCCTGATAGACTACTTCATGCCCACTTTATACAACAGAATGGGCATAAATGACAGGCATTGATGCAAGGTCAGGTATGCAAATGGCATAGAGACTAATTATGAGGAAAAAGAAACATTTTTACATAAATATAGGTAGTGAAGCTAAAT
Source organism: Eospalax fontanierii (assembly GCA_035773235.1). Classification (NCBI taxonomy): domain Eukaryota; kingdom Metazoa; phylum Chordata; class Mammalia; order Rodentia; family Spalacidae; genus Eospalax; species Eospalax fontanierii. The sequence goes on from CM069538.1 coordinate 66,830,393, forward strand.
GTATATATGTGTATCTCCAGGACTGGCAAGTGTTTTCAGATTTATTAACTGTTGTCACTTGAAATATCTGGACAGACCTCAGACCACCTGAGCTGTTTAACAAGATGGATCAAAACCTGACCTGGGTACCAGTGCATGCAGTGCATCACAGGAATCATTAGCTCACATAACTCAACAGTACAGAAAGAACATCTCCATTAATGATGTCTCCAAAAATGCATGAGATAACTCAGAACTCTCTACAAGACTTTAAGACAATTTGCATTTCCAGTACTAGACACAATGCTAAACTGAAATAAATGATATGAATTGTTAAAAAAAAAAAGGATGCTTTAAAATAAAGGAAACTAAAAGGTAAATCTGCCATTAAAATGCTATTGGATGGACTGGACAGCTGTGTGTAAGTGGTCATGAATAGAGGACCAACTTTCACAATGATAAATGATGCTCTGAAATATATGCGGTTGTTTGGATGTTTTGATATACACCCACATGAAAATGCCTTACTAAAATTTCCCATCTTCCATACCAACCTTCCACACTGTGTTGGTGTGGGGGAAATTTATTCTGCATGCACATCATGCACCACAAATGTAGAAACTGCTGGTTAAACAGGAGTATGTTGTACATATTCCTATACTATGAGATACACAATTGTTTGCCAGTTATTTCTCTGACTTCTTCAGGCAAATAAGACTAATTCATTAAAGCTCCTGAAGTTCCACTGCTGGAAGGAATGTCAAAGCACACAAATATTATAATTTTAGACACCCTCCCACCTTACTTATCCCATAGGAATTTTGATTTTCAGTACTTAAGACTTTTTGTATCTGTGATTCTAGTCTTTCAAAATTACAATTTGGGGGTTTTTGTATTTTATTTATCATTACTTTTATTTTATGTGTATGAGTGTTTTGCCTTCATGCATGTAAGTGTATCTTTGTCATGCAATGCCTGTGGTAGTCAGAAGAGGGCGGTGCATTCCTTTCGAACTGGAATTACAGATGGTTGTTACCTGCCATGTGGGTGCTGAGAATTGAATCAGGATTCTTTGCAAGAGCAGCCTCTCTTACTATTGAGCCATCTTTCCAGTCCCCAAATTTTTAGTCTTTAAATGCTATGGATTTCAGTGTTTGGGGGCTATGATTTGGGGTGTTTTAGATTTGAGATTTAAGCCTGCCTGCCTTTCTTCCTTCCTTCCTTTCTTGGTTTTGGTATTTGAGATTTTGACCAGCAAGAATGAATCAGCACTTCATTTTATGATTACAGAAGATGCCATTAAATGGATAGAATACATTTTACAAATCCATTCATTAATTTATGGACATCTGGATTGTTTCCAATAAACTAAAACAAGAAACAAATAGGATTTCCTATCCAATTTGACTTTCTTGACTATCTAAGGATATTTAAACCTTACAAAACCCTGTAAAACACTCTTTCCCAAAGGCAAAATAACTTATTTCTACTTTAAGATTGTAGTCAAAAGTACTGAACATCTCTAAGGGTCAAATTTAAACATCTCTCATCTTATGTAACTCTGTTTTTCTCATTTGTAAAATGATAGGTTGGCTGTATATCATGAGATATGAGACTATTTGGGTTTATAGTTTGTAAAATGTAGAATGGATGCTCAAAATTTAGAGAAAATAATTATCTAAATGAAGTTGAATAAACCATAAATGTAGTAGTATTAAAGCCACTTCCCAAGGAGGGGAAGAGTTAGAAAGGTCTGGATTCCTCTGTCCTACTCTGATTTCTGACAAAAAAAAAAAAATCCATCCAGAAGTGGCTGAGAGAGAAGGCAAGCAATGATTTTACACAGATCAGCAGATCTGTGACTCCTAAATTATGTGGAACAGCATCTCAAACTTTGAAACACAAAAATCAAAAGGGAAATAAAATAAATATCAGAGCTGCATGCTAAAATTCTCAAGATTATTAACATACATAATACTTAATTATAAACATATAGAATATTCCAGACAGTGTGAACATAAGTAGTCGGGGTGTGCTTTCTGAAGCTCAAAGAAGACTATATTAACATACTCTCTCTCTCTCTCTCTCTCTCTCGCTCACTCTGATTCACAATTTATTATCAAGACAACTTTGAACATTCTGAGAAGGAATACACCAATAAATATCCCTAACTAGTACAAAACTTCTAAGCAAAAGAAAAAATAAAACATGCTTCTACAGGAGATAATGCAGATGCTCAAGTATCAAGAGTAGAAGTGTTAGCAGTACAACCAAAATAGCTTCACTGAGCCTTGTGGGGATCTCATGACACCTGAGGTTCGTACAGGAAGATAATAATGTTAGCTACTATCAATCAGAACCGGCAGATTTAAGAGCAGGATTGTTCTTCGGAAGGCTGACAAGAAATACCCTCTAGCTACAGAATTGTCGACCCAGCAACTAACTCATCTTGGTGAACTAGAGTCTGCTATTTCATTAACTAGTCACTAATTTGACATAACTTGATGGGCACCTGGCTGGGGAAAAGCTAAGCTATTTCATCTCACATCTACTTAGTGACACTGAAAACCTTAGATTAACTACAAGAAGGACAAGCCATTTCCTACTACCTAATAAACCATCTATATTCTTTCTTTGTCTTTCATTATTTGTACAGAGTAGAAAGACCCAACACTGTCACATACTACTCAGGGACATATCCTGAGTTCTACCTTAGCTCAAGTTCAGCCTTACATAGAATTAAGGATATTTTTGATTACGATGTGAAGGAGGACCATCATCAAAATTAACTTATTTCAACCTCTTCTAAGGACAGTAATCTTGACCCATTATTTTTTTATTCTGGGAAATGCATTATTTTTACATTTCTGTGTGGAGTTTTGAACATCTTTTTACGTGACAGCATTTTCTGTTTTGGAAATGTGACTCCATGTTAATGCTAACCATTCCTTGCCTTGTTTTAGCAAAATCTGGCATGCATCTTTACAATTTCTCTGAGGCAACCATTTGAAAATCTCATACCATTATTTTTTAAGTAGAAAAATTTATTCGGAACCCCATTTCTTTACCATTCGATCAAAGATTTCCTTCTTCCAAAGGAGCTGGCCCCATTATTTTAGACTCTTTCAAAAATACTAACTCTATTTTTTTATCTTTTTCTATTTTAACTGCAGGTTTCAAGAATACATAACCAACAGACTCAGTAGCAACCAACCCATCCTAGCATTATCTCCCAGGGCCTCTTACCACTAATGCTTCTGCTCTGGGATTTTGAATATAGACGATAACATCTGACATTTCTCTTACAGGATCCTAGGCCCAGTCTATAGACTCTTTCAGGCTTATAAACTTCTGTAATTAACAGACACAAGAATGAGCTAGAAGTCAGACTGAGGAAGACAACAGACTTATTACATGTGGCAGACGCAGCCAGTGTAATAACCCTGAGCTAGATTTACAGCAGACACTCCAACTTGTCTGGATATGTCTAAGGAACTGGTTGCCTAGCTCACCAGTGACCCTGAGCTACTGCCGAGGGCGCCATCTCCCTGGGAACTCTAGAAACAATAAGACATAGGCAGTCCTCTAAAAGTTCCCAACTCCATTGTAAAATGCCAAGCATGCTAATACCCACGAGAAGGTGGTGAGCAGAAGTACATACAAAGTAAACAAAGCGGGGAAGACAAGAGGCTGGAGAGATGCTTCAGCAGTTAAGAGCATTGGCTGCTCTTGCAGTGGACCTGGGTTCAATTCCCAGCACCCACATGACAGCTAACAACCATCTCTAATTCCAGTTCCAGGGGATCCAACACCCACTTCTGATCTCTGAGGGCACTGCATGACAAGGGTGCACTTACGTAATGCAGGCCATATATTCATACACATAAAATAAAATGATAAATACAACTTTCTTTTCTACCACTGTTCCACCACTTCATAAATCCAGTCACCACCTTTTGTAATTTATGACAGGATTATATACTTAGCTTATCTGAGCCACACTAAAACCTTATGAAGTAGGTATAATTATTCTTTTAACTGCAAAATTTCCTAAGAACAAATGGAATTTGCTAAGGAGTAGAGGTGGGGTTTGTACACCAGCTCCTCTGAGCCAGATGCTCACCCCACAGTACCATGCTCTTTCCTGTAACATAGGACTACAATCAAGCAGTGCAGAAAGGAGGTGAGGAGAGAATGCAGAGTCCAGTCAATGAACCTGAGTTCCTAGAGGTTGATCACCTCTGTGATCAATCTGCTTGACTAACCCCAATACACATGGAAGCCTCTGGAAAATTAGTTGGGTACAATGTGAAGGCAGGATGCCTGGCTGAAGTCTCACAGAGCTCATGGCCTAAGTGAAAGCAGCAAAGGATAAATTAGCTGTTTAAAAGCACAAGTAGAACGTCTAGAGATATAGCTTAGCTGGCTGGTAGAATGACTTGCCTGGCAAGATGAAGCCTTGTTTTCCATCACCAGCTCTGCAGAAACCAGATCTGTGGGTACACACCAGTAATCCCAGCAAGTCAAAGGTGGGAGCAAGAAGATCAAAAGCTCAAGGCCATCCTTAACTGAGTTTGAAGCCATCCTGGGCTACATGAGACCTAATCACAAATCACAAGACTGACAAGCACACGTGAGACCATAACAAGGGTATTCACCAGGAAACAGTAAGAAGCTTGCTGGTCTTCATTTATTCCATCCTGAGTGACCCCTGGCTGGATAAGCTTCAGATCAAAGTGCAGCGAGATCTGTCCAATTTATTATTATTCAGGAGACATTCTGTTTCTCAATTATTTTTTTCTCCTCCACATTAGCTTACTCATTTCTAAAGCCCCAAGCATTAATTTGATTTCCCACCAATAATTTGGAGATAATGATTTGTGTTTCAGTTCTGCCTGTATGGATCTTCCTCTGATAATTTGCAGAGAAAATGATGTACATCTTCCATTTTCCAACAGCGTCCATGGAGATTTTATGCACTGTGGGGAGGGCCTTAGTTTTCCTGACAGATTTAGGAAACAGGAGGACAGGAATCTGGAACTGAATACGTCTGTGGAACTCATTCTCTTTCAGGAGTGTCTGCCAATTCTCATGCCCTCCCTTGCTGTGCTTGCTCCTACTTATCTCCGTTTTTTTCTGCCCTGTCCTTTAAGTAAGTGGAAGAATTTGTGAAAATATGTATGCCCTGGATCCTAGAGAAACAGGCAAAAAAAATGTGCTACTAAGCAAAAACGCAGGTGTGCACGAACCCGAAGGTCACTTTCTCTTCCTTCGAGATGAAGAGGGAAGACAAGAAGGAAGCTTGGGAGGGACTGAAGGAGGAAAGAGGACACAGGTGGGAGGGATGAGCTGTCCATCAGTCACATCCCCAGAGCTCTGAGGACAAGACACAGACATCCTCCTCCCAGGGGCTGCTCAACTCTGATCTCCCCCCACTTGTCTTCGCATTAGCCAGAAAGCAAGGAAAGAATTAAACCAATTTTATTGCTAAGTGATTAACAAACTGTTGGCATTCTGACAAGTTGGCATGTCTTTTCTTAATCACCAACCCAAGTGGTTGTGTTTCTCATGCCACTTAAGATAAACCCTGTTACTTAAATTTTGTAGATGAGCCCCATGCCCACTGTGCAAGTCCTTGAAAATGCCCGAGCAATGCTTTCTTCTCCCTTGTTCTTCCCTCTAACCTAGCATGGCTTCTTTTCACATTAGGGACCACATGATTAATCCTAAAGGTAGAAAGAATCTGCCGATATTAATTCAATCTCATTAGAAAACAGCTAGGCTTACGGGAGTCTCTTAAGGTAAGATTCCTCTTAGAGCACCCTATAAGTTCAATATACCATACGGATAATGTTAGCAGCAATGATCCTTAATTACTAATGCTAATCAACCTGTGCAATGCCTGCCTCTAGAAACACATCATCCTTTGACTGGGAAACATTTGCTCTCTCGTGTCCCTGCAATTCTGCCTTCTTCTCCAACCCCCAATGTCCTTGCTATCACTTTAGCACCTCCCTCCATCTTTGTGACTTTTCCTTGTGGGTTTCTTTTCTCTAGTGGTTACAGTTGTGTGCCAGGGCTACCTGGCTGAATTTCTTTTCTTTGTCCTAAGTTGCTTTCTGCTGTCCCTAGTAACTAACCTTGTGCCCCCGGACATACAATATACCTTCCATTAGTATTGTGTTTTTGCTTTATGTTGGCTGCATGTTACCTCAGGACTCTTCTTCAAGGCCTCCGCCTCCACCTGAAACAAGCATTCTTAGCCTTGAAGACTCCAACCAGCAGGACTCCTCTCTGTCCTCACACTGATTAGTTATCTGGCACTTGCTAAAGGTTGTCTCAAAGTTCTGTCAGCTCAGGGACTTTGTCCATGTAGTGAACCATTGTTTTCTACTAAAACTAATAGGTAACTAATAACAAAACATCCTAGAACATCATACCTAAATGATAAGAGACAAAAAGTAAACAAAAAACCAAGAAACTTTTACACAGGAGAAACAAAAGATGACTTTCTAAGCTTTATGATTTATTTACTAGGTAAATGTATTATATTTACAATAAAAACAAAAAAAGGTTTCATTAGTTGTTTATAAAGAAGAAAATAACTTCTGACTTATGAAATGAATGCACTATTTGAAGATGAGTGAAATATAAATTCAGTCATTTGTAAGTGTCTAAAAGCATATGGACGGTAGCTGGGGTGGTAGAGGCCATTCACGTCTATATACAGAGATTAAGCAATCCTATCCAAAGCATCAAATCTGAAATGATACCAAATCTAAACTTTTTGATCACCTATATGATATCTAACATTTTTTCTGGAATATTTTAGGTTTGGGATCTTGAGATCAATGGTGTTCAGCCATCAAACTACAGGCAAGTATTCAAAATCTGAAAGGCTCTAAAATATGCACACTTCTGTACCCAGGTATTTGGGATAGAGGACGCTCCAGTGTAAACTTAGGCAGATAAACATACACACTCAGACATAAACATCAACCTGTGATCCCCACTGTATAAATTGTCAATAATATCACATTAATTATTTAGACGGTGACATAGAGAAATTTCTTCCAAAAAACTCATCATTTCAGCAGTGCATACAAGTCAGAGGGTACTGCAAGAATAGCAATGTGCATCATTACGCTTATAATTTGGATTCCATTTCCTCTAGTTCTCTGGTGTAAACAAATCTTCTCCCAAATAGCCCTATTAGTAAATGAAATATTTACTACATCAATAAATTTGCCACAAAATTTGCTGACCAAAAATGTTTTTAATGTAGAGAAGTTCATTTCACAAGGCATTTTCTCCATACTCTTTGTCAAGGTTCAGAGACCATGAAGGCCCTTAACAGGCCCATTTTATAATGACATTTTTTAAAGTTTCTATTTAAAAAAGAAATCAATCTAAATAAAAGATCTCTTAGTAGAGGGTTTTTCTTTGAAAAGTATAAACCAAACAGTAGAAATGAAGGTGAAGATACTCTTTAAAAGTCTACTTTTAAGACTATGCCATATATTGAATCTTTACAACATTAAAAAAAAAAAAAAAAAACTTCTGAAGGCATGGGAGGAGATTGTGGCAGGACAGCAGGGATGGCTTCAAGCTTTCTCATTTTGTACAGGAAGGAGCTAGAATCTAGTCTGTTGAGATTATTGTAAACTTTATAATGAATGAGAGCCTTCTATCTGTTACACCTAACGTACAGAAAGGACTGTGTTATGTACATGCATCGAGATGACAAGGGACTAAATCTATATGGGGGTGGGGAGGGTCTTACAGCTTCTGGAGTTGAGAGTCCCTAGGGTCAAAATCAGCTTCATATTCTACCAGTCAAGTGTCCTAAGGAGCCATTTACTTGTTAACAAGTCCAGGTTCAGTGTTCTTATCTGTGAAAGAGGACTATCTAGTTCTTGGAGTTCCTGCCGTCAGTGAGATAACACAGAAAGTTCTTAGTCCAGAATCTAATCATTATCTAAGTATTTGGACTGTATCAACTTCAGTACCAAGTTGGGAATATGCAAAGGAGGCAGGGAGATAGGTGCAAGGCATTCCAGGAGACTTTTAAAATTCCCTACTAAAATCTGTTAAATTACATTTCAATTTTTAATCACTTCTTTTCGATGCAATAAGAATATTTAATGGCCACTTATGTTCACATGTACAAAGAAATGCAAAACAGTTATATAAAGGTTGTCTAAACTTTCCTGTCAAGTCAAGGGCAATTGATAGCACAGCATACTGAATGAACAGGAAAAGCATGAAGGAAGCTCAGCCATCATGTGGGCACACACATAGAGGAGAATGCTCACGACACTAGCTTAGTTTACAGCTTCCGTCTCAGTGCGTCATTATCCCTGGCATTCCATCAACTCTCTAATTCCAGAGTTAATGTCTCTGTAAGTGTTTTTATGTGTGTTTAAAATTACTGTGCTTTTATAATTACCCAAGACATATATTATAATAAAGGTTTCACTAGTTTTATATTTTGCATGATTATAACTAATAAAATGTAATTTAAATCTTAACTTAAAAGGCTCTTTCATTGTTCAAGAAACATTGCTTTTAGAAAATGTATTGATTAATTTATCAGAATCCTTTCATGAAAGGATACCAAATAATCATGCCAATCTCTGATAAAAAAGCAAAGAATAAATAAAAATAATAGCATAAAGCATAGGGAATGCTCTATGAATTACCTGTTGCTTTTTATTGACACAAAATAAAAAATAAGATATGATAAAAAAAATAAAATATGTACTCTGCTACAAATCAGCAAACTGGTAGTAAGAGTTAATTTAACTTTCTGGTCTTAATTGACTGGTATATTGGCTACTATTTTAAGCCTAGTAAACTGTTAAGAACCAACAACTGAGTAAGTGTTAAGTGTACATCATATAACCTTTGGGTAGTTAATGAATGAATTACATCAGAGATTTATATACTCTCTAAACAGACAAAAACTATGTGTATATAAAAGAAGATGTTATCATACCAGAAACTTAAAATGTAAAGGAGTCTTTTAATAATAAATATCACTACTACCAAAACATCCCCAACTGTTTTGCTTACCTCAAACCAGTGCTGTCTGAAAATCTGGAAATGCTATTACTTTTAAACTCTAGATGTCCTTTCAAAAAAGCAACAGAAAAAAATCATGAACCATTTACACTGTTCCAAGTGGAAAAAACAGTGTGTACCAATAGCATTTATTTTTCTTCTATAAAGTGGCGACTTTGCAAAATTCTAGACACCAAAACGGATCTGTGGGATCTGGAAGAACGGCAGCATTTGATCATCATTCTCAAGACAGTAACTTCTGATGGAGAACATCAAAGTGTGGCATAGGTTTTGTAACAGGCATCCCCTGTAGCAAGAGACCTGCATCCTATAACCTACATTCTGACTGCTTGCCAAGTCCCTACCACCTAAGAATTATTACATTCCTTTTGCATTCAAAATTAGAATCTTATGGTGTGCTGTTTCAAGACCATTCTATGTTCCAGAACTCTCTACCTTTAACTAAAAAGATTACCCCAAGTTGAATTTTCCAGATCAACTACTTAAGCATTCAGTCTTGTTCAAACACTATATAAACTAAACTAATGCATATAAGGAATATATTCATGTAAATGGGAATTGTGTTTTTTGATTTCAAAGCCTTTTCTCTGTGGAATAACCACAAAGTCCAGAAGAAGGCATCCGATCTCCTGGAACTGGAGTTACTGGTTGTTAGTTGTCATGTGGGTGCTGGGAACTAGATATGAGTCCTCCTCAAGAACAGCTAGTGCTCTTAACTGCTGAGCCATCTCTCCAGCCCTTCACCTTAATGTCTTGAACAAAAGAGGAATATCTAAACTTCAGAGATGAGAAAGATAGAACATTGCCTTGTGGAAGCTCTTAAGATAAGAGGTAGGAAGTCATGGTGACTAACTGGGATTCTGGGGTAAGGGAATGAATGACAGATACTATCTGGCTTCAAGACAAAGTGTCAGCTCTTTAGCACAGCAGGGAGTCCTTCCTTATCTTACCTGTCTCCCTGACCCCTCTTCCTGCTCCCTCACATTGGTTATCTCTCCACATTAAATTCTCTTTCCCAATACACAGTTCTTTCAAGCATCTAGGCACTGACAAATTCCATTTTTCTGCCTGAAAAGCCTTTTTCTAGCTGGGAAAGAATTACTTTATCTGTCAAGACCTCAGGAAAACATTTGCACACATCAAAAACTTTCTATACCCTCCTCCCAGCAGTTTAATCTTAGGCTTTTATGTATCCAAGTCACACCCTCATTCTTCCATTGTGAGCAGCTTATTTCATATGAAATTGGACAATGACGTTTCTGATAACTGTGAAAGGCCTTCTCTGTGTGCTAATGATGCCATTCCTAATCAAGAGAACCTATCCTGAACTGTAATTATTTGCTTACCTTGTTTAGTGATGGATCTGCAGTTTGGTAAGCCTTTAGAAATTTTTCTACTTTATCTCTGCGTCTAGCAAATTAGTAAGTACTCAACAAATATTTGCCTACTAAAAAAATAAAATGGTCTAATATTTAGCTCTCTGAATTGTCTATAATCCCTTTCTACGCTTATCTTCACTTCTCAAAATAAGGCCAGTAGAAAGAAATCTTTTCTTTTCATCAAGGCTGGGGACGAGCAGTGCTTGTCCTCCTCTAGAATGCACAAATCCTCTCTCTAGCCATTTCTTATTTCCTACATTAATTTTTTCACTAATTCTTAAGCTATGGGGCTATCTGTAGAAAGCAGTAATTGACAAAACGGACTTCCATAAGATTTTCATCATTTCACCTTGGGTCTTGTCTGTCTTCAATCACAATATGTATTTGAATGTATGTAGGTATCTCTGATTATTTGTTATGCTGTAGCTGTTTATTTTGACTTGATGCAAATTATTTCATTTTTTAAGAGATCACACCTAATTTTTGTAATCTCATAAACAGCTTTATCCTTTGGAAAAAAATTTATTTTTATTTAAAAAGCAAAGCAAAGAAAGGATAATCTGTGACCAACAGTTCAGAGTGGTAAAGATTCCCAAACCCACTCTCACTATCAAACGGGAAGCAAGATGATACACCGCAGTGACCTAGGATGAGGACTTCATTCTAGTATCTTTCCTTTGGTTTTTGCCCCTGTGAAACACTGGGGAGAATAACTTAAAAAGGAGGGAATATTTATTTTAACTCATGGATTCAGACATCTCAGTCCACTGAACCGCTTCTTCCCTTGTGCGAGTCTGATATGAGGAAGAACATTATGACGAACAGGGCATATAAAGCAAAGATGTTTATCTCAAGGTCATGGGGAAGCTGGGAGAGAGATGAGAAACCGAGGACAAGACACAGTTCAGAGGCATGTCCCTAAGTGACCTAATTCTCCCAACTAGTGCCCACCTGCTAAAGTTTTCACATCCTCCCCAAACAGGACTATTAGATGGAGACCAAGCACTGAGAATGGGCCTAGGGCAGATGCTTTCTAGTCAAACCAAGACACACATATACTGGGCATAGCCTTTTATAAAAGTGATGTCTTTTTTTTTTTTTAACACACTAAGAAAACATGTCACGTGATCATATAACTTAATGTGACCTATGCTTATAAAAGCAATAAAATTAAAAATGCAGGAGAAAATTTAGTAAGGGAAATGGGAGGCCAGAAAAACCTCACCTTGTATCCAACACATAAGTGAAATTCCCTAGAATGGCTTTACCAGAACATGACTTAGAGACCCCAAGGAGCTTTCAGGGACTAATGAGAAACTGCTCAGGAAGAGGACACAGGCTGATACTCAGAATGAAAAAAGTCCTGGTAATTCATTTACCTGAAGTTACAGGAAACATAAGACCCTGAGGAAAAAGAAGACACCAGGAAACACTGACTTCAGGACAAAAGGAGAATTACCAATGCCTAGGGAGAATCACAAATTCAAAATCCAACACAAGTCTGGTGCTTTACAGGAAAGATTCAGAAAGTCCTAAAAGGAAGTAGAACCTGAAAATCTGTGGTTTCATTTTACACTAATCAAGGTAACTTGAAATATTCCTCATTCCTGTTCAAAAAATTAAAATTCCACAAAAATTAGGTTAAAACACATTTTCAGTTCTAATTGGTACCTGCCATAAACACACTCACCCTCTAAATTTTGAAGTTGCAATATGTAACTCATATTTAATAATTAGGTCTTTCTAGTTTTCTCAGTGGTGTACCACTGGTAAGGTGTGTATACTACTGAAAATAGCTCTTCACCTGGGCTCTGGTAAGCAATGTTAATTAAACTCAATGGGACACACACATGCACACACTCGCATACACACACACACGCATGCACGCAAACATACGTGAATGAAAGACCTAACAGTAGAAGGAAGCCAGAAAGAGATCAGCAGGATGGGACACGGATAAGAAAGCATAATGGAGGTGAATATGATCAAAACACATTACAGACAAGCATGAAACTGTCATAACGCAAACCATCATTGTGCAAAACTAATATGTGCTAATTGAAAAACTGAAATAATTAGGACTCCAAAAAATTAATGAAGCACAAAGCAAAAACAGAACAAAAGCTAAAAATATCAAAAAGAACCTAAAACATCTGATTATCCAAAACTGTTGAAACAAATATTATAAATCTTATTAAAGTTCATACCTACTTTTTTCATGTTTACAATTTATTTGTGAAATCACGTTAATGAAAAAAGTTAAACAAAATGCCAACCTGATTCAAGCATCCTACAGGAGACTGGGAAAGTACAGGTCTGATTTCTCAAGTCAGTTAATATTACTGAGCCTCTAGGATACTCCAAACCCAGAAACTCACAAAAAACAGCAATACTTAAAAAGGTCTGGGGCTGGAGAGATGGCTCTGCGGTTAAGAACCCTTACTGCTATTGCAGAGGACCTAAGTTCAGTTCCCAACCTCCACTCCTGGCAGCTCATAATGCCTATAACTTCAGCATCAGGGAATCTAACACCCCTTCTGGCCTCCACAGACAACCATACTCAAGTGCACAGACTCATATACAGACACATATGTATTCACATAATTTTAAAATTTTTAAATATTTTAAAAAGGTCCGTGCCACATCTTTACATTGGATTTCTTGTAAACTGCAGACTGGACTGCTTCTGAGCTCCACGCTTACTGATTACTGGAAGGCACCATTAGACCTGTACCAAAGCTTTGTTTACATCTGTTGCCTCTATTTCTTAAATCTACATTTCCAGGAAGCAAGTGCAACTCTACCCCCAGAAGTTATGCCTCAAGAATAAGGGAGCGGTGAGAAGAAAGGCTGCTTTGAATGTTTTCCACGCACAGAGGGCCCAGCATCTTCTCTGTACCCTCAGTGATGGGTTACATAGGATGAGTTTGATATTCCAGACCCAGCTCAAGTGCTAGTCAAGCACTGGGGTTAGGATAAGCTCTCTGTTCCCAATTTCCTTTACTTTTTTAGTTTTAATTTTTACTTATTTATTTTTCTTTTATGTGTTATGAATGTACTGCCTGCATGTATGTAAGTACACCTCTGTCATGCAATACCTGCAGAAGTCAGAAGAAGGCACTGGATCCTTTGGAACTAGAGTTACAAAGGTTGTTAGCTGCTATGTGGGTGATGGGGCTGAACTCAAGTCCTCTGCAAAAGCAGCCAGTGATCTTAACCACTGAACCATCTCTCCAGCCTTACATCATGTCTTATGAAATGTAAGAATGCTTTATGGAGAAAAGTTTCCTGGTTCCATATAGTTCATAAGACTATTGAACAATGACTACAGCTGTGTTTTTAACATATATTATTTTCTAGGCTACAAACCTTAGCACAGGTTGACAATGGTTAGATAAACAGTTAAGTCAGGAACTGATGAACTGCAGGACTAAACAAACAATGCTTGTCAAAGGTGAGGTCGTTTGGAACATGGTATGTTGTTGAATTAAAATGCATAGCTCAGGGGCTGGGGAGAAGGCTCAGTGGGTAAAAACACCTCCTTTGCAAGCATGAGGATCTGAGTTCAAATTCCTAGAACTTATGTTTAAAAAAAATGGGCATGACTGTGTGTGTCTTTAATCCTTGCACAGAGTGAGGAACAGAAACAGGAAGCTCCAAAGAACTTGCTGGTCAGGGAACCTGGCTGACAAGATGAGTTTCCAGTTTACTGAGAGACCCTGTCTCACAGCAGTAAGGTGGGCAGTAATAAAGGAAGACCTTCAATATTCTGCTCTGGCCTTCTGAGCGTGGATAGGTGTACCACCGAACATGCCTGTGCATGCACACGTGTATGCACACATACAAGCAGATACCGACGCTAGAGTCTCCCATTTTCTTCTTTGTTTTCTCTCAAAACCATCATTTTTTCAGTATCACGTCTTCAAGTTACACAGTGAAGTCCAGGATGAAGTTCACAGCCAGTTCCTACTGTGACTAAACACCTAATCCCAACATTCTCTCCGAGTCAATGTGGGGACTGCCCAGTTTCTAAGATGGCAGCATAATGCTTAGAAGCCCAGTGGCATGTCTTCACTTGAGAGATCTGAGAAGTATAGTGCGGGCTAATGGAAGTATACCAAGTTCCTAAATGTCTTTATTACATAATACTTTAATAAACATCCCCATCGAAAAATCAACTTACATTTTTTGATGATTGCTTAAAGATTCACAGAGCAATTCTCATCATCTCATTAATCCTCTTAAATTAGATGGTAAGGTGGGGCGCTGTGCATGTGGTTTTATGGCTACGCAGCTGTTCCTTAAATGGTGACTGCCTTCATTGTACTTAAGGCTTTAGATTCTTGCATATAATAAAATATACTTTTCAAATTTTTTATTTAGGGACTAGGAGTATATGTAGCTCAGTGGAAAAGCTTATACTTAGTTCAGGCAAAGCCCTGGGATCAATCCCCAACACCTAAAACATGATTATTTATGATACAAAGAAGGAAGGCAGAAAAATATTGTTAAAATCCAAGGCTCAGAGCTCATACGATCTCTTATGGGGAGTACTTCAGAAACAGCACAAGTCTGGACTATACCCACTAGAAAGTTCTCTACCTGCCCCCCCTTACAGTTTATGACCACAAGGTTAGGATTAGTTGATCTTCACAGTAAACTAATCTAATGGGGTCAAAAAATACCTTGTGTGCAGTCTAAAAGCAAGAAGGAATTTATGCCAACCTAGCAGAAAAGAATGCTGATATTAAATTTTCTGCCTATGGACTTCCTCGGGGAGAAGACCTGGTGAAACATGTTTGTTGCTGTTGATCTGTTTGCAGAGCTGAGCCTCCCTCAATTAGCTACTGGAGACTTGGATAGTATAATTAAGTAACTAAAGATAACACCCCCCAAGAAACTCATTTTCAGCATCAGGGCCAGGGCGGCTATGGTATCTTGCCTGAACGTCAGGTTTTATTGTCCCAGTCTACCCCATGCTGGAAGTTCTAATGAAAAGACAAATATTAAGTCACTTGGTAAATAAAAGACCATGAAGAAAAAGAAGTGCTTGGATGTAGCAGAAGTGTAAGCTACAGTTTAATCACAGCACTGTGGTAATAGCATAATGACGGAGGACACATGAGCTGTGTAGACGGCAGCAAGGAGGCACTACCTTAGAAAGATTTCAGACACAATGTGAAGAGGCATGCCTTAGTAAGAGCTGGGAATGGCCTTCGTGGTCATTTTTATGGTTAGGAAAGCTCGGACCGTGAAGGTAAGCCACTCCTTCAAAGGTCACCAGGATGAACAAGGACTAACGCTCGGCTATTTCTCTTTTGAAGACCAAAGTTTACCACAGCAACTCCCCAAGCCCTGCTGAAGTTTGATTTGAATATGGTGTTACTCACAGAAGGCGTGATAAATATTAAGGCTGATTGCAAATACACACACACTGTATTCAAATGAATTAAACCTGGTTTGCTGCGGAGAATTAAAGCAGGGAGCTTGCCAAAGTCAGCACCGGCAGTCCTAAATGTAGTGCTGGAGTGTCCCTCTCCAGTGACTCGGAGCAGCCTTTCATCTTCGCACTGGTTCATAGGATTGATGACAGAGAAGGTATTTTGGTTCTGTGAGTTCTGCCTCGGCCTTGCTGAGTTCAGCAGAGAGCAGTTTTGCTGAGGTTAGAAGGCTGTGCCCAGCTTTGCTCACATGCAATCTGAAGCCTGCCCTGGGTCACCAGTAAGCAAATCAGCCATGAAGACTTTGTCTGACAAATTTGAATGACCAAATAGCAACAATGCAGGACTTAGAGCTAGCAGCTTACATCCATGAATCCAATGTATTTAATTCTCTGTGGACCTACTAGGCTTCTGAGCTTGTTGCAAACCTCACTCAAAGGCATTACTTACCATTCCTAGAGCTCGCTAGCCATACTGAAGACGGAGTTCAGTGCAGCTGAGTCAGTCTGCAGACCTGCAGAAGTCATGTGATTCCATCTCAACATCAGTGGAAGTGAGAGGGTGGCGCTTGATGGTCCCTTGCTGTTTTGGCTATTTTATATTCACAAGACTTCAGAACACAAGATAACAGGCAGAGTCAGAACTGCCAACTTTTCAAGGGCTGTGTGCTTTCTGTCTTCATCGTTGGTCAACCATCAAACAGTATATTCTGTCTCTCTCCACTTTCTCCAAGCCCTATGGGGAAGGAATCCAGTTTCAAGACTATTCCAAAGAAAAGTAGAGAAGGAATGAAAGCAGACATGGATAGACTATAGCCATGAAAAATAAGAAAACACACACATACACACACACACCATCTAAAGATGAGAGCCCATCTAATTTAATCCTGCCACGCTCTTATTAGCACCCGGGCCAGCTAACACTGCTTTCATTATGACTTATTCCTGAACTCCATTCACTCAGACAAACCTCCAAACTAAGAGCAAGAGAGCAAAGGACTATCTCTCACTGAGGTGCAGGAAGCTGGGGATTCTTGGGCAAAGTCTTGCAGTTGCACACATTCTCTAGAGAATACCTCAGTGTTTGTCCTGCTCGCTGGAGTGCTTTCTTCAGTCTCCCATAGGGACTACTCTGATCTTATACTAGGCACAAGCTCAATCCTCACGTGACTTTATTCCCTATGCTCCCAGGAAGGCAAAGACTACCAGCCAGGGTCCAGACTCAACTCCTCACCCTTCTGATAGGAAGAGGTGAGGGCCTCCTCATGCACCCACCTCTAACTCTAGCACTCTTCTAGAGGAAGTCTTACTGCTACTGGACATCAGTCTCCCTCCCCAGTGTGTCCTTCACTCTAGCTGCTTCTAGAGACATAGGCTTTTCCATCTCTTCCCGATTAACCGATCGACTGACTGACTGACTGACTTCACCTTCTCTCTTTAAACTTTCCTATGCATAAGCATCAAACTCTACAAATCAGTACACTCCCGCTGCAGTCCTCAGCTCCTCGGCTCTCTGGCAGCTTCACACTCCTATGTCTGTCTCTCTCTCTACCTGTTTTGCCTTGCTTATCTGAACTGGTATCCTTTTTTCTCCGACTCTTAATCTCCCATCCACTCTTCAGCTCTTCAGATCTTAACTCCAGGGCTTCATTCCCAAGTTAGGGCTCTTATCACTTAATTTGAACGATTTTACCCAGAAATATGTGGCATCTTCAAACAGTTCCTTGCTGATTCACTGACCTGGGCCTTCTAGTCTAGAAAACAATGTTCAAGTACCTGCCTGGCGCTGACTGATGTTTTCAGATTTAAACACACCATGAAGTCAAACTTCTGATGGAAACTCAACTTTCCCTTCGATTTGGTCCTATACTACCTAATCTACAACCACCTGGTACAGAGCATGCCTATCATGATGGGGCCCTATGTTCAGTTTCCAACACTGCTTAAACTTAGAATGGCAACTAGATACAGGAAGATCAGAAGTTCAAGGTAACCCTCAGCTACACAGTAAGTTTGAGGCCAGCCTGAGAGATAGGAGACACTGTTTCAAAAGCAACATCAATGTTTTTCCCCACCACAGAAGAACTTTAAGTTCAAAACAAACCCCGGGATTTGACAAGTGTTTCATGTGCTGAATGAGTGAACTGAATAATTACCTGCAACATAGTTACACTAATATCTTATGAAATGAGCCCTTAGAACCCCGAGTTATACTCAATTTCACTGGGCACAAATCAGGCACTCCCAGGGCACCTGTCTGCCTTCGGTAAAAATGAATAATAATATTAACCACGGTGATCAGGAACCACACTGATCACTGAATTGTGTGTTTCTTTAAAACAAGTGACATTTAGTAACCGGAATATATGACCTTTGAGACCACATTAATTTCTGCCTCACACAAGGGAGAACTTCAACCTTCTGGCAGGCAGAAGTAGTGTGCCTACATTTACTGTGGAAAAACCTTGTTTGTAGCTGATAATTAAGAAAATATGTCTACATAATTCCAGAAGACATGAATGAAATGAACTATTTTCTTGTCCTCATGGAGTAGATATTCAGTTCCTGAAATACCCGACAGTCATTCACTCTTTCTTCAATGTCCTTCGTACTGGAGAAATTCATCTATGTCTACTTAGTTCCTTAAACCTCCTGCTCAAACTTTGCTAATTTCCTTTAATTTATGAAGGGTTCATTTTCCACTTGTTCATCCATTATGGTAGAGGCCTTACGTCTCTCTGAGGAAGACTGTGTACGTAAATTCTGCAGTGTAATCAGGGGAGAAAATAAGAAATTTCCTGGTTTAGCCTCACATCCTGCCCAAACCGGAACTCTCTGAGCTCTGTGACGACACTGACCATGGTTCTAATAGTATGTGAATCTAGACAATTCCGGATGTATGTCTGTGCCTTTTGCTCATGCACAGGCCACACCAGGGCGGCCTCCCTTGAATGCCTTCTTGTATTCACTCCCATTCCCAGCCCATGCTCTCATTAGAACTTCTGTACCCTCTGGTCTTCCAGAGTTCCCTTTACCTTCTTTTCTATCAAACAAAAGATGGTAATTTATGTCTAATTAACGGAACTGAGTCATAATGAGCTCTTTTCTCTTAGACAGCATTTGAATGTCCAAAATAACCAGAGAGATTGGGCTTTTGAGTCTAGCTCCAGACTGAGGCTACTAACACAAAGCTCTCATTCACGTCTCCTGCTCTCCATACAGGCAGAGGGTCAGAGGTTATCCACATTGTGAAATTCTTTGGCCAGTTATGTGGGTAGTGATTTAATGGCAGACAGGCGATTTGATTTGAAATTTTCAGCTAAGCCACAGTCCTGGAACAGTCAGGTTCACCATCGCATCCTTTTTATGTCTTTTATTTAGACTTGGAAATAACTTTTGCCAGTTGATGAATTTGATATCCTTCTCTATGGTATCAATTTCCTTGCAAAAGACAGAAGAATGAGGACTTGGATGCAAAGGCACACAGAGGACTGTAAGAAGAGCGAAAAAGAGGAGGGCGGAGGTCTCCTGTGACACAGGAGAACTCAGATGTAAGAATGTTAGGAAAGCAGGCAGCCCGAAAGAAAGCCAATGCCCATGTTCACACAGCCACTGGGTGACTAGAGACATCTTCCAGCCTTCCAGTTCTCTCATGCCACGGTGTTAAGATGACCTCTATGCATACTACATGCCAAGACAAACAGACCAGAGGATCTGGGCTCTCTGGCGGTGTGCCCTTCTGCAAACATTACTGAGCCACACCGAGGTTGCCTCTTGGGACAGTTTTCATCCAAGCTTTTCATTATACTGGATTAAGAAGGAAAAAAAAAAATCTTTCTCCCTCTCAAATGTCTCCAAAAGGCAAATATGTATTCCTTTGATATGGCACTACTGTAATTCTAAAAATAAAGTGTGGCAGTATTATTCAGCTGTCATCATGTTCCACTAAATGATGAATTCACCCAATCCAGTCTTTAAAGTCTCAGCTATTCAAAATAAAAACAAACAATAAAGAAAACAAACAAAACAAAAATCAAGGCTGACCAAACTTTTATGAACTGGAGTCCTGGGACAGGAAAATTATAGCTGTGCTTCACAGGACAGGAAGACATGGTGAGACACACTGGGGGCTTTACAGTTTGTCTCATGGTCTGTTTTTTGAACTTCTTCCTCCAAGAGAGTAGAATGTAAAATTGAAAAACACAAGTCCCTCATAGTTGGACTTCATTTATCAAATGAAAAGATGACCCTTCACTAACTAGACTGCTTGATGAAAATATTAAAACAGACTGTAAGTCAGAGAAAATTAAATATTAGCTTGATTAATTAGACTTAATGGATGAAAAGTAACTCATTTATTACATTAAATTGACAAAAAATAGGTTAAAGAAAAAGGAGATTGCTTAACCTGATGTTTCACATCACAGGAAAGTGTAATTTTGTTTTGAGGGATGGGTGACAAAGAATATATTGGTATGCAGAACAGGCTAACTACATTTATGATCAAAGTCATTTTGAGTACTTGGGAGTAACTTTCTTTGCCTTCTGACACCAAAAATCTAATGTGAGAAATACGGCAAACTTAAGAATCCCTAAAATCTCAAATGCTTTTCATTCAACCACAATTCTCATTCAAGCTAAACTGGAAATCACGTGGACTTCTCCATGTTTGTTCAGATACCGTTTCCAAATTGGATTATGGTGGATAAACAGCATTAGGTCCCCATGACGCTGCCTTCCTTGGAGGTGCATAGTACTAATGCCATGTGGGCTCTCAGCATGATGGAAGTGGCGTAGGGTGTAGGTCTGTCTTAGTGAGTCTGGAGAACTGAGCACTTTTCAAAGAGGTAGACCACGGAGTAAGGGGGAAGATGCCTCAGCAGCTCTTAAAACATGTGGCAACGACCCTGCTGGGGCTGGATGTGTTCTGTGCCAGGCACATTCAGAGCGAGTCAAGTGTTTCTAAACTGGGGCTTGTCTGTACAGTGCGTAAGACAGCCAGGAGAGGAAACAGGGCAAGTGCAAAGTGAGAGGAAGCAGATGTGTCAGGTAAAAGCTACAGTCCTATTCACATGGAAATCTAACCTGACTTTAAAGATCACTATCTAGGTTAATACTCTTAAGTATAATTTACAAAATAGCCCTTCTAAAAGAGCTCAGAAAACAAATTAAATTACACATGTGTGACCTAGTTTTGTCCATTTGTTCTTCTTCATAATTGAATA
Organism: Eospalax fontanierii; assembly: GCA_035773235.1. Taxonomy (NCBI): domain Eukaryota; kingdom Metazoa; phylum Chordata; class Mammalia; order Rodentia; family Spalacidae; genus Eospalax; species Eospalax fontanierii. The sequence goes on from CM069538.1 coordinate 66,851,500, forward strand.
TATGTAAATAAAGGAGCTGGACACAGTGGTACAGACACTTGTGATCCCAAAACTCAGGGTGGGGGCAAGAGGAGTGCTGCGAGTTCAAGGATATAACCTGGGCTACAGATCTAGAACCATGCCAACCAGGGATACAGAATAAGACCCTGCCTCAACCCCACTTAACCCACACAAAGAAAGAGAAAATAGAGAAGCACAGACAGACAAGGAGAAGCTTCCTTCATCACACCTCAAATGATCCATGCTTCCAGCTTCTGGGACTAGAAAACCTCCAGCTGAACAGTATCTTGGGTCCCTTCCTAGCTGAGATGAAACTCTGAAATATGGAGTTGACACTGGAACAAATTAAATTAAGACTTGTGAAAGCCTTGGAGTGAGATGAGTGCTTCTGCAATGTGAGAAGGACATGAAGCTTGAGAGCTAAGAGTTAGATATTTTCTGTTACTGAAACACAAAAGACTGTAAATCCAGTACTTCTTGTGTTCAGATTTATTTACTTATTTATCAAAATGTATTAGCATATATTAATTACTGATAATTAGGGAGCTATGTATTCATAAATGTACATAAGATATTTTGACATATTCACCACCTTCCCACACCTGCTCATCCTCTTTCCAACCAGTCCTCCTTCTACCTTTATCTTTGTGTGTGTGTGTGTGTGTGTGTGTGTGTGTATGTGTGTATGTGTGTTTGTTTGTGAAAGAGAGAGACAGAGACAGAGAGCAACACTCAGGGCTGCTTATAGGTTCATGGGTAAAGGTCATTTATAGGACCATAGGCAACTCACTTATGGCTATACCATCTCTCCCTCTCCCAGCACACACCTACAGATAGAACTCCAGGGAAGCCAGGGGCCTGGGATGCATCTGCTGTGCTCACAGTTAAACCATGTTAAGCCATTTCATTTAAGTTACCCAATGGAAACAACTAGAGGGAGACAAGACTTACATAGCTCAAGGCTCCAGAGGGTACAGTCTGCTATGGCAGGAAAGGTATGGAGGATCAGTAGGTCATTCTGAGAGGAAGCAGAAAAGCTCAAGAAGAGGAAGAAGCCAGAGGAAGACAGCCACCAAGGACACAATGATCTCAGTGACCTACTTTTGACTCCCAGGTCCCACTTTTCACAGTTCCACCATCTCCCAACAGTCTATTGAAAATTTTAGTCCATCAGTGGATTACGAGCCAGTCACAGGTCAGAGACCTGGGGCTTTCCTCTTAGTTTCCATCACTGAAACACCCTCACATATACAACCAGAGGTGTCCCTTACAAATCTAGGCTTCTTTCAACCCAACCAAGAGGGCAATCAAGTATCATAGTTTGTAACTTTCTTTAAGTCTAATAATTTTTTGCAAATAAATGGTTATTATGTAATTACTGATTTGTTAACTGGCCATATCTACTTGCTTTCTTAGGGTTTCTCAACAGGAAAGAAGAGTAGCCAACTCCATGATTTATACCTTTCCCAGTTCTTCCCAGGGGTACATTCAGAAAGGCACACTTACTGTGGGCACTCACTACGTATGGCAGTTATGTGACCGGTACCAGGAACAGACTTGAAAGCAAGACAGCACTAGATTCCTGATAAAGTCAAACTCTCCACACCTCAGATCCAGGTTAAGCAGGCAGATAATCTTTGCAGATTTGTCACACTGATCTTCTAAAAACTCTTTGATTATGTCCTGTTAGCAACACTGTGAGGTAGCAACAGGAAAAATTAAAGAGTAGATAGCCCACTTCAAAACACTCCTGAGTTCTCAGGCTGCACAGCCCTTGGAGATCAGTGAGTGCAGCTGTTCCTTCTTCTTTGCACACAAGTTTGATTTCAGTTTTATAAACAAGAAAAAAATATTTTAAAAAATTAACGGACTTACACAAGTCCCTCACATTTTATTAACGTGAGATCTGCTAAGACAACACATAAGAGAAATAAGTGCTTTGAATCAAGGTGCTTTGAACTCATGGATACATAGCTGTGGTATTTGCTTCAATAACAGCTACATTAACAAGAACAGTGACAAATGGGGAAAATGATTAGTAGAGAGATTTGTGCATTGAACAAAAATTCTGAGGCAGCTTAAAGCAAGAAAGAAAAATTTTATCTATCTTCATGTCAACCTTGAAACAAAACCAAAGGCTCAAAGCGGCCCAGTCATCTTTCCCAACTTACAGCACTGTCTGGGGAAATCACAGGGAACTACAGCCCCCACTGAGGTGGGGCCCAGACAGCTCTACATTGCTGTTTCCTATAGTCTTCCTCCCACAGACAACCATTCTTCAGCTATAAAATTCCAATCTCTGAATCCATTTCTCAGGGAATCTTCCTCTGAATTCCAGTAAACTCCTGGCAGAGCCATCATTCCCGATGGATAAGAACTTAAGGAAACCTAGGATACAACTGCAGGACAAGCAACAAACTTTCTTTTATCTTATCTGATACTATTGCTTCTGTCATGGCCCAGTGTTGTCCCGACAAGCTAACACCCAGCACATTAGCCCTTCAGGTAGTGACACTAATTCTGTATTTAATTGGGTGACTTTCCTATATCGTCAAGGATAAAGTCTTAAAAGTGAAAGGATCTGGCCAACAGATGAAGTAACCTTAAGAGTGCTGCTGTCTGTAGCATCTGGGGTTGCAAACAGGTTTTGCTGTTGCTGTTTCCCTAGCAGAGAACATTGCCACCACTCATGCACCCAAGCAGTGCCAGGTGATGAAACTGTACCTTTTCCACTTCATTCCCCCATCTCCCGTTCTCAAATTACTTTTGAGAAATAGGAAGGAAAGGAAAAACGCTCCCTGAAACATAAATACTTTTTACCTACTCTTCTGTGACTAATTGAGCTTAATTCCCTTCAGTTCAATTGCCTTGTCAGCTTGGTTCTTTTGTTCTGTCTGGAAAATATTTTATAACTCTTTCCACGTGGTTTCATGAAATGGCAAAACAAAAAGCCTTCATGCATTCTGCTTATTCTTAAACATAAAGATAATTTTGACAGGAATATGAAGAGGTTAGTACTAAGGAGCAACTGAGATCCTATTCAGCATGTGATCTCTTGCAACATACTGACCTATGATTTGGAGGCATTACTACTGAAAAACAGTGAAATGCCGAATGTCTTAGGACAGCCTCCCAGGGGTCACATTGGAAGTGACAATGAGAAACCATTCTGTGATTTAATAACTAAATTAACAATCTGTAATGTTGTTAAAAAAAAAAAAAAACACTGTGACCAAAGAATGATGAAAGATGTATCATTTCACTTGATGAATGAAGCCATTTGAATCACTGTTTTAACAAGCTTCCGATCCCTCCACACACCACCAGCTCCTATATTGGCTTGGTCATGTTGCCATAGCAAAGTGCCACAGATGGCTGGCTGAACCACAGAAATTAATTCTCTCCCAGACATGGAGGCCCGGCAGTCCAAACAGAAGTATGAAAGGAAGGGTTGCTTTCTTCTGAAGTCGTGGTCCTTGGCTTGGGAATGAGTACCTCCATCTTTTCATAGGCCTTACACTGAAGTATCCTACTTCCTGTATGGAGGTCAGTCATTGGCTTAGGGCTTAACCTGATGTTGTCAATTAAATTCATTGAAGATCCTGTCTCCAAATACAGATCTACTCTGAGTTTCCATGGGTATTTCAACACATGAATGTGGGGAACAAAGTACAATGTATGGCTCTTTCTAAGCGGTGTAACCTTCCATTTCTAAATGGCTACACGATCTGATGTCCACAGCCCAATATTTTTATGTTTTTAAAAAAACCTTATTTTTATTTTATATGTATGAGTGTTTTGCCTGCATTTATGTAAGTACATCTATGTTGTGCAATGCCCACAGAGGCCAGAGAGGATGTTGAATTCCTTGGAACTAGAGTTGCCAAAGGTTGTTGGCTGCTATGTGGATGCTAGAAACTGAACTGAGGCCCTGTGCAAGAGCAGTCATCTCTCCAGCCCCTGAGACCAACATTTAATTGCAGCCTTGCTTCTCTATTTTTGAGGTTAAGGAAGAAAGTAGGTCAGAGAAATGATTGACCCTGACACTAAACCAACAAGCTGCTGACATCTCTGGTCTACTCTGAGCTACTGAAAGAATGATTGCCTTCATGAGTAACTCTGAAGCACCTACTTACAAAGTGAAACAATTCAGAGGAACAACAGACTACAGAAATTCTAGTTGTCACCGTCAAGAAACTAAAGGTAATTAATTAAATTGCATACAAATTAATGATTGTAATTCCCACAGTAGTCTCTTTCACAAATAAAAAAAAAACAGGAAAATAAAAGTCAACATAAGAGCATAAAAAGAATCTAAAATTAAAAAGTTCAGAACCTGAAAAATCTTCATGTATACTATTATTCTGTAAAACACAAAATCTCTGAAGAAGTCACAGCGAGAAAAAGTCCATAACTGAGAAGTGATTTAAAAATCAGTTCAGTGTTATCTCAAATTTTGTTTACTTTTCACAGAATGAGTGAAATTAAAAGATGGAATTACAGAAATCTCTACCTCCACTCCTGCTCAAAACATGGATGAATGGGGTCCATCAAAAAGAAATTTTCTTAACAACTAGATGGAATCAATCAATATTCCAGCCTAAGCCCTTTCATCCATCTATGCTTCATGTAACCTCCAAAGACAATGAATCTGCACATTTTCCATACTTTTGGAGAAATCACAAATGAGGGTAGTGCTGAACCATTGCTCATACCACACGGAAGGACTCATTTAAAGGGACTGTGACCAAAAAACGTTGTCATTCTGTAAAGTATCGCCACCTAACAGGTATTCAAAACTTCTGTGGCAGAGATACTTGGCAATTTTTTTTGGCTCAGCAATATTTTCAAGAATATAACCAGTGATGATACAAATCCCCTTCTGGGGTGTGTGTGTGTGTGTGTATACATCTGCACATGTGTATATGCATGTGTGAGTACAAATGTAGATATGTCTATATATATATATATGTGTGTGTGTGTATGTGTGTGTGTGTGTGTGCGTGTGTTTGCGTGCACATGTAGGTGCATATATATACCTCAAATCTCAACATTTCAGTGAGTTAAAAATGGCCTTAAAATATAAAATTCAAACTTCTGACTCAGCCTTTTTTGAGACAAAGTTAGAAGATGCTAAGTGGTCTCTGGCTCCTGGGCCCTTATTTTAACTGAAAAAGTGTTCTCATCAAATAAAGATTGAGTGGGAGTCCTTGCCCAAGTTTTTAAACTTAGTGAATCAATAATACCAAGTTTCAGAGGTTTTTTTCTGCTTTCTCTCCCACGCAAATCTCACATGGAGGTTACTGTGTTAGCTTTGTCTAGGGGATTAAGATAGGTATGTCTATCTTTTTAAGACTAAGCAAAGTAAAAGGAAATCTAAACACTGAGTTGTTCTCAAAAACAGTAATAAAAGAAGCTGGATACAAGGCTCAGATAAAACATTGTGACACTGCCTGCTACACGCATGTGACGTTTTCCTCAGTGTACCCTAGCTTTCTCCTTCCCTTTTTATATTTTACCAACAGATTAAAACTCAAAACCACTACTCATTTGGAAATGTTCTTTTCACAAACAAAGCCAGGACTAATTCCCAAAAGTAGATTTTTAATTTCACTTTTTAGAAAATGCAGAGTAGAGAAGTCTAAGAAATGCCACAATGCTTAGTTATACAGAAACAAAGGGAAATGAGATTCAGTTAACAGCAAAGTCAACTGGACACAGGCCTCATAGGGAAGAATCCAAATGGCTCCTGGATCTGATTAAAAACTCTTAAGACTGAAGGGTGCACAGAACCACCTTCTCTGCATTTATAAGGAAATTAATTCTGCCATTTTTATACACTAGCAGAACAATCCTCAGGCAGGTTGTGGAATTATATAACTATTTTAGAGCTGAATTTTATCCACCTTAAAATGGAGGGGCGTGGTGGCACATGCCTTTAATCAAAACACTAGGGGGACAGAGTTAAGGTGGATCTCTGTGGTCAGTCTACAGAGCAAGTTCCACACCAGCTGCGGCTAGAGAGAGACCCTGTAACAAAACAAAACAAAACAAAACAAAACAAAACAAAAAAATCAAACCAGAACAAAATGAAACAGAAAAAGGGGATTGAAAAATGGCTCAGAAGTGCTTACTGCTCTGAACTGAAGTTCAATTCCCAACATCCACACACAGTGGCTTACAACTGCCTGTAACTCCAGTTCCAGAGGATCCAACACTCTCTTCTACCATCCATGGGATCACACACGTACATACACACAGACACCCGCACACATGCAAACACGCATATAAAATAGAAAAATAAAAATACAAGAACTTTTAAAAGGAGGATTTGAAATAAGGAATTGCTTGCTACGGCTCCTGCCGACCCTAAGTAATACATTTTTGTGATTTAACGTTTGAAATGAATGAGGGCAGGTACTCACTCAGAGTCGGCCAGGTTAATTTAGCTAAATCTAAAGTGTGGGAAAATAAACTTTAGAGAATTTTATAACATGTTATGACATATTTTTCCAATAACTTCTGACCGTCTCTGCCTTAATAAAGTGTCTCAGCTCATATTTTGTGGTGCTTAAAGTCCATTCTAAACTCTGAAATCAAATTTCACACTCTGTCAATTATCTAGAGACCTGAGTTTTCCCTCAGCAACCAGGGCCTTTCATCTTTATATACTCCGTGCCCAGGCTGGGGAGCACTCAGGCATCTATGAAATGTTCTGCTCACTAAATGAATGAACAAAGTACAGAGATGATATTCCTCTATGCATTGGGTATGATGAATTAAAAAACAAAGGATCTGACTGTGAGGTTCCACTTGTCAGAAAGCATTCAGAAGAGGGACATGTGCATGTAAAAGAGAATCTATTACAGAGCACTGTGACAGGGTTCCACCATGCAGAATATGTATGAGGTACAAGGCCAACAAAGAGAGATGAAGGAAACAGCAGGACAGATGGCGCTGTGACCATGAAACCTTGGGTGTACTCTGGCATCAAAAAGTAAGCGATCTGGGAATTATATATTTTATCCTAGCCCAGTTTCTTTTATAAAAGAAAGTAGTTCATATGTGTTTTTCTTCCATGAAATATCTGATGCCAAGTAAGAACCCAGTACCAAAGCACTGGACATACAAGGCAGATAGTACAGAATTTAAATTTTACATGCACAAAAATATTTACTTAGAAATGACTCCATAAAGAATGGAGTGACTTGAAATAATTGGAAGGCTACCTCCAGGCAAGGATTTGGGCAAAAATTACACAGAATATCCTATAGAAAAAAATTATTTTATATAATAAAAAATATACACATACCCACAAAGATACACATAATTAAAAATAAAAAAATAAATCTTAAAAAAATAATAAGATAAACAATTTTAAGATGCTTAGAGAGTAGAGCTTAAGAAAACATAATATTCAGGTTGCAGAGATGGTTCAGCGGTCAAGATCACTGACTGTTCTTTCTGAGGACCTGAGTTTGAATCCCAGCACCCACATGGTGGCTAACAACTGTCCTTAACTCCAGTTCCAGGGGATCCAACACTGTCTTCTGACCTCTGCCAGAACTGCATGGCACGGGTGCACTTAACATACATGCAGGCATAATACTCACACACATAAAATAAAAACAATAAATTAAAAATAATATGTGTAACATGCAATGCTGTAGGAATACTGTTAGCAGAACCTTTCTGGAAAGGAATATCAGAGCCCAGAGAAAAGCCACACAGCAGTAATTTCTGAGGACAGTTTACAAAACAAAGCCACGCCCCAAACAAAAGATCTGTCTCACAAAAAACACACTGGACAGAAGCACAAACTTTTCATTTGGCATTCATCTAGAATGATCAAAAAGCAGAGAGGACTGGAAGATGGCACAGTTGGCATGGTGCTTGTTGCACACGCGTGAAGAGCTAAGTTCGGGTCCCGAGCATTCACGTTAAAGTTGGGTGTGAGGACATGATCTGTATCCCAGCATGGGAGAGGCAGAGACAGGAGGATCCCCAGAGCTCACTGGTCATCCAGTAAGGCCAACTGGTGAAATCCAACTTCAGTGTGACACTGTGATAAAACATAAGGTAAAGAGCAGCAGAGAAGGACAGTCAGCATCGAGCCCTGGCCTTCATGCACATGCACACACATGAACATGGGCACAGGCATTCGCCCCACACCCACCCAGCCAAAGCGGAACAAATACAAAGGCTCAAATTAGAAAAGCGTGATAAATCAAATTATCTACACCATCTACTATTATGTACTCCATGACTAATGACCACAAAAGCATTGCAGAGCAAACCAAACACTGTAAGGAGAGTAAGTAAAAACTATGAAATATCACTTGTACTTCATAAGTAAAAGTTACATAGCAAAGATCAACATTTACTTTCCTGTAGCAGCAACACTTGAGACAGTGGCATGCTAGGCACACTCCCTACTTGAGAAAGATCTCATGACAAATTAAAAAATCTGCCGGCGTACCAGAAGTACACAAATCTGAAGCATTAGGTAATTGTTCCAATGACAATTTTTAAGTCATTTTTCACTGCCTGACACGACACGCGTCAGTCCCTCGGCCACTCCATTCTCACAGTAGTAACTACTTCCAGTGTAATGGGCTTAGCGTCCCCCTGAGGCATTTGTGAGGATGTCCCTCACAGCAGTGGGTAGAGGGCTGCCTGTTCTGATTTACTGAATCAGAGCAAGGGAACCAATTCTTCACTTCTGCATCTGTGCCTACAAAGAAAACACATGCACTCTTATTCTTGAACTTAGTTATCTTGAACAAAGTTTTAAAAGAACCCAGGGAGGGGTGGAGGAGCATTGAGAAGTCAAGTCCTACTGCATATTGACAGCTATCATATTCATAAGAAAATTAAGCTACCTAGAAAATAAAGAAAATAAATAGGTCTATTACATTTTAAAATTATTTTTGAGGTAGGATCTAGCCTTGAACTCTATATGATCTCGAGGGTTACCTTGATCTTCTGATTCTCCTGTACCTCTTGAGCTTCAGGTTAAAGGCATGCCCATCATTCCTGATTTATATGATGCCAGTGATTCAGGCATTCTAGACAGGCACTCTACAACACAATTATACCCTCAGCCCTTGTTTTATTATTTTAAAATTTGAATTTACAATTAAATGGCCAAACCAGGCTCTAACCTTTTTTTTAAAAAGAAGAGGGAGTTGGGCCAAAATCCCTAGCAATTTCTGCAGGGGAATACATATCTAATCGATAATTCTCTCCACATTTAAAAGACTTAATACATAAGAACAAATTTATAGTCAGGGACACTGAACTGAAAGATAAAAGTAAGTGTTATAGTATTCTACATTCCTGCAACTCTTCGAACTTTGATAAAGTGAAGGATTTTGATAATTTCCTTCTGTTCTTAGAAGAGCATAATACAAAATTCACAAAAAAGATTACAAATAGCCAAAGTTTGTACTTGCCTATGCTATGTCTAAAAGAAATTTCATTTGCAGGAAGTCTGTCCCAAGGAAATAAATAATTATGGATATGATAAGGATTAAGCCACAGGATGTTTACTCCAGAATTGCCTATGATAGTAAAAAGCTCGATAAAAGACTATTAAATAAACTTGCAGCACATCTGTAGGCTTTATTTCCCCATTAGACATGAAAATGAGATGAAAGATTTAATGGCATGGGAAAATATTCAAAATATACCATTGAGGAGAAAGTATGCATGCGTGTGGTGAAACTCAGCTTCTGCAGGGGAACAAAGCCACAGTGGTACTCCTCCTCAGTAAATACGACCTGTCAAGATGCAGTACGCTCTCTAGCGACAAGAGTAAAGGTCCCATGAAACTCTGGCTATACGTGTTGTTCTCCATTCTTCAATACTTGTTTCACAGGTTGTTTAATATATGCTGTTGACTCCTAACACTGAATGTATGCCAACAGTTCCACAGCCCTGCAGACACAAAGCTTACCTGATACACATGTTTCAATAGAAGGCACCTAAGGACTTCCTGAACTTAGGACACTAGACAGCACTTCAGCCATAAATGTGAGGGTCATTTTTTGAACAGCAAAATCACCAACAAAGAGGCTAAAGTATGAAATTTTGTGGATTGAGGCATGGGTAATTGTTTTCAACAGGAGAAATGAACCAAGAAAAGAGAACACAGGCCGAGAAAGAATGTCAAGCCACTCAAGCGCACTCTCACACAGATGGGTCCACACGAGCTAGCAAAGCCACGTGTGTTAATCTGGGTTTACAACAAAATACTACAGAGTAAGGGTATCTACAGATACAGAATCCACAGATAAGGAGAGTTCATGGTGGATACTCATAAGCCTGGAAAGGAAGGAACAGGTGGAGCTCATCAAGAAACTCCACGGGTCACTAAGAAGACCTACAACTGGCTGAGTTTATTCTCTTCTTTTCACTTCTCCGCTGTTAAGAGATGAATCTATCAAGCTTCAATTTAAAAAAAATACAATTATTATAATTTTCTACACCAAGTGTCTATTAACTTCTTGATTACTGAAAATGTTTGCCAAGAAAATCTTCAAAAATATGTTACACTGCTAGAAAAATGGCTTAGCAGGCAAAGTGCCTGGGAGTACTTCAGTCTTTAAATATACTGATACATTAATAAGGTTGTTACCAACCACAGTACTTTACTGAATATTTATTTTAGTCTTTTTGAAACAGGTTCTTCCTGTAGCCCCCAAATGGCCTGGAACTCACTATGTAGACCAGGCTGGCCTAGAACACAAAGAGATCCATCTACCTCTGCCTCCTGAGTGCCACCATGCCCAGTCCTTTATTGCATACTTTTATAACTGCCAAAAATCTACAAAGTTAGTCCCTCCACAGCGAAAATAAAGATAATTGAAAAGAATTCAATAAGAGTAAGTTTTAAAAAGGTAAAACCAACCAAAGTAATAGTATTTGTGGAAAAGAAAAATATTAAATGTAAATATGAAAAGAAATAAAAATAAAAATTGGATATAAATATTAAGTACATCTCAATATAAAACGAATGCATTGGATGCATAAGACAATGTGAGATGATATAATATCAACTGAATGAAAAAATGCTTTCATCTCTCTTGAATATCTTTGAACACAATTGAAATTAGGTAAAACCTTCAGCTTGGTCTCTGTGTTGTATAAAAGGTTAAATGGCACAATGTTGCAAACCTATTATCTATAAAATTGCTGATTTTTATCTAACAAAGACAGAAGTATTTCTAGATACATAATATGGAAATTCATGGTTGCTTACTTCTATCCATCAGTCCACATCCATCCTTTGTTCATCCCTCCCTCCATCCATTATTCTGTCCATTTGTACATCCATCCACCATGGATTTGAATATCTACTCCACATTGGTGTTTCTAAAGCACTGTTCTGGGTACTGGACAGATATCACATGTACTAGTTAGTATGTCAGTTTAACTTGGCCATGTCTTGTTCAGGTATTAGGGTAAACATTACTTTGGGTGTGCATGAGTATATCATTCGTATTGAAATCAGTGATATTGAGAAGAGCAGATTGCCTTCCCCAATGACAGTGAGTTTCCTTTAATCAGCTAAAGAATTATTAAATAGAAAAAAAAAGTTCTTAACCTACTCTTAACCTACCCTTCCCCTAGGAAGATAGAATTCCTTCACTGAATTAGAACATCATCTTTTTCCTACTTTAGACTTGAAATCAAACATTGGTTCTTCTTGGGTTTTGAGCCTGAAATCCCTAAGACTAGAATTATACTTTAGCTCTCTGGCACCTCGAGCTTTCTCATGTATCCTGAAGGTCTTGGAACTTGTCCGATTTCATGAACTACTCCTCTCAATAAATATCTTCAATCAGAGACAGACAGCTGACAGAATGATATAGAAACATACTGATAAGCCAATTTTTTATAGAAACTACTTATTAACATGTCAGACTACTAGCACCCACATGAAGAGTCAGAGGGTCCTGAAAGTCAGTCATATCTGTGTTCCTCAGTCCAGCCTGCAAGGTCTTTCTAACAAGAGAAGATATGATGTCTTTTACATACACCCATTATTTCCAAAAGCTTTGAGAAATTTCAGTTAAATCTTACATTTTGGGGCAGAAGGTGAAACGGATCAGCCAGCCAGAGAAACCTCATGATGAGCTCAGTCCCACAGTGAAAAGAGAGAAAAGACTCCTGACCTCCAAATACATGCTGTAGCAGGCAACGTCTAAACTTATGCACACATATCATACATATACATGTGCACAATAATAAGAAAAAGTCACATTTAAAAAGAAACCCTAGAGGCTTTTTGTTAGAATTATAAAACATAATTTCATATTAGAGTCCTCACAGTTCTGTTACATGCTTGGAAATCTAGGTAGAATTTTTTAGAGTGTTATTATACTTACAGTTTTAGAGGCTGAAAGTCCAAGGTCAGGCAGCTGCATCTGCTCAGCTTTTAGTAACAGCTCTTTGGTGGGGTCATACATGAGATGATGAAAAAGTGTCAAGACAGCCATATGTGTGCAAAAGAGGCCAGCACATGGGGTGGCTTCACTTTATGGCAATCTGTTCTTGGGAGAGCTAAGTCGTTCTTTGAGACCAGTATTAATCCATCCCAGAGGCTACAGCAGTAATTACCTTACTAACTTCCACCTGGACCCACCTTTTAAATGACCCATCACCTCTCCAGATGCCACGTGGGGGACTAAGCCTCCTTGGAGATACATTCAAGCCATACCCAAACAACAGTACTAACTTGGTAATTGAAACCTTAAACGTTTCTATCCCACTGAATAAGAATGTCTGAAGGCAGCAGGCAAGACTAACCCCATAAAGCAGGATTAACTAGAATTCACTCAAACATATGCTTTGACATAATGTAATTTTGAAAAATTTAAGAAGCATCAGTATCATCAGACTATGATACTTCATATTTGCTCTCATACTGTGGATGATCAATATTAATCTCAGTGGTTTCAATAACTTGATAGTTGTTTCACATTTAAAATTCTTTAGAAGTTTACTTTCTACTTAATATTTGGCATATCTAATCAACTATTGTCCAAAGCCTTTTGTTTTGATTGTGATTTCAGGGATGAGCACCCGTACCCTACTCAGCAACTTGGAACCATACGTACATCATCTACCTTCCCTATAGCGTCATATGACCCTGTCACTATTTATCTGATGTTCCTGACTGAACACAGCTGAATTTTCATGAGCCATAATGAACTTAGTGGTGAATTTTCCTGTCTTTCAAAGCCAGATGCACCTGTATGAATTTCTTTACCAGCACCCTAATTTCTTCAAAAGGCACCTGGAGACTTGACTCTAACCTCACCTGCAATTTATAAACAAATATACATTTGGGAATTTAATTGCACCAAGTTTATGTAATACCCAAGTGCAATTTATTCTGAGCAAAATGCTATGTTTGTCTGAAATAACAGTTCTTAGGGATCCAGAGTTTTCAAAAGAGAAAGACTTGATTGATTGAAGTACAAAATTAAACTTTGCTATAGTCCAGGGAGCAAATTACATAGCTCACAGTACACAATAGATAACAAAAGTCTGTCCTAGCAGTGAAAGGGTTCCTAATTTAGGTGATTACTTACATATTTAAAGCATAAGAAAGAGAAGAAAATAGACCATCGTAAGAGATGGCTTGCTTCGGTCATAATGAAATTCCCAGCAGAGATAAACTTAGCTCCCCGTGCACCTGTTCCATTTTCTTCTGCCCCCTTCAACCCGCTTCTGTCTATTTCTCACTGCTCACCGGGGAACTTAAGTATGATCCCATTTCCAAAAGTCATCTATAAAGAAATGGCCACATTTTGCTTTGCAGACTAGTGAAATACAAGTCTACAATCTGTGCCCTAGCTGTGGATCCCTATCAGAAGAGAGCAAGAACAACTGGTTGGTTCTTCTCCTTCTCTCTTTAGTGGAAACTTTTTGTTTTCCATGAATCTCAGGATCAGAGGTTGATTAGAAGAAAAAAAAATCTACCATTTTTATTAAATGGAGAAATCTCAAGTGTTAGGAATTGATTGACTGCAAAATGCCTAAAGAATTAAGAACTGAAAACTTCAAACATAGTTGGGGTATTCTGATATATCTCTACAGAATTACTTAACATTTTTTTCATTTTAAACTGAAAAATCCAACATAGACCAGTATCTTTGCTTTGGGTTATATACAAAGTCCTCCATTTAAGGCTATGGATGGGGTAGATGGGACCTGGGTTCAACTCCTCACCGAGTACCCCACATTGAGTGACAGTAGCAGGCAGCTTGGGAAAGAGAGCAGGAATTTATTTTGTGAGGAATAGGGCATTATTCCTTTGCCTTTTGAAGTCAAGTGTTCATGCTCTTAATGAAAATTAAACATAAAAACCCTAAACCTTTTCTTGCAGTTTGGAGAGTTACTGTCATAGATAGACTTTATTTACTTGGCTTATTGGTGAGTGTGGTAGCAAGGAGCATGGGGAAATAGACCTAACACTTATAGAAAAACTGAACTTGAAATCAAAAAGAAAAATATATAAAGTATAAAAAATAGGTTATGATTCATTGAAATAGCTCAGTGGATCAAGGCACTTGCTAGAAAGCCTCATGACCTGAGTTTGATCCTCAGAGTCCATGTAGATGTAGAAAGAGAAGCTGACTCCACCAAGTTGTACTCAGACCTCCACACATGCAATAAGTCTACACACACACACACACACACACACACACACACACACAATGTACACACACACTAAAAAGAAAAAATGTAAAAATACATCATAGTATAGAATGGTCAATGAAGGGTTGGAGAGATGGTTCAGTAGTTAAGAGCACTGGCTACTCTTGCAGAGGACCCATGCTGGATTCCCAGCACCCACATGGTAACTGTAACTCCAGTCCCAGGGAATCTGAAGCCCTCTTCTGACCTCTAAGTGTGCTTGCTGCACAACACAGGTGACCTTACTTACATGTAGGCAATACACTCATATACATAAAATAAAAATAAATAAAAATATAGACTAATCAATACTAGATTTCTGAACATCATTAACATTGTGATTGAAACTGGTTTCCACAGTCTAATAAATTTAAGGTATCCATTTGAAGATAGGTAAAAAAAATGTTTTAGATGTACACATTCATCACACCTGACTGTAATTATCACATCATCTGGTTTCCCTATGAAAAGCCCCTTTGCATTAGTTACTTTACAGAAGTGACTTTTCCAGGTAGGCATTCCGGTAGCAGCCAGTGGAGAATAAATGAAGTGAGACACTTTAGCCTAAACAGTCGATTCTTATTATCATACATTTATATGTATAAAACAGATTCAACGGGATTTTTAAATGCTAGAAAACCTGGGGTGTAAGTGTGTGAAAACAGGCTCACCCCGAGCTCACTAATGGCTCAGATGACGGTGAAGAGCAGTCTGGCAAAGTCCATCAGCTGAGGCCAGTGGCACCAAGCTCCTCCCCTTCTTCATGCCAGCTGGTCATTACGTTCTTCTGCTCCTCTTTGCAAGAAAACAATCAGCATTAATTCCACTAGTTACATTATCGATTCCGGTTGCTAAAACCGATTTAGAATGAAGAAACACTACAAACACTGTATACCCAGAGATGCTGTAGGTTTTCTCCAAATACAATGGCCATGGAAAGAATGATTAGCTCTATTCAGGAAAAGGTCATTGAAGCCTTTGTTTCCAAAACAATTCAATCAAAATGAATTAAAACGCACAGATGGTTGCCCTCTATCAGTAAATTTGGTTACATGAAAATTGAGATCTATGTTAGTGTCTTAAAATGAAGAGTTACAAAGAGATAATGTTTAATTTTTATCCCTCTTCAAAAATTTTTTTTGTAAAACCATGAAATAGTAATGTAAATTAACTTTCCTCAGGTTTCTGATTCCTGCCCATTTTCTCAGGGAAGGGCTATTATGTGGACGCTGTCCTAAAGTTGAGTCATGTGAATAAGGACAATTATCCTTACTCAAGCATAGCTATCTCTAGTCTTATGACTGAATCACAAACATACTGTAATGGAGAGAACGATTGTCTAAACATGAGTTTACAAAGCATGCATGTGTGTATATGTGTATCACTGTAACTACGTAAACTCAAAATGCACCCCCTTTTCTAGACTTCGTAGAATGATTTGTTAAAAATACCTTATTCATTGAAGAGCATCTCCCAGGGTTAAACCACTTGACCCGGAGCTCGGGCTCTTGGGCCACAATTCCTCCTGTGTTTAGCTTGTGCCCTTGGACATGTCATTTGATCTTTCTGGAACTTATTTCCTTCAGCTGAAAATTGAGAAGCTTGTGGTTAACAAGCTCTAAAGTTCCATCCTGTTCTAAGAACCTATTGAGTCTGCGAGAGAGAAAGTTCATAAATATTCCATAATCTTCCTTTTACCAAAATGTTACTTCCAAATATAGATAACCTTTCATGACACAAAGCAAATGTTATGACAAGGTACCTTTCAATTAATGCAAATTTTAAAGTTCCTATTTAAAACAATTCAAAAATAGAGCAGACTATCAAGATGTTGTGATTTTTGGTATTTCGGAACACAACACAGGAGTCGCATGCCAATCAAAATAAGACTGAATGAAGCAAATTATTAAAAATGAGTGTTAGAGAGCTCTGAATCATTTCCCAATTCCTTTCATTTTCAAAATAATCTTCTTACCGTGAGAAACCTCAAACAGAACTATTCTTAAATTTAAAAATCATTTTTGTCCTAACCTTTGACAAAATGTTCAAAATAACAACAGAACAAATTTGTGTCAGTCACTCAGTAAACTTTTTTCATTCTTTACTAACTTCATTCTTGTCTAAATCCTAAATATCATAAAACTCTAAAATGAAAGGTTAAATTAAAAAAAAATTCACATATGTCAATGAAGTGTCTCTAAATAAAAATGCAATTCCATTCATTAAGATATCACAAAAGTTGTGATACTCTGATGTGTTTTATAAGGATGATTAAAAATAGGACCTGGAAGCTGGGTGTGGTGGCACACACCTTAAATTCCAGCACTTGTTAGGAAGAGACAGGCAGATCTCTGATAGACAAAGGCCAGCCTACTCTACAGAGTGAGTTCCAGGCCAGCTCTGGAACCAGGAGACCGTGTTTCAAAAAACACAACAACAACAAACAACAAAGAAATAAGGCCTGTAGTTAAAAATCAGTTTCTGGCTAACCCTATGTGACCTACTCAAACAAGTAAAAACCACAGTACTGTGCAGACTGGTTAACTGAGGATTTACTGTAAAGCACTAAGGAGAAGTTGTAATTGATAGGAAATGAGCAGAAAGCCTACCCTCCAGTAGCGTCCTCACAGAGCTAATTCACAGGTTCTCTGTTCCATTACTGTGAATGTGATATTCTTCAAACATTTTAATTTCCTGCCAGCAGTCAGTCTCCATTAGCAAATGTGGGGCAGGAAAGTGTGACATCTATGCTAGAGCATTAACTTACCAGGTGCTTTCTTTTTCCTCCCAAATGAATCATTTGAGCTTTCTTTTTCATCAGAGAAGAAAAAAATTACCAAATTACCAATGACAGTTACAAATTCCTAGATGTGATTTAAACATCTCAGGAAGCTTGTAACTGCTTACCACCAGGAAACTCACAAGATAAGCTTCTTTTTCATTTCTGAGTTTATGATCATCTATCTCATTTAATAGACTTTTGTTTCCAGCTTAGAAACTATTCTGAAAACTCTCTTACCGCATAATGGCAAATTCATACCAACACTTTAAAACTTTACATTTAAGTCCCTAAAAGAATGTATAAACTTGCTTTAACATCTCTAATTATATTTCTGTATCACGAATAGCATGAGATTCGCTTTTCACAGCTGATCTAGCTTCACAGACATTTGGCAAAAATTACTTAGGATGTAAACAAACAAACAAAAATACTATATACAGAGGCCCAACTCAATTCATCATTGATTAAACACACGTGAACATACACAACTAGGCACTTATGGTCAATTCCATGACAAATACTTTGCAAGGAGTTGAACAACTTTAAGACAGTAAAACTGACACTCCCCATCATACAGATAGTTTAATTCAGGACAAGCTGCCACATACAACTATAGTCCATTTGTGGTGGAAATGCTTCAAAAAAAACATCTAGCACTCTTTAAAATGACAGAATCAAAGTCCATCGCGTCACAGATCAAAGGTATGACTTCTAAGAATATTACTAGGCTCTCTGAAGCAAGGCACCTGAAATTAAAAGTGGTTCTGAACTGGCAACACTTCAAGCTCCAAATCTACCAACAGATATCGTTTTGAAGAATGAAATGATTCTTGCTGTGAGGCTAACGTATGGGGCCAGAGCAAATCTGCATATTAAAATGGAAGCTGTTGAGTAGTGATATATTGTGACACAAAAGACCCTGGAGGTACTGTTACCTAAAGTACCAAGCCTAAAATAATAGGCCAATGATGGAAATATAAGACCTGGACTCATAGGCGTGTAATGCACCTGTTATAATACTGGTAAATCTTTATATACACCTTGATTTATAAGTAAGATTTGCTTTCCTAATGTTTTAAGAGTTGCAAGTAAGTTATTAGAGGTCCCTTTGCTATAGGGAGAAGCTGTCTATGAAAGAAGGTGGCAGAGTCCAGTCCAGAGTCTAGCATCAGATGTCAAAAGAAGACTATTTCCCTTCGAGAAAAAGAGTAAAAAGTTTTTATGCATCTTAATTAGCCAATGTGCCTAGAAAAAAATCAGGTGAGGCCAGTGAAAAGGACTAATTATCACCTTCTACACCCAACTAACAAATTGTGATCTAGAATAAAAAGAAGAAATAATTAAAACAGGAAAGAAAGGCAAACACCCTCCAACTCCAGACCATAAAAAAAAAAAACCCTCAAGGCTTCCTCCATCATCCTTGTACCAGCTACTAAGAAGACTTAATCTTCAAAGAACTTTCTTGTTTACAATACAAATCTTCCCCTCTGTTACAAATTAAACCCAATTATCTGGCCAACCAGTTTCTATAATAAAACCTGGTAGACAGAGGAAGCAGTAACCTTTCCATTTCCCCCTCCCCATTTGATAGCCTGCAGGTTTCAAGTGAAAACCACTCTCACTTATCCCATTAACACATAGGTGTTGAGAGGCCAAGGAGACCCCTGGAAAGATAAATGGCCTCATTTTCTCTGGATAGGGCTTTAGAGACAACTTCCAAAGAACTGAAAAAGTGCCGAAAACTCTGGGTTCTTATTTGATCCATAAATTTAAAAACTACAACGGGAGACATAACACGGTAGAGAAAAAGCATCATTAACTCTTTAAGGTCCATGGATTCTACAGTCATTGGTAGATTTCGGCACTGGTGAAGGACAGGCTATAAACACTCAAAGAAACAAATCCATTTGTTAAGATAGTAAATAGGCCACATGGAACTCACACTTGGCAAACTGGGGCTCAGCAGCTGTCTAAAGACACATTTGTGTCCCTGCAGCAGTCAAAGGCAGCCCTGTTCAATGAGGGGTCAGACACAGATCAAATCCAATGGGGGGTGAGACACAGTGCCCACAGCACCCATCTAATGAGAGGGGTCAGACAGAGGACCCATCCAATGAAGAAGCAAACATATCACCCATTCAATGAGGGGTCAAACATAGCACGCATCCAATGAGGTGTCAAACATAATGCCCATCAATGAAGAGCCAAACACAGCACTCATTCAATGAGCCATTTGAGAATATCAAGATTATTCTAAGTCTTCAAAATATATTTGTGCATGCCTTAGACATTTTAAAGACAGAGGTACAAATTCTTGTTTATTCTACAATGTAATTTGCATCAGGCAGTGTTGGAAGATTTTAAGTAGCCATTTTCTAACCATGTGAACCTGCTTTAGAAAAACATGAGAGGTGCTTAAAAAAATATCAGAACAGCATTCCCAAAACTTTCTTAGCCTGACCTAGAAGAGGCAGGAGCAATGTCCAGCCAAACATGCTTCCCTCTCTGTCCTATGCCCAGCCATAACTCAACAGACTCAACCCATGTTGAACACTAAATACCTCTGACAACACAGGAGCACTTTGCTCAGCACTCAAAGCAACATGATCGATCACATTAAGCAAGCATCCGAGCCATAGCCGCCATGCCATGGGAGAATAACCCAACTACCATATTTACAACGTCCTCTAACTGGCGCTTGCAAGGAGCGAAGGAGAAAGTTCATTTTTGGATGCCCCACACGAGTTCAGAGCATTCTCTACAGAAACAAGATACCTCTCTTGGCGTTTTAAAAGAAGTACTTTTTTTTTTTTTTTTTTTGGTAAACTAGCCTGTGATCCTAAATAACTTCTTTTCTGTTAACAAAACTTAACTCTGTAATGCAGAAAATATTTTACTAATTTACAGAATAAACTGACAAAAGGAATCTATCCAATTTTAGGTTGGTGAATTCCTGTGTCTCCATATTCTGAGAAGTCTTCCAAGAAAGACTGAAGGAAGACGAATAGATTAGGACATGATGAAAACTTAAAGTCTCTCTCTCTCTCTCTCTCTCTCTCTCTCTCTCTCTCTCTCTCTCTCTCTGTAGGTCACAGGGAAAGGTGAAGGAGTCCTAGGGATCAAACTCTGCCACCTTTTCCTGCTGAGTCATCTCCTTGGCGACACATTTCTCTTTAACATATGAAAATGGCAATATCCGAACAATAGGCAGAGCAGAATATGGAACAGCCATCCACGTGAACAGCCATCCACGTGAGACATGTGGGAATATTATTTCAAGAAGTGGGGAATTACTATTATTGCAAGTGTCAATATCACTCAAGACAGAACCAAGTATTAGCTTCAAGGTGATTTCACAAATAACTGGTGTCAAAATCTCTTAGATGTGTTTCCCTAGTACTTATGAACACGAAACACTAAAAATACAAAACATAAATACATAGCTTTCATGTCTAGATAATCAGAAGATCAAGAAGAGCACTTTTCATGCAGTGTGTAAAATTACGTGTCCTTATTAAAATGAAAGGCATGTCAACAGTGTGGGCACTTACAGGAGCTGTTCCTTTTCCATATGCCAAAAATCATATTTTTAAAAAAGCATACTGGTCAACAAATTCTAGTCCCTTTCCTTTTTGGACTGACTGGCCAAGAATTTACAGATCATACTTCTGGGCAAAATCATTCTTGACAGAGGGAATTGTTGTGGCAAGAACACACAAACACAGGGCCATATGGTGCCCTTTTGTGAGAGAACAAGGGTGTCCTCCCTTTCTGAACTTGGTGTTGCCCATGTTAACACAGGAAATGAAAGCATGCTTTCAGTGTTTTAATTACACGCAGGACCTCTGCTGTTATCTCTGATGTTAGACACTGTCTTGTCCTTATTTCTGCTTTGTTTAATTTACAGCCAGAGACTGACAACAAAGCAGTGTTTCCCTACATGGGATCTTCTGTCAGCCACATTCTCTCACTGCATAAATCATTTCTTGAGTGTGAACCCAGATCCTGTATGAAATGCAGAGTGAGGGGTAAGAAGAACAAGAGACTTCTGCAGACACAGGCAGGAAGTCAATCTGAATCAAATGTAGCAGAGGGGGATTAATGAGGACAGAAACCAGAGAAGGAGGCCTCTGATCACAAAAGGGTCACAGAGAACCACCATAGCGAAAACCTTGGCCTTTGCTCTTGGAACCAACTGGAATGGAATGGCAATAACTGGAGCCATCAAAAAGGTTGTGATGAATGTGGACGCTCTGGGGATGCAGTTGCCTTTCAGCCATGAAAAGAAGACAAGAAGACGAGTATTACTAATAAGCAGGAAGCAGAGGAGAAATGTAAATGCTGAAATGGGAGTGATGTCCACTACAAAAATTCCAAGGAGAGAGAGACTTGGGCCTACACAGACTACAGAAGTCAGAGAGGGAAGACAAGCCTTCTTCAAAAGTATCCATCCAAGGCAAAGCTGGTTCTAGAGCTCTGGGTGCTATCGCTACATCATAGCTTGTCCACCAATTCACATTCTCTCCACGATTTACTTTATAGACCCAGCAGGACTTAAGGCAAATCAAGCTGAATGAGGTTAGTAAACAAGTAGAAGAAAGCCTACAGGAAAGAAAGGACAGGCCCATCCAGAAACTGGGGCACACAAAGTCACAGAAGGTGGCCCCTCTTGCTTAGTGCTGTCAGGGGAGTACAGCTCTTATCAACACCCAAGGCCTACCTACAGTGGCTGCCTGTCCTACTTAGAGGCAAGACAAAGAGCCAGACTTTGATGAGCAAAGCCCCAAAGCTTTAGCAGCTTAGCCCCAGCCTCAGCCTCTCTCCTACAGATGGCCTGCTAGCCTCCAGGAGACAGCTCAGAGCCTGTGGGCAGTGGCATACTCAAGTGTGAGTCCTCCCTTCCCAAAACCCCTCCATAGGCAGCAGAACATCATCTGGACTTTAAATGATACTTAACATAACCTAGAAATAGAAGTGGCTTTTTCAAAGAATTGAAAACATATGTATTTGAAGTAATAACATTGTCCACATTTAAAAATAAAAAGGAAAGAGCTCAGTGCTATAATTTGTGTGAGTGGAAAAGAATTTTAGAAATCAAGGAAGACCTATCATTTCATAAATGAAATAACAGGGTCAGAGAGGCAGGTGCTGTTCTCTGAAATTAAAAACAGAGTTTTCAGATGTCTTAAAGTTCTTGGAACTTTTTGAATGCAGAATCAAAAGCTGACAAAAACAGGATAAATCCAACTGCTGGAGAGTCACGCGTCCGGTTAACCTGGGCTAGAAACTAGCTCAGAGAGTGACAGAGGCCTTTTGCTTCTTTAAAACCATTTAATGCAGACAAAATCTGGGAAGACAGAGCAATTCAAAATGGCCATTTCTAAGTGAAGTTTTCTTTTCTTTTCCCAGAAATAAAGTTCAAATATTCTGTTTCATGTTGAAGAGAGTAAATAATCAGAGCGGAGTACAACGGTTTAAGAGCAGTTACACTGGTTACCTTCGATTTTAAGTGAACCAACTTTTACAAGTGTGCACTTATTTGAAATACATTTTCATTCCTCACTACTTCCACACATTCTCATAGCTTCCAAACCAGAAGGACATTCTGACCTTAGCCTTTAAGGGCAACAGACAATGAACCCAACAGACAGTTAGCTGTTAACAGCCAGATATATTTAGCCTTTAAGAAATGTGCTATCAGTAAACTAAAAGTATTTGGAAAGTTTAGTCATCAGTAGATAGAGCATGAATCATGCCCATGTCACCAGCAGACCACTTATCTAATCACTCCCAGTATAAATGCAAGACTGTGTGTCTCCAGAGCTGGTTTGTTTCATATTTCAGCTCCACGGTCACAGACCAATTCACTGAACCAAAATAAAACCTTGTGACTTTCCACATTCTGCCTCCTAAAATGGGTTAGTAATGTCTGAGGCTGGGGAATTCCACACCATGATCTTAATGAGCAGAAAGAGATTCCCAGCAGCTCCAGTAGAGAAGAGAACAAACTCCAGCAAAGAGGCCAGACTCAAATTCCTTTGACAGAGGAGCTGCGGTGATGGATTCAGCAGAAGGCTGTGAAGTCCAAGAGAAATTTCACTTAAAAGTTCAAACACTCTGAGAAAAAAATGAACAGGCTAATGTAAAAAAGAAGTTCTTCAATCTGCACTGAAGTGATTGGTGATCATCTTTCTAATACCCAATAATCTTTACTTCTATGAAGCAAAATATACGGCTTCTTATAAATAAGTCTTGAGCTGGCAAACTCTGTTTTAAAAGAAACAAATAAAACTTGCCCACATTCAGATTAACAGATTTACATACTCAACATGCAGATCAAAGGTCACACTCCAAGCCCCCTTATCGCCACACACTGGGAACTAAACAAGATCCAGGCCATTAAAAGAGTATGTACTAATTCTCTCACAGAAGAAAAGCCAACCACAAAGACATGACAGGAAATCAAAGAGATCAAGTCTATGGACAGAAAACAACAACATCAACAATAATAAAAGATAGGAAAGGGTCTTTTTTCTTTCTAAAATTGGAGCATGCAAAGGGGTGAGAAAGCACACCAGCAGGGACTCAAGGAGCAAGGTGATGAGAGTACACACTTTCCAAACAACTGACGTCTATCAGGTCTTGGGGAAAATACAAAATCTGGGGGCTAAAGAGCAAAGATCTCAGATAGATATAAAGACAATGGAAATACCAGGTGAGCTACTGGGTAATTAGAAGGTTTCCAGCAGCTAGATTAAAGCAAAAAGTACAACAGTCAGTAAATAAATGGGAAAGTGTTCAACATCCTTAGTCATCAGGAAAACACAAATCAAAAGCATACTTGGAATCCCTTTCACCCTAGTCAGAATAGCTATTGTCATAATAACAAGAAATGTTGGTGCTGATGAGGAAAATGGAACTCTGATACACTGTTCGTAGGAATGTGAACTTAAAACAGAACTACCTATAATCTAGCACTAACCCCTCCTGGGCCTATGCTCAGAAGAATCAACATCAGCATACAATGGAGAATCCTGCATAACACATTTATTCTGATGCTATTTACAATAACCAAGTTACAGAATTAACCAGGGTTCCCATCAACACATGAACAACGAAATGTGCATAAAAACCACACAGGGTACTTACTATCTCGCCACTAAGAAGAATGGTATCTTACTGTTTGCAGAAAAATGAATGGAATATTAAGCAAGATAAGTCAGACCAAAGAAAAAGAGACAATGTTTTCTCTAATTTGCAGAACCTAGATCCAAAAACACACAAACAAACAAACAAAATCAACAACAAAAAAATATGACCATAGAAAGGGGTCTGTTTGGGACGAGGAAGTGCTGTAGTGGGAGAAGGAGGAAGATGAGGGCAGGAGACTTGTGAGTGAAAAATAGCACAACCGATCCCATTATTTTATACAATTACTGTATTTTATACAATTACTGTATACAATACCTATGCTCATAAGAGTTATAGAAAGTCAATAAGTAAACTTGACTTTGATAACATATTTCATTTAACTCAATATTCAAATAATTATCATTTCCACATTTGATATAAAAAGGTGATTTACATTCTGATTGTAATACCCAGCCTTCAAAGTTTGGAGTATTCTGGATGGTGAAATGGCTCACTATGTAAAGGCACTTGCTGCCAAATGTGATGATCTGAGTTAGAAATCTGGAGCCCACAAGGTGAGAGAAGTGGCTCCAGTGGCTCAGTGTTCTCTGATCTCCACAGTCGTGAGGTGGTGTTATTGTACACAGTCATACACACACAATAAATAAAAAGACATAAGGAGAAAATTAAAATGATCCACAGCTTCAAGGCGTTCCTGGCTTCCATACTGAATAGAACATTGAAACATCCATAGACTTAACTGTCAGGAATGTAGATATGATAAAGTACTATGATAGACAAGGTAAAGAAAAGAAATGAAGAAAAACAGTCTATTCACAAAAGATGGACATGAATATCCTCCACTGCCTGAAGGCAGAAGTGAGATAGACTGGATATCAATGAACTGAGAATGGGTTACATCAAGAATTTAGGATTTCACAGTTGATGAGACTAGAACATTTCTATTATGGACATGCTGACATTATCTGGATTTGATGTTGGTAAAATATTTAGGTTACCGTATCATGCTTATAAATTTTGAAGACATCCCTGTGTTATTAATATGCACATTAAAACCCTAACCTATCAAAAACCAAAATAAAATAAAATAAAATAAAACAAAACAATCACTAACTACATTGTAGGTTGCCAACAAAATACACATTTGAAAAATATGGGCAAACATATTTGAAAAATGCCTTAATCAAAGAGTAATTCTGTGTATCTTTTATTTGCCCCAATTTTGGAGTTTTTTCCCCACCCAGTCTACTGAAAAACCACAAACAAAATCCCCAAGGAGGCTGGAGAGATGGCTCAGTGGTCAAGAGCACTGGTTACTCTTGCGGAGGACTTGGGTTTGAATGCCAGCACACATACAGAAGCTAACAATTGTCCATAACTCCAGTTCTAGGGGATCTAACGTTCTCTTCTGCGTTCCGTAGGCATTGCACAACATGGGTGCACGTACACACATGCAGGCAATACACTCATACACAATAAAATAAAAATAATAAATTTCTAAAAGTCTCCCAAGAAAAACATAGATTCAAAGGTCATATGTCAATGACCTCCACTGGGATAGAACATATCATGGTGGAGTGAGTTTCAAGGAATATGGAACCATGTAGATAGAGTTGAGTGGTAGAACCTGTGCTTTATATTCTCAAGGTTCTCGTTCAATTCCTATCACCAATTCTGTGAAAGCAGAAACAAACTCCCTAATTTAGAATGCTTAGAGCCTCCAAACTTCACATGAGTCCAGGGAACCAGTGACATTCTGGAAAGACGGAGAGTTACTCATAACCCAGTCAATCTCCAGGAGCGGACAGATAGCTGAGGAATTCTATGAAAGAGAATTCTGACAAAGACTCCCCTGCCCACAAGGTGCCACAGGAATGACTTCCAGAAGAAACAGTATGTGGGTGAGGACGTGAGTCATATCCCTTTGATTCCTGCTGTGCTCTCAGACCCTCCAAAGATGTATGAATGTTGCCGGCATAAAGGAACAGGCTCTTCTGGGACCTGGTGTTTCAACACCCATCACTGATTTGGAAGAAGAAATTCAACTGTTCAACCTACAAAGTGTTTCAAACACAGAATGGGCAGCTGCTTTCTTTCAGCTGGTGACAAAGCTTCTACTGATCACTGGCATCTTCCTCAGAGAAATTCTTAATACCAGTCCTCCAACAGTGCAGAACTGAGGCTAACCAGAGAGATGCCTGCAGCTCATGTGGGAAACATAAGAACCACCACAGACAATTAATCATAGGCCTATTTCTGATGTTTCCAGAAGAGTGCAGAGCATCTGAACCAATATCAAAATTACTACCTCCATTTTCACAAACATGCTTATGTGAATTAAAATTTTTATTACTTTTTTACAGTGACAGAACAAAGGAGACAGCTGACCTGTACTTCACCTTGCACTATCTGGTCTAGATCTGTCAACATGTATCAAGAAAACAAGTCTAGTCAATAAATCTCATCAAATTTTAATAATGCATTTTATTAGGTCAGCCTAAGTTTGCCTCATTATGCCATCTATCACATTGGAGTTAAACAGGGATAGCAGCAGTTTCTGTATTTCATTCAGGGGCTCTCAACCAGGGACATTTTTGCCCTCTAGGTAACACTGCACAAGCTTTGGAGTTATTTGTGGTTGTCACAACTGGACCATCTAAAGGACATTGACCAGGGATGTTATTAAACACCCTACCATGCACAGGACAATGCTGCATTGTAAACAATTACCTGGTTCAAAGGTCTGTATTGTCGAAGCTGAGAAACTTTGATTAAATAATGTCTTCTTTATTGGTGTGAAATTTTACTGTTTTTTTTTCTTAATTCATAGGGTGTGGAATTGATTGTCAGGATTAAAGGACAGTTTGTTAGGGCGGGTCCACAAGCTGCTAAAAACAGAGTTTAATTGCCAAGAAGGTTTTGGAGTAGATAATTTAAAACCCAAGCAACTATCTATCACAATAAAAATGAAACTAATATTTGAATCATGTTTTGAATTTTTCTCAAAGTTGTAGTACATCTCAGTCTCTGCATGGCTTTAAATGCTCTCTGATGGACCACATTTAGGTCAAGCGCATGGAATTTAGTTTAGCACAAAGCAAAATTTCTCAATGAAATAATTCAATTGGAAGTTAGTTGCAAAATTTCTCAATGAAATAATTCAATTGGAAGTTAGTTGCCTATATAACACCATAAGATTTTTAAGTGCATGAGAATAGCCAGCTACATGCCTATTTTTAAATGACTCCCAAAAGGGAGAATAAAACAGATGATACCAAAGGTCATTGGCATTCATGGTTTTTGAATGAACCCAATCAATGCCTGCGATTTCCTGGCTTATCTTTGATACTGAGAACAGAATCAGTGTAATAAAATGATGCCTGAACACCTTCAGAGAGTAATGCTCTGACTTAGGAAACTGAACCAGGCCTGCAAAAAGTAACTTAGTCACCTGAACAAGTTAACACTAATATATTCCAAAGGCTCAACTGCCTGTTTTCTGTAATAAGTACCTGTCTTAAGATGAAGGGGAAAAAAAAAATCAGTATTTCATCTTTACAAAATCTAGATTACTCAAACTTTGTAGGCGGGGTGGGGTTCATTAGGAAGTTGCATCTGCCACAAACTCCTGCTGTCTGGTTTTGTCCTCATCCTCCCTCACAAATCACAATATATTTGAAATCAATCTTGGAACTTTTGAAGGTTGAGAAGTGGCTGTCTTATCATACTCAATTTTTTCATGTTGATATTTAATATGCCCTTCAAGTAAAGATGGATTATGACACATACAAAGAGATGTGATGACACCCCAGACACGATCCGTTCACTTACTTCTAAAAACAGAGTTGTACCAAATAAGATTAATTGAGATTGGAATTACCAGTCTCAAATTAAATAAACTAATCCATACGGGCAGACAAATGATCCAAGGAGAACATAGCTAATGGAAAAAAAAAATTAGTACATAGACAAATATCCACAGCCAGCAAGATGTTGCTATCACTTCTGGGCCGGTCACCTGGTCTGCCACCCCTAAAGGACACTAAACAAAGAAGGCCACACAGCCAAACCTCTGCTTGTGAACTGCTTCTGAAGTGTTTTTTAAGTGTTCTGAGTATCCAAAAGAAAAAGGCTCTAGGCTGTAATTTAGGGCCCCAAGTCAAACATCACTAGGTTATAAAATTTATTCATAGAGAGTTTAAACTTCCAGCAAAGGTATGCACCCTTAAGGTGACATGAATTACACAAATGTGTGTACAAATCCTACTGCTGAGAACATGGATTTAAAAACTGATAACCTTTTTTGTTTTATCTTATGTTCCTTTTAAGATGAAAGTGGCCCCCAAATGCTCAGCTCAGACCTGAAGGGAATCTTGGCAGTCAGGTAGTGAAAACCTTGTACTTCACTGAAGAAAAAGGCCATCAGGAGATACTATGAGCCAAGATAAGATTAAAGTGAAGTCAGAGGCCAAGCCAGGGGTACACAGAAGTTCAAGGTCAGCCTAGGCAACAGAGTTTAAGGTCAGCCTAGGCTACATGCATCCACATCTCAAAAACAAAAACCAATCCAAACCAAACAAAGAAACCAGAATACCAAGCTTCCTAACTCCTAGATAGTTACTTAATTTCCTAGTATGCTAGTCTACTTGTCCTCTAAATGTTACAACATGCAAAATTCTGGGAGGAAAATCCAAGAGATGGCATTGATTAACACCTCAGAACTGCATCTGACGTAGTTTCTAATGGGGAAGTTCCATCTCCAGCATCATCTACTCTCCTGTCAAGTTCAAAGCAGCCAATCACTATCCCATCTTCCTCTTCTCAGTTCCACCCCCCAATGGCATGATTCTATCCACAGTGTAAAACAGAATCTTTCAAAAGTTGTCTATATGGTAATTAATGTCCACGTGCATCTACATTCAAGGACAGAAAGAAGTCTGAGAGCTAAAGATTGGGAATAAGAAAAAACATGGACAGGTGTGCAACAGGAAAAGTGGAATTAGAACAAATGCTGATTTTGTCTCAAATGTACCCTATATATTTACAGCAAGGCAAACTGCTTCATCTATTATGTATGAAATTTAGTGACATCAATATTGATTCTCACTATCCTAATGCATTCGGATAAGCAAAGAAAATAATCAATTGGTCTGCAAAGAATATTGCTGGAAAAGAACAAACCCCATAGTTCTCCTTGAAGAGAACAGCACTATAGAGCCACAGGAGAGCCAAGAGCTCTTGGTGAGGACTGCTGTATGATGCATGCATTTACATGTAAGGGTGTGAAAGTCTGTATATGTACACGTGCTTACAGGACACTGTGACCTCACAAGCATGTGCACACTACAAGTGAGTATTCTCTGGGGGTCACACCAGGTTTTGCTGTGTTGGATATTTTCAGAATAAAAACCGAATAATGCACCTAAGGAAGGCTGAGCCAGCACACCATAATGATTATTGATGTACTCCATTAGTTTTCTATAAAAAACAGGCTTTTATTCCTGAAGACTGTTCATTCTAAGAAGCCTAGACACTATGGTCCGATTGGGAACACTGAATTGTGGAAGAAAGGAGGAGATATATATAATCAGCAGCTATTTTGTTTTTTATGCTAAAACATGGTAAATCCTAAGAAACATGTATCAATGAAGCTTAGAATATTAGAAAATGTGAAACCCCACAGGAAAGCCAAGAACATAAGGAATGAGGGGATCTCCATCATCATCTCCCTGAACAGTGACCGGACCGAAGCTGCTCGTGCTCGGCTCACATGAAGTGAATCGAATCTGACCTGCAGGAAGGGGAAGGAGTAATCTGACCAAGGCTTCCTGTAATGTTGAGCAGGTTTAGCCTCTGTCATCAGGCCTGCCTGCACCAGATGCACTACACATACCCTACGAGCCAGGAAGCTAAGGTCAGCAGGGCCTGGTGGAACTGAAGAACATGAGTGGATAAAACATTATCTAAGAAGCAGTGTGCCACAGCCACCCCCATCCTACCAGGACGCAAATGGATCTCTGGCAGTAATGAAGAACCATCTACTGCAGAGAATCCTCAGATGGCAAAGTTCTAGAACCTGGGAGTATCAGGTTTTCAAAATAAAGATAGCTTGGGCATAATTTGTAAAGCATTCAATAATGTCTTAATATTGAGCCACCTTAAGTGGTCATGTAATAGAAGACTGGTAATAATGTGCAAACAGAAAATTCTCCAGAGATTTCATAGTCACAGACATTTAGTAGGGCACACTGCCCCAGAACTAGAAAACACATTCCCCTGCCTCCAGCAGGTTGTTGATTCTTATATGAAACCTCTGGCCAATAGGATCCAAGTGTGAGTGATCTGTGTTACTCCCAGATCATGGATTTGAAAAGAAAGAGCATCCCCTGCCTATCAGCTGCCTGAAGCATCTTATAATATACAAATGTTCTAGGAAAACAGAAGAATGAAGCACTATGGGTAACTTTCATAGAATAAAGTCTTTACAGCTTCTAAGAGATGATGAATAATTCCTGGATGCTGGGGAAAAAGCCACTTCTTTCTTGGTTAAGTTTTTATTTATTTTTTTCCTAATTCCTGTTTTACACACCCACACCTGTAACTGAATTCACAAACCAAGTGAACAATGCACACTGGTTTTAAATTATCCCTAAGTATTTGGGTCAAATTTTGTTACAGATACACACACATACACAGATGCTTTGATTGGAACTGTACACACATATTTGTAATTGTACCCTGCACATTTGTCGTATATCTATTTATGCAATGTGTTATGGCACAAGATATGGCTTAAATTCCCTTTCTCCATGAAATACTCCTGGAATGGATGTCTGAAACTACGATTAGCTGAAGGCCTGCACAAAGGAATTACAAAATATTCTACGACAGAAAATGCTTTGTACATTGAGGTTAGAATAGTAAATAAAGGATACAGACATCATATATATATATATATATATATATATATATATATATATATACACACACACACACACACACACACACACACAAATATCACAAGCTTTCTGTAAAAAGTTATTGCTAGTCATAGATATAAAACCAATATATACCTTTCTAGGACCTGAAATGTATTTCCCCCCAAAGTGTGAGTAT
This sequence comes from Eospalax fontanierii, assembly GCA_035773235.1. Taxonomy (NCBI): domain Eukaryota; kingdom Metazoa; phylum Chordata; class Mammalia; order Rodentia; family Spalacidae; genus Eospalax; species Eospalax fontanierii. The sequence goes on from CM069538.1 coordinate 66,883,259, forward strand.
AGACAAGTCGTGTGTATAGAAGACAAGAAGTAACCACAATAATGGAGCCATGACAACCTATGAACACAGTAAGTAACAGAAGAGAGAGATATAAATGGAAGACATGATTTATGCCTAAGTCAGACAGAAAATATATGCTACCCCAGAAGCCCCTTTATCCAGTCCTAAATTGTAGAACTAGGAGTGAAAATAATGTATTAAGAGCCAGGAATGGTAGTACACGCCTTTAATGCTAGCACTCAGGAGGCAGAGGTACCACAGATCATTATGAGATTGAAGGCAGCCTCAGATGGTCTATAAAGTGAGTTGTAAGCTAGCTGGGGCCACATAGTGAGACCCTACCTAAACAACAACAAAAATAAATAAATAAATAAATAAGATATTAAAAAAATAGTCACAGCACAGACAGTCACTCCTAGACAAAGCTACTATCCATAGGTCAAGACCATACTGGCTTGTTGTTTTTATTTCCTTCATAAATGGTTTCCCAATTTGAAAATTAAACTTGGCAAGGAACAAACCCCACCTGGAGGCAGAGCCCCTTGGCTTGCAGGTGTCAGTCAGCATTTACTTCCTGGAACTTGACTGTACCCACAGGAACTGATGATGACTTCTACTCATAGCTCATTCAGGTCAAGGACAGCCAAAGAAAGCCGAGGGAACCACAGGAAAACACTAATGTTTATCTATGCAGTTTCATGCAATTATCCAGCACTTAAAATATGTTTTACTCAGTAACTAGCTTTCAATCAACTAACAACGACCACAAGAAATCCTCACCCTTCCTGTTACCCTGGGGTGAAGGGTCAATAGAAAACACCTAAATAAACCAAAAAGTCAAGCATATCATTACCAATGTCATGTGAAAACATGTGAATGTTTTCATAAAGAAACACAAGTTTTCATCTTAACCACTCTACTGAAATTGCCCTCAAAGGGCCTCACAGCACCCCCCCATCCCTACCCACCCGGCAATCTTCTCATCCTGCTGCATTTTTGTTGGCTTCCTTGCTTTCCAGGTCCTTGGCCATTTCTTAATGGCCACTGCAATTTTCTTTGTTTGGAGTGGATGCTGTTGACCTCTCTGACCTCCTTGAGTCCTACTTTGGGTTCCATGCACTGGTCCTCAGCCTCCCCCTCCTTTTCTTATATTCTTGCCTCACAGAATCATCTTCACTGCATTCAGTTCCCAAGCTCTTTCCCCAAGCCTGGATCCCACCTGAAACTGCTGGATGGTCTCCCCATATTAGCTTTGCAACAGGCTAATATTAACCCTCCTTCATACATTCAACATAAATCCTCTGGGGTTACCAAAGAGATCAAGTTCGCCCTTTATATATATATATATATAAAATCACACCGATTACGATTTTGAACGAAAGACTTCCCTTGTGTCACAAGAGTACCTACCTTTGTGGTTGTGCATAACGTTGAGCCCCTTGACAAGTCTGCAGCAGATAAGTCAGTGAGTGTGTGTGTGTGTGTGTTTTGTGTGTGTGTGTGTGTGTGTTTGTGTGTGTGTGTGTGCTAGTAACAGGAAGGTGCACAGTGGGGATATCAGGAGCTGCAAATCCCTCTGGAAGCTGGGACTGAAGGTGACAGAAAGCTCAGCAGTCCCTTCTCTGATCACTTTTCAGGCCTAGTCTGGACTCTTGATTTTACTTAGTGACACAGCTTTCTTTTCTCAGCATTTATATTTAAGCTGTAAAATTTCCTTACGGATTCTTTCCTCTTCCTGGTACCCCATACCCGGCAAGAACCATGCAGAAAACGCCAGTGCATTTCATCCAATTTATATCTAATATTAGTGGGGCTGGCTCAAAGGCCCCATCTACAGAAAGTCTCCTCCCCTCCACCACACAGAAAAATGGTCACTCTGGAGTATCTTCCAATATTGGACTATTTCCTTTTGTATCAGTTAGCTCCATTATTCTGCAAAATGCTCCAGGAGATCAAAGCGATCTCTGGTAAGATCTGTGCCTCGGTACTTATGCACAGTAATCTCTCAAAGGTGCAATGTTTTTTTCATATACAGCTTTTTGAAGTTTTTTTTGTTTTTTTGAGACAGGGTCTCACTGTGAAGCCCACCCAGGTGGCCCCAAACTTCCAAGCCTCCTATCTCAGCTTCCAGAATCCTGGGATTCAAGAGAGAAGTCACCACATCCATATATGGCATAAACTGGATTTTATACTCACTATGATGCTGATTGTTATGGACAGTATTTCAATAATCTCATTTTACTTAATTAGAAAACTCAAAATGAAGTTTTTATTTTATCAATTGCTGGAATCCTTTTGGTGAGAGGTTTATGTAATCTGAAAAAAATCCTTCCAAGTCTACAATTCTATTAGCTTTCCATGCTATGAAACACATTAATTAGGGAAAAAGTTACTAAGTTTTCTAATTTAAAACAAGAATAAACTTTTAAATCAATACCTTATAAGGCAATTTCTGTAAACTTCTTAAACACAACTTTTTTAGCAGGCTAGATATATTTACTTTTTAATGCTGAATGGATAAACATTTAATTTATATAAATATAAACATCTTCCAACACTTAGTAAAACAGAGACTCAAGAAAGCAAAGTCTTAGGGGCTTTGTTAAGAAGTTCTACTTCCAAATCAATAATTTCTAATAATTAGAATAAGCATTATTAAGATAGATCATTTTTTCCAGGAAAAAAAAAAAACCTTAGGTAATTTTTCTAGCATAATGAAAGGTCATAAAAGATGTATTATGATACAGAGGCTGGCAAGGTGACCTGTGATTTTAACACTTTATACAAGGGATCAACTTTTAGGCCTCTGCTCTGAATAGCTTGACGCAAGTGTTGGAAAACTTATATCCCAAATATTCTAAGTTACTGTTCCAAGTATAAAATATTTTTAAAATTATAATAAAAACTGTTTAAAAGTCAATGAGAGCAAATTCTGGTCAAAACACAGAAATTTTAAAGGAAAGTATAACATACAGTAACTTGCTTTATGCATGCTGAGTACAAAGTCATCCATATTCAAACTGGAGTTGATAAATCAATGCTCAGATCCTAAGACTATCCATGGGCTTTTCATAAGCATGTTGCTATCCTGCAGAGCACGTGTTCCATAAAATGAGGAATTTTACTCAAACCTATTTACAGCTGTTACCTCAAATGATTACCTGCCGTCTATTAACTGTAGCAGTATTTTGTTAACAATCCTATTTTCTTTCTTGAATTAAATTTCTGTTCCCTATTCTTCATTACAGAGGACACATCTTTGGATGAACACAGAGATGAAATGTCTTTAAGTCTGCTTGGAGGTGTCGGTCTCTTCCCACTCCTGTCCCACATGGCTCTCGGGAAGCCACGGTGAACCCGGCTCTGATCCAGGGGACCCAGGTGGTGAGGAGGCTGGTGGGGAAGAATACACAGGAGTCTGTGAAATCAAGGCAGGGGTTTATATAGGCCCTTACTGAAGGCAGAAAAGTTCAAGGTGGGGTCTTCTAGGTAAAGGTGGGAAGGTTCTAGGTCTGACATGGCCTATAGATGGCTTTTAGATGTTATGTGAGGGGAAAAAAGATTAAGCAAGCTCTGAGGAATGAGGAAATGAAATTTTATGTCATACCTGCAGCAGCTCCCTAGGACATAGGACATAGCTTCAGGCAGAGCAGGCCTGACTCCTACCTTCCCTTCAGGGTATCTGGGGTCATGCTGCTTGCTCAATACCTTTGCAGTAGGCCTAGGCCCCACATGGAGGTATCTCAAAAGTGCTGCTCTAGCCAGAAGAAGAAGCCTTTAATCCCAGCACTCTGGAGGCAGAGGAGAGTGGCTCTGAGTTTGAGGCTAGGCTGGTCTACAATGGACAGTTCTAAGGCAGCCAGGTTATCTAGTGAGATTCAATTAAAAAAAAAAAAAAGTGTTTCTCTGTCTGAACAAATCTGAGGAAAAACAACTCTCAGTTTAATTTTGATTTTGCTTTAGAACAGAAAAAAAAGGCACCCTCCAACCCCAGCAGCGTCACGCGGTGGAAGAGAATTTGAGCACAGACTTCATTACACTTTATTGATCTCACTAAATAAAGGGTTCTGCATGTATTGATCATCTCAGACTAAACCCTGAACTGTTTGCAAGCCCATGCTTGGTGTGCAGCTCTGAGAACAGAAAGCGCTTGTTCTCAGGCAGTCACAGAGCAGTGTTTTACACTAAGTAGTAGATTAACATGATTAAAATAATAGACAGCATTCAGTTAGAGCACAGGGAAGGAAACAAAATCTGTGCTAAATTCAAAGATCTCCCACTTTCAAACTGATACAGTTAGAAGTTCAAGGTAAAATGACTTTAAAACAGGAATATTTTCTCTGCATATTTCAAAGTAGAATGAGAGCTCTGTTGCCTTCAACCCCTAAAATACATCTGTGTATTTTAAAAAATTCTCTGCAGCAGATTCAGCCCCTCCCTCTGTCACTTCTACCCTCTATCACTTTGACCGTGTGAACTACCGGTCTACAGAGAGGAGTGAACAGAGATTCATGTTAAGAGTCATTTTCTATATTTGTTCATCTTCATTTTTGTGGGAGGACATGATTTCCTTCAGTCCAACTCATCTCTCCTTCAAAAGAAGCCTGAGGAGGCTGTGAATCAATCTCTCTGTCTCTCTGTCTCTGTCACTGTCTCTCTGTGTCTGTCTCTCTGTGTCTCTGTGTCTCTCTGTCTCTCTCTCTCTCTCTCACACACACACACACAGACACACACACACACACACACACACACATACAAATAGTGCTGCCAATATTTCCAGAGGGATTTCATCTCAGAAGAAAAGGAGAGCCACACCTGTTCCTGGGGTTTCCAGAACACAGACCAGCCACACATTTCCAAATTCTGCCAGCATTCACTCAGTTTATACTATCAGAGAGTTCCACATTTTAAACAAACAGGAAATCCCAAGTGTCTCTGTAAATAAGTAACAGCCGAGGGAGCATGTCCCCCAGCGTGTTCTGTCTTGGCTTCCAAACCCAAGGGTTAAGTGTTGCAGTCGCTACTACTCTGCCTTTAAAGTTAGAATATTTTGATATTTGAAAGAGAAGACAGCAATTATTTCCTATTAAGCTGCCACATTAATCTTTCTAATATTTCTTAATCCTTTTCAATCTGGAAAATAAATAAAAAAAGGATTTGGATCCCGTTCAGAGGAAGAAATCTTGAGCCCAGGGACTGTATTAAAATTTGAATGCAACCCACAAATGGGCCGGGCCACTAAAAAGCTGCACACACGGCATCTTGAGTGAGCAGTGGTGTCCCCGGACCAGACATGCTGCTTATTCCCTGGGTCAGTTCTTCTGAACAATGTCAGTGGGATCATTTTAGAATCAACTGAACAAAAATGTCAGGACTGGAGAGAGGGCTCAGGAGACAAACAGCGTGTTGCTGAACTAGAGTGAGGATGGGAGTTGGGACCCTGAGCACCCACAAGGGCATAGGGGCCCTCCTGTAATCCCAGCACTGACGTGGAAACAGGCATCCAGGGCAGGCTGGCTAGGTAGCCTGGCTGAACGGTGAACTCTGGTTTCAGCGGAGGGCAATCTGGGAAAATGCCCAATGAAAGCTTACAGCCACCACTTGCACATGCACACAGGTGTACACCCAACTGAACACATATGTGTCCCACAAATGTGAACACACACACACACACAAACACACACACACACACACACAATGAATCTTTTATAAAATTTACTGGGATTTCCGTTCTAATGCTTTAAAGTTTGTTTTATCAGGAGAACAACACCACTATCACACAAATACTGAGGATTTTTCAGCTGAGGGCAGGGAAGAGGAATTCACTTTACAATTTGTCTTGCAACCTTTGAGGTCTGGGAAAACTCTTTTAAGTTTCTTCCTCTGAAGGTCAAAAAGCCAGAAACCTAGTATGTCATTACACCATCATTGATTCAGTTGACCAACATTTACAAAGTTCCTAAAATAAATAAAGCAGACACTGCTACTCGTTTAGCACACTGGGTGTAAGAACTACAGCTGCGATTCCAAAGAGGACAGGGAAAGGACAAGCGGAAATTCAAAGAAAAGACAGGTTTAAATCCACTTTTTTCTTAAAAGAATGACCAGGATTAAATGAAAACATACTGAAAAAAAGAATTTGAACGTTGCTGTGATTAAACACCATGACCAAGAAATCTTATAGGAGGAAGAATTTACTGAGCTTAAGGTCCCAAAGGGATAAAAAGTTCATCACAGTGGGAGGTGTGGACAGGAGGTTGCTGGAGCAGAGTCTGAGTACTCATGTCTTCAAGCAGGCACAGGAAGCCTGAGGCAGACTGGAAATGGGCCTGGTTAAGAATTCTCGAAGTCCATTTCAAGTGATGTGTTTCCTCCAATAAGGCTGCACCTCCTAAGCCTCCCCAGTGTCACCAACGGGGGACAAAGTGTTCAAACACTTGGAACCCATGTGAAACATTTTCATTCAAACTACCACATTTCACTCGCTGGTCGTCATAGGCTCCTGATCACATCATAATGTAAAATTCATTTAGTCCAACCTTAAATGTTCCCATAGTCTTTAACTGTCTCAACACAGTTCAGAAGTCCAACATCCAAACTCTCTTCTGAGACTGAAGGCACTCTTAATTATAACTCCCAGCAAAATAAAAAAGCTAAATTACATATTCCACCATACAATGGCACAGACTACACATTCCCATACCAACAGGAGGAATAGTGGCATAGTGACGAAATACAGGACCAAAATAAGGCCAACAATCAGCAGGGCAGATACCAAGTCCTGTGGCTCAATGTCTGATGTCTTGGACTTCCCTTTGAAAAGGCTTAGACGGCCCAGTCCCTTCGCCTTTGCTGCCTGCAACATACATCTCTCTCTTGGACTGGAACAACTCCTTGTATACTGTTCTCCTCACAGACATGGCAGTCTCACAGCTCTGGCATCTCCAAAATCTTGGGGTCTCCATCAAAACCAGGCTTTGCCTTTACAGCTTTATGCAATGGTATCTCAGGGCCTCTTGGCCTATCAGAGCCTTCTCACAGAGATTCCCCTACTGTGTACTGCCTGGCCTCTGTAGCTCTCCGAGACTGTGAAGGAAGAATCCATGACCTCCTCGCTGTGTATTTTTCATGCCTCTAAAGCCAGCACGAGGTAAAGGACACTGCTAAGTTCGGCTGGCCCCTTGGAATGGTGCAATGGCCCCCTCCATCCCACTGCTAGCAGCTTTTGTATGTTCTAGTTTTCTAGGAACCAACTACTTTTCCTTTCACAAGCCTGATGCTTCACTGGGTGTGGCCTTGTTCTGGGGGTTCTCTTCCCATTGTTCCAGTGCAAATCTGTAGGCCTCTTCTTAATGGCTCTAATCTTATCAAAGAGATACTATCTTCAATGACAAGCCTTGGGTGCAGCATTATTCTTGGTCCTGGTGCCCTTTTGCTCTCTAAACTGCACATTTTCTATTTCTTTCTGCCCCATTTGTTCTTTCACGTTGTAGACTCACATAATCTGCATAATTAATAACCGTGCCACTGGTTCAATGTTAGGCTGTCCTGAAATGTTCTCCTTCAAATTTCTTTTTAAATTTTGCAACAGGGAAATTCTTAGGCCTCAGGTGAATGGCAGCCAGATCCTGGCCAGAATATCCCAGCTGTCGCTGAAGTCCCTGTTTCCAAACCCTTCTGGAACATCTTGAGCCAGGCATCTCCTAGAATGTGCCCTTAAACTCTACTTATAGTATTCAACTGCTTTTCTATTCCAAGGCCACAAAGTCTTCCACATTCTCTAAAATTCAGCACGATCAGGTTCTTCACAGTAGCACACTCTCAGTTCCAATTTCTTTATTAGTTAGTTCTCTTTGCTGTGATTAAAAAAACAAAACAAAACAAAACAAAACAAAAAGAACAATGACCAGAGGGATAAGAATACAGCATGGTGGGGAAACATATCAGGAGGCAGCTGGAGCAGAAAGCTGAAAACTCACATCCTCAAGCAGGCACAGAGAGCAGAATGAGAACTGGAATAGGGAGAGGCTGTGAAGCCTCAAAGCATGACTTGGTTCCTCCATCAAGGCCACACCTCCTAAATCTGGAAACACAGCACCACCAACTATGGATAAAGTTCAAATACTGGGAGTCCACGGGGGAGGCTCTCACTCAGTTCTGTGGTTACAGAACTGAATCTCAAAGTTCATTTTACATGAGTGCATTCAACCATGTCTTCCATATATTCACGCCAACGTGTAAATATACAAGAAGCCTTTAGTAAATTACATTTCTGAACATGTTAAATAATTGTGGAAGGAAAGAAAGTTGAAGGAATCATAATGAAATATTTATTTAGAGTTTACTATGTGTTAAGATTGTTCCAAGCACTTTTATAAGTGTTAACTCAAGTATTCATTCTAAAAGGCATGTGAAACCTACCACAAATATTAACACCTCAGTTTTCAATAAGGAAATAAAAGGGTTAACTTTCAGGTACCATTTATAACTACAGCTCTTGGCCAAACAAAATGCACCTTATATTAAGTTTACCTTTAAGGAATATTTTGGGGTATAGAAAATATACAAGATTGTACTTTTTACTTTCCATAATTTTATCCTGAAAATAATACAAAAGTTGAAAGACATGAGAAAGAGATTACCTCAAGGACAGTACTTCTATAAGAAAAGATGGTGAAGGGCACTATCTAATATTTTTTTCCTTTTCAGTTTGCCAGGACAAAGTTTCACATTTAAAGAAAAACAGGTAAATATTTAATTAAATGGGATGACTATTAAAAGATTATATATTCAGTCTATCACAGATATTTTATGAATATGCTTCAAAATTTTTGAAATATATTTATTTTAAAGACTTCCAACATCTTAAGAAAAATGGATGTATGTAATAACACAATTAAGAAGATTGAATGGGGGTGTTACTATGTTAAAACAAATGATAGATTTTAAAAACAACATATCATATGCTATTTCAAAAAATGGCAAGGCTTCCATTTCCTAGCTCGGTATTTGTACAAACTCCTTATTTTTTATGATCTGCTTAGTCAATCCCTTTATAACATGCATTATATCTATGCACACCAGTTCCTATCATAGGAAACTGATTCATGTAAACCCCTCAACAAAGTATGGGCTTAAGTATTTGGTTCACTTATGTAAACATAAAATATAGTCACTGGACTTCTAATCATCAAATAGTTACCTTTTCAAACCTCATAATTTGGAGAAAGACAGTGTCATTTTCAAATGTCTTAAACATGGAGAAAAAATGAAGGATATACATCATTTATTACAAACATTTGTTCAAAGAGCTGTACTTGGCACAGAAAACAGTTCTAAGACTGGGGGAATCTTCCCAAGACTGCTAGAATGGTGAGTCCACAGTGACTTCTTTGAAGTAACACGTGGACAGAGTCAGCCAGTGGGAGCCAGGCTGACAGATCAACACAGAAGGCTTATTATGGTGGAAGCAGAGGTGCCCGAATTTATGCATGAGTCCTTCTAAACAACATGGTCACAAAGGACCAGACAATGAAGATCTCATGGGATGGGGCCCATGATGTCCACAGGAGGACAGGGCAGAAATGCTGCACAGGTGCTCCAGGGCAGAATCCATACAGAGGCGTGCTGGTCTGACTTGTGGGACTTCTGGGACCTTATAAGTAGGTTGCTCAAGCAAGGGAGAAAGACATGGTGCACTTCAGATGGGATCCTGAAGAACAAGATCAGCACCGTAGCACTAGTGAAATTGCCTTCTTTTGTGGAGGAAAAGCACAAATAGCTCCCATGTCACCATATCCACTCACCAGATGGAGAAGAGAAAATACTAGGTCTATGGGGTTTCCTCTTAGGCTCCTGCAGGAGCAGCTGTGAGTTTAGTCAGTGGAATCGATGTTTGAGCGTCTTGGGAATTCTTAAGTTTTCCACAAATAACAGTCAACTCCAATTCTGGTACCCACAGTGACAGGTTGCTCTTGCCTCATTTGAGGTTTAGGAAGCAGTCATGAGGCCATGAGGCAAAGAGAAAATGCTTTCTCAATAGCGAGCAAAGGTTTAACCCAACTAAAATAATGTCCATTCCCATTTTTAACAAAGGTTATCGACCTCATAGTCACAGAACACTAAATCTGACAACATAATAGCCATGTGAGCCATGCCAAAAATAAATAAACAAATAAAATCCAAATATACATGAAGACAAGTAGATCTGGAGAAAGGAGGTTCATGGAAAAACAAAGATGGCTTAACAAATCCATGAATCCTCTGAGGCTTCAGTACAATGGATTCCATCATCAAGGAATCGAAATATGTGACATTTCCCTTTTCATTTGACATAGACACGCACTCTTCTAACGGCACATAGACTATTGTGAAGCTATTTGTACACGAGCATCAAGTGCAGAGATGCTATCAGCCAAGGATGATGGTGCTCAAATTCTTTGCCAAACTGAGCTATCAAATATTAGCTTATAATCATCAAAGGGTGCTAAGGGATAAAGATTTGAGGTAACAGATAAGAGGATGAAAGAATGATCGATGACTGACAGACTGGCTGCCATCCTGGGATTCCCACCACATCCTCTGGACAGAGGCCCAGAGGAATCAGCAAAATGACCACTCTCTACCCTCAGCACCACACCACCCGCCAAATGGTATCCACGGGAACTACTTGATAGCTTTTACAGTTTTTACATGGATATTTTGCTATTCTATAAGTCTTATCATGATAAAATTTTATATTTTCAAAATTTCTGATATTCTGATAGTCTTTAGAAATTTTATCACTCTTTTGATACCATGAAATTGCATTATTTATTCACTGCATTTTCCTGCGATAATGTGAAAGGAAAGTCAATGGAGAGGCTACACTAAGACTATCATTAGAGTCTGAAAATCCTTATAACTAAGTTCCATAATCTTATCACTTATGTAAGTTCACAGCATCAAGAACTGTGTAGGTACACAGTTAATGTGTACAAATAGTACACCAAATCTCACATGTCTACTGGAAAAAAAGCTTGGCTCTTTGACTAAAATATTCAAATTTTCACCCTAAATTGCAGGACTGAAAAATGCGGGGAATGCTTCACTTAGAATGAGCTACATTGTTCATGAGGCTGGCTCCCATAGAAGGACGGGAAAGCCCATCAACATGAATTCAGCCCCATGCTCAACAGGCCCATGATTTTATTCCACTCTGACAGTGCCAAGTACCAGAAGCCTATTTGAATCTCTGTTTTGCTTAGATTCAAAAGTCAATTTGTAAACTAATTTCAGATGCAAACGATGGGCAGGCCCCTCCTGTAGTGTCTAATGACATCAGACCGTCATATGTGCTTTCCTATGCATCTTGGTCTACCCAGAAGAATTAGGCAATGAATGTTAAGTAATACCTGTCCTTGCAATATGCAAACAGATCTGGCAATGGTTTCTGTGTAACTTCTGGTTAATAGCTACTCCAGCGAATATTATAATTTGCCTTTCAAAACATTACTGAGTCAAAAGCTGAAGCTAAATTATTTTTTTCTACAAAGTTTGAATATTATCAGTTTAACATTTTTAAGTTATAACTATAAGACCCTCAAACCCACAAATAAAATATAATCACCTGATATGTATATATATATATATATATATGTTAAAATAGATCTACCACTTAAATGTATTTTAATTATGATAACTATCCAAAAATATTCGAACGCAGGCAGGCTTGATATTTCAGGTACACGGAACAAAAATAAACTATCACAATGTGTTTTTCTTAAGAGTAGTCCAGTTTATGATTTACAAAGCAATTGATTACCTATAAGACTCTAGTCCTGGCCATGTCTTGGGAAAAGAAGAATTAATAGGATATAAACTGGATACTCTGAATGTTAGCAATAGTAATTTATTCAGTTTTAGGGCATGAGAAAAGTTTTACTAGATGACAAAGCAGATCTGTTAAAATAATGTGACACAAAGCATAGCCTTCTACTCAGCTCCCTACAGAAGAACAGGGACCCCACTTGTCCTTAGTTTCCTTTTATGAAATAGACAGTAACAGTGCCCACACCTCACAGGTGCCTGATTGTAAGGCTAATTCACACTAAACATCACCCTATTCAGTCCCCAGTGTTCAATAAATATTGTTCAGACCCATCATGGCAATGTACTACCTATATTAACAAAGGGACAACAGGGACGGTTAGTCAAGGCTGGTCAACAGAGGTCCACGATGCTGCAAGACCAAGAGAAATACTTCTGAGAGTCTCTGGGGATGAGTCCATTCTCCATCATAGCAAGCATGAAGCCAGCAGTGCTGGTCTGAGTCTGGGGAGCAGTGCTTTACTAGTACAGCTGGATCAGAACCAACAGAGGAAAGGAATACCACTGCAAGGCCAAAAGGATATCTTAAGATAAAGCACTTGATGATAGGATGGTTTCTTGTGCTTTTATTTACAAGTCTAAGATCACCAAACACAGTGTGACTTTAAAAAATACTGAAACAACATGTTCTGCTAGGAACAAGGACTTTTTCTTCAGTGAGTGAGGTCTCTTAGATTTTAAGTCTCTGACATGGAATGATTTCACACCCTACTTATGAGAAGATGGGCCTCAGGAGTAGAGACGATCACAGGAAAGACCCTCCATCAGCACACGTTCAATGACAGTGCCTTCTCTCAGTCTGGGCAAGTTCCAGGGCCCTTTGGTAGCCTCTTCTTCATGGGGCACATAAATCACCCTCATGTTGAGTTTACATTCAGATCTGACCTAGAAAAAGTCCTGGACCCTTTTCTCCTTGTATAACCTATCTTATAATCTATGTTATAAGAAACCCACAATATTTTGGAAGACATTTAGAAAACATAATTAGTACACTTAGAGACAGAGTGAAAGTGAAGGGCGCAGAAGGGAAGAAACTGTTCCCGAGGCCTTTTCAATGACCTGGACAGTGAGTCCCTGCAGCCCCCTTGAAGCTGCCTTTAACCAAACACTGACCCAGTTGTCCTGTCCACAGTAAATAATATTTTTTGAAATAATTTTCTGCTTCGCAATGAATTTCCAAACTTTTATTCCCACTCATGCATTCATTTCCTCTATGTCTAATGTGAAGAGGCCGAAGATTCTTGGTCACTACGCTGTCCAGTGACATTCTGGCTAAGTAAGATGCATGGTTCCTCCCTCGTACAGCCGACCCAGAGCAGCACTGTACAACAACGCAGACTCCCTGATGGCTCAATGCCTTCCTACCCTGATACTCCCCTTTCATGCTACATCATATCTACCAGTCTCTCATTCCCCTGAAGGCTTGAAGCCCGTGCTCACAACCTCATTGAGACCTTCAGTGGGACCCAGTATCAGTTAGGATGCAACTCAGTGCATGCAACAGAAAACTCATCTCACGCTGCCTTACACAATCGATGGAGCTTATCAGCTAACATGACTGGAGACCTAGGGGTAGGAAAAGCGTCTCCATTTTATTAATTCAGCAGTTCAGTAATTTCGCTTAGGGACAGATTGCTTTCCACTCTACTAGGAAGTGTGTGGCTGACAAGGATTCCTGAGATTGTTTCCTTATCCCCAACCAACAGGGGAGAGAAAAAGGGAGGAACAGGAAGATCATGGCACTTAACCTCTGGAACAGAGTCTGAGTCAGGTGCAGAAGCAACAGAACGTTGTTCTCAAGCACTCACTGGAGGACACCTCTACAGTGTCCACTACACAAGGGATTTTCCTAAGAGCACGCAGCACCCATATCAGATGGCTCACATTACCTATAATATACATAAGACACAAACACACGTTAATGTATATTTTATTGATTTTTTGTGCATTTCATATAATACATCTTAGTCATATTTAGATCCCTTCCCCATCAACACCGTCCATGGGCTCCCCCACCAGAATTCAGGCATGCTGTCATAATATGTCAAGGCTTATTGAGTCAAGTCTTTGTACCCAGATGTCCCTTAGCACAAGTTCATCCACTGGAGTCTAGTCAGCCTATCTAGAGTCTCTCCCTTAAAGATCAATCCTCCCTCACCCAGTGGAGATCAGTTGCTAATAGTTCCTAACCTAAGATTGGTGCCTGCTGCCTTTTTGCCCAGTTCTATGCTGAATTTTTGTCTGATTGAGTCAGCATGGTTCTTGTGCATGCTGTCATCACTGTTGCAAAGTTCAAGTTTCCAAAGGCCTGAAAGCCTCTGTTTCCGTATATTCATGCACCAACCATGACTCTTACAATCTTATCACCCCTTCTTCTGTAATGCTCCCTGAGCCATGTGTAGATGTAATGTAGGAGTCCTATCTAGAGACACACACTCTGCAGACTCTCGTTCTCTAGACTTCAGCCAGTTGTGGCCTTCTGTATGGCATCATAAGTTATAGCATGAGGAAGTTTTGCTGGTGAGAGATGAGGAATGCGTTAGTATTCTCTCTATCTCCTGTTCCACTATTTGCCATGAGCCTTAGGTGTAGAGGTTCCTCTGCAGATGTGCCAATTACGGGTGGGCATTTCTCAGACACATATTCTCAGCATACACGTAAAATTTAAAAGTATTAATAAAAAATTATCTCATAATCTCGCCTAATCTACTAAAAGTGACATTCTTCAAAGTGGAATTAACGGCCTTCTCAAAACGTCATCTGACCAAACTCTCACGTAACTAAGAAGTCTCCAGGTACACCCTGAGGAGGCCGCATGGTGCATTAAAAGACTGTAAGCATCACAGGTCTAGGCTGAAATCCTAGTGCCATTATTTCCTACTGGCACACATTCAATAAATAAAACTCTTTGCATCTGAATGTCCTTACCCGCATTCGCACTTTTGCCAAGACCTATTAAAGGTTAAAGATGAATCTTGAGAACCTGGACCATCTAAATCATTTGACAAGTAAGATCTGTTATCATTATTAAGCTCTAAAATCTTTTGCTTGTCTTGCAATGATTGTTGCTTTGTAGTTCCCTTGTGTGCTAGATATTCAGTATTCTGAGGCAAATAAGCAAGTTATGTCTGTGTCTGTGACCAGTTGACTGCTGTACCCTGTGCACTGCATAGCCAAGTGATACCTCATGGCAGTCATGGGTCTTCCATCACCTCCTACAGAAATGAACTGCTATTTCCTTTTTCTTTAAACATTTATTTATTTATCTGTTTATTTATGTGTGCACCTGCCATGGAGTAAATGTGGAGACCAGAGCACAACTTCTAGGAGGTGATTCTTTTCACCATGTGCATACTAGAGACTGAAGTCAGTTCATTGGGCTTGTTGTCTGGTGCCTTGACCTGCTGAGCCATCTCATTGTTCCCAGGATTTCTATTTCTTAAGTAGAAAGTATTCATGGTTTAAAGCATGCTGGGTAGATGGTTGGTGGTATAAGCTACGTAGCCATCTCCATAACCTTCCCTCTCAAAACAGGACTAGGATTTACTAGAACAGAAAAATCATTAAGTATCCAAAATGGTGGTGCAGGAGCACAGAATACCCCAACAAAACCTTGAGAGTACTCAGCACCTTCATAAGGAAACCAGGAAAGCCTTTGTGATCACTCAGAAAATGGGCAAGAAAGGACTCTGTACTCTGTCTGGTAAGGTGGACTGGCGTGTGGGTCATGAAGAAGAGCAAGGCGCCCCAAATGTTCTTCCAGAAGCAGACTTCCGGTGAAAACTGAAATCATGGGCTAGTGAGAAAGGACCATATATGGTGTGCAGAAGCCTGATCACAATTCCAGACCCCACTTATTCATCGAGAATTCCACTGAATCATTTCATCTCTGTGGACTCAGCATTGTGCAAAAGCACCAACATCCCAGACTACCTGACTCATAGCGATTAAGGCAGCTAAAAGAAGACTCTGAATTTGTTCAAGAAGTATGAGATGTTATGCAATTGGAGTACATTAACCAGTAACCAGTCTCAATGTCAAAGTCAAGATGCTCCTTACAACCTTTAACCCAGGATTGCTGAAATATCCAGGTGTGACCAGAAACTGTATCTATCAACCACTAAGCAAAAGAAGTACCTGTTCTTATACTGTTATCTTACATGACTGCTTAGAAAACAGCAAGTTATAGCACTACTCAGGATGCATTAAACAAACAGATTTTTGTTCTGGGGTGATTTCTTCTGTTGTAATAAAGCACTCTGACACAAACCAACTTGGGGGAAAGAAAGGGTTTATTTGGTTTCTATGTCTCAATCACAGTTCATCCCTGAGGGACACCAGGGCAGAAGCACTGGGCAGGAAAGTAGGCAGGAACTGAAGCACAGACCATGGAAGAATGCTGCTTACTGGCTTGCTCCCTGGCCTGTGCTCAGCCTGCCTTCTTGTACAACCTAGGACCACCTACACAGGGTTGGCAGTACCCACATTGGGCTGGGTCCTCCCACATAAATCAACAATTAAGAATGTTCTTCAAAGACACGACCATAGGGAGGTCTGATGAAGGAAATGCCTCAGTTGAGGTTCCCACTTCCCAGGTGTGTCAAACGAACAACTGAAACTATCCAGAACAATATTTATACATAAAACTACTAAATCAGAAAATGGAATATACAATGGGCTAAAAAATTATGGTATACATCAGTTAGTGAGTGATTAGCAGTGTAAGAGCACCATGCTGGAGTTTTATGAGCTGCATAGTGATTATCTCATGAAGGACCCTACAATACGGCTGTAGCAGATACTTCAATACATTTGTCTGTTGCATTGATACAATCAATGACATATTGACAAAAGATGCCAGAACAAACCTAAGTGACTGAACGGAAAGAATAATTACATATATCCATACTGCGAAAATCTGGAGGATTTAATTTCACAAAGGAATTAAGACACATATTCAGTTTGATGGAGATTTTTCTCTGATCGTTTTATTAAAGAGTCCCAATACTTTTCTTCCCTTTAAAATCACATAGGAAATCTACAAAGGAGCATCCATAATGTAAATGGCTGCCACAAGTTATGAGTGCTTTCCTCGCTATCACACCTTAACAGTCTTGGCTGGGCACTGGCCATTTTCAGGGCCAGTTATTTCCTCATATACAGCAGAAACCAGTATTTGTTCAGTTCATATTCATAACAGAAATATTTCTCTGGCACTGAGAAACCCCTCTCTTCATCATCCCTAAATTCTTAGTACAGGCTAAATTTGAGAATACTTTATTTTGGAATGAAAATTGTAGGCTATAATCAACAGGTCCTGATTTGCAGGATTTGAGGCTTATCTGACAAGGTTCTGAGGAAAGTCAAGTGCTGAGACCAAAGGAGACCATCAGAAAGAACACCTGATCTCAGGTTGGTGCTTCCTCCCTGCTGGGCACACCCCTGCTCAGATCACAGCCTCATGAGGAAAGCGGAGGGGCCAGGAAGGGGGAAGTCCAGTTCTAAGAATTACCTGAGAATGGAGCTGATGGACTTTGCGCTGGTCTCGCCTTTTCGTTGTTGTTACAAGGTAAGTAAAGAATCACAGCCTTAATTTACTAAACATTTTCATTAGAATATCCTACTATTTTATTAGAAAGAAAGAAATGTTCAGATGCTTAAAAACAAAGCTATATTGGTGGGGATGTATATGAGGTATGATGAGGTCCATCATTACTATCAACAAAGGTTTTTCAACATCTATTTTAGAAGCTAAGAGTTTATGTTCAAAGACAGAAAGTTGACTTCTACATATAAGGTGGGAAAAGAAATCCAAGTCTACAATCTCCAACAGCACCTCCAGTTACCCATACGGACTAATGTGCTTTGGTATCTAAACAGGGGACCCAATACACATAGCGGAATGTGTCTGACTTTCTACCCTGGAAACATATATTAAGGTCAAATATCTAAGTGTAGTGGAAGCACTTTTATTACTATCGTGTGGAATTCACCTAAAAACATGCTATTAGCACTCAGACCTCAAATCTACTGTATGCCAGAGAAACTGGCCCTTCAATAAGCCGCTTAATACAAGTGTTCTAAGATTTGAACACCCATGCTACTGGATTTTAAAAAGCTAAAACAGGAAACTCTGGAGTATTTATTTCCTGTTTTATGTAGACCTTAGGAACAAAAGTTGAACTGGAAGAAATAAGAGCACGTAAATAGGCGACACATATGGAACCATCAACTGAAAAGATACTATAATCAAAATGTGAGGAATGCATTTGTTAAAGGGATGTGACCAGTGCAATATGTGGCCACAAAGAATTCCTCCTAGCAGAGAGAAGCAGAGGAGACATGCATAGCTACTGCAAACCCACATCTTCAAAGGTGGCTGGCTCTCATCAGTTTACTCTGGATTCAACACAGAGAATGGGCATTAAATGTGATTCCACAGGGGAAGGCACCTAGAAGACATCTCCCGCCACAAATAAAAACACAGGTCAGCATCCAGAAAAGGAATTCTATGCACACTAAGAAGGAAAAGTTACAGGGGGACTCATCAGTGAATTCCCCTTCCAGTAAGGAAGTGAAGAATTAGCAGTGAACAATTAAGGAGAAAACATCAGACTCCTCTAGACACACAGATGTTGGTGGTCAAAAAGAAAAATTGTGTTCATATCAACAAACACCATCAGGAATTCATCTTTGTTTTATGCTGTCATTCTGGGGAATAATCATCTACTGTATGAAAGCTGAAATGGGGACTTTAAGTACCTATATAAAAGCTTTACACATTTAGCTGCCCTGTGTATATTCACTGGCATGCTCTTACATAACAGTACTTTCATACAAGTATATAGTATATGTTCAAAATCACCCCCCCTTTCCCTCCTGTTTCTCATTGCCTCCCTTCCATTAGTCCCCTTTTTACCCTAGATAGTTTTGTTCATCTACCTTTACATCATTCATATGTACATATTAGGATTCTATATGTCTAAATAATATTGAGGAACCACATACATTTTGATAACCTATGTCATTCTTGGTAATAGGTCTTTTTTTCCTGTTAAAAGCGAATTTTCAGGAAGGAATCAAGAGCTAGGCATGGTGGCACACACATCAATCCAAGCACTTGGGAGACAGAGGCAGGCAAATTTCTGTGATGCCAGCTTGATCTCCACAGTGAGTTCCAGACCAGCTGTGGCTACAGGGAGACCCTGTCTCAAAAAGAATAACAGCAAAAGAGGGATCTCAACAGTGGAAACCAAGATGCTCTAACTACCTACTATTTTTGCCTTTATATATCTACAGTAGGCACACATGCTTTCTCCATTGCCTGACATTAAGAAATTCTATTTTAAGAGGCTAAGAACTGAAATATAGCCTTAGCAAGTGTCTCAAAGTTGCTGCAGGCTGAAATCCATCAACTTCATCTTGATCATATGTGTGTGTGGGGGGTGCCCCCAACTTGATGGGGAAAGGATTTATTTTATCTTACATTTCCCAGGCCACAGTTCGTCACTGAAGGAAGCCATGACAGGAACTTGGAGGCAGGAGCTAAAGTACAGGAGGAACCTGACCAAGGAGGAACACTGCTTACTGGCTTGTTCCCTTGGCACATACCCAGCCTGTTTTATTACCTGTTTTGTTATATAACACAGGACAATGGCCAAGGGTAACACCATCCACTGTGGTCTGGGCCCTCCCACATCACTTAACAATCTAGAAAATGTTGCACAGACAAGGCCACAGGTCAATCAAAGGGAGGAAATTCTTCAGTTCAGGTTCCTTCTACCTAGGTTGACCACTGACCCTATCCAGCACATGGGAGGAGGACGATGGAGGAGCAGGAGGAGGAGGAGGAGAGGGAAAGGAAGAGGAGGGGGAGGAGAGGAGGAGGAAGAAGAAGAGGAGGAGGAAGGGAAGGAGTAAAAAGGTTTTATGTCATGAATTTGACTGCTATATCCTAAACCATTTCATTGTTTCTCTGTTCAAATGACGATTTATAATATAATTACAGGCATTGTTTTGAAGGGTCACTGTGTATCTCTATTGTCATTAGGGTCTCTAGACACTGCTGAAGCTAAGACCTTTACAAACAAAACTCAAATTCCAGGCCCAATATTTGCATACTGAGATCAATTTTGAATGACAACTGGCTTGTCTAAGGAACACCAAGGAGTTTTAGTTAACTTCAACCCTAGCTGGAGTTAAAAGAATGAGGTTGCCATAAATAACACCAGCCCTACCTGGGGCTACTCTGGAAGGGCCACACCTTCATCAAAAGCACGAGGAATGCCTCTGTCACACGCATCTGGGCACAAGGTATTAAGTTTAGTAGTGGAGGAAACCTCAGTTTTCTTTCTTTGAAAGGAGTGACCTAAGTTTTCAAATATCACTGAAGAAACTGTCTGATGTTCCACCAAGCACCTGAGAGACCCAAGAAGCCCAGGTGATGAAGCAAAGGTATCTTGAGAATCTTGAATGCAAGTCGTTCCTACAGGGAGTGCACTATTCTGTTGATCACCAGGGCCTACTGTGTGACAAATGTTCAATGCTTGCTGGAATGAGTACGTGATGAAAGGAATGACCCAGAGCATGAGGGGGTACCTGTCACCCATGTGCGTGGGGCCAATAGTGCCTCTGGGTAACATTTTCAGAAACATGTTAAATATTTGAAAAATCATTTTTAATAAAATTCTCCAAAGATGGAACAGATGTACAGGAATGATGCTTGCCCATGTTGGAAGAGCAAGTAGCGGTAGGAGTCGTGCGGAAACTAGATACTCTGTCAAGGATGTTCCAGCCACGAAACTGTCGTTCACGTCACTGAACACCAAAAGGACTTCGTTTGCTATCTCCGGCCATTTCTGCAGAGAAAATCTTCTGCTGACAGAAACTCGGTAGGTCAGAATGAGGACTTTAACCCCTGGAGGGGAGGTAACAAAAGGCTAGAGTCCCTTCCAAAGCAGGTGTGTAAAACATTCGCAGAGTCTGTGAGCAATGCAGATTTCTGAGTCCCACTTGATCTCCTTTCCCAAGTCTGCACTGTGGTGTCCTAGCAACTGTCTCGTGTTTTCTGTACTGTGATTTTTATTTCTTCCCACTGGATTCTTTTTCTCTGTCACATAAACTTATTAGTTCCTATCTTTAAAAATGAGCCTTCGGGACGCTCATTTCCTCTTCCAACTGCCACTTAAGTCCTCTTTCTTTTCATGGAAAATTCAGCCTGCATCCAACGTCCCTTCTCTACCTGACTGTTGGACATATACACAGCTGAGCTTTTAAACTTTGTCTTTGGGAGTACTCATAAAAGTTACCAGTAACTCTGCCTTGCGGAAACCAACGAAGGATTCCAGGTCCTTGTGTGAGCAGACATCTGATGTACATGAACATTCTGTCCCTTTGAAACACTCCTTCAATCGCTTTGGAAGTTCCCACACTCTCCTGGTGCCTCTCTGTCCTCACCAGTCTCTGATTCCCTGACCTGAAGTCCTCAAAGGCACAGTATTTAAAGTGTTGGTCTGCTTTGGTTTCCCCTCCCCAGTTCCTTAGTGAGTCTGCACTCTGCCATGGCTTTACCTGCTCTGTATACAGGTAGTATTCTCTGTTCTGCAGCCCAGCTGGCTCTCTCTATTGAGCCCCACACTACCATGTGAATGTCTCCAACAGACCAGGTGAGCTTTTGATCTTCCCCAACCTAGTGAATAACAAGCTGGCCAGGGCTCAGTCATCTTGGAGATGCCCTTGACTCTTCTCTCATTCCCTCTACCCATCATACCCCATTGGCCCTATTCTCAAATATGCTCAAAGAAGGAAGTTAGGCTTCTATCTAAAATCAATAGGAAAATGGACTAACTGGATGAATGGCTAAACATAAATGCTTTAAAACAACAAAACTCATAGACAAAAGCATAGAGGAATATCTTCCCAGTCTTTGACTCTGCAGTGGATTCTTAGATAAAGAACATGAAGAACCAAAAGGGAAAAAATTGGTAAGTTTACATTCATTGAAACTAAGACATCTACAGGTATGGTAGTACACACCTGCCATGCTGACAGAAGTCAAAGAACCACCAATTCAAAGCCAGCCTATATTACATAACAAGTTCAAGCCCAGCCAGAGCTATATACTGGGACTCTCTCTCTAAAGTCTAAGTGTTTGGGATGTAACTCAGTGGTAAAACACTTAACTAGTATACAGAAGGCTCTAGATCCAATCCCTAGCGTGAACATACATACATACATATATACATATACACACACACGCTAAATAAAGTAAGTCAGTCAGTCTATGCAACAAAGAACATGGTCAATAGAGTGAAAAGACCACTAGTAGAGCCCGAATGTTCGTGTTGCCTTCAAAATTCACATGTTGAAAAACTAACCATCAACACAGGAGGCAGGAATTTGGGGATGTGATTCGGTCACAAGACTCTGCCCTTATGGCTGAGGTCAGTGCTTACAAAGAAGGCTGTAAAGAAATCACTTGCTGCTTCTCCATAAAGACTACGGTAAGCTGATGACCTCTTATGTGGAAGCAGAAAGACCCTTATTAGACACCAGATGTGCACACAGTCTGAACCTGACCTTTCCAGCCTCAAGAATGGTGAGAAATTCTTAGCCACTCAATCTCTGTTTTAGTTTGGTAAACAGACTGAGACAACAACCTTTAGAAGAAAATATTAACAAATGACATATATGATAAAGACCTAAGACCTAGTTTTCAGGAGATTTTATACACACATGGACACATATATTGGTATGACTCAAAAGCAAAAAGCCAAAGAGCTCAATTAAAAAAAAAATGAGCTGAGGATTTGACTAGACATTTCTCAAAAAAAAAAAAAAAAAATCACGAATGATACATTTAAAAAGATAACCAGCATCATTAGTCACCAGGAAAATGCAAATCAAAACTGTAATGAAGCACTGCTTCATACACACCAGGATGGTTACAAACAAAGCCAATGTAAACAGCAAGTGCTAGTGAGTGACGGAGGAGCTAGGGGACCCTGTACCACCCTGGGAGAGCACAGAGTGCTTTCAGCTACTGTGGAAAGCACAGAATTATATAGCTTCTTTACTTCACTTTCAGGTAGACAGCAAACAGTAACAAGCAGGTACTTACCAAGACTGCACATACTGTATATCCATGTAAGCACAAGCACAATTCACAGTGACCCCTGTGTGAAAATTCCTAAATGTCCATCAGCAGATACAATGTACATGCCACTGTGTGTGTAAATGGGTCCATACAATGAACATCATTCACCCATAAGAAGGAATGAGGTTATGATAATACAAACTAGTGATTAGCAGAACTGCCAAAGCCTTGTTCTGTGTGACAAAGCTACACACAAAGTCTGTGGGGTCAGAAGGAAGACTAAGGAAAGACATTGCTTGAGGAGAAATGTTTTCCCAGACTTGACAGAAAGCGACATCTGCACAACTCCGTGAATGCTCTAAGTGCTGCACACCGATCACTTGAAAATAGTTAATTTCATGTGATGTGACTTTCACTTCAAAGAAATTTCTTCTAAAATTTTCTCTCCAAGCCCGGGTCCTACCATGCTCTTCCCTGGGTCCCCAGCACTCTGCTCCATCTGCACCATTAAACAGTGTCCTCTCTGGTCTCGCCTTCCTGTCCTGGGTCTTTGGTCTTTCCTCAGTGTCCATGCCACAATGATCCTGTTTTGAAAGTCACATCATGTCCTTCCTCTGCTGAAAGCCCTCCAAAACTCTTTACCTCCTCTTAGTCAAAGCCAGGATCCTTAGAATGGTCTACAAAGCCCACACAGAGTGGCCCTTACTTCCTTGACCTCCTTTCACCTCACCCCCTTCCTGTCCCCACTCCAAGTCAGTCAGGCATTCTGCAGACACACTTCTGCCTCAGGGCACTGACACCTACTGTTTGCTCTGTCTCTGAAACTCTTCCTCCAGTTATCTACAGCTTTTAGACCAGCAACACGAGTTTTTAACTTAGTTTTCCCCTGAGCAGTGATATTAGCTGATTTAATCTGTTAATGTGCACCTTCTCCTTGCTCACCTCTGCCTTATTCCTCTCATAGCATTTATGACCACAAAAAAATAATCTATTTATTTTCTATTTCCTGATTGATATGGACCATAAGGATAGGGAGAATGGTTTCTTTGATCTTTCACAAATAGGTTTTTAAATTACTTGGTATGTGCAAGTACAGGAGACGTCAAGCCTTAATGTGCTGTCTTTAACACATATCTCCTTACAAGTTTGTGAAGGAGCAACCTCAGCTCCTCCAAATTGCTGAAGGATAGGAATAACTGCAAAAGGAGCTAAAAAAGGAGTCAGCTCTCAGACAGGCTTATCTTAGTTTGTAGCACTGTATTAAGACAGCTAGGCCTAAAATACATCCAAAGGGTTAGAAATACTTCCAAGGAGAAAGTAAGCTTACATGAGCACAATAGAAAGAAGAGCAAAAGCACTTCATCTTTTATTTATTATAACTGTTTGGGTTTGTTTTGTTTTGTTTAAGAAAAAATACCTGCCAGGCATGGCAGTGCATGCCTTGAGTCCCAGCAATCAAGAGGCAGAGGCAGAGGAAGAGGCAGGCTGAGCTCTGTGAGTTCAAGTCCAGCCTGGTCTACAAAGCAAGTTCCAGGACAGCCAGGGCTACTTAATGAGACCCTGTATTTAAGGGAAATAAAAAGAAACTTACCAGGGCTTGTAAGATCGCTTAGGGTAAAAGCACTTGCTATGCAAGCCTGATGACCTGAGTTTGATCCCTGGAATCCTTTTTAAAAACAGCTGATGAGCACATGTAATCTCAGCATGCCTAGTGGGAGAAGGGAGGTGGAGACAGGATAATCATCCAGCAGTTCCAGAGCCAGCTAGCCTGCAGTACACAATGTGGCAGAAACAAGACAGACCCTGTCACAAAAGGGTGGGAAGGGAGAACTGACTCCTGCCAGCTGTCCTCTGACCTCCACAGGCAAACAGTGGCATGTATGGCCACACACAGAGACACACAAAATGAAAAATAAAACAGCAAATAAGTAGTTTTAAAAATATCTTTGAATACATCTTCAAGATTATTTTTACTGGTATGCATGTATCTGTGTAGGCTTGTGCATGTGTAGACCCTCACTGGTCAGAAGAGGATGTCAGATGCCCCCACTTGGAGTTACTGGTGGTTTGTGGGATGTAGAGAGCTGCGGATTGCCCGTCTTAAAGATGGCGCCTGCTTCCGCCTTCCACCATCCCGAAGGTGAGCGCTCTCTGGAGCAAACAGCTCCATAATTGGCTGTGGCTGAGATCTGGCCCTGCTTCCGCCTGTGTGAGCCTATCTGCTTTCACCACGTGGCAGTTTGGGGTTGGCTGGCAGGAGGGGATTTAACTCTGTGGCGGGCTTTCCCCGGGAGGAGAAGTAAGTCAGGAGGAGAAGTAAGGAGAAGTAAGTCAGGAGGAGAAGTAAGGAGAAGTAAGTCAGGAGAAGTAGTAAGGAGAAGTAAGTTAGAGAGAGAAGTTAGAAAGTAAAAAGGCCAGAAGGTTGTTCAAGGTTCCTGAATAAACTGCATTTAGAAGAGTCCAGTGTTGCGTCTTCCTTGCTGGACGAGACAGACGTGACAGTGGGACACTTGTCCACGGAGCCACTTTCTCCAGCCCCTTTAAAAATACTTAAAAAAAACCCTGACCTTGAAAACGAAAACCAACCACACATGGAAAAAAACTTTGGAAGATGACCATCCTAGAGAATGCATCTGGCCACCTCTTGTCTTCTCCTCAGACCTCATCATCAACAAGCAAAAGGACAACTCCTAAGCTTTGTACCACTGGAATTCAGTAAAGTACAAAGGTCTTCTTGGCTTTATGAACAAGATATTTATAAACATATGACTCCAATATTTTAAAACATTTTATCTGTTCAGAAACAAATTTCATCAAGATAAAGAAGTAAAACTGAAAGCCACAGTTTCTTAGCAGACAAACACAAAGAAGGCTGTATTGCAGTTCGGTAATACCTATGCAAATGTGCTTATATCTAAAGAGCAGTACAGGTAGAGCTGGTAAGCGGGCTCAGTCAACAAAAGTATTTGACATGTAAGAATGAGGCCCCAAGTTTGATCTTCAGAGCCCCTGTAAGAAAGTAATTCCAGCACTTGGGAAATAGAGCTAGGCAGATCCCTGAGACTTACTAGCCAACCAGTTTAGCAGAGTCAGTGAGCCTCAGGCTAGGGAGACCGTCTCAAAACCAAGGTGGAATGCAACTGTGGCAAGCACCATAGGATGACATGCAGACACACACACACACACACACAAACATACACACACACAGAGACACACACACACAAAGACAGACACAGACACAGACACACAGACACACACTGACAGAACACAGAGACACA
Source organism: Eospalax fontanierii (assembly GCA_035773235.1). Classification (NCBI taxonomy): domain Eukaryota; kingdom Metazoa; phylum Chordata; class Mammalia; order Rodentia; family Spalacidae; genus Eospalax; species Eospalax fontanierii. Next base: position 66,909,500 of record CM069538.1, read on the forward strand.
CACACAGAGATACACACACATATCATGAGAGCACACATATAATAACACATTGGTACAGCTTATAGTCTTACTAAACTAATAAAAAAATACTTCAGTTATGTTGTGTATAGCTACCACCCTACTGACCCTGTTAACATAGAGCAGCCTCAATCAAGAGGCAAACTGATCTAAATTAAATTCCATCTAGTTGAATACAGTCATCATGAGCTGCCCAGAGCTGGTGAGTCCAAATGGATTACCGAAAATATTCATGGTAATTGCCAGTTGCTATTTATGTTGACCAAATTTGGAAAAGTTGACTTGGTAAAACACAGCATGCAGACCACCAATGAAAAACATTCGGGGACATCCCTCTTGGCACCCACGCTGAAGATCTCAGGATCCTCTGCAATGTCACAGTGCGGTTGCTATTGCACAACATAACATACTGTAGCTATAGAACAGAAATTAGGATGGCAATGATTTTATTTTCAAGTATGGTATTATCACATTTTCATTCCAGCTTAGTGCAGTATAAGTTAAATATTATCTTCCAAAGACCTATATTTTCTCACGTAAGCAAGCATTCAGAAATGATTAATAATTAAAGGCTATTTTTTTAATTAGAAGTTCTCTTTATGTGATGGCCCCCAAGTCTATCATAGTGCTCAAAGAGAAAGATATTCTAGAAGATATCTGTCTACACCAACTAGTTCCCCCAACCCTCTCTCTTCTCTGTGTTATATTTTTCTTTAAATCATCAAAACTAAGTTATGTATCAGGAAAAACGTGAGTTCTAATTCCAGGTCTGCAGCTAAGAGTCTAAAAAGCTATATAATCATGGAAAAGCCTATAATCTCTCAGCGCTCTGATTTGCTTGTCTGCAAAATGAAGGCATTGGTAATAAGTGCTTTTAGAACAGAATAGGGAAACACAAGGTAAACATGACACCCCAAACATGACGGAATTGATCCTGACTTATAAAAGCTAACACACACATCTCAGGATTAAAAACTGCTTTTCATCTCAGAGGAAAAGACCAACTAGGAAACATTTAAAATTACATGGTGGTGAAGATCTTAGCATGACCATATTTTTAACATTTTTTACTTTCAGCCTCATAAAGAACATTCCTACAAGGTCGGGGACATGGTTCAGGAGGTAAACTCCTTGCCCTGAGGGTGAGGAACTTGGTTGGACCCTCAAAGCCCACATAAAGCCAGATGTGGTGGTGTGCATCTGTAATCCCAGCAGACCTATGGTAAGATGACAGTGGAGATAGCAGATCCCCGAACACTTGAGGACCAGATAACTTGGTTTACCCAGTGATGAAGAAGAGAGATGTTCAGTCTCAATGGAGGTTAACAGCAAAGACTGACACAGGAAGTTATCATCTGACCTCCCAGGCACACTACAGTGTGCATGCACCCACACCCACACATATTCCAATACACACACATACAATACAAACACTTGCGCACATTCAAATAAGAGCATTACTACAAAATGTAAAACAATAACAAAAACCCAAACATTGTAGCACCTTTGACCTAGTATTCCCACCTCTGAACACAAATTCCAGAAGACATAAATGCCCCTAAAGAAACATCAAGCTTCTCTAGAAGAATCTCCATGGCAGCACTCAATATAAGAGAGGAAAACTGGAAGCAACCTGTATGTTCATAAATAGATACACAGCTAAGTAAGATCTGGGTTTGCTAACAAAACAAAACTGAAGTCTGTAGAGCCATAGAAGCAATGGACTCTCCTCAACGAGTGGACATCTTCACATAATAGAACACTGGAAACAAAGGATGATCACAAAATACACGCACCCTCTTTATGATTTCACAAAAGCACATACAGACAAACTCCAGAAGAGAGACAGGAAGACCATATAACTGGTACTTTGGGTTTGTTATTTCTATGGACTTCATAACAAATGGAAATGGACAGGAGGGGGTAGAGATAATGGACTGTTCTCTAACTGCTTTCCAAGCAACCCTGTCATCTTTCTTCTCCATGGTTTCTAACATGAGTAACACCATCATATGTCTACATCAAGAGCTTAATGTTTTTCAAGCACCTCAAGAACATGGCTACTCAACTGTTGAAGATGATTAGCAGTCCCAGCACCTAAATACCAAAATATTTGACTCTTTACAAGGCCTGGTGTTCCACATCTACCCTGTGGCACTCTAGCATGCAGGCCAGAACCACTGCCCTCTACATCCCCAAAGGTCATCAGCAGGAAATTAAATGAAACAGTAAGAATGAGGAATAATAATTTCTTTTTTATTTTATTTATTATTTTTATTTTATGTGTATGAGTGTATTGCCTGCATGTATGTAAGTGCACCTGTGTCGTCATGCAGTGCACAACTAGTGCTCTTAAACACTGAGCCATCCCTTCAGCCCCAAGAATAATAATTTCTTTCCAAATACAGAAAAATATAAAGTGAAATGAATGCCTGGGATACTAAAACTGATGCCAGCTTTAAAAGTCGCAGATATGCCACAGGGTTGAACAAGGAATGTTTAAAGCAGAGACAAAACCACAAAATGAAGGCACAAGATGAATTTCAACGGTGATCACTCAGTTTTCAGCCTTCATATGGTAGACACACCATGCAGCCAATATCCTGGGTGTCAAGGACTCTTAAACATAATTATCTATTCCCTTAAACTCTGTAGGTCACTAACCCAGAGAAGTAATCAGGCTTGCTGGCGTAGCAAGGCCTCTTTCCCTGTAGTGGGTATAAGGTGAGCATATTTACTGCAGTACACAAGACTCAGGGATATATTATGGCATGACATTTACCTTCAGTTATGATACAACTTTGGATTATCATCCTTCCAGACTCCAGAAAAATATAAAAGGTAAAATTCTGCATCATTTTAAGCAACAGTTCTCCAAAAGGAACATTAATTGGTGGCATACTTGGAAAGAACAAGATTGGTGCTCTTCAAAACATCTGAATAAATTTCTTCCTTTCCCAAAGTTATTTTATTCCACTCATCAATATTTTTAAAGCTTTGTCCAGCTTTAAGATACTAAGAAGGATAAATCCTAAGAAGGAGAAATAAAAGCAGTAACAGTATGTCCCGTGAAAGACAGCACACCATAAGTACGTCTTTCAACAGTGGCTACAGTGCAAAGATAAAATAGTTTTAACCTTTTACACGTACCACTTCAGCAAAAATCCTGTGTCTAGATTATACTAAAATGACACTAGAAAAAAGCTGAGGCGAATTTCGATGAGTACAAGCATTACTGAATAATTAGAAAAAGCAGTATCATTGTCAAAAGTAGTCAATGTGCCCAACTAGTCTTAGGTCAACAGTTTCTAGTAACAGACTGCACGCTTATTTATAATCAACAAATAAAAAAAAGGAACCACAAAAATATAATGCAAAACGGCAACAAATTACCCTCTTTTTTACCTGCCTGAATTATTTCTTAGAACCATAACCATTTATTTTACATATTCAGGTAGTATTTCTATACTATGTAGGTTCTATAATGTTACTTAATAATTTACCAATTCAAAGAACAAGGAAAACATGCAGAACTTCAAGATTTTCTTTAAGTTAAAGTTTACACACTGTGATTTGAATTAACCACCATCAAGTAAGCCATTACCCACTAGAAAAGACAATTCAGGGCTGAGACAGACCATTTCTGATATTCACTCATTAAAAGACCATGTAATATGGCAGGGGCCGGAGGATGCATCCGAAAAAATTGAAAATCAACTTCCAAAAGAACACATAGGTGGGAGCAAATGATAATTTAAATAGAAATTAAAGTAAAATATAAGTCGCACCAAGAACTTCTCCAGCTAAGAGGCCATTTACATTTCAAAGTCCTCTGTCTCTGGTATCCTTAAGTATTACAGCAATAAGATTTGTCAGAGAATGGAGACACTTCAATTAAGGCTATGTGGTAGAGCTCTGTGCAAATTAATTAGCTGAGGTTGCACAGATTTTCTAAATGCAGTTCTCTAAAACAGCCTCAGAGATGTGCAAGATTTGTAGGGAATTAAAATTTAAATATGACTCACTGATCAATTTTTCTTGCTTTCATATTTCAATAATATTTTGGGTAATTATAAATGTGTTCATGACAATACTACAAACCAAAATTTTAGTTGCTTTCCAGTGGAATTCAAGGAAAGGGCTTTCAATTAACTTTGGTTAGGTTTTATTTCTGATTTTGATCTAGCCTTGTTGGCAAGAGTTTTCATATGATAACGATGATGAACTCAATCATATTTACATGGAAAATGAGTTTATACTTGAGATTCACATATGCTCCAAGTAGATTAGCTATCTAGTAATTCTATAAACAATGTCATAACAAAGTGCAGATCTCAATGCTCCCCCATTGAAACATTACTTGTGAAATCTATTCATTAAAAGTTAACTGAATATTAAAAATTGACATGTTTTAAATCCAAGTTCCTTTTTTAAAATTCAGAGTACTAAGTGGATACTCACTACAAATAAATTTTGACTCTTGAATCAGATGTCTGATAAATACTATTCTTCAGGATAAATAAAATTTAAGGGTGTTTGCATAGTATCATATTATAAACTGAACAAAGAAGAAATCTGAAATTTTCACAAGGCCAAGGGTCTTGTAACAATATACTTAAGCGATATATAACTGCCTTTACAATCCTAAAATAAAGTCCCATCCATCTACCTCATTATGGAGCTTGTGAAAAAAATCCTCATTCTTGTTATGCCAGAGAGATTCGACACATTTTGAATGGCTAACATATTTCAAGAGCACAGACAATGTACAGATAAATATTTAAGACGCTACCATTGAGAAGAGGCTGTCCTTCATGCACATCCTTCGATAAAACTGCACTGTAAACATCTTCAGGAAATCCAGTCTTGCATAACGCGATTTCACCTGAAGCCTCCACAGATGCCTGGAACAAGAGAGAGATGCGGGTCATGATTGCTGCCTCCTTCAGTCAGCAGCAGTCCCCTTGGCATCCAGCCCCACTTTCGCAACTGTCTTAGACAAACAACCCCTTTGTTTCTGAAGGGTTACAATTAGAATGTAGAGGGCAAAGGGTTAATCTTTTTGATAATTGGAGTTGAAGAAACAAATCCCACTTGTCTAGTTCAGTAAAATCTGCATAATACACATTCCAGGTTTTTCTATGGACTGACCATTTCCATCAAAATGGCCATTGTGATGGAAGGAGGAAGGAGTGTCCTGGAAATAGGGGGCAGCCAAACAGTCTTCTGAGCCCCACATCACCCTTAGTAACTGGATGGCTAGCGAAAAACGTACATATATAAGCATATAAACTTTTATATTCAATACATTTTCACTCAGCCCCAAAGGCGGGGAGGGGTACCCAACAACATTAAGACTGAAGAAATGGACTACATTATCCACATGGACAACTTGTTAAAAGTAAAACAAAACGAGAAATGAAAAGAGTCACTCTTAAAGTTCTATGAAAGACTGAAAGAGAAATTAATTATAAATCAAGCTAGAGTATTAGTCTGAGTAAAATAAAAAACCAGTTTGTGTAGCATTCGAAAATCAAACTGAAGGCAAGATACACAGTGCTGTGAATCTCTCCAAGAAAAAAAAAATAGAGAGCATGATTGATGATTGCATTTACACAAAATTTAATCACAAAGACAGTACAATGCTATGGGCACTCACAGATGGAGGAAGAGTTTTAAAAGGCACAGGCAGTGACACAGACACCCCAGGGAAGAGGAGGCCTGGGTACCACCAGGAAAGATTTTACAAATGGCTTCAAATTTGTCTGTAATAACTCATTTCTTTTAAAACATCCAAAGCAGCAAGGTAAAATGTGAAGATTGGTGTAGGCTTGTGAGCACACAGTGTAGTATTCTCACCAAGGCCTGTGTGCTCTATGTGCTTTATAGAGAGAAAAACTAAGGAACCCACTGAGAAGCAGGAGGACTCTCATACTTGTCAAGTTTGGGACTAAAGAAGGTGCTATGACACCTGACACCTTTAGGTTCTCAGGCACATGAACACCTGACACAGAGGGTATTTGTATTTGTATTAAGACAAAGCTTTTGCTTTTATCTAACCTAAACAAATGAAAAGAACTACCCATAAAATGGGCACTATATGCCATAAACCTGTGTACCATTGCCATGATAGGGGGCAGTGTCTTCACCCCTAGTACAAGCTCATAACCATGGACAAGCCGTGGCATGCTCTTGTATAGGGACATAAGTTGGGCAGAGCTGAGCAGGATGGCCGGAAAGAGGCAGGCTGTGAGAGACACACAGGACTTCCTTTGTGAGGTCCCATTTCAGTCTGTAAACTGGGGTCAGGCAGCATGTAGTTACACAGGTAAGCTCTTCATGATCAACGAAGTCAAAAGACTATAGGAAAATATGAGGCTTTACTTCAACTCTGCTGTCTTGTCCTAAGGTGGAAGAACTGCCATCAACGCCCCAGACCAAACCTACAGGAATGAGATTTCAAGGCCACTTAAGTCCATCAGAAACAAGATGGGTCTTCCTACTTGTTGGTTCAATGTCACATATCAAAGACAAGAACTTTGCCGCACTATGCTTTACCTAGCCTCTCTGTATACTTCTTTCTTGTCTATGCAAGGGCACCTGCCTGCATCAGCGGGCCATGAGAATGACCAAAACCATATTTGCCAAGTGCATCCCACACAAACCCTGACTGCCCCTTATCAATAGACATGGACTTCCTGAATTATTTGAAATTTATTTTATCCACTTTCAACAACTACTAAATTCTTCTTCCTTAAGACAAAATGGATCCGCAAAATAGCATGCTGTCATTAATCCATGTTACTATTTCTATCTCAGGCTGGGCATGATGGTACCTGTCTGCAATACCAGCACTTGGGGGACACAGGCAGGAAGATCAGAACTTCAAGGTCATCCTCAACTATACAGAAGTTTGAGGCCAGTCTGAGCTATATGAGTCCCTGTGTCAAAATTTTTTTCTGGATCCATAGAAATTTTTAAATATTTCCTTCTCTTTACTAATATATTATTCATTTCACTCTATTAACTTTCAAAATAACAAACATGTTCAACAAACAGGCAGCGTTCCAGGAAGCACAATCTCCTGGAGAGATTCTGGGTTTGCTTCAGTCCTAGCACTGTGCCAGTAAATTCCTGGTTTCACTGCATTTTCCCAGGCTATGGCTAGGCCATTATCAGGGCTGAGATGACGATCCAAGTTACTGGCAGGCAGAATCCACCCAGGTCAACTTAGTCTACTCCTGAAAGCCTCTTGTGGTAATGAAAGGCTTTTCTGAATATGAAAGGTTCTCTATTAACCCATACTGAAAGTTGCAATGTTCAATACTGGTTCTCAACAAGGGGTGTCTTTGCTTCTTGGGACATCTGAGGTTGCCTCATCTTATTTTAGGTTTCCATAGCCTGGGGAGAGACCGGGGATTCTGTCAAACATTACTGCACTCAAGACAAGATCCACAATGAAGAAGTACTCACCCCAAACACCAAGCCCCCCAAAGTTAAGAAATCTTACTCTGTGACACTTGACAAGAAAGGGATGTCCACCTACCCTTCACATCCTATGGGTGTGGGTGTGAAGCTCATGATCTCAAATATCCCATTGAAATCTTGGTGGGGGATTCTCCTTACAGCATCCCTAACTGACCACTGTGCCAGGCCCAGGATGAAGATCTGGAAGCCAGACACAGAGGAACTCTCCCTCAGCAAGTTCCCTGTGTATACGAGAAAGAAGCTGTGAATAGCACATTTTCCATGGTGCACGGGTGAATGAGCTTTGTTTCTGTAAATGGCCAAACAGTCAACATATTAGGCTTTGCAGACCATGAGATCTGTTGTAAATTATAAGCTTTGCTACTCCAACACAAAAGCAGCCACGGACCTTTGGAAAAGGGGTGAACACAAGACTTCTCATTTCAATAAAACGTACTAATGGACACTGCATCTTGAATTTCATTGAACTGTTGAGTATCAGAAACATAATTTTTCTTTTTGAATTTTAAAAGCATTTACACACTGAAAACTGTGGGAAGCATTCTTCACTATGCAAAAACACCACAGGACCATACACTGCAAACCTTCAGAATACTGTAAGCTTCAGACAACATTGGCATCTTACTTGATTCTCATTAAAACTCCCTGGGGCTGGGGAATAACAGCATTTTACAAATGAGCAAACAGGTTCTCACAGGTAGTGAAATACCCAAGGCCACACTTAAACACAGAGGAAGAGTCAGAATTCTAACTTGGCTGCCTTTCCAATTACAGACAACAATTTTGATTCTTCGAAAAAGTATGTACTGAATGTTCATTGGCCACTGGAAATACAGAATGAGACACAGTCATCAGAAGCCCAAAGCTTCAAGTGGAAATCCTAGATGTGCAGAGTCTCAGGGGAAAGAGTTTGGAGGTCACCCAAGCAGAGCTCTGGAGTAGCAAAGCAGAGGGAGCTTTCAGGAAAGCCACCGTAAGAGCTCACTGCCTGAGCTAAAATGTAGCAGCGAGAAACAGCATCGTGCCTGAGGAATGACAATGAGCTTAGTGTCACAGCAGTCTAAGAAGCAAGGAAGGAAGTCAAAAGTTGAAGCTCCACATTTACACTGGGTCAGAGCATAGATGGATGAGAGCCTGGGGTTATCCCACTGGCAGGGAAGTGGGGGGAGATGTTGGGGATCAAGAAAGCACTAGCAGAGTGTATTTAACAGAAAATTCTCTGAATTTCTTCATGGGAAATGGGGGTGGGTGGGAAGTGACAGCTGGGAGATGTGGTAGCACACAGACTAAAATCAGGGTGGGGACTGTAAGAATGAAGAAAGGGCAGATTATTCAATATGCAGATAATTAAAATCAATAGGGCTTAGTGAGAGCAGGGACTCACAGAGGGAGGAAGGGGGACTCGTCCTTCCTGTTTCCAGCTGAGTGACTTTGAACATGGGTGCCACAAACGAGAAAGATAATTGCAAAATTATAATGCCAGGGACAATGTGCTAGAGAAGCAGAAAGAAAGGGATGATAAATCCATCCATGGAAGTCAAAGAGGACTCCACGGCTCAAGTGACATTTAGGTCCTGACTTTAAGGATGATGCAAATTTTGCCAGGAGGAAGTGGAAAGAACAGTCCAGGTAAAAGATCCAGGCGAACAAAGCACCTATTGGTTTAGGTTGAGCTGCAGCCCACCAAAACAATTCTCATCTACTTTGCCAGGCAATTGGCAAGTCCTGGTGATCTTTCCTGCTTTCTCTGCTGCTGGCTGTGTGTCCCTAGGAACAGTTAGTTATTGAACTTATCCCTTCAAATTTCAATCTCAAGAAATCAGTCATAGCTGACTTTAGACATCCTCACAGTTTTATAACATCAAGAAAGTACCAGGAGAGTCCCCAAGGTCTTCATAAAGATACTACTCAGGTACTTGAGACAGGCATGACAGATGTCCAGACACAGTCCCTTCCCACTGACCTGGGGCTGTGAGCCAGGATCTAGAAGACAAGTACCCAGTGAAGTGTCTGTTGCATGGACTTCCAGTGTATCAGAATGCCTGACTTTGTATTTCCCCACCCATCACCAGAGTCCATGCGACCCCAAAAAAGTCAGAGTTCCCCCTGTGAAGAATGAAAGTAATAGAGAAAGTGCCCACTCACCAGCAGGTGTGAGGATTAGCTATTAGTCACAGTGATACTAACACCATTTTCACACCATGCCTCTGACTCACGGTTTAGCTGTTACCAGCCCAGCAGTTCCCAAGCTGGTTCAGCCTGGCATGCCATCTGGTGCCTTTGTTTAAAATACAGATCCTTGGAACAGAAGACTCACTACCACAGAATCTTAAAGAATGCAGTCGATCTTTAACAAGCGGCTGTTTCCAGAAATGTCTCTCAATTTACTACCTTTTGGCCCTAGTCTACAAGTCTAATAACTTACCAACAAGAAAAGCAAAAAATAAGCAATTATTTTTCTGCTTTTATTTCTATTTTTTATATTGTGTGTGTGTGTGTGTGTAAGTGTACATGTGTATTGAGTGTGCATACTATGCAAGTGCTTACAGAAGCCAAAAGAAAATATTGGGTATCCTGCTCTATTACTCTCTCCCTCTTAGCCTTTGAACCAGGATCTCTCAGTGAACCTGGAGCTAGTGACCACGAAGTCCCAGCCATCCTCCAGTCTCTGCCCCCATGGTTATGGGGCTACTGTTGTACATACTGCAATAATAGGCTTGTTACATGAGGGCTAGAATTTGAACTCAGAACTTCATATTTGCACAGAAAGTTGACCTCTCCAAATCCCTTATTTCTATTCTTTAGAAATGTACAAGAAAACATTGTAGGCCATACAGAAACACATAGCAGAGACTTTAAGTTGCACAATAAGAGAAGGGACATTGTCAACTATTGCTCCCAGGCGGGATCCAGAGATGCTGCTGCTGATGCCCTGCCAAAAATAGACTGGTTTCTATCTAGCTTGATCCTCCTTAGGAGTCTCCTGAGATAGGGGGCGGACAAAATTTCAATTGGTCTAGTCTTCAGTTTGAAACCTACATCCTCTTGATTCTGTTGCCTTGCTTTTAACAGAGACATCACCCCATCCCCCAGCTTGTAATAATTCTCTTCTTCGTGACTGCTCAAAGACGACAAGCCTTCTATGAGCCCTCTCCAACTGCCAGGGCCAAACTCAGGCTGGTCAGATCTGATTTAGTACCGCTCTGCGCTCCTCCACAATCAGCTCACCTATCTTGAGTTTCAATTTCCTTTTACAAGTCTCTGCTCTACTCTTCCCAGGCTGAAGATCGACCTCCTTGTCTAAGATGGCAGAGGTGTAACAAGAGCCACGGCGCTCCGTTGGCCTGTTATGAGGAGTCTCTCTTGTGGCTCTGAACTCACAATGACATGGCTTTTTGTCCTTGTTAAAAATGTCCACTGCCCCCATATCTTGAGCTTTAAAGCCTGGAGTTCATGTTTTGGGGCTTCTGTTTTCATGATCATTTGTTATTCTTGTCCTTGGTCGCTGGATCTGCTTTCCAGTTTCCTCCAAATCACCTTTGCATCTGAGTTCTTAAATAGTCCATGTGGAGCCTTATAAACTGATTTTCCAGTCACCTCGATGCTCCATCTTACTATCAGGACCATTTATTATTATTGCTGAAGTTTCATATCTGAAAGTATGCCCATTGCTTAGAGTCATTTCCTTTTCCTTCTAGCTATGAGACATCTAGACAGTTGGATGCTTCTCCCCATCTTTTCCTTTTTCCCTATCAGACTTCCTGTGATCATAATCCAATCAGATGACTGTAGAGATTACCCAGTTCATCCAAGCTGACACTTCCTCAAACACGTGTGCTCTCCTCTACTTCGTGGAAGGAAAGGCAGTCACAAACATAGAAGAAACTAAAGGGCTTTGTCCAACCTACACAGACTCAATCTCATGTATCCTTTAGCTTCCTCCTCTGAAACAACTATTAACAATTTAATCATAATTAATAATTACTGCAAACAACCTTTGGCCTTCGTTGAGTTGTTGCAAAAGGCAAGAAACACCTTAAAAATAACTCTAGATTTACTATAAAACCAAGAATCATTCTGTTTCACTGTTTGTGTTCTTTTGGTTCTATGTGTTCTTGAGACACGTTTCAACTGAAAGAAGCACAAGGTCTGGGGCTTTAGTTCAATCGTAGAAGACAGGTTTGCTATGCACAAGGCTCTGGGTTCCATCTCCAACTCCAAAAACAAAATGAAACAAAATAGTAAGACCACAAAGAAATCAAGGTAGCTAAATTTGAAAATTAACCCATGAGCATGGACAAAAACCCCACAGAGGAACTGTATTCACAGCATATGATTTGTAGGTTAAAATGGGGGGGTGCAGAGTGAGGGGACCTGGGCATGGTAATGCTTTTATTATGCAGCTTCCAAATTATATACACAAAAATAAGCAACTGATGATGACACTGGTGAAGTGGTTGGATGGGTGCACGGTAAGACGGTAACGGAAGTGTTAAAGACCAACTCTGCACGATTGAATCTTCGTTATTTTTAAATCCAATTTATCAGAATACAATTACATTTGCTTTTACATTTCACAGTACTTCATCCATGATGTTGAAGGCTATGTTAAGAAGATTATATGAGAGTGACTGACTGTCGCTTTTGAAAAACTTTCTGTGTCAGCAACACCATTCATGACACTCTGAGTCCTGTGACCCTGGAACCATGCTTAAAACACGCAGCTTGACTCTGGATGGCAAGCCATTATTTTTGCTTAGTGACATACTGGAGGGAAAGCCAGCATTTCCCACAGGCTTTCTTTGTGTAAATGTGCATGCTCAACTGTGTGCTGATGTGTGGGTGTTAGGGTGTACTACACATGTAGACCAGAGGTCAACCTCAAGTGTTGTTCCTCAGCACCCTGTCCCCCTTGCTTTTTGAGACAATACTGAAACTTGGACTTGCAGATTAGGCTACCATGACTGGACAGAAAGCTCCAAAGACCCTCTTGTCTCCACCTCCCAGCTCTGGATCACAAATGTGCACTCCACATCCAGCCTTTTATGTAGGTTCTGAGGATCAAACCTGGGTCTTCATGCTTGCACATCAAACACTGTAGGGACTGAGCTATCTCCCTAGAGATTCTAAAATAGGCTTCTTTGCTCTTTCTCTCACTGAATGATGCTCTCTAGATCAGTTCATGGCACAAAGAACACCTGCCAGAGGCATGACCCTGCCCATCTTAGGACTTCCTACACTGCTTAAATTGTGTTACCACATGTCTTTGCACACCCCTAGTATCACTGAGTTTTTCTTCCAATTGTCAGTACTTTTCATCACTGAAGGGCAATATAGAACAAATAATAGCTCTAGAACTGGCACGGGAAACTGCCAGCCCTATAGGAAATGAACTCTCACCCAGATGTAAGCATTAGCCTATAACAGCACAACAGAGAGAAGTCAGAGCCCGCACTACAAACATATGGTTTTAGCATGTCTCCTTCTCAGGAGCTGAGCCCATCAAATCTTGGGACAATGTACAAAAAATATACATCAGGTATTATCCAAGTGGATCGTGTAATCTGGACTTATTCCATCTAAGTGAAAAAGGGACTCCCCTAGCTGTCAAGCTTGCAAGACAGGAGTCTCAAGTCAGACAGGGACTTAACATTAAGAGTACCGCATGGTTAATGGAAATGCACCTATAGATTTAGTTGTCTTTTGTAAAAGTTTAACACAATCATTAAATAAGGGCACCGGCAGCTGAGCAATCAAGCTGCCACTGAGAGTTCTAGAAGTGCCTAAGGCAATTCCAGAAGAGATGGTCAATCCCAGCTTAGATTGATTTTGCCCTATCAACTCATTACACTCACCAGAGACAGCAACATGCTTATATATAATATTTAAAATGTCAAACAGTATAGTGCTTGGCATTAGACTGCATTTATAATCAACTTGGGAATTCATTCAACTAAATACACTGAATATCAATGAACGTCAGTATCCACTCAGTGCTTACATGGGCCAGGAGGTAAGCTACTATGCTTGAAAAGACCAAGACCTTAAATAAAGCCACACAACCCCTGAGGTAGGCACTGTAAAAGGGATGTTTTTCAGGAGAGAAAACTGAGGAAGAAACATCCTCAGTCATTGATTTAGTCACATTAGCTATGTTATTCAAACAGCATGAAATAGTTGCGGGATTGAGTTTAAGCACTTCCCAATCACTAAAAACAGCTAGTATACAGGGGTGACAGACACTAGAACGTAAAATCTAACTTTCTAGGGAGCTGGAGTTTGCCCCGTATTACCTGAGACCCAGTGAGAAAGACACCTATTCCCATAATTAACATTGCATTTAATACAACAATATTCAAACATGAAATGTGAAATAACATTTAATATAGCAATAAAATGTGATGCTCATATATGAAACATGATAAAATATGATGGTCATGTATGATATGTGACATAATGGTATATGTGATGATCAATGTGAACCTCACTGTGATTTGTGATATAAGGGACACGTATGATATGTTGGTTGATATGTAATACACTATGGACAACATGAGAATAAAATTGCTCCCGAGTTTCTGTTCACTATAAAAAATTCAGAGGAAAAGACAAATCATTTTAAACAACCTCATTTTAAAATTTTTCCAAAGCAAAGCCCTTCCTGCTCCCAGACTCTTCTTTAAAAATAAAAGAGTACACATGGAAAATTCTTAGTATGGACCTAACATGGCTCCTGGGTTGATTTTCACGGGTGATTTTGATGTGGGGAAAAGCCAGTCTCTGACAAACTGTGTGTTTTCTGTCCTCTGGAGTCCCCTGTGTTCATGTACAATTTGGCCTGATTCACAAAACCTGCAGCATGGTTTCACTTTTTAGAAACGGTTACAGATGTTTACAGTCCCCATAACTCTGATTTAATTTTAGTAGCTGGCCATACTGATGATTTACCTAATTCTGAGTCCTTGATAAGATAAACACAACCCAATTATAACAATATTCTTGTGCCAAAATAACATTCATGGCACGGCTTCCAGAAACGTGCAGCAGTGAAAGGAGAACACTGTCAGCCCTTCCGGACTTGCTCCTGAAGCCGCACCCTGCCCAAAGCTCTCACAGATTAAGATACAAAGATGGTAAGCCAAGGGCCTGCATGCTGAAAGCTTGTCCTTCTAAGATCCTCAGTTCCAGTTTCAACTCAAGAGGTATGGAGGAACTTCTCTCACCCATGGGTGTCATGAAGGACTTAAGGCTGACATTTGGGCAGCTTCACTGTGAGGGCTGTGGAGGAGGATTGCCGTTTTCCTGCAGACCCTCAGAACCCACACCCTCAGTTCTGCCCACTCCACCAATCAGCTTGATCCCATAGGTTCTCAAAGTGTAGTTCTGGAACAGACATGGAGGAGTCTCTGATATCCTTCCAGAAATCTACAGAAACTAAAGTACTTTCATAATATCACAACTCACTTTTTGTTTTCACTCTAAGTTTCTCCTAAGAGTCAAGTGGAATTTTCCAGAGGCTGCATGACCTGGGACTCCTCAACATGGTAAGTGCAGAAGCAAAGAAACAACACAACAGTCTTATCATTCAGTCAGACAGTAAAGTGATAGCAAAAGTACTCTTCCATGTAATGCTCTTTTTCTGCTTCAGAAAACATTTCCTCATGGATATTCATATTTGCATCACATAGCCAATGAGTTTAAGATTTTTAAATGAATTAATAAATAGCACACCATTTTCTCAGTAATATTTCTCAAAGGTAAACACTGATAAATATTATCCATATTATAAAATCTCACTCGAGTACGAAGTAATTTTTAAGATTGTCAAAGAGTCCTACTTCCAAACAGTTTGTGCACTGTGCTTTAGGAAGACAGAGGACCGCCCAGGTTGCCCAAAGGCTGCATATGTTGGAGGACTCTGAGCAGTTGGTGCCCAAGCTATGCTGGACACTTCCCACCCAGGAGTCACTAGTCCTCAGAGTGGAGTGATTCCATTTTCCACGCTGGGAGTTCACAGATCCCCTGCAGTGTTTGGGGGGGTGGGAGGGGCTGTGTCTGGGACTGAGGGATTATGGGATACATTTCTAGCAAGAAGAGATGCCTGGGAGTAAGGGCCATGTCCTCCAGCTCTGCACTTATGGGAACTCTCTGCTGCTATTTTCCTGTCTTGCCTGCTGATTTTTTAGGCTTACATTTCACTTGATTCAGAAGACCAGCAGGGAGAGGACCTATTCACTGGGCACCTTCCAACACCTCGGTCTTTAGTAAACTATCTGGGGACCTTAATTAAAAAATAAAAATTAGAAAGTCAAATGTTGGGTACCAAGATACTCAGGAGGGAGTCATTCTTCCAGCAAGGGAAAAAGTTCATTACTCAAGCCCTGCACTTTTTTCAACTTGATGGTGTTCAAGTTTGATTGTAAAGTGGATTTTTTTTTGGTAATTCTTGGGCAGGTGGCTTTTAAGATCAGGAGGCTTTAATTCATAAACCACAGGGTGACCACAACTTAGGGCGGTTTATTCTCCATCAATGTAGTAATTAGAGAGGGAAGACCTACAGCAAAAGAAGTGACCCTCAGGAGATGGCACCAGTCCAAGAGTCTCAGAAAGAGGGTCAGGATACACAGTGACCTCGAGACACTGCTGCAAACGTGAATGAAGAGCTTCTGCAGTGTGGCTTTGGCAACAATCTGAGGTAGTGTGGGCTTTCTGGAGCTTCCCATAAGCCTGGACCTATACAAGCAGGAGCCTTAGAGGGACCAAAAAGTGGGATAATTTCAGTGTCTTCTGCCTAAAGACTAGGAAACAGTACAATAACTACTATTTTTAAACGACAGTGAGGAGTCCTAGTAAGGATCTCACTTTAAATTATTCATGACAGTCCAACGAAAGCAGCAAAGAATTGGCTGCCTCAGCCTCAAATTCCACTGTGCATTCAGGAGCACAAGAGACATGTCCTGGAATCTCAAGGCCTGGTCAAATGCTCAAGGGTCAGCCCCAAGACAAGATCTGGAAGGTTTTTATAAAGGAAAAAGAAATCTCCCCCCCAGGTGGCCTGCTTTGACCCCAGCAACCCCAGGAGTGTTACAGGGAAAGAAAATGTGTGGCAGGGGGCTGAGAATCCCTGCTCCCAGGATAGAAGTGGAGAAGTGGGTAAGAAGCTTCAATCTTAGCTGAGGAACCACTGGTAACTGATACCAACTGGGAGAAGGAGAGTTGGTTTTTGTAAGGGTGTGACACTAAATAGGTTAACTGGACTCCACTGGATGGACGCACACCATAGGACATTAGGGACACAAATTTGACTTAATAGGCCTTTATATATGACAGAATATATGAGATCCAGCAGGGATTGCTATAAGAGGGGTCTAGAGAGGGGGGAGTCTAAATACGATCAAAATATACTATATTAAATTCTCAAAAATCCAATTAAAAAGAAAAAGAAAGAAGAAAGAATGCTGATGTTCAAGATGATGCCACCTTCACCCACGGTTCCAAAACACCCAGTGGTCCCTCTTCACTGGTCTTTCTTTCTCATATAATATATTTGATGCTGGGGAGTTTGCATTTCCACCTTTGAACTGTGTTGAGTTCAAATGTTATGGATTAAAGACCAGAGGCTCATACAACCTCACACTGAGCCAGGAAAGGCTGAAACTGAACATTTTTTCTCAGTCCACTGGCAGGCTGTATATCAAGAACTTGCTGCTATGGCTTTTGGAACACAAAGTCAGGCTCCAGGGAGCAGTTCTACCTGACATAACGCTCAGGATCAGAGCCTGGTTTATTTTATAACTCTCTAGGCTGTTAAGATGATTGCATCGATCATCTTGTACACCCCATCTAGGAATCTAATATGTGAGGCTATAGCCATGCTAAGATATCTTGGAATGGGACTAGGACTGTCCTGACTGATGCCAGTAGGAGCTGATCCCTAAGGGGCTCACAGACTTCTGCATGAGCACATACTGGAACATCAAGAACATGGGTTCAATGATCTATCCATACTCTGGGGCAATTTGCCTAGAAATTCCATGGAACAGAGCTCTACCAGTAATGTAATAACATTCAAGAGCCTTGTTTACCTCTCTGGCAAGTCTGAGTGAAACATCTCAGTATACGAAGGATTCTAGTTGCTTCATCAGCTCTTTTCTATGAGAAGTAGCCTGCAGTCAGTCAGAGCCAGTACCCCTGCACTGACAGACCTACAGCACTGACCACCAGCAGTTAGACCAACCTCATTCTACAGAGTCAATGATGGGAGGGATGGATAACTAACTGAAAACATTTAAACCACCTTCTTCAGCCTAGCTTTTTATCAGTAATAAAGGTTATATTTTGTCTCATCATAAGCTGATTCTTTTATCTTATTTGTTCAGGACTTGGATGGAAGAGAAGTGCTTTTGTTTGTAGGTCCTGGCAAGGACAACAGAATTACCTATTAACTTGCAATCTTGCCAAATGCTCAACAACAAGGATAAAGAGCAAAGGATAAATTTGTCTTGGGCTATATAGCTCAGTATGTAGGGAGCAGAGTTGCATGCCAGCACTATAAAGAGGGATGGAGGAAGGAAATTTTATCAAATAAAACTGTCGTGCCACCAGCAAGGCCCTAGTCACATGCCAACTACGTTGTTTGATGCTGAAGACCTGGAAGCAAATGGGCAGGGCTGAGAAATTTCTTGGGAGAATCAAATGATGAGAAAGCCACATGTCCTCCTGGGCTCCTGGATGAGTTCAGTTTTGAGCCAACGTAGTAGTATGAAGTCAGGAGAAACTAAGCAATTTACAGAAAAACCAGTCAACCCTTCATCTGGTACCTGCATCTTTTAAAGATATCACCAAAGCTATATGGTCAGAAACAATGATCTGGTTCAACAGTGACCTATCTCCTATCTGCAAGTCTGTTAGATTCACCCATTCAAAAATCCAAAGTTTGGGCCTTGAAACTGAAGTCCCTTAAGCACCAATTCTAATGTCCAAATTCTTCATCAGGGAACAACTCTCCAAAGTCCACAAAAGACTTACTTTGATCCCATTGTGCCCACTCGACTGCTGATATTCCTGGAACTCCTGGAGTTGTTACCATGAAGAGACAAGCACAGCTCAATTCAGGCCCCACCTACCACACCCAAGGAGTAAGCCTTTGGATGGACTGTTTAAGCCAGGCTCAATTTCCATGGTAGTAAAACAGACATGATGCCTACTGGTTTTAGGAGCTGGTGTAAGGACTATATGAAATATTGGAGGTGAAGTCCTTCACATGGCATATAGTAAAGCTCTTCAAATACCATATTTAATCAGATGACTCAACTTTGAAGAAGGCTACAAATGAACCTTCTTACAAGCCTTGGATGACAGACAGCAAAGGTCAAACTACAAGCACAGTCTGAACTTCATCCCATTGGGTCAGTGTTTCCTCTACTGCAGAACAGTCTCAAGTGCCCAGTAACCAGGAGCATTACATTTTCTACTTCAACCAAAAAGAGTTACTAATATCCAAACAACAAATAAAACATGTTAAAGCTGGACGGAAACAAACAATGGGGCAAGTACGTACAACATGTTTGGTAGCCCAGTTTGGAAAACACTCTTACTTTAGCTGGTAAAGGAGAGCATGTACACAGCTTGCAATCCAGCAATGTACTCCTTGGGGTACAACCCAGAGCAAAGCAGCAGCTCATAACCCTGGAGATTCCTAGACATACAAACCCTTGGGCTCCACTGAGGACTCACTGAATCAGAAGCTGAGGGAATAGGTTTGTTATAGTAAGCTTTCCAATGATTCCTATGTAAACTGAAGTTTGGAAAACACAGCCCTAGTGTATTTCTGGCATTCATGCCCAGGTGGCAAAAAATCAGAAGCTACGCACTCATGTCCATCCACCACAAAGCAAATAAGTAAACTCTACCATATTCAATGCATGCAATACTCTACATTAGTGAAAATGAACTCATCTGAGCCACAAAACTCACTGAATAACTCTTATTGACATAGTAAGCAAAAAAAGCAAATCATAGAAAAATACATTATATTACCTGTGCATGATACAGATAAATGTCTATTGAATGATGCTCACACATACATAAAATTATATATACATATTTAAGGAATAGATACACATATGATAAAGCTATAAAGCAAATAATAAATATTAGAAAAATCAAGATACGCGTTATTTTTGGATTTTGCAATATTTTCTTTCTTAGACCGCCTGGTTGATATACTGAAATATTTTATGTGCTCTGTACTTTAAAGTATGTATGCCTGGCAAAAAGGTTCAGCAAGTAAAAGCATTTGCTACCAAGTCTGATGACTTGAGTCTGTTCCTTGGGATCCACACGGTGGAAGGATAGAACCTATTTCAGCAACTTGTCCTCTGACCTCTACAAGCCCACCATGTAACACCTGTGTGCGATGAGTGTGTGTGTGTGCACACACACACACAATTTAACATATGTATGTAGGCATTATACATACCTCTACCATACCATACTTGCTGGTAAAAAAAAGTCTTTTAGAAAAGATGATCTTCAAACATATAAAAATAATAATAGGTGCCAATCACATCTGGCTTTGTTTTCTTTCGTTCTTACTTGAATTCTAATACTTATCAAACTGAGGGATACAAAGCTGAAATCCAGTTGCTTGCATATGAATCCAAACCCCATCACCCAGTGAAAGAAACTAGAGCTTGGTTTTCCATCCATGTATTAGCATTCTAATACACAACATATATAATTCTTTGAAAATTAAATGAGTTACTACATAGCTAAGATACGTAATGTCTTTGGAGTAACACCTGCATGTCACATAGCAATTACTGAAAAATAATAAGCTACAATTTTGGTATTATGACACTAAGTTAAAACAAGATATCCTGCATCAGATGTCAATCAGTAATGGGCATCTGCAAGAATGATGAATCTCTTTGCAGGCACTGTACTGACATTCAACACCATGATAACACGACATTCAACCTTTTCCTCTATTGGGTTTCCAAAATATGCTCAAAGTATTCAGAAGCTGAGTGTCTGGTGCCAGGCTAGTCTCCATATGAACATACACATGTGTATGTACATGGGTTCATTCCCAAGTACTAAAAAAAGTAAAGCAGAGAAAGCAGAGGCAGCCTAGGAGAAGACACCAGAACACCAGAATAGCTGCTGTCTCATTACTTACTACATCCCAGCCAATCCCTGGCAGAGTCACACTGCACACGCACTAATCCCTTCCTCTAATTACAAAGATGGTGGAATTATGTCAGCCTAGGCAGCATCTGTTAGAATTTAAGGATTGTTAAGAGATGTGCCTTTCCATTTTGGTTTCCAAGTGTGGTCCTAGGAGCACTGGCAGTAGGTCTATCAAGCATACCACAAATTACCCATCTGTAACATTAAACACAAAACAAAGCCTTGCACAAATTAAATGTTCAAACTTATTCAAATCATTACATTTTCCCTTGACTGATTATGTTTGTGTAACACTAACTATAATGACTAGGTTCCAAAATTTTCAATCAAGAATCTAACATCTTGTTCGCTACATGAAGGCACCTTCTCTACACAAATATCTATCTGCTCTTCACAGAAACCTTATGATAGGATTTGCCATGAGTGTGGATGGTCTTGATGCAGCCAATTATAAGGATATTGATGATGTCGAACAGCTAAAATTAGCTACCTAGAAACTAGTATAGATTTGTTTAGAAGGTACAAGATTTCTGTTGGAAAAGCAGAAAATAAGTTTGCCTTCAATGCTGAATTTAAAGACAAGGATTTTTCAATAATATTAAAAGCATTAATAACTATTGGAATGCATTAGTGATTAAGAAAATGGATGGAAAAGGAATTGGCTGAATGAGTACCACAGAGTCTGAGAGCCCCTTCAGGTCACATCCAGATGCTGCCCAAGTTGTCTAGATGCTTTACCACCACCACAGGAATCTGCCCGTATACTACCAACG
This sequence comes from Eospalax fontanierii, assembly GCA_035773235.1. Lineage (NCBI taxonomy): Eukaryota > Metazoa > Chordata > Mammalia > Rodentia > Spalacidae > Eospalax > Eospalax fontanierii. Next base: position 66,930,973 of record CM069538.1, read on the forward strand.
CGTGTGTATGAATGGTTCCATCACCAGAAAACCTGATGAGATTTCTCTGGAGCACAGGCTGACAGTGATGCATGCAGTTCATCTGGAATTACTAGATGCAAAGTGTAATGCCTTTTCAAAGCTTTAAATTTACAGAACTCACTGAACAAAGCACATTCTTCTGTGACCAGTTACTATGCTCAGAATTTAGCTAGCCAAAAACTTTTCATATCTCAAGATATGAATATCTCAACAAGATGTCTCAACAAGATAACTTTTAGTATACCCACCTATAAGAGCCCTTGTGACTTGGAAGTCATTTGTGAATAGATGTGCAAGGTGAACACACTGGTTGCATATGCTTACTGTATGTTAGAAAATAAAATTATTTTGCTAAAAACATGAATTTATAAAAATGAGTTTGAATGGAAGTGCTGTACATGGAGAGGAGAATGCTCCTCACAGAAGCCACATGTTTTTAAATAAAAATCACAATGCCTGGCATGGGATAACTTTTCATAAGCTGTTGGCCAAGGAAGTCCCAGAGGCCCCCAAAACAATACAGGCTATTAGCATTATTTTGGTTGCCCACCAGAACTTGATGGTAAGATCCTCCTGCTGGAGACACTACACATTTTGCTTGGGATCATGGAGAAATCAAGCTGAACTGACCTGAAAGACTCCTCCCTGCTAGCTAGCTTTCAATATTACTGTAAACTGGTAGACTGACTGCTGGGAGAGAAAAGTCATCAACAGTCTTATACATCTATGAACCTGTGACCTAAAATGATGACCAGCCTGGCATGATATGGCCATTGGTACAGTACTCGTGGGGGTAACAACTGTCCACAGGAGGGCAACTCAAGCAGGTTACTACTATAAGCCTAGCCAAGAAACGTTAGCTGCAGAGGACATAAGCCCTAGGGGAGAAGCTAATACTACTGTTTTGATAAATGGACATGACATTAAACGTCCTTTAAAGTACTCTATACCCATAGATTAGTACAGTTCTCTGCCCTCATCAGAGGAGCTTCCTTCTTGCCATGGATGGTAGTTAATACATAAACTTATAAATGGTCAAAGTTCAGAGAATAAGTGACTGTGGAAGATGCTCAGTCCTAAAGGAGACATCTACATTATACCTCCCTCCCCAGGAAGGTTTAAGAAGCACACAGAAGGAAGGCAGAAATAATACAAGAATCAGAGTTTGGGGAGCAGTACTAAACAAAGGTTTCTAGATATGGCATGGCCTATGCACTGACAAACTCACTGCAGCTATGGTTACCTGCACAAGACCAGTGATAAGCTGTCTGTACACAACCAGTACAGTACAGTACACAACCCTCCGGTCATGCTCATGAAGAATGGTGATTCCTAACCACTATACAACACTGCCATTCAAGGCTTGTAACTCAGTGTAACTTAAGAGAGAACAAAGAAAACAGACCAGAAATATATAGAAATGCTTTATCTAATCAAGGAATCATTTCAATTCAGAAAAATAGAAATCTGATTTGACAAATGAGGATAAATGTGTATTAATGGTGTCTGTGTGTGTATATATATACATATATATATATGAGAAATAACTTCAGACAAACTATTTCACACCACATATGAAAATAAATTCCAGTTAAGTAAAATAGCTAAATGTGAGGATATAAATAGAAATATAAATTCTGATATAGTAAGAGATTTCAGAAAGCTGTCAATTTAAATCTTGGTTCATCCAAGAGATACACATCAAATATATGTATATATTTTAATTATGAAGAACCAAGGTTTAGAAAACTAAAGAATTGAAATCTTCAAAATACCCATTATATATGTAAATTGCTAAAGATGTAATCTCACCATTATCCAAAATGCTGTAATTTCTCACCTTGAAATGTTATAATCTGTTGAATGAACCATTGTTACTTACATTTAAATATGCCACTATATCCTCCATCAAGAAGGCCTCAAATCAATATGCAAATTAACTCAATGGCTATGCTAGTCCTTCTCAAAAGTTATTTATCTGTCAGAGTAGACAGAACTGTAAATGAAATTTAAATGGAAAACACAAACACTACATGTGAATAATTACTTTCATACTTTAAAAATGTGTAGAAGTGAAAGTAAGTTCAATACAAACTCTCTCTATAAAAATAACCTAAGGCAACAGAAAGAGAAAAAATTCTTTAATATACTAAAATAAACCCCAGGGTTAAGGAGACGGTTCCCTAAGTAAAGGGTATGTTGAGTAAGCATGAGGATCTGAGTTTGGACCCCAGAACCCATGTAGAAAAGCTGGGCATAGTGAAATGTATAGTAATCAAATCCTGGGGAAGTGGAGAGATCTCTGGCTCACTAGCCTACTTGAAGGGTTCGAGATCTCTAAAAACAAGGTGGACAGAACCAGAGGACTTAGATCTGAGATTGCCCTCGGGCCTCCACACATAACACACCTGCACACACGGACACATGCCCCCCTCACCTTCCTGCACAAATTACACATAAAGTTAATGTCTGCACCTGTAAGAGCACAAATAAATTAGTTTCCTTAAATCAAAGAAATGCTAAGAGGATGATCACCTATGGAAGTTGACTTCTCAAGCTAGACTGTGTGTGAAATCTTCTACCTACAGTCAATCTAGACATTACACAACAATCAGGAACAGAAAGACCTCATGGTGGTTGGAATGAGAATGTCCCCGATGGGCTCCAAGTGTTTGGACATTTTGTCCCCAGTTGGTGGCGCTGTTTTGGGAGGTCTTAGAAGGTGTGGCCATGCTGGAGGAAGCAGGTCACTAGGGGCGGGCTTAGAGAATTAAGCTTTGCCAGATCTCCAGTCTCTGTTTCCTGTGCCTGCTTAGGGATGTGAGTGCTTAGCTTCTCTAGTCAGCCCTGCCTCCATGCCTCCCTGCCATGATTGACTCTTGCCCCTTTGGAACCATAAACTAAATAAACTCTTCTTTTCACAAGTTCCCTTGGTTAGTATTTCTATCACAGCAACAGAGAAGTAACTAATACAGCCTCTAGAGAGAAAATGTGGTGTGATCACTGTAGTTATCACAATAGACTCAGATATTAAAAAATAGTCACACAAAACACGAGAGTGTAAACTAGCCAAACACAAGCTGAACAGTTCCATACCAAGAGTTTGGGCCCTTACAAAGCACTCTACGTAACCTTTTCAATTGAAACATTAGACAACAGTTAACAGCAGGGAAGACAGCCAGTATGGTGAGATATGTCTTTAATCTCAGCATTCAGGAGGCAAAAGCAGGGGACACTGTTCGATTGAGGCCAGCCTGGGTGACATGGAGAGGAGTTCCGGGCCAGCTGGGGCTACAGGGAGACTGTTTCAAAAAAGGAAAAAAAGAGAGGGCGGGAGGAAGGATGGGACGGACTGAGGGAACATGAAAACTGGAACCTTGTTGAAAAGTACATCATGGTGCAAGAGAGATGGTCAGCAGTTAAGAGCACTGGTTGCTCTTGCAGAGGACCCAGGTTCAATTCCCAGCACCCACATGGCAGCTAACAACCATCCATAACTCCAGTGCCAGGGATCTGATGCCCTCTTCTGACCTCCAAGGCACTGTACTACACAGGGTGCACTCACACACATGCAGCCAACACACTCATACACATAAAACAAAAAGAATAAAATATTAAAAAAGAAAAGTGAGTCATCAGTAACTCAGAGGGGGTATTATAAACCTTCACTAAAAGACTGGAATCTATTAGCATCCAAACTTTCTGCAAGGAATTTTAGGGTCAGAAAAATAACCTTTGCTCCTCTCTTCCTCATAAAACAGAGGCAAGAGAGGCCACAACTCACATGATTTTAAGTATCCCTCACTCTGGCTGCAGTAATTCTAAGTATCAGAACTACCCAGATACAGAAAAAGTTATCTCAATGGGAAAACCCACAGAAAGGTGCCGAGTGACTTGACAACATAAATATTCAAATGCTTCAGCTGCCATTTTTGCTATTAATTTCCAGCAACCCGAGTTCCCAGATACTTCTGTGCACCCATGAGCCTTTCCTGCTTCTGAGATGGACGCACAAAATATGTGGATGACTTTTACATACTGAGTCCAAGATAAGAGACATAAAACCGATCATAACTACATGACTTACCAAGGTACAAGAGCAAAGCAAAAATCATCTACGTTGTTTCTAATCAAGTAAATAGTCTCCACTGGGTGATGGCTAAAAAGGGGAGGGGTGCTAAAGCTGTGTCTTCACCCCAGCTATGCAAACAGCATCTTCAACTTCTCGAGATCAGCAGCATGCCTCTTATATGAGCAATTACCCATATGCATTTAATGCTCTTTAAAACTAGGTTTGTTTGTGAGCACTTGGGGGTGGAAGAACATGTATGTGTGAATAAGTGATCTGAAGTTTGAATTCCCTAAAACATAAGGAAGCAAGTTATTAGAATGCAGTCTTAGAAATGCTGATAATCAAATACACTGTCAGAGTAGGAGCCAAAGTGATATAAGAGGCCAATATTTTGCTAAACAAAATATATTTTTATTTATTTACAGTTCCAGGAAGCAATAGAGGATGAACTTGAATTTGACGTTTTGTATCCAACAATTAAGACAGCATAAAGCCAAAAGAAGAAAAAAAAAATACAGTGACCAAAGTCCATTTCACTAAATATTTATGTTAAACAAATGTAGATAATTTTTCTTTTAAACTTAATAAAATTAATGGCTGTTTAAGTCATTTATTTCAAGTTTCACTTAATAGCTTTGTAGCAACAACAACAAAAAAAGAGTAGGAGGGCTGGACAGATAGCTCAGCAGTTAGGAACACAGGTTGCTCTTGCAGAGGACCCAGGTTAAATTCCCAGCACCCCCATGGAGGTTCACAACCATGTGCATCTCCAATTCCAGGGGATCCAATACTCTCTTCTGACTTACATGGGTATTCTATGACACAGGTACACTTACATACATTACAGGCATTAAACAAAATATGCTTCACAAAATATTTGCAGAAATCTACTTGAGTAGCACTTTGGAAAGTTGGATATAAGGATTTTACATGAATCTAAAAAAACTGCATTTATGGAAGAGAAAATAGTTCAAAATAGTCAAATAGAAAATACACCATTAGACATTAAAACATTTTCAAAATCTAGATCATGGAATTTCTTGGATTCATGTTCACCGTGAAAAAAAAATGTAGAAAAAAAAAAAGAATTTCAAAAAACTGTTCAACTTACAGCCTGAATATTTATAGGTTCTTAGAAAATGGGTTAAGTTGCAAGATTGTCAACCCCTAAATCATTTCTGAGTATTTGCTAACATATTATTTGATGTGCAATCTGTAAATCTTTTTAGAACTGATTATGAATTATTTTTCTAAGATTTCTTCTTACTCTAGGAAAATATATATAAGAAGAATGAAAATACTAAAAAAAAATTTTTACATGTAAGAGTGCTTTCCCTGCTTGTACGTAAGTGTACTCATGCATGCAATGTCTGTGGAAGTCAGAAGAAGGTGTCAGATGCCCTGGAACTGGAATCCCCAGTGATTTTTAGCTGCCACATGGGTGCTGGAAATGGAACGGAACCCATGTCCTCTGCAAAAGCAGCGAGTGCTCTTCAACGCTGAACCATCTCTCCAGACACAAGAATGAAAATCTTAATGATACATTACATTTTGTCTTCAAATGCCAAAGAAGAGCAAAATATTTAAGACTAAGATTAAAGAAGGGGGTAATCCAGGAGTCAACTCCAGAGCTGGGAAGATGACTCTGGATAAAACATTTACCTTTCAAAGATGATGATGACTCTGGATAAAACATTTACCTTTCAAAGATGATGACCCATGTTGGATTCCCCCAGAACTCAGAGAAAAAGCCAAGTGCTATGTCCCAATAATCCTAGAGCTGTGTAGAGAGCCAGCACGATTCCGGGGCTTTCTGACCAGCCAGACCAGCCAAATCAGCAAACTCTAGATTGGTGATAGTCTCTGTCTCAAAATTAAGGTGGAGAACTGTTGAGGGTCCCGGTGCTCAAGGGCCAGCCTGAGGGGATGAAGGGTCTCCACTGAAAGGGGGTAAGTAGGCGTGGGATCAAAACACACAGACTCATGGAGCTGAGCAAGAAGCAGGTGGAGGGCAAGCTGCTGCAAGCTCGTTTATTCAAGGAAGTGCAAGGGGTCTTATAAGTCTGGTTAGCCAATCAATTATGGGGTTGGGTCCCCACTGCAGCCACTCGTGCATGGTATAAGTGCACAAATGTCCTGCAATGCCCATGAAGATCAAAAGAGGGTGCTAGGTACCGTGTGTGCTAGATAGCTTTAGTGTCAACTTGACACACCTGGGTTGAGGGAGCCTCAATTGGGGAATTTCCTCCATTGGGCTGGCCTGTGGCCATGTCTGTGGGATGTTTTCTTGCCTGTTGAGTAACATGGGAGGGTCCAGCCCACATGGGCTGTGCCACACCTGGGCAGGTTGTTCTGTATCGTATAAGACAGCAGGCTGAGCATAGGCCAAGGCAGCAAGCCAGTAAGCAGAATTCCTTCAGGACCTGTGCTTCAGTGCCTGCCTCCAGGTTCCTGCCCCGAGTTCCCACCTTGTGCACCCTCCGTGATGAACTGTGACCAGGGAGATGTGAGTTAAATAAACCTTTCCTCCTCCAGCTGATATTGATCAGATTGATTCAATACAGCAATTGAACCAGAAGCAAACTAGAACACCTTGGAACTGGAGTTACAGGTGTTTGTAAGTAGCCATGTGGGTTCTGGGAGTGAAACCTGGATCCTCTGCAAAAGCAGAGCTGAGCAGGGCCATTTCTCCAGCCCCTGGATTCATTTATTTTTATTTTATGTGTATAAATGTTTTTGCCCGTACATCATGTAATGCCTGTGGAGGTCAGAAGAGGGCCTCAGATGCTCTGGAACTGGAGTTACTGACAATTTTAAGTTGCCATGTGGGTGCTGGGAACAAAACCTGGGTTCTCTGGAGAGCAGCCAGTGATCTTAACCATCCCTCCTGAGCCTCATTTCTTGTTTGTAAAGTACCTTCTTTTAAGTAGCTCAGGCTGTTTTGAAAACCTTACATAACTTTTTTTTTTTTTCCAAAGCTACCTGGGTAAGCCTAAGGTGAATTCCTTATCTAATCAAGGCAGTCAGTTTACCTGAACAATTAATTCTATACTAAATGTTCTCTTGTTAGAGTTCCAGAAATTAATATAATTCACTTTAGACTACACCTCCACTAACAGAACAGATGAAGATTTCAATATTAAATTGACTAGGAGACTAAGACATATGGCAATGGTTCAACCAGTCAGCATAATCTACCTGCACAAACTAATTCAGCACAATATGGGCCTACTATGAGGTCAAAAATGGGAGCTCAACCCCCCATCGACTTAATCAGTTTTCCTTTAGACCTAGTAGGAGTTGTTCTAACCTAACTTTAGAAAGTTTTAGCATGAGTTTAGGTCATCTTCAACTTCCTTACCGGGCTTGCCTTCAGTTTCTATTAATTATTTCCATTATTCTGGTACTTGGCAACCTTTGTTCATCAGATTGACATTCAGAAGATAGCGTGCCTACTGATCATGTTATAAGTATCTTCTAGCCTTTATTTTTAGGCCCACCACTATTCCTTAAACATGGAATGGTTTAACAATCTTTTTTTTTAAACATGATACATAAAATTAAAATATTTTATTTAAACAGTAGGAGTTCTCAAGTCTGCCTGCATGTTACACAGCAATTTCTTAAACCATTTCCTCATGAAGGACATTTAGAGACTAAATAACCTAATCATCTCCAATGAACACTGCTTGAGTAAATATATCTGTACATTATATATAGTGTATCTATGTTACAAATTCAAGCATAATCTGCAGGAATATACACTAGGAGATTTCTAGTAAGAGCACAGATTTTTTAATGCCGATGGTTGTTACTCAGTTCAGTAGTTTTTTTCAGGCGATATTTTCTTCTACTATAGGAGCATAAGAGGAATAAGATCACTTTTTATTCTCAGTAATATTAAACTTATTTTTCTTTAAATCCTCTCAAATAGTTTCATTTCCACTGGTCAAATAAAATAGCACAGTTAGTAAAGGATATTTAAATTTAAAAGACAAGAGGATAAAACACGGATGACTATTATGCTATCATGTAGAAGAAATCATTTTTGCTAATAATTTCTCAAAAATTATATTTGCCCCTCTGAGTATCTAAAAACCCTTTGATTTTAGCTATAAAATTTTTCAAAAGATTTAAACATGAAACATGTTTGAAATATTTTTACAATCCCAAGAATCACAGAAATTAAAGGAGTCTTTAGTGATGTGATCAATTAACCCAACCAGGGGCAAGATATTCATGTTGAGGAAAATGAGGTCATGAGAGTTTAAGAGAACAGGCTACACCCGGACCAGACCAGAATCCCACGCTTTCTGTTCTTGAAGCTCGTGCGCACACAGAAAAATTATATTCATGGTGTTCAAAATGTTTCTCAGTACTGACCCAAAGCAATATTCACTAGTGGCTGGCAGTTGATATACCCGTGAAAGCACACACAAGAAAGAAGATACACAGAGCACTAAAGAACGACAAACCAGGAAGGAGAAACTGAGCAGGATTTATGTCTAACCTGAATTTTCTCCTTTAAAAACCCCTATGACAACATAAATCATAATTTTCAAATCCATATCTTTCAAAAGATTCCATTTAGCTTCTGAATTCACCTTGTTCCGCCTACTTTAAAACCATCATTTTTATGTATAGAAGATAAAACTCTTCCTAAAATATTGATCTATAGATACCTGTTCTCCAGTATGAACAGAGTTAAAACTTACATATAATATTTAGTTAAATACAGAGACTGACATTTGTTCTAAAAACCTGATATAATTTTCTGAAAATCTGAAACAAAAATATAATTCAATAGGGAAAACAAAGGATATGGCATATAGATCGTGGCTTGGTACGAATTATCTTTCAACTCACAGCTCTTTACCCAACTTGGAAATATTTAAGTTCTAGATGTTCTGATGAAAAATATAAAATACTTATTCAAATAACAAAATCCAAATTCCAAATCTATCATATTTTTAAATGGTTGATAAAATTCACTGCCAAGTCTGAGCAGTTCTTAAACTTGATTACTTTTTGTATTTGAGCCAAAAGAACAAATTTGAATAATGTTAACTTGGGCAAAAATTGTGGAGTGTATTCACAAACACTCCACTTCTTAAATAACAGCTCTGATTTTCCCTTAAAATCACTCTTCTAGTTTGAGAAGCTCCCCCTTGAAAACAGGATGGGGATTTGAGTCACTTAAGATTAGAAAAAAGGAGCATCACTTTAAAGCAAGATTAAATGTTGCTTTAAGTCTTGACATTTCCCGATTAATAACCCTAAACCTTAATGAGGCAGAACAGATTTATGGATTGCAAGTTTTTAATGAAAAAGAAAATCAAGGACAGTTGCTAGAATATACTGTCATCAACATAATCTTTTCCAGGAAGATTCTGTTCTCTACATATAACAAATAAAAACTACTGAAAAAGAATTTCCTCTGAAAGTCTTAACTTTTGGGAGGTCAAAGCAGATGTCTACAAAAGTATGAAAGTCAAAAAGTATACTCTGTATGCATATTCTGAGCTCAAAACTGTGTCCTAATTGTGTGTATGTGTCTTTTAAAAATATGGTCATAAATATTAAGAGAGATAAATTATCATTCTTCAAATCACACCAAGTATATTTGGAATGGATCATCCATTAATGAGCCCATACCCCAAAATAAAAAGGGAAAAAAACATATAGTTATGTTCAATAAGTAAAGCCAACTGTGAGCATCAGCAAAGTTAATTCTTACTTTCACAAGAACTTAGCCTACAAAGATCAAATACAGATAAGAAATACATGTTTTATACATACGATAATCAATGAATCAGAGATTTTCCACTTTCTAAAACAAAGCTTCTTAATTTTCATGTGTTTTAAGTGTGGAACATTAACCTTTTAAGAGTCTGTACTTAACAGTTGAAAAATATATACAGCTTATGCATTTTCTTTAAAACCTCAATCCAGGGTTGAAACCACATGGGATCAGACTAAAAATCTAGAATTTCCAACATTAAGGTATTGGCTTTGATTCTACATAACTCAATCAAGTGTATTTAAATTAGAGCAAGCAATGCAATTAAACTGTGGGCTAGAAAAACAAAACAAGTTTCTAATCTTTTAATTACTGGGCTGCTAATAACAGTAAAATTGATTATTTTCCCAATGATAAGCCTAGGTAGGTTAGCGTTTGAAAGTTGCTTACATAGTTTACAAAGAAGGCTAGTCATAACTTTGTGGCATAATATTTTGTCCCTCAGCCACTAACATTAATGTTCAAATTCTGTTTTCTTTAATAAAGAGCAATATTCATACCTTTAGCTAAAATGAAAGGAAAAAATAAAATCTTGCTTGGGTGGTGAATATCTTATTACATAAAATTAATGAATTACATAAATTTGGGTAACAGCAAGATTAAACTTAATTCTATCTCTCAAAGTAAAACAAGGAATATGGACAGTTCAGCTAGAAATTAAAGGTAGAGACCTCTAAACATTCAAGGCTAGTTAACTGGTTGAAAAAGACAAGGGGGCTCTGTATTTACACTAATAGCCTGTCCATTCTCAGCTGTGGCTGCTTAGTCTGCACTGAGAAAATGAAATCAGACTTTTAATAGCAGGTGACTGCAGAGGAGCCACGTTCACCTTGCAGATAGATCTTTGTTGTTCTGAGTGCAAAGCAGACCTTCAGCTCAAAGACTTTGCTAATCTCAGTTGTACAATCCACAAGGTGCACTTAACCCTAAAATTCATGATGCATTAAGCCATGGAATGTCCGCTCCTAGTGACATTTCAAAATCAATCAACTCGGCTGTTAGAACTGCACTCACGAAGCAGAAGAGTGCCAATAACTAGATGACAAAGTTACAATGTCCTTTTTCATGAAGGTTTAGCAGAATCAACATCACAATGGCACCGAGAAAGAACGTACTTGGCGAACTATCCGCCTATAAATGACATTTTTAAAACCTAAAGGAAAAAAAAAAAAAGCATCCAAAATTCACACTAGTCTTCAAGGCAGAGGGGTGAAAAACTGCTCCACACAGCCATTTCATGCATTGATGGTCAGTCAGCACATGCCCTAACTTCATTGTTCAATATTCGATGAGAACTTACATTTAGGTAAAAAAGTTAGCAAAAAATAATCACCTATAACTGGTACTGAAGCAAGAGCATTAGTGACGTTCAGAAATAAAGCTTTAAAAAACAAGACCTTGATTTATGATGTCTCCTTTGTTAAAAAGAAAAAGAAGATACAATATACATAGATTTCTTGAGTTTGCCTTCTCTCCCCTTTAACTTCAAACCCTGGAAGGAACGCTTTTCCTTCTTCCCCTACGGACTAACCTCTTTCAAAAACCCCATTATTTTAAAAGAAGAAACACAGGAGGTGAAAGAATGAGTGTGCGCGGAGAATAAAGGGCGGTTTTATAACAGGAGGTACTTTTGTTAGCAAGTGACTGGCAGGTCTCCTCCTCCAAGTTAGAAAGAATTCCATCCACTCCCCAAAACTGCAAAGGCCAAAAATGTCTAGTCTAATAGTTTTGAAATCCCAGAGTCAGGAAAGCACTGGGGGAGGGCGGAGGACTGATGAATGGGGGGAAGGGGAAGAGAAAGACCAGCAGGAGACGAGAGAACAAAAGGAGAAATTCAAGAAAGGGGAACAGAACTAAGAGACCCGGGAGGCCTAGGAGCGGGCGCTGGGGAAGGCACAACGCGGGTGCAGAGCAGGGAGCCCCGCAGGGCTGCACGCCGCATCGTGGCGCACCATGGACAGGGCTCTGCGCCGCCGCGGCCCACACCCCTCTAGAGGGCGGCGGGAGAAAGCGCGAGCGACCCTGGGCGCCAGCCGCGTCCCGCCCGGGTGACCGCAGCACCCCCAGCCCTGCGGCCCGAGCGCGCCAGGCCTGGCCCTTCCGGAGAGCGATGCGCACCATCTGTCCCCCTCTCCCGCTCCCACCGCCCGCGCAGTGGCTCTTCAGAGCCGCGCCCGGACTTGGGGCTGCCACCGGGCTGGGCCGCCCTCTGCTTCGAATGGAGGTGCGCGGGGTTCCAGGGAGAAGCGCAGAGGGCAGCCGGTGCGCAGCGGTGCAGGCGGGTTGCCCAGTCCCGCAGCGAGGGGAGGGACACACCCCTCTCACGCAGCCTGCCCGGGACCCCACGCACATGGAGCCAGACTTAGGACCCCTGCCTCGACCCCTCCCCACGACCAGTTCGAGGGTCGCACGCGAGGCTGCGTAGCATGGTCTTTGCTGGAGACAGGGAGGGGTTTGGGGACACCGTGGGGCCCGATGCCCGGGAAAGTTGGGCTGGGGGCTGAGGCGCGGAGTGGCGGGGGGACTAGCGACCTGCCTGGAGCAGGTGCTTCAGCCTCCCCGCGGTACAGTTCGTACGGAGGTTCGCCGGTGCTCTCCTGAGAGGAAAAGTGCGGATGGCTCCAGGCGACGGTGTCCCGGGGACGCACACAGGGTAAAGGCAGCGGGACAGAGCGAGAGGAATAGATTAAAAATAAACAAAAAGCCGGCCATAGAACAGGAACTTCTGGGCGCCCGGCCGGGTACCGGGGGTGCGGGTCAGGAGCAGGGTGCTGAGGCACGGGCCAGCAGCCACTCCACGGAGCCAGGATACCAGTTGTGCTTTCGAAGTGGGACTGACACGGAATATTGAGAGGGCAAGAGAATCCGAAGACCAGGAGGGAACTCTGGGCTGGGATGAAGACAATAGGACAGAGGAGCCCCTGGGCACAGGGAGGCGCGCGGGCGCCAGGGCGGGGTGGGGTGGAGGCAAGTCCCGTAACTAAGACACCAGAGTGAGAATTCCTAGTGCAAACTCGTGCCCATCCCTGAAGAAATAAACAAAACAAACAAAAAAACCGAAGCAAAGTACAAGGCGAGGGACTCAGCACAGAAAACTGCGAATCCTAGGAGTTATTCTGCCTCACCCTTCTGCTGCTTGGGGACATCCCTCCTGCTCGCCCGGGCGCCAAAGGCGAAGCCGAGGGGACCCCGCCACTCAGCCCCACACACACGAGGAGGCGCGGTAGACCAGCTGGCCCGGCGGCCGGCCGCTGCACCCGGCCCGAGCCTGGTGCCTGCGCAGTTTCCCGGCCTCGCGGTGCGGCACCTCCCTTCCCGGGTGCGCAGCCCGGCCCCGCAGCGGCGCGGGGAACAAAGGGACCCGGCGCCGCCCGCCCCACCCCGCCCGCAGCCCGGCCCACCGGGGACCTCCATGTACCTGGAGCAGGGCCGCCAGCAGCGGCAGCAGGGTCCGCGGCGCTCCCGCTATCCGGCACATGGAGGCGGAGAGGGGCCGAGCGAGGAGCCGGAGGCGGCGGAGGCAGCGGCAGCACCAACAGCGGCGCGGAGAGAAGGCTCCAGGCAGTTGCCACCCCTTCCCTTCCCCTCCCCTCCCACCCCCTTCTCCGCTGCTCCGCGCTCCCCACCAATCCAGAGCGAGCTGGTGACAAATAGCGGGCCGCGGAGTCCGCGGGACTCGCACCAGGAGTAATAAAACAGACGAGAGATCAAGGGGCTGCGGAGGGGGCGGGGAGAAGGCGGGCGTGCGTGCGCGTGGGGGAGTGTGCCTGTGCGTGTGTGTGTGCACGCGTGTGCGTGTGTGGCGGCGGCAGCGCAGGCGGCTGGGAGCGTAGCGGAGCCCCAGGGATGCAGCGGCCGCGCCGGGGATGCAGTGGCCGGAGGACCTGGGCGGACGGAGGATGCGGAGGTGGAAGCTGAGCGGATGGCGCTCCCCAGGAGCGTCTCCACGCGAGCGTTCAAGCTCTGGCTCTTTCCTTCCTCCGGGTGTCCTCCTCTCCCGGCCGAGCGGGGCGACGACGCTGCGGGAGGGAGGGTGCGAGCGAAGGAGGGCGGGCGCCGCGGGGGAAGGGCGCTCTGGGCCGCGCGCTGCGCCCACAAAGGGCGCAAGTCCCGCCGGCCCTGCCTCCGCGCGCGGCGGGCTGAGGATCGCGCGGGGCTCGGCTCTCCCGTCCCCTGGTCACTTGGAGACGCGGTGCTCCGCCTCGGCCGCGTGGGCGGGGGGGGGTCGGCGGGGACGCTTCGCGGCCGCTGTCGCCGCGGCCGTCCCCTCGCTGCCCGCGCGCGTCGGCACCCGGCCGCCTGGTCCTCGCCGCCCGCGCGCCACCGCGATCGGCCTCCGCCCGCGCGTCCCGGGCGCCGCCGCCCTCGCCCCCGCCTCCCTCCTCCGCCGAGCCTCCCCTCCCGCGCCGCGGCCAATGGCGGTAGCTGCGGCGGTAGCTGGCCGGATCCGCGGCAGCCGCCCGCCCCCGCCCTGCCGAGCGCCCGGTTTTCTTTCCGCTGCAGCCCGCCGGGGGTCGCCGGAGGGATGGCGGGGTGCGCGGAGCGGCTCGCGGCAGGTGGAGGGGCTGCGGGAAATAATAACTCGCGCAGGAACTTGATTGGTAGAGGGTTTTGCCTGGTCCACGATGGGGTGGCAGGATAGAGATTAGGAATCCGGGAGCTGGTGGCAGGGGTGTCTCCTTGGTCAGCCTAAAGCATGTTTTTCGTTTTGCCATTCTTTGGAGATAGGTTATTTTTCCAGGCAGGAGCAGAAAAGGCCCAGGAACGACGCCCGGGAGCCCATCCTGGCCATTGTTTTCTGAGCAATCTGCTGGCAGGGGAGCCGGCTGGCTCCTCTTTGGTGTTTTCTCCAGCTCCCATCCTTGCGGATGTACTGGAATGACTCAAGTTTCTGTGTTCTTGTTTTATTTTCTTTAGCGCCCCACACCATCACCCTCCTACCCCCCACATGGGAATTTAAGAGTACGTGCGGTATTTTGAGAAAGCTCTGGTTTTACTTTTTTTTTTTTTTTTTTTTTTTTCTACCGGTTCATGGTGATGGTCACATTTCTAGGCAAAAATTCCCGGACTTTGATAGTCCCTCCTGCAGCACTTTCCAGCAATTACAACATAAATAGAGGCGGAAGCGTGGTGAAAATAGGTTTGTCAGAGAGATAAAATGACTGCGACAGAGTTCACACCAAATTAAGGATTTTTGCTTCCTTCAAGCAGGAACTTGAAAGGCAACAGAAAGAGTGTGAAACTTGACAAGTTTGGATCACAAACATTTATCTAAAGAGACTGGGGTTGGGAGGATTTGATTCTGTCTTGGCAATACATTTTTTTTTTCCTAACCTTGGTTTTTGTGTTGTAGTTGGTTTATTTGTGTGTGTGTGTGGGGGGGTGTTGAGAGTTGATTTTTGTTTGTGCTCTTTTTGTTTGCTTTAGAGATAAATAAACTATCTTATATCTGTGAGAAGTGGGTGAGTTTGTTTGCAATAAATGAATATGGGCACCTGAGATGTTAACATCATTTCAGTTTTAGTTTCAAAGTACTGATGATCTTATTTGATGATTAACCTGGAAAAGTCAAGCACTCATTTGACATAACTGATGCAGCTTTTAATAATGTATTACTGCAAGTTAGGCTTTTAAAATTTTAATATTGATTAGAAAGCTTATTCAGTTTTAATTAAAACAATATTATAAGCCACTTTTTATTAAAATTAAAATTTTCCGGTGATTTTCTTCTCAAAAATAAGAAAGGTTCTGTTAATTAAGTTTCATAGATGTGATGAAGGGCTTGGATAATTCATCAGACCAACTTTCTTGTCCTCCTTTTGAATAGCTGTCTTGTCAAGGCTTTCTCCAATTCCAGCAGATTTTTTTGATCGCTTGAGGAAGCACTTTGCAACATCCCTTTGAAATCTAACTTGCATGCTTGTCACTTTGCAATGGTTGTGAATTCTATTGAATTCTTGCCTGATTTTAATCTGATCATTGGATCAGTTAAAACGTGCTTAATCTGCCTTTTATTACAAGGAGTAGCTTGCTCGAAGACCATATTGTTGAAGATTTTGTGCTTCCCTGTGGTGTGGTACTTATAAAATAGTTTTAGTAGTGACTGTTTTATTTAGCATAACTTTACTTCCACAACACTCTACCAAATATATCATCCAATAGGCCCATTATTTTCTTTGATCCAGCAATGGTCGCATCCTTAGATTACTCTTCTCTGTTCAGATTGCCTATCCGAAAGGCTGGATTTTCCTCCCTTGGCTTAATACTGCAAGGATGCAAGGGGCTTACCAAGGACTCAGAGAAACAACCAGGCAATATTAGCAGAGGAAGAAAAGAAAAATCATATACATGAAGACTGGGCCCGTACAGCAAATCATCCTAACCTTTAACTTTTTGGTTTTGTATTTGTTTTTTGAAACAGGGTCTCACTATGTAGGCCATTCCAGGCTGGCTTTTATCTCACAGAGATCAGCCTGCCTCTGTCTCTGGAGTGCTGGAATTAAAGGTCTGTGCCACCACATCTGGCTATTATCTTTTGACAAATAATAGGCTACAGTTTATTTACTACAAGAGAACTTCAAATGTGAATGTGCCAAGCATTGCTGACAGACTGAATCAGTGACGCCCACACATAACCAGTCTTTGGAGGATGAAGACGTCATCATGATTCATTATCAAACACAATTTCAAAGCAGAATCACTATAACTTTTGCTTTGTGTTTTTCCAGACAGGAGATACTAAATGTACACAGGCATCATATTTGTGGGAAAGGTCCTCATTTTATAAACAAATGTCAGCAGCAGGAGGAGTCTAATCTGTAGCTTCCTGTCCTTACATCCCAAGCAGAACACCTCTTAGGCAGACTCACTGCTACCCAACAGAGCTGTCCCCAAATGTTAGAAGAAGGCTCTTCTTCTCCCAGGTTCCAAGGAAAACTGAGCCCAGCCCTTCTCTCTTCCAAATGCCCTCAAAGTACATATTTTTCTCCCCAGTTTGTGGGTCTCCTTATCTGGGGGCAGCTGTTGCACACCAAAGGTCCTAGAAAGCCGGGAGTGATTGAACAGGGTCTCAGGTGGCCTTGAGTGCAACGGAAAAGAACACCGATGTTTGTGTCAGTTGACAGCTCATTTATTGAAATCAAGGCAGGGATTTATATAGGGAGGCCTGTCTAGCCATTACTGAAGGCAGGGTCTTTTAGGTAAACATAGGAAGGTTCTAGGGCTGACATGGCCTATAGATGGGTTTTAGATGTTACGTGGGGAAAAAAAGAAGATTAACTGCTGAGGAATGAGGAAATAAAACTTTATGTCATACCTGCAGCAGCTCCCTAGGACATAAGCCATAGCTTCAGGCAGAGCAGGCAGAACTCCTACCATCCCTTCAGGGTATCCAGGGTCACACTGCTTCCTCAATGGACCTTTTGCAATAAGCCTAGGCCCCACACCATTTAACTTTGGTCAGCATTAAAGCTGACTTCCCTTGGGTAGCATGGCTTTCATAGAGTCACTGAATGTTTTAAGTAAATCTTTAGACCTTGCGCCTCATCATTGTACATATAGGGCACCCAAGACTTATGAAGGTGCATGAGGCTACCCTTTGCAGGTAGGGAATTTAGAATGCCAGCCATATTATCTTACTGTTAATTTTACCTGAGTTCTGCCTTGTTAAAGGAGCCCCTTTAACTTCAGAAAGTTCAACTCTATGAGCAAATACTTTGTTTTTCAAAATGTGTGTAAAATTGGGGATAGAATACCACGTTCCTTGCCCCCGTCTCAGTGAAGGCATGACCACCCACATCTTATTTCATGTGATTCTGAAATTTAAAGATCCAACTCTTGGATACAACCTGACTGCTAAGCACATACCAGCTGTTCAACAAGAGGAACAGTGATCTGTTCCAATACTAGAACAGAGATATGACTTAAAGAAAATTCACACATGTTTGTTAAAATACATTATTGATCCTTTTTTTCATTATTTGAAAATTATGCTCAATTATCTGCATGGAAAATACACAAAATAAGTAATTGGAAGTATGAAAAAAGTTGTCTGAATAGTAGCTCCACAGAGGGAGGTAACTCATAAGCAACCACTGCATTATAATGAACTTGACCAAAAAGAGAATGAAAAAGAAGCCTCCTTCCAGAAGGCAGAAGATGACACAAGCAGATGGGACTTCAGATTCAAGTAGACCTGTTCCACACATTGTTCTTAACAGATGCAAGGGCTTTCCCCCCTTATTTCTGGAATGAAAATAATGCTAGTGTTAAGAGTTTTACTCAACAGAGTAGAGCAAAGTTGGATGTTACATTTAATTTATGCATATTTAAGAGCCTTGAGTAATGGAGTTATCAGGAATCACAGAGATCACTCTTCTCAAATCCCCATTTCTGTCTCCAGTGCTTTTCTTTTAAGCTTTAATAAAAATTTTAGGACTGGGGAGATCGATCACTCATCTGGTAAAGCACTTGCCTCAGAAGCATAAGGACCTGAGTTCAATCCCCAGAATCTATTTGTAAACAACTGGGCTCCTATAATCTCGGCTATGCAGAGATGGGCGGCTGAAAGAGGAGGCTCCTTGAAACTCCCTGGCCAGCTAGTCTAGCCTGTTTGGCAAAGTTTTAGACCAGAGAGAGCCTCTGTCTCAAACAAAAGGTGGAAGGTGAGAGGTTGTCCTCTACCCTCAGCATGCATCTGTTCTTGCCGACACCTCCCCACGTGTGCACGCCGACATATAACCCTTCTTTCTCTCTCTCTCTCTCTCTCTCTCTCACACATACACACACATGCTCACAACAAACTTTAAGTTCTCAAAGTTTTACTAAACAACATAAAATCTCTAATATAAAAAATCATGCTGAGTAATCTGTACACTAGTAGAAAATTGAAACTTTGATAGCTTTATAGAATCAAGCAAGAAATAAACCTGACTATATGCAAATATTCTTAGGAAACAACATATTCAGTATCAGTGTATCAATTTATATGTTGGAAAGCAAATTAATTTTAAATTACCTCATGAAGTGACAGCAGCAGGCCAGCACTAGACTCCTGTTGCTTAGAGCCTGTCTTTTGGAACCTGGCTTTGGAAGTCTGCTGATCCACTTCCTAACCCTGTACTCCCAAGAGCAGGTTGCAAACTGGATCCCAAGTGTTCTGTTTGGAGAGAAGCTGCATTTGAGGAAATAGGATTCCTGTAACACCCAAGAAATCTACCTTCAGCACGGCAAGCCTGTGTATTTATGGTGTACTACCAGCTCTTTGGATTACTTAAACACAAGAAAGCCTATTTCTCAAGATAAATGAAACTGAAGAAAATAAAACAAATCACTCTGAACTCTTTGGTTTAGTTGTGCCAAACTTTTGCCCTCGTGTCCTTTGAAAGGCGAAGATCTGCCTTTGGGAAAGTTCTAAAATACAACTGTCAGTGTTAGAGGACAGTAAAACTTATTTAGTGTCTGAACTTGCACTCACTGTACCTTTCCTCCAGTGAAAACTGAGGGAATTGGTAACATATTAGCTTGGGCTCCAGAGACCAGCATTGTCTCCCCAGACCTATGGCTGGTTGAAGGGTCTTAAGCATGCCATTTAATTTCTTTGCATTTTCTTATCTATAGAACAGAAACAATGCTACTGGAATGCTGAGAGGGTGAAGAAAATGCCAGCAAAACCTATTTAGTTCTTTAGAGAGAAGGTTTAGATAATGCTGTGGTATTCTTTAAGGCTGTGGATTTAACTGCAAGAGGAATAATTTTCTCACATCTAAATTGAAGGCATGTTTTAATGATGTGGTATCATCAAGCCAAGGAGTACTTATAAAATCATTCTCTTCCTTCACACTTATCCACAGATGTTTAAAATAACATACTTCTCTTTCCACCTACAAAGGCAACATTCACTGACAGCTGAGACATTTTGGTCACTAATGGTATATGATCATCCGTTGACGAAGTTTCGTCTTCCTTGTATTGTGGTACTATCTGTGTACTGATGGCTTTTCCTTTAAAACAATACACATAGAAAGCAAAAAAAAAAAAAAATCAGGACTTGGGAAAATAGCTCGGTGGGTAAAGGGCTTACTATGCTATGCTAGCAAGTGGACCTGAGTTGGAATCTCAGCCATCATGTCAAAGCCAGGTGTGCTGGCACACTGGTTAACTTCCACACTGACAGAGTTAGGCTAACCAAATCTGTGAACTGAAGGTTCAGCGAGAGATCCTGTTCCAAAACATAAGGTGAACAGAGACATGAGACCTGGGACATGAGAGAGGAACTCTGAGGACAGGGTACTGGGGAACAGGCATAGGAAGGAAATGGGAAAGAGGGGGAGGAGAACACCCACAATGCACTTTGTTTGAAGTATTATACTGATATCTGACACATTATACACTGGTTAAAAAATAAATAATTGGAGAAATAATTGAGGGAGACAACCCGATATCAGTTGCTGATCTCCATGTGGACACATACATAGGAATAAACAATGCTCACCTGATTACAGAATGTATAATGTATGTCCCTTTAGAAGCACTGAGTGACTATCCCACAGAAGCATTATTTTCTTGGGAATTTGTTTTCAAAAGCATGTCTGCAAGAATTGGGAATAGTCTCATTTCTAAAGCTGTTTTGACAGCCAATAATAGACATGTTTGCATTGAAAATTTACTTAAGCTAGATGAAATATGAAATGTTTTAGAGACTCATAGGCACAGGAGGAATCAGCTTCTGGAAAGGGTTTGAGGATCTGGTCATTGGTGCCTGTGCAGCGATAGGTGGAAGGGAGGGGAAGAGTTAAGGGCAAGTGGGCCCAAGGAGAGGGACAAAAGTCCTTGAACTTGTGCTGCTCACAGCAGAAGGGACTCGAGGGAAATGGCCAGACTAGGACACTGGTAAGCTCTTTATCGTAGTGACTACTCAAAAAATATTTGCCCAGTTTTCAGAGTGAGTCACAAAGGAAAGTAGGATGTGGAATTTGGACAGGAGCATGGGGTCAGCCTTTCAGAACTGATAGGACAGACCATGGGACAGGACTGTTGATACACAGTCCAGGGCAGTTCAGTTTGTCCTCCTATTTGCATTTTGTTTGACAAGGGCAAGCCATGGACAGTAAGAAAGTTTCTCATGAGATGCTTGCCAAGAAGCATTCTGCTGTCCTCTGATCTGAAGCTGTGACTTCAGCAAATAGCCAGCTAAGGTTCCAGTATTCCGAGGAATCCCATCTTAACTTGTAATCGTCTTATCTCCCAAAAATAGCACAAATGCAGCTATTAAAAGAAAACAAAGTGGACATGGTAGTGCATGCCTTTAATCTCAGTACTCCAAAGGCAGAAGGAGGAGGAGCTCTGTGACACTGAGGCTAGCCCGGTCTATATAGGGACTTCCAGGCCAGCTAGTTCTACGGAGAGACCCTGTCTCACAGCCCCCCCCCCCACACACAAAGGAAACAACAATTAGATTCTTGATATTTCTCTTTTTGGAATTCCTTTTTAATATAGAAATTTCTAAATTATTTTTATTAATTTATTTATTACAATTTCATGTGTATGAGTGTTTCACCTGCATGAATTTAGGTGCACCATGGCCTTGTAATGCTCTTGGAGTCAGAAGAGATGCATCAGATCCCCTGGAACTGGATGACAGCCTGTTAGCCCACATGTGGGTGCTGGGAACTGAACCTGGTTCCTCAGCAAGAGCAACCAGTGATCTGAACTGCTGATCCATCCCTCCAGTCCCAATTTCTAGATTCCTGATGCTTAGTTTTCTAATCTCTCACTCTGGAGATCTTCCAACCCAGTCTTTCAGGCTTTCTCTTGTAGACTTAAGATTCTTATTTCCAAGAGACTTTGGTGGCTCTCTTGTGGTTTCTGTTTTAGGAATTGCTTTATAACACGAATGTAAGACTTTCTTGATTCCTTACGTGATACTCAAATTTTTCTTCTGTCTCCTGCCTTCTCTGGGTTCCCTCTGGGATATTTTCCTCCACCCTTTGTGATTTTCTCTGTCTTTTACATTCTTGGGGAGAGATAAGCAAGATTTCATTTAATCCCCTAGCTTTCTATAAGCCACCGTCTGCCTTAGTTGGAATCATGAGTCCAGAGCCCGCGTCTAGGCCTCCTTTTCAAGTGCCTCCGGCCCCCAGCCCTCTTCCCACTTTTCTTACTCTAGTGTTCCATGCAGGTCCCTCATGCTTTCTGGCCTTCCTGTGCCTGGCTCTCCTTAAAGAAGCTTCTTCACTTTGGCTCAAGTCACACTGCACTCTGCTGGTGACTTGACCTTACTTACCTCTGTCTAGGTAAATTGTTCCTTGGCCAAAGAAAGGAGATCCCTGTACAGTGATTTGGAGGTTGGATGACTATTGACAGTTTTCCCTGCCTCAGTTTTGTTGTGTGCCCTTTTCCAAGGCGGACACAGCAGGCTCACCAGCCGCCCTTGCTGGGGATAGAAGCTTTTAGCATAGGAATCTCACTGAAACTCAGCCCTCCCCAAAGTTAAAGAAAGACAACCCCTGTTTTTCATGACCTAAAACTGTGTCTTCACAACAGATTACCTTGTCCCAAACCATTGCTTTAGTGCCTATGATTTTCATCTCTTTAAAAAGAATTCTAAATATCTTTCCTTCAGCTTCACATAATAGTTATGAAAACCGTTTTCAAAGTATTAGATATGTTGAAGCAATTCATGGAGGTACATTCACCTTAATGTGTTCCACTTGAGTTCGTGCTAACTAAATCAATCCTGAATGAAGTCCTTGTCTGCATAACATGAATAGATTTATGTTGCCAGAGACAGTAAGAAATGAAAATTTACAATATCGGTAATCTAAACCTGGAATCCATAGCAGAAGGCAAAGAAATACCTTAGTAACTAATATATTAAGTGCAAATTTCTCTTGTTTACCACACTATATATGTTTGTTAGCATGACCTAGGAGTAATTTTTCGGGGGAGTATTATATGACTTTTCAGGGGAGTGTATTCCCATTCACTCCAGACAAGAAAGACAATGGCAAACCAAAACACACACACACACACACACACACACACACACACACACACACACACACACACATGTATGCCTATCCAAGTCTGATGAGTTAATAAATTCATTGTTAATAATAAACTCCTGTGTTACAGTCGCATGGGTGAGAGATTACTTGCAGGAGGACTATGAGTGAAGAGTAATTTCTAGGAGGCTGAATGAGTCAGGCAACTCTTCCCTAGAAAAGACCCACCCAACCCTGCAATTGAGATGACACTTAAATATGTTATAAGTTGAATCTCTTTGCAGCTTTCAGCCAGTCATTTCCCTCAAGATTCTCTGTTCCTTTGGAGTTGTTGAAGGTTATGAGGTCAAGGAGGGTCCTCATGGGACTCATGACTTTCTTGTGCCTGATGCACATCTCTCCCCTTTCGAAGTGAATGTTTCAGCTGAGAAGAAACAGCTACATAACAGGAGACTGTATTACTAGATATGAATCACTGCACCTTGTTCCCAGTACTGTAACATGTGGTTGGTAGGGAAAGTCACTCTGCTTTTGCCTCCACTAATACTTCTGACATTAAGAATCATGATTAAGTCAGACGTTGTGGTGCAAGCCTCTAATCCCAGCACTCAGGCAGCAGAGGTAGGCAGGATCTCTGTGAGATTGAGACTACACTGGACTACCTAGGGAGCTCCAGGACTGTCAAGGCTACTGGAAGACAGTGTCTCAAATACAAAAAAAAAAAAACAAATCAAACCAAACCAAAAGAAGAATCATGGGCAAATAATTAATTGGCCTTCCACTTAGTGTCGACCTTCTCTTATCCACTGGAAGTCTTGTGAAGTTGAATTTCATTATCTTGTTACTCAGTCTAATGTCAGCACCTCACTTTATAGGCAAAGTTTTATCCACCAGCTGATTCCAAGCCTGAAGCTGAAATGTTGGGGTGTATTCCACAGACTCTATTATTAGGATCCATTTAATTAACACATAAAAGTAGTCACTGTTTCACCAGACATTCTGCGTCATACTGCTTTATATGTGCGGCTTTGCCCCAGTGATAGGTCGGTTATTTATAAGTCACTCACAGAAAAGAAAAGGTCATTTTTCTTATATACAAAATACATTTTCTTTTTAAAAAACACTTTTTAAAGTTTATGATTGTATGTGTGTGTGTGTTTGAGTGCATGCCATGTGTATGCAGGTGCCATCAGAGGTCAGAAGAAAGTGTCAGATCTCTTGGAGTTTCAGTTATAGGCCATTGTGAGCCACCCAACACAGCACATGGGTGTTGGGAACCAAAGTCAGGTCCTCTGAAGTGCAATAATGGATGACCCATCTGCGGTAGTCTGAAGGAGACTGTCCCACAGGCTCCAAGTATTTGAACATTTTGTCCCCAGTTAGTGGTGCCATTTTGGGAGGTCTTAGAAGGTGTGGCTTTGCTGGAGAAAGCACGTCACTGGGAGTGGGCATAGAGAGTTCTTAAGCCTTGCAGGATTTCCAGTCATGCTTTACTTCCTGTGCCTGTTTGAAGATGTGAGCCTCTGCTTTCTGCCCCTGGCCACCTCCTGCCCCCATGCCTCCCCGCCGCCATGATGGACTCTAATTCCCCTGGATCTGTAAGCTCAAACCAATTCTTCCCTTGGTCAGAACTTTTTATCACAGCAATGGAAAAGCAAGACATCATCTCTCCAGCCTCAAACCTATATTTTCTCAATGGGAGATCTTCCTGTTTAAAAAGTGATGATTGTACAAAACTGAAGAACTTAGTTGAGAATAAGAAAACCAACTATCAGAGCAATATCACAGTAGTTTTCTTTTACCTTTAGCAATAGGGAGGACAAGCCAAGCTTAGAGCAGCATGCTGGGATTGCAGGAAAGACAGCATTGTACCAACCAGTGAATAGTAACCCACCTGCCTGCAGGCTTCAGCAAGAGTTATAAACTTGATGTATGGATGTAGCTACTGAAGAAATGAATTCTTAAGGATTCTGCTTAAAAGAAAAAGCAACCACCATGGAGTGAATGAGGAAGAAACATTTCAGGTTGATCAACAGAAAAGCTACCCCAAGCCCTTGGCTAAAACCTGTTTGCTTCCAAATCAATCAGATGCTCGCACATTGTAGATCTTCAGGAGACCCCTTAGGACTCTGAGATCTGCCATTTACATTTCTGAGAGAATCTTCTATATCAGTGTACCAAAACTGGATAGCAACAGAGGTAAAGTATTTGCTGTTTTATACTTTTTCAAAGTGAATATCAAAAAAATTGAGTTTAATAACCTTCACTATAAATTAATATATATATATATGTATATATATATGGTCACCCTAAATGTTTATACAAACAATAGTGTAATTGTTATTTTCCCAGAAATATAATTTTTAAATCTTTGTGGTACTGGAGATTGAACCGAAGGTCTTGTGCATGCTAGATTAACACTCTACCACTGAACTACATCCCCGGCTCTCTTTCAACTTTTTCTTTTGATTCAAGGTCTCACTAAGTTACCCAGGCTGGCCTTGAACTCCCTCTGCACAGCCAGGCTGGCCTTGAATTCCCCGCACAGCACAGACTGTCCTTGGACTTGTGATTCCCTTGCCTCAGACATCCAGGTGGTTGAGTTTACAGGCCAGTACCACCAGACCCTTAACCTTTTTTTTTTTTCCCAAATTTTTGAACATGAAAATAACATGTTTCACAGCTAGTTACCGTTTTCTCAACTTTTAATTTCTTTCTGAAATATAAGGGTGTTTACATCATTATCTGTCATTAAATATTTCCCACCTTCGTTTACCAAAGGTAAAATAACCCTAGTTCTCTGTGAGTGATGCAACAAACCAAACAAGGAAGAAAAAATGTAAAGAGAAAAGAAGAGAAAAGGTGGCTCTGGGGGCGTGGGGGTGGAGGGTGGGGATGTGGGAGGGGAGGGGTGCTGCTCTTTAGCCATAGAAGGTGCTCACAGCTTGGAACAAACTCTTCAAACCTTCAAAGCTACTGTGGTCTCCTTTCCATGTCTTGTAGGACTTAACTTTAATTTTAGAAATCTTATATCACTTCAACTTACCACTTGTAAAAATTGTGAAGCTGACAGCTCTGGGAACCAAAGACATCCAATTAGTCCAAAAAAACCCACAAATGTTTCTGTGTCATATAACTCCGCAGAACAGCAATAGGCTCCCAGAAAAACTCATCAGGTTAAGAGAAAGTGTGTATTTAAGAAAGTAAGTCTTCATGGATCTCCTGCCCTGAAGAGAGACACGGTTAATATTAATTGGTGTGAAGCAATGGTCTTCAGGAAGTGTTCCCAAGCACTGTATCTAATTTTGTTAAGTAGAAGGGCATGTTGATAGCTGAAGATGCCTTCGGGGAGAATTTCACAAGTCAGGTCACAATTGTACATTATGGACATACTCAGACTCGCAACGATTTCTTCCGTTTCCACTATTACTGCTTTTTGTTTGCTGTAATGACACCCACACTAGAAGTCTGCACTATATGAGTAAGTGTGAAAGAAAGAAATCTACAGGATGTTAAGTCCATCTCTTGGTGAGTTTCCATTGGCTCCAAAAGTCAGGTTTGGAAAAGAATAAAGGTTTTTAATTTTTTATTATTTTTATGTTTATGAATGTATTGCCTGCATGTGTGTAAGCACATCTGTGTTGTGCAATGCCTGTGAAGGTCAGAAGAGGGCATCAGATACCCTGGAACTGGAGTTACAGATGGTTGTTAGCCACCGTGTAGGTGCTGGGAACTGAACCCAGGTCCTCTGCAGAGCAGCCAGTGCTCTTAACCACTGAGCCATCTCTCCAGTCTAAGTAAAGGATTTTAGACAGCTTACTTATATGATGATTTAGTGGGGACCATGTATTTCTATATGAATTCTACAATTATGAAATACTGCACTGGATTACTTAACTCATCTAATGATCATTTTAATGATATTACCTCAACTGTCAAGTTTAAAGTGTTAAAGACTGGCATTATGGGATAATTTTATTCCATATGGAAAGATGTACATTATGCATAATATTTTAAAGTTTTACAACTGAGAAAATAGGAAGTTGACATTTTAAAAATTTACTACTTGGAGCAAGTTCCTAGGAAATAAGAACATTTATTTTATTTTGTTAGTAATGGAGGAATGAGAGACATTAGGCTTGTACTGTGTAGTGTTTGGGGTGACACCTACTGGTAGCCTGGGATTCTGCACCCTAGATCCATTAGACACTGAAGCTCCTTGCTGCTTGACTGAAATAAAGATATTTCAACCCAATGTTTATAAGGTAACATTAAATACTATTGCAAAATTCATTTTGGAACATGCCTACATAGCAGTCATAAAGCTAAAGTGTTCCATGCTAAGAATATTCCTATTTGTGACTTAACGCAGGTTTCTTTCTTGTAGGCAGATTTTCAGTGAGGAAAGTCAAAAAGCTGAAAAAGTAAGCCGGTGACATAGCACCATTATTGATTAGTGTCACAGTGTTCACAGTGTCCAAAGGATTTAACTGAATAATTCTGGCCTTACACAACAACTTGGGGTTCCATCATATCTTAGAGTCTATTTTGACATATTTTTGTTGTTGTTGATTGATAAGAATCTTTCTGTATTTGCTTGACTCTTGTTTTATTTTTATTGCTATAATTTTTTCAAAAATTACTGCTTCTTTATTCAATACATTTAGCTACTCATATTTATCTAGTTTTATGATGAATTTTTAGATGCAAAAACATTATTATTATTACTTAAAAATTCTCTGTTACAGTGCTGAAGAGATAGCTCAGTGGTTAAAAGCATTGATCTCTCTTCTAGAGGACCTGGGGTTCGGTTCCCAGCACCCACATGGCAGCTATCAAGTGCTATAACTCCAGTTCCAGGGGGTCAACACCCTCTTCTGACCTCTGTGGGCATTGCACAACATGGATGAACTTACATACACATACTCAGTTACAACTGAGCAGTGTGATTTCCAACATTTAATAGTTTTTATTTATTATTATTTTTATTTTTGTGCATGGGTGTTATGCCTGTATGTATGTAAATTGTTATATAATGCTGCTTGATTTCAAAGATTTTATCTTATTTTAAAAATTTATATTCTCTGAAGGTATTGGCAAATTTTCCCTTAATTGATCTTGACAAAGTTTTCTATTTGATGTATGTCTATGTCTAAAATCACTATTACACAGTTTTTATTATTTAAAATTTCATTTCATATTTGGTATCTTTCATTAGACATTTATTTTATTCTATCTAAAGATTAATAAATGATAGACAAGATAGACAGTAGTCAGTAGTTAGATAAATGATAAAGGTCATTTCCTGAGACAGGAGAGATGACTCAGCAGTTAAGAGCATTGATTGTTCTTGCAGAAGACCCAAGTTCCATTCCCATAACCCACATGGCTACAACAATCCATAACTCCAGTTTCAGGGGATCCAACGCCCTCTTCTGTTCTCCCTGGGCACTGCATGACATGCGTGTACTAACACACATAGTATTTTTGCCCTGTGTTTGTGTGCAGTGCTGGGGACTGCTCAGTCCAGGCCTTCACACACGCTCAGAGAACAATCTACCACTAAACTAGAACTCCAGCTTTCTTTTCTGCTTTTTACTTTTGAGATGAGTTTCTCTAACTCATTCAGACAGACCTTGAACTCCCAAACCTCCTGCCTCATTCTCCTGTGTAGCTGGAATGACAGGCCTGTGCTATTGGACCCAGCACAGAAACTTCTTTTCTCACAGTTCTGTACTTGAGGTCTCACATTAGAGCAGCAACACTCTTGGGTATGAGCAAGTGCTGTCAGGAAGGGGCCCTGGCTTCTAGAGGCCACTTTTGCTGTGTGCTTGCATAGCTTTCTACCATGCAAGGGTACGGGATGGGCTCTGTCTCCAACCACCACGTTGTTTTCTTTCACCCACCTCTATCACAAGATCACCAGTTCTACAGATTAGGAACCACATAAACTGTGGCACCGACAGTTTCACTCTGGCCAGTGGCATCCTGTTATCTGTTCTGCTACTGTCTGACTTGCCCCGGATTAGTAGGGCTATTTTGTTCCCCATGTTAGGCCTCTTACAACCTTGGGCAGTGTCTCACTCAGTGGAATCTCTAATACTGATTAAAGCTAAAGTGCAGAAACCAGATAACCCACTTAGAATGAGGTACCTGGAAATTTTAGAGGTGGAAGAATGGTTGGGCATGAGGGAGGTGTGATGCTGGGCAGGGGTAGAAGATTCCGCATTCAACTCCCTGACCACCAGGGTTTTCCAGGACTTAGCCACAAATAGCACCAGTTGATGTCAGGCCAAGTCCCTTTGAAAGAAAAACAAAACAAAACAAAAAAAAACAAAAAAAAACATTTTGCAAATGAGTAAAAATTTGCCACAAAGGACAGACTGCGTTCTCACATCTGGGACGTTGTGCTGTGTGTAGCAGCTATGTTGCCCAGAGGACAAATGCTTCATGAAGAAGAAGGAATCAGTACAGCAAAACTGCCAAGGGTCTTCAGGGAATAATATTAGTCTCCCCATGCAGTCTGTTCTCATAAAATCTCTTTGCAGTAAAAGAGGCCTCATGGTGATAAGCATGTCTTTTATAGATTAAACGGGAAACCATGACCCTTGAATTTAGCTGGAAAATAATAAATTTTAAACTCTAGCATGATAAAAAAATATGACGTGCCTTTTAAGAATATAAAAATCACTACCAGTCTAATTATTTTCACCACTGTTTTGTATGCTACACACATACGTGTTAGGCTGGGGAAAGTTGGGGAGTGGGGGGGGTCATGCGATGTAGCTGCACTTTTCTTTTAGAAGCATACTGAACCCAAATGGTATGCTCTTTTCCGATTTAAAAATAGTACTAGACCTTTGATCAAAAGCTTTTCACAGGATGCTAAACATTTGGGGTGAAAGGAAACATTCTTGCATATACTTAGCAGAACTGCTCTTTTAGTGGGTTTGCGAAGATTTATTTTTGAAGCCTGAACTGCATGCTGACTTCCCAATTAATAACTTGTGGAATTGACACAACTGTATCCTGTCTTGCTCTTCATTTTCTGGACACTTTCTCTCCTGTTCTCCTTGTTCCCATGAATTCTTCCTTGCTTACTCCTCCTGGGTTTAGACTCAGGTCCAACTCGTTCCCCCAGATCCTGTAACCAGTACTGTAAGGGTGGCCATGGAGGAGGTGGAGTGTGGAGCATCGGAAGCAGCAGCCCCAGTGTTGGAGCCCTTGCTGTGCCCTCTGTAGACACCTCTCTGCCTTTCCCTGTCCTAGTCCTCGCTTAATAATATTTCTATTCCTGAACAATGCAGGGATAGAAATACACCAACTCTTTCTACCCACAGCGTATGAGGCATGCTCTCCTTTCCCAGGCCCGTTGTCCTTTTGCTTCCACTGACAGCTTGAAGGTTTAATAGTTTTAATATGAAATGTCACAGTCTTTTAAGTATACTTTTGTGCTTTTATATCTCCATTGACTGCTATTTATATATCATCTCTACATTTTAAAGTCAATAGTTGACTTAAATGTAATAACTGTATATTTAAGAAATGGGGACGTATAAATAAAGCATAGAGGGGAAAAATCTGCCTCTTAGTCTAGGATTTCCTAGACTAGTGTAATTATAATTAACATCATTAAACAATGGTCTTTCTAGAACTGATAAATCTACTGAATGTATAGGCTGCTACTTTTCCATTTAAGTAAATTCCTGTTCGTTAGTATATTTTCTTTTTTTCCTTGAAGCTGAAATACTGGATAAAATAAAAGCTTTGGGGTCAGAAGGCCGTTCTCACTACAGACAGCAATTTTACCTAATGAAATGGTTTCTAGTGACATAAAAGATTTGTAATTATGCCTTTGGTGTTGCAAACAAAAAGAAAAATTTCTTTAAAAGTTCTTGTCACAATATTAGTTATTTGATGCTGTAGCTTTAACATATGTCAGAAAAACGATTTCAATAGTTTCCTAAATAGAGGATTAACATACAGATTCAGGTATAAGTAAGACTCCTTTTCTATGGTGCTATAATAATGACAAAAATCTGGGATATTTAGAGATATTTTTCAAACTATGAATGGATGTCTCCATTGACAACAGAGTTGATTACAATAGCTCTGTTATTCAGAGGCCTATTACTTGGATGTAAATATCATTAGACGTTAAAAATGGAATCATATTAGCTTTGTTTCACATATGCATTTCACACATATGCATACATTTATATCATGATTCATTTTCAAGTGTACTGAACGGAATCCAATAAATTGATACTCTCAAAATGCTTATACTGCAACATGAAATCAGAGTTGTATAGGCAGTGTAAAAATTAGATGTCCACTTAAAAATTTTTTTTGAGGTTTTTAAATAAACCTGTAAGAATCAGAGTGACCATAACAGAAACACATCTTGTAACATATTTGTGAGAGAGTGTGAGATAGTCTTTCCCCTTCATTCCCATGCAGTGCTCTGAGAGGCCAGTGCATGGCGATCATGGAGCCCTTCGACTTCAACAGAGATCCTTTCTCTATAACTAATTCAACGAATGGCTAAATGGGTAATTTTGAACAAGTGGATCTTTCTCCAAACTGAAAGGCTGCCAGAGTGAGACAGAGTGAGGAAAAGAGGGTTTCAAAAGGAGTCCCCAAGAACCACAAAAACACGAAACACCACTGTATTGCCATGAAACCCGGACAGAAGCACACTGAGAGGCGTGATACAGGACAGTAGGGCATCATTATAATAAAATATACCGCCTTAGACAACAACAGGAAATGATTTTGCCATCACATAGAGCACTTGACCCTGTGGGAAGTTTGACTGAGTCTGCTGGAAGGAATTTTTCAAGCATTATTATTGCTTCTCTACTCCATTATAGAATTTCTTGTACCAGTGAAATATGAATTCCAGAAGATTAGAAATGTAAAATAGGAACTGTCATTGCAGACCTCATATATCACATTTAATGAAAAAACCTTTTAGACAAATATTACATTATACAAGAGTATCAGTGATGATTAGTTACTCTAAATTTAGAGATGACTATTTAATTGAATCCAAGGTGCTGAAATAAATTATTAAAGAGGCCTCAATCTTCCAACCCTGTGAAATCCCGACAATTGTAACACATCCTGGGTCATATCAGAAAAGCAAGCATGCAAAGCATAGAAGAAAATGTTGATTTCTGCAAATGACAAAGTATTTTTATAGTACTATGGAAAAAAATTAAACTCAGTGGATTAAGATAGCATTGTTGGTTATCCAATGTTTGCTGAGTTTTAGTAAAAGTATTTTAAAACCAGACAATAAGTATGAACACCTTTGGGAATGGAGCAGAAACTGTGCTGTAACAGGGCCAGATGAACCACAGGGTTCCTTATATCTGAGTCCAGAGGTTTGATCTCATGCTGCTTAAATATATTTTCCTTGTCAAACATAAAACTGAAGCTAAATAGGATCAGACTAAGTCACAAGGGGATTTCCTGGGAATACATTCCCAGGAATTGGGATTTGTAATAGAACTTCTACATTCTTAATATGAATCTCTTTGATGTATATTAGCCCAAGTGTAATGGGATTAGGTGATAAGTTAGAAATAATGTATGATACAAGAAGCAAAAGCAGGTCAAAGGTGCTTTTAAATTTATTTTGGAGCATTTAATATGTGTAGATGTGTGATTTTTACTATACTGAATTATCTATAAGTTAAACAGAACTGAAAGGAGAAAAATTATAAGTTTAAAGGAATATTTTAAGAATTAGTTTAATAGCAGAAGGATTTTAATGTGACAAAATTAAAATCAAGATATACAATTAGAAAATTATTCTCATGTTTCCAAGGTTCTGTTGTCTTGTTATAGTATCTTGAAGTCTTTTTTAATATTTGTTTTCATTTTTATTTTATCTCTCTCTCTCTCAGAGTGTATGTGTTTGTGTATGTATGCCTGCTCACCCATTACATGTACACAAGGGCAGAAGAGGATGTCAAATCCCTTAGCATTGACATTACAGCTATTGAGAGTCTCCCAATATGGGTGTTGAGAACCAAATTTTGGTCCACTGGAAGAGCAACAAGTGCTCTTAACCACGGGGCCATCTCTGTAGTGTTCATCTTGAGGTTTTAATTAGTGTGTTTCTTTTTTCACACATCTCTACACTTTTTCCTCTATTCCAGCTGAGATCCTAAAGAAAAGCAAGGATAGTTAAGAAAAGGATAAAAAAGCATTGAATTGATCAATGACAGGTTTATGAGATGTTAAGCTGATCCTAAAACTTAAGAGCCAATTGCCATTTAAGGTTTTCTTTTTTAAAAACGAATACATCACTTAATTAACTATCCTTATTTTATGTGTATGAGTGTTTTGCCTGCATGTGTGTAAGTGCATCGCTGTCATGCAATGCCCACCGAGGTTAGAAGAAGGTATCTGGATCACCTGGAACTGGAGTTACAGATGGTTGTTAGCTGCTATGTGTGTATTGGAAACCGAACCCTGGTCCTCTGAAGAGCAGCCAGCACTCTTAACTACTGAGTCATCTTTGCAGCCCTATCATTTGAGGTTTCAAGACAATTGAATACAATGCTAGAAAATGAAATGACCTGTATACAAAGCAATGATTCCTTGGTGCAGGGGAGACATGGCAGCCCCCAAAGAAGAAACAAATGCAAAAAAAAATGTCAGATGCAACAATGTGCATCTGTAATTCCATCACTCCCATGGTGAGATGTTAGGCAGTGACAGAATGGTCCAGAAGCTTGTGGGCCAATTAGCCTGAGGTATGCAGTACAGAAGAAACAAGAGAGGCCTGCCTCAGCAAGGTGGAAGGAGAGATTCTTCTCCAATAGGATAGAGTAGAGTACATTAAATTGGGTGGGGGGCAGCAAAAGCGGGTGCTGGAGATAGGGGAGGGGATCTAAATGCCATCAAATTATACTGTATAAAATTTTCAAAAATTCAATTAAAATGCTTTCCTCTGACCTCCACATAGTACTGTGGCACACACATATACACAGAACAAGGATCCATTTGAAAACAGTAGGTCTACAAGTTTATATGCCATCTACTAATTTCTATCTGCTCCTAATAAGTAAAGATGATGGAAACTCCATGCAGTTTGGAGAACTTAGGGTAAAAGATGCATTTCTCATTTTCCAGAATATTGTAGAGTGGCACCCTCCCCTACAACAATCCTCTGTTGAGTATGGAACCTGCAGTCTCAACAAGAAATGACCTCAGAGGAGCATCCTACACAACTGCAAGCTCTGAACAGGCATGGAGAAGAGGAAATCAGCTAGGCACTGTGGTCAGGTGAAGGAGGAAGCAGAGAGGCCAGTGAGCAGGAGATTTTTTAGAACTGAATGTGAGCAATGTAGACACTGAGTGATGATCAAAGTCCCATCAGAAACCAAAGTGGGATGATGCTAATGGCTTCAGACCAGCCTTCTCAAAGCTATCACAGTCACATAGTGGTCTAGTTAAAACAAATTCTTGGGCTTAGAGCTTCCAAGTCAGTAGTTTCCTAATGGGACAGAAGAATTGCATTTCTCTAAGTGTCCTGCATGACACGGCGGCTGCCGCCACCCAGAGACTTGGATTTAAAAAGCTCTGTTGTAGCCAAAGCTGGGAAAGATGGAGAATGCTTCTTGCTTGCTACCGGAGCTCTATAAATCTACCCCGAGCTTAAACAGTCTCTACAGAGAAATCAAAAGGAGGGGACACATCCTGATAGCCCGAGAAGTTGTTAAACAGACTGATTCACACACCAAAGTGTTAACAATCGCTAATTCTTGAGTGTGTAAATCTTGATTTACAAGAAAAATTCAGCATCCTCCTCAGAAATTGGGGCTTGAGAGCTAAGTTCATTCCAGTTGTATGGCTATAAAAAGATTTACAATTGAAGAGCTAAATTTCATTACTGTGAAAGTTGGTACTCAGTCTGCTAGTAGTTAATACAAACATTGCATGCAATTTAAACACAATTTTAGGACCCTTGGCAAGGAAACAGCTGGAAAGGGTGCTTCTGTTCTATCAGTGAAGCTTCACTGTGCAAGATTTTGCCTTTTCAGCTACGTGAAAATGAGAGTTTTTCATAACCCAGGAGTCTTGTTTGTTATCCTCTGGGCCTCTCTAGATAACAGGGAAACAGGACTGTGTCAGAGAGGACAGCCCCTTTGAGAGCTACAAGAAGGTGTGCTTGGGAACATGGCTCCCAAGTTTCCAGTTCTCCATCTGGGCCTTGTATGAGCAGATTCAGAGCCCCATTCACAAGTTGCTCAGGGGCTTCGTGTACCTACAGCAAATAACATTAGAGGGGGGTCATCTCTTCCAAGTGTCCAGGGTGAAAAGTAAGAGCCCCCATCAGATGGCAGTTATATTTAGGCACCTTATAGGGTTTGCCTCTTTAATTCTGTGCTGTTGAGTATCAAATTACACTGCACATCTTTGCTTTTGGAAACCCCCTCTACTGACAAGAGTAATTTATAACTCTCACAAAGTTGAACACACATTTATGAGATTAACTGAAATGGATTTCTTGTATGTTCCATGCTCTCCACATGTCCTTCAGATTCTTGATGCCAACCAAACCATGACACAGGAGCCTCTGATATAATTAACAGATAGGTGTGCCTAAGGAAGCAAGACAGACCATACTTTTTTATCTGAATTCTGAATCACAGATTGTGTCCACCTAACTTCTGTTTGTTACATCTTTATACCCAACCCTCTGTATGGCTCACTATTCTTCTAAGCACTAACAGAACACCCTTAAGACATTTCTAAAACAACAGTACTTGTCTAATTATCCCTTTTTATTTTCCTAGTTAGCACCTAGTATATGCGAGGTGATACTTTAGTTCTCATATACAACACTAAATAAAAATTGCTAAGCTTGTCATCATTATTTCTACCATGAAGGGAGATTTTTCCAATGGATGAAGGTTGTTAACAGGAAGTAATGAAAACTTACCTCTATCATCCTTGTATTAGGGCTCTGTAAAAAAGATACCGATAAAATGAATCTATCTGTCTATCTATCTATCTATCTATCTCTACATATATATTAATATACACTTGTATAAATATTTTTGTGTATGGGAATCTCTCTGTATCTCTTTCTCCCATCATTCCAAGTTCTGGCAGAGGAGCTTGGCCTCCTGAGGCCAGGGCTTCTGTAGTTGCCTGGGAAGCTCACAGTTTCCCAGTCCTCTCTTCCTCTCTCTTCCCTCCTCCCTTCCCTCTTCTGTCCCCTCCCCTCTCACTCCTGGCCCCTCTCTCCTCTCCCTTCCCCATACGTATGAGATTAGGTTACAGGATAGAGTTCCAGAAGTTTAACAATGCCACCTGGACAGGCTAAGAATAGTGTAGTTACTCAGTCCAGGAGGCTAGATGTCTCAGCAGTCCCAATCTGTCACTGAGGCCTGGAGAATTCTGGTCTTCAGTCTACATTGGAATCTTAGTAAGTTGATTCTACCATCAGTGGAGGAATGCCACAGCAACAATATGAAACTGTCAGTGGAGAGAAGGCTAGCAGGCAAAAGCAAAAGCTACCTTTTGCCAGTGCCTTTTATAGGGACTGCTGTCAGAAGGTAACACCCACACTTAAAGGTGGGTCTTCCAGCTCCAATTAATCCAATCAAGAAGGTCTCTCTCATTTCAGTTAATTCCAGATCCAGTCAAGTTGATAACCAAGATTCGCTATCATAAGCATCAAATATTACAATATTTAACTCGTTCAGATTCCTTTCATGAGGGCTTTCTCCTGGGGACCCTGTCCTGTACCTTATAGCTAACTTCTGTCCTTTCTATACAGAATGTCCTTGAACACATCTTTCTCTCAAGTACAGGTACCTCTTTAGAACTCTTCTCTATTAAGCCTACAAAAGAAAATGGAAAATTGATTTTAAAAAAAGAGAAGACAAATTTAGCTTACTTTGTCTTATCTTAGTCCCCCAGGACTTTATATTTCATAACCTAAGAATCTCATTTTAGTACATTATTATTTTTCTAAACCAAAGAGCCAAGTGTTTGGCATAGGAGTATTCACAGGTTAAGACATGCCTCCAAAAACATTTTACATCTTAGAAAATGTAACCTCTTCATCACTAAGGTAGCACTTGATCAGCAAATGTTTCCTGCAAAGACTGGATGATCAATCCTTATGCATAAGTTCAATGCAGACGGGCGGTCATTGATCTAGCCCTGAAGTGAATTGAAAATAAACTCTGTTATGCTGGTGTTTGTGAGGATCATAGAATCAGTTCTTCTCTGATATCCAGGGACACTGAGACATGCTAAGGAACTTAACTCCATTTGTAGTGCATGTTGGATAAAAGCCATAGGCCATTTCCATTAAAGAAAGTCAAGACGTTAAAAGCTTAAAGAAAAAGTAATTGGAATAACTGTCATTAATAAAACTAAAACAATAAAAAAGATATACTCTGTCTATGCTATGAGAAATCAAATCTTTTAACCACTTCCACAACGACATACAGAAAAGACATTTTCTTAATCAATAGATGTAAAAGAGTTCTCAGTGGTATGTTAATTTACTTTGAAAAATGAGAGTGACCACAATTGGAAAAGTAGCTGCATTTGGAATTATCTCCTGATTATGCTTGCAATAATTCCTTGTCTTTCTCCAAGGCCATTTGTTTTCTGCCATGGTCAAACAAATTGGTTAAATGTATGTGAACATGATAGGAATCCTACATCTTAATACACCTAATACCTAGCCTTCTTTGATGTCACTAATCTGTGCTAACCCCCAATTTAATTTACTGTTTGGCAAGGGAAAGTAGTTTCAAGGGCTAAGAACCATTTCTTCCTAATATGCCAAGGGTCAAAGAACCAATATTGGTATTTCTTGCATTGGCAGAGTATCTTTTTATCCACTATGCCTTCAAAAACAGAGGAAATTGCCCCACTTTATAGAACATGCACTTGTTCTGTCATTGCCTGCAGGTTCCTTAGAGGAATCTTCAGGGATATTTATAGTTTACTGTTTTGGCAAAGACAAAAGGAATCTGGCATTCTTTTCATTGCAGTCTGAATCTGGGGATTAGATGAGAGGCCATGATTCTCAACTGAGCCAAAATTTTTACAATTAGACTGCTAATGTATGAAGTTAGAATATGAGGCAGCTAATCTACAACTAATCCGAAGAACATTATGATGCATTAGCCAATCCAGCGTCTCTGAGGCTTAGTTATTTTGAGCTTTCCTTTAGCTTGTTGCCCGTCTTGGCAGTTGAACATACTTTGTCATTGGTCTTAGTGAAGCTTAGTGTCTCCATTTGGCCCCTGTCACTCTCCAGGATCCAATTATCCCCATTGGATTTCAGAAACCCATTTTGGTGGAGTTACTTCTTGTAATAGCTCTTGCAATTACCTGTGTATTACTTAGCACTTTGGTAGAAGGATGTCTTCTGAGTCTTTCCTGGTAACATAGCAAGTGGGTAAGGGACCAGGTCCTCTTGATATATCAACAGTAGACCTTTCTCTGGGTATCTTCCAAAGAAAGTACACTACAGACACTCTGGTATCTCAATTTCATTTAACATTGGCCAGTACAGATCCCAAGTTTTGGTCTTTTGATCCACTAACCTGGTAGGTCATCCTAATCTTACTCTTGAACATCAAGCATTTTAAATGTAGAATACGTAGAAGGTAGAATTACATAATGAATGTGGCTTAATATAATCTCTTCTGTCTCCCTGGCCTAGGATCCTGAAAATTCTTTTCTAGAATTCCTTCCCAGGTGCTGCCAACACAGGTTAGTAGAATCATTCAGTTCTTTTTGTGTAATATATCTCCTCCAGCCCTGCATGGTGGCACAAATCTTGAATCCCAGCACTCCAGAGGCAGTGACAGGCACCTGTCTGTGAGATCAAGATCAGCTTGAAAGGTGTACATAGTGAGTGAGTTCCAGGTCAGCTGAAGCTACATAATGAGACCTTGTCTCAAAAGACAAAAATAAAAATAAAAAAAAGAAAAAGGAAATCTTCCCAAAGTGAGACTTAATGTTCATTCTTGTATGCACTAACTCAAGTACCAAGTACCAAGCAATAAGATGGTGGGCACATCCTATGACAAGCCAGGGAGCTCTTGCAAGAAAGCGTATCAAATGCGTTCAAAGAAGAGCATCTTAATTTGGGGACATAAATCCACTGAGATCCACTCAAACTTCCACATTCTTTCTAGTAAGTCTTTTACATAAGATACTAGACAAGACTGTGGGACCAATGCGCTTTATAATTCTGCAATATGCCTCCCCAGGTTGAGTTTAGTGTTTAAATATATTGACCTGTATTTAGCTATAAGAATACAACAAATTAAAAATTATTTTTAGTCATGTGTATTTGTATTTTTCAGTGTCCATGAAGGAACTAGAGATACAGTCTGATGTGCATCTGGGAACTGAACCGGGATCGTCTAGATGAGCAGCCAGTTCTCTTAATCATTGAGCCATCTCATCAGCCCCCAGGAATAAGTCATATTCAAAGAGCTTTTTTGTTTGCACAACATGCTTTGAGTTCAAAATTTAAAACCTGAGCCCTCCAGTGTCTGTGTGGTGGTACAGTACAGCTGCAGAGACATCCCAGAGGCTTTGTGTACATCATTTACAACAGAATGTTAAGTTTTAATAGTTTTATTGCTCCCAAATCCTTGTCCTTTAATAGACATTTCATTTAGGCAACTACTTGATAACTTAATTCTTTAACATATTTTTAAGTAGCACAGACCACAAATAACTTGCTCTTTACTGGCATTGGTATTATTATAGTTTTTTCTCTAGACTTAATGAGGCAGATAAGCAATTGTAGGTCCCCATTTTCATAACATGTTTCTTAGGATCACTTTCAGCGTTAGGCCCTTTCTCAGAAGGACTTTCCTACAGAAGAGCAATGGTTTAAGCTACAACAGACATTAGAGAATTTCATACGAGGCATTTGATGCTTTCTTAATTGCTGGAATGCCCCATCTAGAACAAAAGCCACGGGTTATTTTTGTTAACTCTTAGGGTCAGGGCT
The DNA here is from genome assembly GCA_035773235.1 of Eospalax fontanierii. Taxonomy (NCBI): domain Eukaryota; kingdom Metazoa; phylum Chordata; class Mammalia; order Rodentia; family Spalacidae; genus Eospalax; species Eospalax fontanierii. Next base: position 66,970,893 of record CM069538.1, read on the forward strand.
AGCTTACAGAGGAGTGGGGGATTTCCAAAGTCACAGAAATCTATCAGCAGTGATCATTTTGCTGTCTACAGAACCAAAATATATTTGCAGAGAAACATCTAGAGATCGCTGCAAAACTTGTAACCTACACATTGACATAGGTGCAATAATATGAACTCTGCTTTCTCTTTTCTATCTTTCAAATATCTTACAAGCGCCTCTCCTCAGAAAAATATAACCTGGAGTTCAGCTGGCAAAGAATGCTAGAAAAAATTGTAATTGCTAGGCTTCCAGCCACTGGAATTAGGGAAGGTCAAGGAGAGGAATTGACAGTGGGCTTCAGACACCGCAGACGACTTTGCTGAACTCTGGCAGCATAATAAGCCTCTCTGACATAGTCTGAAATAATTTTACACTTTGGTGCAAAAAGATCCATCCCAGATATTAATATAATTTATATCTTCACAGTAGATGTTGATAAAAAGCTCAACATCAAACAAAAACCACTGGAACCTACATTCATCTTAAGGTTGGACTTTGCTCATGTAATTTTGCTATTAAAAAAGGACAATAAAAAACTCCTATCTTGACTGATTACAGTGATTAAAGAGACCCAGAATAGTATGTGGGCAAACAATACCAAGGCAAGAGCAGTAAAAGGTAGGATTTTCACAATTTTTATTTTATTATCACACATTTTTATTCTTGATAACTTCGTACATGCATATACTGGAGTGTGATCATGTCTATTCTCCAGTTCCACCTGTGTGTCCCCAAGACAGCACCCCCTAATTACTCAGTCCAGTTGTTGCTGTTCATATATGCATGTGTGGGGCCATTCCCTGGAGCAGTGATCACATCTTCCTTAAGGGAGTGATGCTAAATAGGCTGAACAGGCTCCGGTGCGTGAACTCACACTAAGGGACATCTGGTGACACAAACTCGATTCAGTAGGTCTTAACATATATGACAGAATGCATGAAATCCAGTTGTGGGGGCTTTAAGGGGGAGAGGATATAAATAAGATTAAGATGTATGTAATACATGAAAATTCACTAAAATATTATTTAGAAAAAGAACAATTCTCCCTTGTCCAGACACTGTCAATTGCCAATGGCTCCTCAGTAAGGGCATACTACACAACAGAAAATGAAACAAACATTGGCATGTAGATCACATAGGAAGACTGAAAGACTCTGTATTGATTGGGGAAAAATCACTGTTTCCTGGTTTTAATCTAAAAATGAAATTCCCCGTGCTCCTTTTTTCCTTCCTAACTCTGCAGGAAAAGGAACATTGGAATCCTCATGTTAGTAATAAAGTTTTATCACTCAGTGATACCTTTCACAATCACTAGTGCTCCTAATTTATGTATAGGCAATTTGACTATTTATTGATTTTTTTGTTTAATGTATTTGTATTTTAGGTGTATGAGTATTTTCCATGCATGTATGTAAGCACACCACATGTGTGCCTGATGTCTGTTGAGGCCAGAAGAGGGCATTAGATTCCCCTAGAACTGGAGTTAAGGATGTTTATTAGCTACCATGTGGGTGCTGGGAAATAATTTGACAATTTATAAAATATTTTTAAACACATAGCATAATCGAGCACAGTGCTTGTGAAAATAGCTACAAGTAAATATTTATTGAATTAGTGAGTAATAGTGTTGACTATGCATTTAAACATTTTTCAAGAAGTTGTCAGAGAGGCAGCCAATGCTCTAGACTCAGAGATAGGAACCAAGTTACTTTTGGCTACATACATCATTTCATTGTGGGAATTTGAGGAAATCACTTCACATCTATGTGTCGTGTTTATTTTCATGGAATCAAACTCTTATCTGCTTCAGAGGCACTTGAGATAATTACTTGAGATGTATTTGACAAGACGGCTAGGTTTTGTGTAGTAACAAATAAACACAATGCTATTATTAGTGAGATTTCATTGTTAACTAAATTCATTTACATTACTATAAGGATAAGTTGAGACTGCAGCAAATTTCCAATGTGTGGCCTTTAAATATGGAGACTGTGTGTGTATTCAACAGGACTGTGGTAAGATATTTTGGCTCTGTCCATACTCTGTCAGATTCTTCTTCCATCTGTAATAATGATGTCACTGTCCCAAAGAGGGCAGTCGTCCACTCATTGGATAATGGGCACCCTTTTGCTTATAATTGCCTGTTCCCCTATCGTTGGCCTCTGGGTATTGCTATGTTGTCCTCAACAGAAGTCTCTATTTTCTGCCAATACTCTCATGATAAAAATCTATTTTAAAATCTTCAAACACTAAAAGCAATCATTATAAGACTTTATATTGACTTCACTTTCTCTTTTATAAACTATTTAATCATTTATTTTTATGATGTATACGATTGTTTTGCCTGTCTGTATGTAAGTACACCACATGTGTGAATACCTGTGGAGGTCAGAAAAGGGTGTTAGATCCCCTGGGACTGCAGTTGCATATGGTTGCTAGCTGCCATGTGAGTGCTGGGAATAGAACCCTAGTCCTCTGTTGCAGACAGTGCTCTTTCCAGCCTCCCACTTCCCTTATTCTTTTAAACTTGTATTCAGTGAGTTTCTCTTAAAATAGGTCCAATATTCCCATTGAAAAATTTGGCATTTCCATGATGATTCTAATTGCTGAGTTCAAGTAAGTCCTGCTTAATTGTCTGAAATTAGAATGCCACATGTTCTATAAAACTAAAAACTCCAATATTCATATTTTCTCCCATTCCAAAGCTGGGGCTTCACACAACTGGAAATCTGTTGTTAGTGAAGAAGAACATGGTCAGTAGTTTGAATCTATACCTGATCCTTCTCCTCTGGCTGTTAACTTTGATTTTGATCAGTCTGAGGTTAATTAAGGGATTGCTGAGAAATGACTCCACCCTTTCTCCTCTGGTTCACTGCTCATTCTTCTGAAGTTGGCAAGCCCTCAGTTCACTCCTTTCTGTTATGGATTGTCGATTATTTATGTGGCCCTGGCTATTAGAGCCTACTAAGATCCCGCCTCCCACTCTCTTGTGTATATGACCGACTTCTCCCTTTTCCCTATGTGCCAGCATCTAGAAGGCTGTGAGCAAGGACAGGAGGCAGGCACAGTTTACCATTCAGTTGCAGAGCCCTGTATCAAGACTTCGGAAGCTTTCTTTAAACTAAGATGGATATGGATATGACAGATACATGGTCCTCTGATCCCTCCCTGGGGAGGAATGGAACTCACAAGACAAGAATCACTCTCTCCTTTCATATCATTGGTTCAACTGAGGCTCAAGTTTCAAATGTTCATTTAAAAATGTTCCTCTTCATTTGGCACTCAAGTTTGAAATTATCTGTCGGTTCATTTTAGTGCCTCAATGAGCCTCCAGTTTTATCTGCTGTTAGGTTTCCTCACAGTGTCCTAGATACCTCTTCCTGAACGTTAGATGTATTAGAGGGTCAAGTTACGATGTGGATGCTTGACCAAGCTATTTGTGTATCTTTATACACACTTGTCTAAGAAAATGTGAGTCATTCATATCTCACATCGGGACTAGTAATTCTATTTGGATAATTGATTCTTGCAGTTTCTCTCACTGTTAAGTTTCCATTGATCTAGAATTCCAGTAGTACGGAGATAAGCCACTATTTTGCCTAATAATTCCCACACATGGGGAAATTTTTCCTTTAAAAATTGTTTTTATGTGTGTATGTGCATTTGTATGTGTATACATACATGTTTGTGCCTGTGTGGGTACTGGTGTGCTCAGGCCATGTGCAACTTTGGGTGTCGGTCCTCCCCATCCACCCTGTTTGAGGTGGGGTCTCTGTTGAGTCTCCACAGCTTTCACCGGCCTAGCTCACCCGCAAGCTTCTGGGGACTCTCCTGTCTCTGTGGCCCTCTACCGTAGGAGTGTTGGAATTGAGACATGCAGGAACATGCATGACTTTACACGGATTCTGGGGATTTGAAGTCAGGTCCTCATATCTGTGAGGCAAGTACTTTCATTGACAGAACCATCTCCCTACCCCCAGGTTTTCCTTTTACAAAGTAGGGATCTGTGCCTCAAATTTCTCAAAGACTTAAACATTCTGTCTCCCACACTGATGTCTCCCTCTGTTTGTGAGGATTCTATTAACTGATCTCATTTCTTTATCTGCCAGTTTTAAAACAGTGTGTTCCTCAGGAAAAGCAGTATATTAACATTTGTGATCACCAGTATTCCTTTTGCCTTTGAATGTGACACCAAGTGTTATCTGTGATCCTTGAGCTCATTTCAGCCATCACTCCTCTCTCATAACTAGCACATTTCTACAAGTTGATATGGACATTACCTTCAGATTTATTTATTTTAGTTCAATATTTTTTTCTAATGTCTCTTACCATTTCCTTTTTTCACTAGAAAAACATATAATCTTATCAATGAAGAAATAAGAGGTAATTAATTTTTCTAATGGGACTAGAGGAACCCTGATATCTCTAGTACTGACAGGTAACTAACTCACTGGGTAATCTACAAATCCCCAATTACTCTAGTGAATGTGTACTCATTGAACAGGTCCATGTGTTGTGTTGTGGTGTTATCAGACATGATCTTTGGTGACCCAGATGGTGTTACTTTCATTTTATAGGCTGGGCAAATAACATGAAAAGACTGAATCATTTCCTATCCATGTATATACAGCATAGGGCCAGGGTTAAAACTCAAGAATGTGTTGGGCATGGTGGCACATGCCTTTAATCCCAGTACTCTGGAGGCAGAGGCAGGCGGATCTCTGAGTTCAAGATAAGCCTGATCTACATTATATAGTGAGTTCCAAGCAAGCTGGGGCTACACGGATAGCTTGTAACAAAAAGACCAACCAACCAATCAACAAAACAAATCAAAACAAAACCAAAACCCAAAGAAACCTGAAGTATATTTAATTATAAACTTCATGCCATTTTCAAAACACTTTGAATTTTTTTCTCTAATTATACTTTTAAAGAACATGGTTGATTTTACTTTGCTAACTTTCATTTAATACTCCTGGCTGTGGAATCTGTTTTTCACAAATCTGGAACAGATCTGTAGACTAAGGTTAAGATTTTCTTGGGAATTGGATTTTGTAATATTTCATCTATTATTATATACTTCTTTGTCCTATTTTATGTTGTTTAAATTATTTGATTAGGGTTTTGCTATACAGCCCAGGCTGACAGTGTACTCACTGTAGTTCTAGGCTGCCCCGACTTTCAGAATCCTCATGCCTCAGTATCCCAGTCCTGGAACTACAGGAGTGCACCACCATAACTGGCTAATTTATTTGTATTTCAGCCTCTGGAATAAGAATCTTCCTATAAATAATGATAAGGAAATATTTTCCTTTGTTGTATGGCAACTTTACTTTTCTTAGTGATTTTTTGATCTAACGATGCATTTTCAATCTCTTGTTTTTTATAATAACAAAATATGGCACTTAGCTCTTCAGTGAAACTCAAAACTTAGGGAAGACACATTAATTTTGATTCATACTTGGTTCGTTTCATGACATCTGCCAAACCTGGCTGGGAAGAGCAATGCTCTACAGGTTTGGGGTGTTCCCTCCAACCTCTACTGGTAACTGTGTCTTTGAGTGAAAATGTTATGAATTTTAATGTGATCTATGTTTCAAAGTTCCCTCCCTCTCACAGTTTTTGTAATCATGTTAACCCAAAGTTATCGCCCTGTTTTACTTTACTTTTTGAGACAGAGTCTCCTTGTGTCTGCAGCTGTTCTAGAATTCTATGTAGAGCAGGCTGTCAGTCTCACAGAAATCTGCCTGCCTCTGCCTCTGTAGTGCAGGGATCAGAAGCATGTGCAACCAATGTCCTCTTTTTTAAGGTTCTGTCCATAAGAAATTTAGACTTGATTTAAAATCTAAATATGAGCGGTTAGTTTTTGGTTCGCCTCTTTACATCAATAAACATTTATGTTTACGTTTGAACAATACTACTTAAATAACTTAAAATAGTTTAATTTAAACTGTCTATTCCTAATCCTTTCTTGTGAGTGTCTGAGTCAGGATGATGCATAAAGATAGCCTGACTCTTAGCGATCATTTAAAATAGAGTAGGGGCCTGTTAAAACTGTTCTGGGAGTTTGCTCCTTTAGATTTCTTCCAGAATTGTGTTCTTAAACAAAGACATTGCTCTCTGTTTGTTGAGCCATATATCCAACATGAAACAGGGGAAGGAAAACATGGAAGAATTTGTATTATCAGGGAATTTTTCCTTTCTTACCCCTACAGACCTAGAATAACACACAGAGGCACAAATAGATGTTATCAATTTCATTCCACCTGTCCCTTGCAATATAAGTGAGATAATTCTCATTAATATTCACTACTTGCAGTGATTTAATATCCACCACACATGCATACACACACACACACACACACACACACACACACACACACACACTGTTTGTTTTGGGTCAAGGGGGTCAAGGGCAAGGAAGGGTCATGAGGGAATAAAGGCATATGTTTAGGTTACAAAAGAGCCCAAGGTCTATTGAGTTTATTTATATAAGGAAGCTAAGATAGTGTAAAATGATCTCCAAATATAAGATTAACTTCTGGTTATAAAGTTTGGTAAAAGTCATTTGTCCAGAAGTCAATTCCATAGCCCATTTGTATGAAAGGATATAAAATTTTTTCATTAGGTAATTTCTCAGTACTACCAAAGGGCTTAATAAATTACTAAAATTGAAACTGTTTGTTTTGTTATGTCAAATACTGTTCTGAAGCTTCCTCAAGGCCCTGCCTCTTCCCTTACCCCTTTTAAAAGTTTTCCACATGTGGCTAGAAGTTGATCCTTTTATCTTCAGAATAGTTTTATTGTTTATGTTGTAGAGAAGGCTTTTTGTCTTATACAAAATAAGAAGTAAGTTGTTATCTTATTTTGCTTATGGAACAGACTAGTTAGGATATGAAGCTCGAATACTTGTGTCTCATCTAATAAATATTCATAAACAGCTACTATTATTTAGAACCACTTAAAAGATGTCATAAACTGAACTTCTAGGCCTTTTGCCTCTTTTTGAAGGTTCTGTCCATAGAAAATTTAGATTTGATTTAAAATCTAAATATGAGTGGTTAGTTTTAGTTTATTCTAGTTCCTTTCTTTACTGGAAAAACTAACAAAGCCTAAATTCCTAGAGGAAAGACAATGTTGAATGCATTTTGGATTCCTTTTCAATGCTTAATTTCTTCCCTAACAATTTCTGAAGGTGCCTTTAAAAAATTATCAATTTTCTTTTACTTTTTTCTACATGTATAAGTGTATTATTTATTTATTTATTTATTTATATGTATTTTGCCTGCATGTTTGTAGGTATAAACATGTCATATAATGACCATGGAGGCCAGAAGAGAGCGTCGGATCCATTCCCTGGAACTGGACTTATGAATGGCTTTTAGTGATCATGTGCGTGTTGGGAAGAAAATTTAGGTCCTCTGCAGGAGCAGCCAGTGCTCTTAACCATTGAGCCATCCTTCCAGTTCCCCGAACGCATCATTCTTTATTAATTGATAAACATTTGCATTCAGCACCCAGTATAGTTGAATCTGTACAAATACCCAGTGTTTATGAGAACCAAGTGTAGAAATCTCCTGATTTAAGCTGGGCATGATGGAAGTAACTGACTTTAGACTCAGATAGCCTTGGATTTAATTCCCAGGTGCCTTTTATTTTGATGTTAGGAAGCTATGGAACTCTGTGAGTCTCAGTTCCTGCTTCTGTAAAAGTTAATATCCTATGCTATTTTGTGAAAATTAAATGAAATAAAGTGTGCACAGGATCTAACACAATGCCTGACATATAATGGGCTTTGCACACATAGTAACTATTGCTATCAAATGACTTAATATGATTAAATATCAATTTCTTTGGCTATACATGGAGCTACCATTAATTTATTCACAGGAATAATAAAAAGGATGAAAATGATTCACACACAGTTCTCATGCAACTGTCTTTCTAGCTTAGTAACTACTATATCTTCCACATCTGTTTCCTTGATACAGTGAAACAGCAACTTGCATGCTCTTTCAAAAGAGTTTATTATCTCAAAATTTCCAACATTTTATGTGTTGTGTTGTGGAGACTTTAGCAAAATGAAAGCCTAGGGACACTGAGTTCTTAAGTTAGAGATTCCTGCGAACACAGGGAATAACTTCCACCTGTCACCTACCACCATTGCCACGCAGCATTCTTTAATCTCCCATGGCATTTCCAGTCTCAGATGTTTTCAATGGTCTAGCAAGAACTGGCCCTTCAGGTCTTAGAAAATAATATTCTAAGGGAGTCTTATCCTGTTTGTCATTTTTATATTTAGTCCCTGCAGGTATTTTGTTGTTGTTTCTGTTTTTGAGTTGTGGTCCTTTTGTTTGCACAAAGTGAAGAGATTCTAAAACAAAAACAGATGCGTATGATGGTGCCCTCTCTGACCTGTGGGAGAAGCTCTAAGCAAAGACCTGGAGGCTGTTTCTTTAGAGTTGCCTGGAGAAGATGCAGACTTGGACTTGGACGGCACTGTTTACCAGAGACGAGATTTTCTACTGAGGTAATAATTTGACCGAAAATTGTTATTACTGTTTCTTTATTGAAAGATCAGATTCATAGCATGTTTTTCAAGCTTGCATGTTTGACCACGAAGTCCCTAGCAATACTGACAATCCAATTACATTTGTGCATATTTCTTTACTGATGGGAGCCATTGCAATTTCCAAGAATGTGTAATCACTGAGGCACCTGAAAATTGACCAGGGCTGGTAACTGTGTCCCACAATCCAGCAAAAGGGTTTGAGTGTATTCATGCAAGGTCATGTAATGAGACTATTGGAAACTTTTGATGTATTACTTGTACTAAAACCCCACAGTGTTTGACACACATATCCACTAAATAGCTCTGGCTAGAATAATAACACCAAGGAATTTCTTTCCTGTATTCTGTGTTAGGGATAAAGAAGAAAAACACAATGAAATAAACCAATATATGGTCAGTTTAGATTCACAGTTCAATAAACTATGGCTCAACAACAATTCATACTGACCCCAAGGCACTGTAGAGTCATCAATCATAAAAATATTAAATTAACTGTAGTATACTGGGCTGTAAAGTGGACTAATGCATTTTGCAAAGATTTTTTTCAGCCACTTAGTTTGAAATAAAACAGGTTTTTCTACTTATTCTTTCAGATTTCTCGAGTTTTAGCCATGAAATGTTAACAGATTTTCCTTTTTGATACAAATGATTGCTAAAACGGGTTCTGTTAGGATTTTAAACTTTAACAACGAATATGATACACATCATAAAAAGAAAAGAACATGCCAAGATTAACTTTCCTTGAAGCATTCATTAGGTGTTTCTAAGCCACAATGGGATGTAAATAGAATATTAAGTTCTTTCTATATCAGTAATAGTAATGTCAGGATAAAAACATAACTAGAAGAAAAGGTAACCCCAGCTCCCCACAAACACTTGCAGGGAGAGTAAAATTCATTAATCCCCTGTTGCCCAGCCTTGCATTGGTTCTTTCTGACATTAGTGGAATATCCTGCTATTTATTTTCATTACTGGCCAGCAATATTAATCAAAATCAGCTGAACTTCTGAGGATGGAATCACATTCCATAAATCCAGATTTAATTTAGGAATACCTAAATTGAAGGAAACATCCTTCTTCTGTCTTGGACAAATGAGATTTTTCTGAGACATCCAGTAATGGCAATAAACACAATGATGCCGAGGTGAGGGTCCACAGCCAGTTCTCCTATTGATTATTTTCAGACATTAATTTCCAGTCTAACTGCCTTTGCTGTTGCTTTCACCGTGGTGGAACTTACATATGCCTACAGATCTGTTTGATCACAACTCTTTGGGTTTTGAATTATTTAGTATCCAATCAGTTTTAGAAATGTCCTTCATAGCCTACCTAGAGTTGCCTAAAATGAATAAATATGTGACATTTAATAAAGTTGACTTTAAATCACAGACCTCTTTTAATAGTTTACCATCTTTGTCATCCTAAATTCCTTGCTCATGAAATAATTGCTTTAATCAGATCAAAATCATCACTCACTTGGCCACTGCATTGGGTTCAGGAGAGTTAGAACATGCTATATGAAAAGCATGGAATTCTTTTTGCTTCTTTATAGAAATAATGATTTTGCAAATATTTATGTAGCTGCTTTCTTATGATTCTTTAATTCTTAACTGTTATTTTATTCATCATAAAAACCTGCATATCAGGCTTTCTTTTCAAATTAATGTGTCATTTTATTTAAGACAGAATATACATCATTTGGTTGGCATTGCTGGCATTGAGCATGCATGGGCCTCAGAGGCTCAGTCTGCATTTTATATATATCAGACACTATTACAACTTTAACTACAGGATGCCATCCTGCCAGATTCTCTAGTGCTATTGTAAAAATAATATTGTTAGTTTCACGATTTTTGTATTTAATTGCCATTGTGATATAATATTCATTTAATGTTTTTTTAAAGATAAAAGTGTATGATCTTAGTAGCTCTTCCTGTTTTGAAGAATAAATATTAACCATCTCTTTTTCTCTAATAACAAATTGTAATTGAGGGATCATCTATTTTGTCTGATATTGTCATTTTTCCTAGTTAAAATTTTGCTAACTTTCAGAAAAATTCTACTCTAATATATAAACATATATGTAACTACAATACATATAAATGATTTCACATGTATACACACAAACACACACACATATAGTAAGTCAGGTCTAGCAGAAAGTTAGAAGTTAGTTTCTGAGAAAACCGCTTTAGCTTAATGACTATTATTAATATAAATGTGACTCATGCTCACAGTTATCAAATGTGATAACATTACTAAAGTAATTGTTTTATGGGGAAATTGAGAGGAGGATTATTTAGAGAATTTGTCAGATATGGTTAGAAAAACAATTGTCCTTGCTGTAAATCACAGCTACTTCAGTCAGGGTCTTCCAAATTATTTGTAATGGTTCACTGTTTCATTCTTGTATTATATTAGTCAATTTTCTTTGAAGGTCCTTTGAAAATACTGTTTTAAAGTGCATTACAGTTAAAAAATTAGCAATGTTTACAAGAATACAGGAAATGGATGTACATTAGACTGGAAAATGTAGTTTCCAGCTGAGTAGACACGTGCCCAGGTAAAACTGAAGGAATGGCTCTGTGAAAGGACGAAGGGAAGTATTCAAATAATGGAAACCTACTGTGTGTCACAACCCACTGTGGACACTTTCAGTCTGCCTGGCATGGTTTTCTTCCCACAAAGACCAACATGTCCTCATCCCAAGAAAGAGAACCAAAGTTCTATCCAGTTACTGATTCCAAGTCCAGGATTGCCCATTCCAAGAGGTTCAGAAGAGGATCTTTGAGATCCAAGGACGTCTAGAAGTCAGTTCATTGATACTTCCTGGATCAATGGTAGAGGGTGGTTTAAACAGCCCCAACACAGGCTTTCATATGTGAAGTAGAAGACTGGAAAACACATTAGCAATAGCAAGGTCCTTTAGGTATGAATTCGTAAAGAAGACAGCAAAGATGTTCCTGTTAGAATCACTAACATTAAAGACAGACAGTGTGAACTGTTAGGCTTGTGTTAAAGCCTTGGAATTCTCTTGGAACAGGTAAGGACACACAGCTGGACCATTTCTGAATTTAGTCATATATCTACTATAGGACTTAGCCATCCCATTCCTACAGATGTTCTGATAAAAGTATGACCACACAAATATTTGTACACTAATATCTAAGCAGCTAAGTACAAGGCCTGTTTGTGATGAATATTGAGTTTTAATGAAATTGTACTTTTTCTGTTTGCCATCTTTGTTTATAAACATTGACCATCCATTTCCTTCAGGGAAGGACTATTTATTTTATATTTTCAACTTTTTGAGAATTTCATGCCTTAGTACTATATTTGCATTATTTCCACCTCTCCCAGTGCCCCCTACAACTCTCCCCTAGTCGCCCTCAGTTTCTTGTCCTCTTCTTTGGTTATTATTGTTACATATTCATAAATACATTTATAAATATATAAAATGTATTGGGTCCATTTAGGGGTACTTGTGTGTGCTTGGGTTTATGGCTGACCATTTGGGATTACATAGTTTATCAGGGAACCAGTCCTTGAAGAAAACTCCCTCAATATCCATTGATTGTAATGCTCCAAGGACTCACTTACTTAAAAAAAATTGTTGTGGGGCGGGTGCTAGAGAGATGGCTTAGCAGTTGAGAGCATTGTCTGCACTTCCAGAGGAAGTGGGTTTGGTTCCCAGTACTCACATGGTAACTAACAACCTAGTCACTCCATTTCCAGGGGATAGAAAGCCCATCTCACCTCCCTGGACGCTGCTAAACAGGAGTGAACTGACATGCATGCAGGCACTACACTCATACATATAAAAATAAAACGAAACAAGTCAAAAGAACAAATATTTTCATTTCAGTAAATGTATTGTACATAGTAATGTGTTTTACAAAGACAGTTTCACACAATTATATCCTTCTCTCTTGTCATTCTCCTAACAGTCTTGCTTTTGTCCCTTCCTTCTTTCCTTCCATTCTTCCAATAACTTCTTGCTACTTAGCTCTGGTTATAGTTATGCAGTCCAAAATTTCTTTTATTGAAATTTAAATTTTTTGAGAATTTCATTTATGAGCACTCTAGTTGCGTCATTTCCACCCCATCCTCAAGCCAAGTCCTCCCATGCCCCTACTCAGATCATGGCAGTCCTCTTGCCTCAGCCTCCCAAAGGGCTGGGATTATAGGTATGCATCATGAAGCCTCACCGATATGGTTGCCTGAACAAGCCCTGCATAATGACAGTACCAGTGACATGACAGTGTGACTGAGGGAAGCTTCACCAAGTCCTATGCAGACACATATGCTCATAAATGTGACAATAAGGTAGTAATTAAAACTGAGAGGGATTCGTGATGAGGGAAAGGTTCAGGGAAGGGGACAGGTGAAAATAAGGCAAATACAGCATGGCATTCTCAGGAAAGAAAAACTTAAAAATACGAGAAAAGTTAATAATACGAAATTCAAAATAGGAGTGAAATCAAGGTACAAGAAACTATTGATTTAGTAGGGATGAGACAATATCTCCTTAAAAGAATTTTAAAGAAGGTCTATAAAATCAAGAAATAAAAATCCATTTTACCACTAAAGTAAATAAATAAGCGCGTGTTTATTAATTTAAAGTGTAGCTCTCTCTCCTTCTCCCTTCTGTATCCTCTTCCTCCTCTCTTTGTCTTTGTTATTCTTTGCTCTTTATATTTTTGGTTGTTCTTTACTGTGACTTTATTAAGTCCTTATGATTCTTAGTATACAGATTTTTGAGCACTATCATTACTTCCACATATTTGCTTTATTGTTAGTAAGAAAACATAAAGCTACATCCCCAAAGGAGAAAACTAATATAGGATATTAGAAGACAATGAAGGTGGTTGGCCAGGTGAAGACTGCAGCTCATAATTCTATATCAGATACAATTTTCCATTTACAACTACTGCTAATAATTATTTTATTACATTAAAACATATTTATAACTATTGCTAATAATCATTTCATGGAGTTAAAAACGTAACTCTATTTATTAGTTCTTTTTCTCTTTTCTGTGACCAAACCCCTGATAGGAAGCAACTTAAAGGAGGAATGGTTTATTGACTTAAAATTTCAGAGGAGGTAGTTCATCAGAGGTGGGAAAGCCTGGTGGTAGGGGTATGAGGTGACAGATTCCCTCACTTCTACAGTCGGGAAGCAGAGCACAGATGTGAGCTAAAGCCTCCAGCAGCTCACTTGCTCTAGGGGAACCTCTTTAAGTTTCCACAGCTTTTAAAAGCAGCACCCTAAACTAGAGACTAAGTGTTCAAACACAAAGATCTATGGGGGACATTTTACATTCAAGCCACAATACTTAGCATTTGAGTAATTTCTTTGTTTCCTAAAATCTTATTGATTTCAAGAAGTCAAAAGGTCTAGGTTGATACAATTTGATTCTTCGCCATAGCCATTTGAAAATGATTCCGTTTACAGGAGCTTTAGTTCTAGAATGTCCAGCATATCCTCACATCCTATACCATGGAGGACTGTAGGCAGCTTGATCTCAAATTACCTCCACATAATAACTGTATTATTTACTAAGACTCATTTAATAATTGTTGAATTATCGGAAAAATTAGTTAACTTTTACAAATCTTTATTTTATTTCATGTTCATGAATGTATTGCCTGCTTGAATCTAAGCACACCCATGCCATGCAAGGCCCTGGAAGGTCAAAAGAGGGTGTCAGATTCCCTAGAACTGGAGTTACTGATGGTTGTTAGCACTGGTTTGGTTGCTGAGAACTAAACTGAGATCTTCTGCTAAAGCAGCCAGTGCTCTTAACTGCTAAGCCATCTCTCTAGCTTGAGTTACTTAACATTTTGAACACCAATTTCTCATATATGATGTACAAATTTGAGAAATAAATTGAATCATACATACATCATAGTAACTGATCCATAACAATGGTCAAATAAATGGAGGCATAGTTATTATGAGTGTCATTTACTGCTCTAAGCCATGCTGTTATCATTTAGTGTAATGGAACTAATTTTCTTTTATGACAAAATATTTTATGCAAATTTAACTTCAACTGTCAAAGTCATATACTCTTATTAGATCAAATTCCTTCTGTCTTCATCATTTAGTGGCCTTCATTATGAGAAATAAAATACTTTCAGTTATAGATTGACAAGGAAGTTATTTTCAATGTAAGTAATGGGCAGTGAGGGATGACCATCCTTGCTACGTTTCCTGCCTTGCTGCAGACATCATTTGGAAACTGAGTTGCTATCATGTTTCCTGACACAGATGAGTTGATTATTTTTGTTGATTTAGTTTTATCTGTTGTTATCTCAATGTGTTGATTCTGATCTTCCAGAACAACCTAAATCTAAAGTTGTTTCACTGTGTCCTGTAAGGGACACTTAGACCTGTCATGAGCTTTATTTTTTGGTTTAGAATGTGAGATCAATATGTCAATAATGTTTGGTGTTTTGGTACACATTTGTTACTACATATCATGAACTTGTTCCTGGATTCTAAATCCCTTCCCTGATTTTCTTCATCTTGAGACTTGATTTTGTTTTTCTATCTCAGTTTTTCCATTCATTTTTAAAATTTATCATTCATTATGATATAGGGAAGTTCATCCTTAATTCTTAAGCAGTTTGTCTTTTTGACATTTGAAAATAGAGTAAAATATACTAAAACATGAAATTTAGTAAAAACATGAGCTGTTAATCAAAGAATCAAATATACACTTGAATTTCCATGACATGATCATTTGTTTTGTGAATCTAGAAATTTCATTACCTGTCAAAATACATTTAAGTACCTTGTGTCAACCCTCACTCTACTTGAAGTTCATCCATCATTTAATAAAAATATTATACTTGAGTAGACAATATCCAGGGTTAGAAATTAAATCTTTCAATTCTTAGGAAGAGTGAGTTATTATATTTAATGATCTAAAATTGCCTACCATTCAGATTTTAATATCTGTGATCGCCTATAAAAGCTAAATCACCCCTTGATCTTCTTGTCCATTGGCTATCATGTCTGATTTATACATTCGAGATGACAAAGATGACTGGATATAGTATGTAGTGGTATAAGCCATTGATGGGACCTACATCTAACATGACATTTAATTTAATCGATGCCATTTAATGAGTACTCATTACATACTCTGCATGCAGTTTGGCACTGAGAATAAGAAGGCACCTAGGATAATACATTGCCTAAGATTACGGGACTGGCACTTGAGATAACTAGTTCTCTTGATCTCTTTTCCAAAAAAATCATATAAATCAACTTGAAAAGTCATTATCTGAATTTACATTAACAAAGTAGTATAATTATTTCATTGTTTTTTTCCTTTTAATTGGTAGCTTTGGAAATGTAAGCAAATAATCTAAAACAATTGAAAGCAATGAAAGAGTTTTTGGTTTGGTCCATGTTTTTACCATTGTTAGATGTAATCCAACAGCTTTTGAGAGGCAATGGTGACCAAGTAAAGGGAGAGACAGCAATAGAAAGAGCACGTAGCACACACAGTTCAAATACACATTAGAGGAAGAGATGCTGAAACTTCCTTATGTATAGATCCCGATAGATCTGAGGAGAATGGAATGTTTATCAGATGTCCAAACAACTCTGATAAGAAAGAAATTGAATGAGTCAGTTTCAAGGGAAGGAGACAGAGTCTAGAAAAGAATAGCTTATCAAGTTCTTGTTGAAACTTCTGCCTTTCACTTAACAAGTGTCCATACTGAACCTATAATAAACATTTTTCCTACTCATAAGAATAGGTTATACACTAGTTCTAGGTTAATGGATAGTGAGAATCAGAAACTTTTTGTCACACAGTGTATGATATCTAATTTTGTTCCTTATTTTCTGTGTGACCTTGAACACTTCATCACTTTACACTGGAGTTTAAATGAAATAATGCATGCAAACGTTTAGAATAGTATTAGGTATATATTAGCTACACAATGATGTAAGACCTCATTATTCTAAGGTGTTAAATATATTGGTCTATGTCTGCCCTGGGACTTCTCAACTGGGAACCCAGTAAAGAATGCAGATAGTGATGAGGAAGGGCGCAACCCAGGAAAAGCTAAGAGCACCCCTTGGGTTTGACCTGTAACACAAATAAATGAGAAATTCAGATGTCAGCATGCTGATGGAGGCCTTAATGAGTGTGAGCATTTAGCAATCAGAGGGCACTCAGCACTGGAGCTGATGGAATGAGGGAAGGCATTCAAACAAGCAGCTAAAGAGCCTGTCATCACCTGGGTCCTGAGAATATGGGACACAGGAGCAGATGATATCAGCCTACATGCCACAGAAGCAGAAAAGCTGGGCAACATAACTACCCATCCTTCTCTGAGCTTATAATAATTTAGGAACAGTGTGGTGGTCACAGAAAGGGAGAAGAAAAATTGTATTCTTTTCAGAGATCAAAGGATTTTTTTCTGGGGAGTCCTAAAATACACTGAGATTTATTTTATTTTATTTTTTTAAAGAACACCCCATTGTTCAAGGACTCACTTAACTCTCATATTGTGTGATTCTTTTGGAAATCTCTAACCTACTAATTTGATGAATCTAGAACACTTTTAATAGTGTATTTATTACATGACTTTGTGTGTGTATGCTGTTTATGTATGTGTGTATATGGGTGTGTGTAACTGTGTATGCACATGCATGCTTGTGGAGTCCTGAGGGCAGTATCGGATGTCTTCCTCAAATTGCTCTCTGCCTTATTTTTTGAGTTAAGGTCTCTCATTGGAGCTCATGAGTGCTAAGGAATCTCCTGTCTCTGTCTCCTGAGGGCTGGGATTACAGATGAGCACTATAAGGCCTGACTTTGTCACGGTGCTGGGACTCTAAACTCATGTCCTCATGTTTGCGGAGCAAGCACTTACAATCTGAGTTGCCTTTCCAACTCATTAGACCATTAGATGACATTTAGGAAATTAACGCACATATATGTGTGTGTGTGTGTGTGTGTGTGTATGTGTGTGTGTATATATATCATTATAAAGGAATGTATGAAGTGGCCTGGTTTCAACCTTAGTGGCATGGGATATATTTCAGCTTAACATTCGTAAGATGCTGTTGCTAATTTTTTTTTTTTTCTGGGAGGCATGAGAGGCATCCAGCCCGCCTTCCTCTCTAGGTCCCTAACAACAAAGTGAGGTATAATTTCACCAATCTGCAGTTTGGGAAACCAGAGGTTATTTGCACTTACTTACAGAACAATGAGCTCAGGAGGACAGCAAATTCTGCATCATGGTAGGGAGCCTGTGGCCTGCTGCAGGGTACCCAAGATAGTGAAGGAGCCAGTCTGCTCCCAGCTTCCTCTACTCACACCCTCAGTCCCGGCCCCACAGCTCAGACCGCTGGTTGGTCGGGAGGGGTGGCTGACTCTCCAGGCTCCTCCTTTTCTTTTAGAAGGTCAGGTTTATAATTCTGGGCAAGCAGGTGCCGTCGGGCTTGGAATGAATGCTTCATCCATAGCTTGCCAGTCCAACTTCCCAGGCAGGGGACAAATCCATACAACAGATGCTGTAGAGTGTATATTGAAAAGTAGGCACTTCTGTCTTCACTTAAAGCAACAAGAGGTCTGACTGAAGATTTAATAATACAAGCTACAAAAAATACCAGCCAAGAGGCTAGAAAGATGCCCCAGTGCTTAAGAGAACAGGCTTCTCTTGCAGAGGACTGGGATTTGGTTCCCCATACCCACATGGTGACTAACAATCATACGTAACTCCAGTTCCAGGGGATCTAACACCCTCTTCTGACCTCCACTGGCACTGTACCACATGGGTACATGTCGGGGGCCATGTGCCTGCCTTGAACTATGCCCTAGTTTTGGGTTAGGCAGAAGTCAATCTTGTGCACAGAAGTGCTGTTGGAAGCAGGAGTTTTCGTTAGGCAAAATGATTTACACCTGAGGAGAAGTTTATTTTTCACCTAAGACTGAGGTCACCTGAAGATCTTTGAGGGAAGCCAATCATGTCTTAAGTTATTTTGCCTGTGTTAGTATTGTTTTGCTTAGTTTACAATATAAATAGGGGAGACTTAATAAAGGCAAGAGGCTTCAGTATGACTGGCAGTCCTCCTGTGTCTGTCCCATTCTCTCTCTCTCTCTCTCTCTCTCTCTCTCTCTCTCTCTCTCTCTCTTTCTACATTTTCTCATCCTCACTCCCCACTTTGGGTATGGTCTGATTTCTGCTGGCGGGCTCTGGCAGGTACACTTACATACATGTATATAATACACTCATATACATAAAATAAAAATAATAAGAATAAAATTGATAAGACATACCGCCCAATAAAACAATTCTGAGAGCACAATAGCAGGTGCAAAGCAATGACTGTCATCACAGCACATAAGAGATAGGGCCCTATGCAGGCTTCAGAAAGGATAATGAACCTGATGAGCTTGAAAGCAGAGAAATGATTTGAGGCAAAGGAAAATTCCAGAGATATTATTCTAGGCAGGTGGCTTGACAGGTGTGCAGTGCAGACGGATGGTGACAGAGAACAAAGCAAAAGGCAGAGCTCTTTCCGTAATGAAGGGTTCATTCTGGAGAATAAAGGCAAATCATTCGCATGGGGAATAGTGAACCTAGGTAGGAAATTCAAAGAATTTTAGCATTTTTTATGATTCTACTAAGCCACTAAAATTCATGGATCTTTCGGTAAATTCTACCAGTCTTAAATGGAATACCACTGGTTCTTTTTATACAGTTTTGATGTATTTTTAAAGATCACTAGCGTATATATTTTGGAGGAATTCTAGTCTGTGATAACTAGATTTATTGATGATGAACAATTTACTTTTAAAGCAATTCATTTCTTTATTCATGATAACCATAAGTATACCAGGAATGTGCTTGTCTTGTTAAGTTTTCTGAGAATATTTTGTTTTCAAAGAATGATTTGACATGAGATATTTTTTTCTAAGTAACATGTTCTTAGGAAAAAAGTTCGCTTTAAAGGGACAAAATCCTTTTTTTCCAAAGAAAGCAGAAAAATAATTTATTCCAAATGATAGCAGAGGTAAAAAATTCACTCTGAAAATACAGCTTGGTGTAAATCTTGGGTAGATCTCTGGCAGCATGCTCTCTTCCCTGTCCTGCTGAGTCTTGTCTTGCAGCAATTGTTAAACACATCATTGACTCTCATGTTGTGAGCCAATAAGAGCAATCTTCAAAACTTCAGATTCCAAGGCAAGAGTTACAGATTTCTCAGACAGCATCTTTTCAGGAGAATGTAGACTTGTTTTGGAGTCAGCTAAGCAGGTATTTCATTCAATGAAGTGTAAGAAGGGTGAAAGGAAAAAAAAAAGTCCTGGTACTTCAGAGTAAGATCTTCAAGTGTAAGGCAGATCAGCTCATGCCCAAAGTAGGCTGTCTAAGAAGGTGGTCTGGGTGTGGAGGTGGCTTTGCATCTAGAAGGCATTTTCTTTGTGACCTTGGTTCAGTGCTGTGGAGCATCTCTTCTTCCTCAAGGCCAATAGTACATCAGGAACCAGACGGTTTCATTTTTCAACTCTAGTCAAAAGAGAGGGTTGAGAATGGACCAGAACTATAATCAGCTAAGAGAGATAGTGGCAAATTGAATAGGTCACTAGCATGGTGGTACTAACTCCCTGAGGAGGTCCACGACGCCCCAGAACATGGTTATCACCATTGGAGGTATATTGTGCCTAAGCTGGAGCCACCCATAAATGGGCAATCGTTAAGTGCCTTCCTTCCTTCCTTCCTTCCTTCCTTCCTTCCTTCCTTCCTTCCTTCCTTCCTTCCTTCCTTCCTTCCTTCCTTCTTCTTGGTGTTATAACATAGAGACTCATATAAACCTCAATGGCCTTCATGTACAATGTGGTTGAAGCCACCCTTGAACTTCTGATCCTTCTGTTTCTATTTACCAAATACTGAGATTGCAGGTATGTATACCCATGCTCAGTTTTGCAATTAATTGACTGAGAAAATCTTTTACTTACGTGAATTGTAAGATGGATTTATTTTTAGAATGATCCAATGTTTTTCTTAACCTCTCTCCTCTCTCTCTCACTCTGTATGTGTGTGTGTGTGTGTGTGTGTGTGTGTATGTCTACGTGTGTACAATATGTGTGAGTTCAGACACACATACCACAATGAGAATGTAGAGGTTGGAGATCAACTTTTGGAAGTCAGCCCTCACCTTATACCTTTATTTTGAAGCAGGGTCTCTCTTACTGTTTCTTTTAAAAAATATTTTATTATTTTTATGTTATGTCTATGCATGTTTTTCCTGTAAGTATGTAAGTGCACCCGCATCATGCAATGCTAGTGGAGGTCAGAAGAGGGTGTCAGACCCCCTGGAACTAGAGTTATAGATGGGTTTTAGTCACCATGTAGGTGCTGGGAATTAAAACTGGGTCCTTTGGAAGAGCAGCCAGTCCTCTTAACTCCTGAGCCATCTCTCCAGCTTTTCTCTTGTTTCTTGCAATGCACACAGCCTGTTCCAGGCAAGTTGGTAATTGTGCTTCTGCCTGATTCTCTTGTCTCTGCCTCTTTCTCCTAGTAGGAGCTCTGGCATTCTAGATGCTTGTCACCACATCCTGCTTTTTATGTTGATTTCAGGGAATTTACTCAGGTTTGTGTGACATCACCTTCACTGCTACCCAGACAGTGAATTTTATTGTAACTATGCTGGGTTACATATTCTCAAACCCTTAGGTGTGTTAAGATAGATGTCAGTTCATGGATGTCTCCATAAACCCATGCCTGTGGATTATTTTCTGTATGCAGAATACTGAGATTGCTGTTTCTAAGAGCATCATTTTATATCTTGGATATGTGAAGAAAAATGTACTGCAGCTGCAATTCAGAGCTTTTTATCACACAATAAAATGTAGGACTCACAGCCTACGTAGCAATACACTGCTACGTAAATAAGTGAACACTCATTCTATCATGTAGAAAACGTATAAAATGAGATACAACAAGATAAACATAATTAGCAAAGAGTTATTAAATTATAGGTCACTCAGAATTTTAAGCTTTCTTTTATTCAAGCATGTGAGAAATGCCTGGACCCTTTGGTAAATGTGGATTCTTTTCATTGGAGGCATTGATATGGCATATTAATTACTGCTTCACTAAGTTAAATTGAAGGAATTGTCTGGATATATATTAAATTCTGAGCAAAGATCATATCAGTCCTAATTCAAAATGGCATGTATTTGAAGACTGATTTCTTATTGCAAAAACAAGCAGACTAGGACAAATTATTTTTCAAACATTTTCTCCAGATAGACATTTTTGTATGCCTTTTTCTTTCAAATTTTTGTGGAAAAGAGATAAAAATGGAGATTAAACCAGGTATTCATTTTGCAATATTTCCAGTAGACCTAACATTAGTGCAATCTCCATTCTGTTTTCCATATAAACAAAATGGATCATTGGCTTTGATGGAGATGGTTACATTGAGTATATCATCACTGTCAACCATACAGATGGAAAGAAAAATCAGATTATGACAACTTCAAGTTAGACAGTAAATCACTGCAAGCACTCAGTTTCCTGAAAATGTTGCTTCCAGCTAAAGTACTTCTTGGGGAAAATATAAAATACAGCACAGTAAAATCAGAGGTTTTTCAAATATCTATTAATGGCATAGTGAGATCTTTATTTTCCTTTATATAACCTGAAGGAAGACACAATGACATTGAATCTTGGAGTTGAGATTGAAAATATAAAGATATTAAAGATGCCAGGGAGCAGGCAGGAAAAGGTGCCTTGATTCTCAGCTCAAGGTTGTCTGATTTTCCACAGTTGTACCAGAATTGGTTTATTCAGCAAGACATTTGTCTGCACTTAGAAATCTTTTTCAATACTGAATTAAATAAAGACCACAATTTTTCAGAAACTCTAATCATGAAAAAAAAAAACAGGTCTCATTCTTCACACCTATAGATTTAGTATCAGAAACGTCAGGGCCATATGAGCAGCAGGAGGAACAAACACAATTAGCAAGAGAGGCCAGGGAAGGCGTTTAAACCCACAGTGTTTATGCATTAGTTCAACGACTCATTTCAAATTTAGCTTTCCAATTCATCTGTCTCCAGGTGTTCTCAATTTTGTATCTCCATTTAATTTTTTTTCATAGAATTATTTGTTATTGGAACATCTGAGAAAATAAAATTTCACCATCCCAAATTGCAGCTTCAAAAAGCATAATGCGATATTATTTTATAAGAAAGGCTTGACCTGCAGGGGCAGTTTTCAGGTTGTTAATGCATTATTGGTACATTAAGTCATACATAAACTATTGTTTGAGGGTTTTCAATGTGCTGTAGCATTAATCCTTGTAATAGTATTGTGAACTCACCATGACTGTCAGCACAGAAATAATGTGATGTAATAGCACTGTGAGCTCACCATGACTGTCAGCACAGAAATAACATGATGCTTGTGTTTTCCTTCAGGATTAAAGTGTAGTGAATGATCAGATTCTATTGTTTCTGGTAATTGGTTATTTGTTTGAAAACTTTATTCTCTGAATCTATTCTTTCACCATCCAGATCATTGCAGTTTCTTATAGACACATAAGCCAGATAACAGTGAAATTATTTAAAGGGCTCTAAGATTTTGCCTACTCTGGAACACACAAAACAATATTATTTTCCTGTATACCATTAATAAAGTCAGATTAATAAAGTCAGATCATTCCTTTGGACTTACAAAAGAATGAATAAAGCTTCTCAAATACATTATTCTGAGTGCTGAAGATTTCTGTTAAGACATTGAAGTATCAGACTTATAAAGCTTTACCTCTCCCTTTTCATTTTATTTTCTTACTAATCCCATTTTCTTTAGACAACATCTACTCTTACTTTCATACATGAGAGACTTTGTGTGAAGATGACACATTTCCACTGTCTACTGAACATTGTCAAAATCTGAATCATGAAAATTGAGGGGAAATAATCTTTATAAATTGTGCCTTCTGATCTAGAGGAGATGAAGGCACAGGGGAAGCCAAGTTGTGCCAAAATGCCCCAGGCTGCTGCCATATCTAAACAGTACTCAGAATCTCACATTGAGGATGCTAAAGCAGTCTGTGGCAGAAGCAAGAAAATATTTCTGTTTTATAAAAGAATCATGAGGTAGATTTTCTCCATATACGTTATGTTCTTTTTAAATAATTTTTGAAAAGCACAGAGAAAAAAGAAACATGGGGGTATTTTTGTGAGAAAAATAGAATAAAAGTTAAACCACCATTTTCTTTATAAACATGCTTTGAAGATATATGGCATAGTTCCTTTCTTAAGAATTTCTTTTCAAATATTGTCTTTTGCACTATAGAAAACACAGCAACACACGCTCCACACAATAGTTATTGTATTGTATGTTTAGAACTTTTCTGTTAAGTTCTTCACTTGTTAACTATAGCAATGAAAGTAATCCACTCATTGTGACAGTTTGATGCTTAATTATTAGCATGTTTAATGCAGAAATTGTTTTTATAGCTAAAAGTTGATATCCTTTCCTAATCCAGTCAATCAGATGCTTTATGAGTGTTAAAATGAATTATAGGTCCATGTACATCTACAATTTCAGTTTGTGCTATTATTTTTCCAAGTCAATATATTAAAATGCAGTTTATTCTTTCCAATAGCTGCATAATACTCTCATATCCCCTATTTGTTTTTTCTTGTTTGTTTCCTTGTGTCTCAAGATAATATGCATCTTGAACAGATTTCTAAAAGTAATTTAAGTATAATGTATTTTTAAAACAATTTAAAGTATTAAGATATATCATTATTATTTTAACTGAATTTTTGTGACTGTACAGAGAATAAGAGACTGCAGAGTGCTTATCTCTGAAAAAGATACCTACATCAAACTTCTCCCAACTCTCAGGGATCATTGTGAAAGAAGGGCTGGATAGATTTTAAGAACCAGAGGTGGTAGATAATCACACAGAAACAGAGTTTTGCAGGCAGCTGCTCAGTTATAATACAAACTCACAACAGTGGTGACGGCATGCACAAGACACGTACAATGCAAGTCAGACAAAATCCTGGCCTAGACGTCCAAGAGTAAGAAACCCCAATACTACTGAGAAACTGCTGGAAACCAATGGCTGCTGGGAGGGAGAAATTCAGTTTTGTTTAATGGTGAGACTCTTGGTATGTTGACGTCCAGTGACTGAACCCAAACCCAAAGACATTTAGGGACACAAGTTTGATTCTGTAATATTATTTTTTAGATTTTAGAAGGTCAATATTTATAATTAGCATTTGTACACATGGAGGCTAGAAGTTAACTTCAAGTGCCATTCTGTAAGCACTTTCTGTTTAGAGGCAGGGTCTCTCATTGGTGTGAAGGTCACTAGGTAAGCTAGGCTAGTTTGCCAGCAAGCCCCAGGGTTCCATCTGTCTCAGCCTCAGTACCACCATTATAAGTACATGCTCCCATGACTAGCATTTTTATGTAAGTTCTTGGAATTGAACTCATGTCCCTGTGCTTGCAAGGTAAGTACTGTATTGATTGCTATCTGTCCAGCCCCACATTTGATGTTTTGGGCTTTGAGCCCCTTACTTAGATGATTTCATTTGGTGACAGACATCTTTTTTGTGATGGTTATTAGTATTCAAGTAGACACTTGTTTGAAATCATGTTGAGGTTAAACAACTTCCCTGAAACAACAGAGAAAGTAATGGGGAGTATTAAAAAACTGGCCTGCCTTATTTGGAAGACAATGCTCTATTCACTGTTGAGCCCCACAGATGTGGCATTTTCAATATTGTTTTCTTCTATTCTTCCAGAAATATCTGTACAAGACAGTGTTTCTTTTCAAATCCTGAAACTTATTTCCTCACGTCCGTGAAAATAGCATAGCATGGAATGAAACTGGAGTCATTTAAGAAGGTAGGTTCAATAATTACAGATATTTGGACTTGGTGGAAAATTACAAAGTCATCTTAGATCAGCAGTCATTAATTTGACAAAATTCATAATAAAAGACACTAAAAACATCAGTGGGAGGGGAGAGGCTGGAGAGATGGATGAGTGGGTAAGTGTGCTTGCTATGCAAATCTCAGGACCTGAATTTGAATCCCAGTACCCATGTTGAAAAGCCAGGCGTGGACACAAGTGTCTATATTCCCAGATGGAAGCAAATGCGTCCTGGGATCTCACTAACCAGCAAATCTAGTCAAAATGGCGAGCTTCAGCTTCAGTGAGATCCCTGTCTCTGGGAGATAAGACGGTGAGCCATAGAAGATGTTGCCAGTCTCTGTCCTTCCCAACCATGCACGCACAATGACTTAAAGTGAGATGCTGTAATAAAATAGTAAATATGTAGCTGCCTAATTCATAGACTCAGTTTCTCACTGTATTTAGAGAGACCTTTCATTTATACTATGAAACATATGCTTTCTATGTTGTGCTGACGTCAGGGCATCTCTGAGAAGACATGCACTGGAGTGAGATGTGGAAGATGAGTAGGTATGAGAAGATTCCTCACTGCGATGTTTGTGATCCATGCCGATTTTCATTCTGTGACCTTCTTTTAACTTACTGCCCTTCACATATCTCATTTTTTTTTCTAAAAAGTATTCAGAAGTATGAACGAAACCTGCATTTCAAACTATTGTTTTAATGAAATGGGAATTGAATAGGATATTCACAGTGAAACTCAACTTGGGACTTACTAAAGGCTATAGTTTTGAAGAAGTCATTTAAACCACAGTGCATACTTTAAGACTGATAGAATTTTAAAAGAAGATTTTATAACATTCAAAAAGAAAACGTGTTCTCTAAAAATATTGTAATCCCATCTGGGCCTGTAAAGAGTAAGGTGATTTAATTTTGGAATGTATCTTGAGAGAACAGATAATAAGATTTCAGTTTCTTTTTTTAGAAAACTTACTTTATCTGTATACTACTTTTGTTTCACTCTTGAAATTTATTTCAATGACAATTCTTCTCTTCATCAAATATTTATTGGTCATTATATTTTAAGGTGGGAATACAAAGAACAGAGTCCAGTTCTTGATGTGTATTGATTTAAAATAATGCTATAGATATAGGCTATTTAAAATTAAGATGAACAACAATTCACATTAGCATATCTTAAGAGCTATGGAATAGATGATGAATATGTGACCCGAGGCTGCCCCTTCTCTCTCCTGTATCTAGGATAGATAGTGATAATAAATCAACACAGTTTTCTTCTGTGACCTGTCATGGAAAGTAGTGTCTTTTCCTGGGCACTGAACTCAAGACCACATTTACCTGTAATCCAGCATTTGCATCCAGGATGGAATCTGTCTATGCTTCCTGTGCTCTGGAGGGTAGTGTAGAGATGTGTTAGGAATACAAATGAAGGAGCGGTTAGAGCAGTTTCTATTAGGGGAGTAAGTTGTGTGCTTGTCCTAAAAAAGAATGATAGAACACAGAATAATAGATTAAGGAAGCAGAACATTCTGCATTGGGAAAGAAATGCAAGCAAAGAACACAGGTACCCTCCCTGGTGGTGTGATATCTAATATTTTGTAAGCAAGTTAAACCACAGTATTACAAAGGATTCCAAGAATAGATGATGCCTATCTAAGGAGATTCAATTTCAGCTTGCTCCCATAGAACCCGCTTCAAAGAGTTTTTCATCAGAAAAATAGACCTGGGAATCATCAATACAAAATAATAGTCAATAGGCAGAGGTCATCACATGAAAATATAGAGAGAGTAAGAAAAGAGATTCAGGCTTTCAGAGACAGATCACACCACAAAGGATAGTGTTAGGAGAATATATCACCACAGAGCCAAAGAAGATTCCCAGTAGGATGTACTTTAACACCACACTGTCATGTGGTACTCCTAGTGCCCTGCAGATGAGCATTGGGGAGAATTGTTGCATTTCACAGTTGAGCAAGCAGTATGAATGTGATAGGAAATTTGAATAATCATGGTGGAATAATGATCATGGAGATGGATGTGAAAGACAGAAGTCATGTTTTAAAATAGGTTGAAAAAAGGCAGGGCATGCAATTCTCTGAGGAGACATGAAGGGTGGTGGTCAGGAGACAGGGACTTGGCCTGTTTGCTTACTTGATAAACATGATTAAAGCTTCCTGTAATAAACTGTGACAGAAAGGAGGCAGAAAAGAAGAGTGAGGTGGAGATATGTAATAATTTGTGATGGGAGAGCCAGATGACTCTGCTCTTGGGTACGCAATATGCATATGTAACAGGGAATACAAAGGCTGAAAGGTAGAGAGTCATAAATTCTTGAAAATATGAAGATTGTATAAACTTTGTATTTCTCCTTGTTCTGACCTTTTCTCCCCTTCACTTGGCCCCCCAAGGTTGAGGTCTGTCTGTATAGCTCTCTGTGGGACATTTCCACTCTGTTATTTCAGATGAGCATGCAGTTCATTAGAGAATACATTTCTGATCTTTCCCTTCTGACAAACCAATTCCTTTCCCCAAAGTTATGCAACAGTGTTAACATGTTCATAGTTGCTCAAGCTATGAGTCTGATTGCGTTGTGTTCAGTTCCTCCATCTACTTCATGAAAAGCACATCGTGTCAGGCATTTGGTTCTCCTGATTCTGACTCATATCTTCATACTTTGCCTTGTTTTCTCGCCATCAGTAACTCGGCTCTAGCCAGCCTCACCTTTTTCTTCATACTTATGCAGAACTAATCATCTGATTTTATCAAAACCTTCCCTTTCATATTCCATACCTGCTTGAGGATCTCTCGGAGATGAACACTACATGCACGGCTCATGATAAATAAGTTTAACTTTGAAAACTCTGTGACTCTGCCAAATTGGGTTGTGGCTTCCCTCTGCTCTTTCCATTATCAAGGCTCTTCACAGTCCTGCCCAAATTTGCTTCTTTTCTGTCATTTTTTGAACAACCGAGGACTGTCTGGTATGCATTTTTCATTACCTTCTTCTGACCAAATCTTGTATATCCTTGACATCTGTGCATTTTGTTTGCCTTTTCTGTACCCAATAGGTGGGCATCCTCTGGGTTTTTCCCATTACCTTGACCTTCTCCCATCACAATGTTTATCAACAGTTTTCTCTATGTATTCTCCCTTGTTTTCTTAATGGGCTCTAAATTTGAGGACAGAAGTAATTTTGTCACAGACTTGGGTCATCCCAAATGGTATGTTCTGATGTGGAAGCAGTTTCATGAATTTTTTTTTTATAGAAATAGAACAAAGAAACATCATAAATCAACACAATTTCAAGTATATTGGTAGAAACATCAATGTGCAATTACAGAAAAAGAGAAATCTCAGTTATAGTTCTCAGATGCTATCTGATGGCACTCGGCATTTTGGTTGGTGAAAGCTAGGGTTTTGTTAATACATTCCAAAAGGATTATTTTAATATGTTAATCAAAAGATGTTAGTCCAACAGAGGTGGGCAAAGAATGGCTAATTAGAAGAGAAAGAAAGCCCAAGATAAATTATAATTGGGTTCTGAACCTGAAACATTTCAAACTTTCCACCATTACTAAATTTCCAATCAGTTAATCAACCTTGCAGAAGGTTCACAGTTGCATAAATCAGTCTTCTGCTCATTGAAGTCCCCCAAAATGAACCAAACATTCAACCCCCGCACATGCCTACTTGAGTCAGCATGAATAAACTGGACTTCTGGTGTTCTGTATGAAGGGAGAAGCTGCAAGAGTCAGAAACCCCTCCCAACCAATCAATCAGTGACCTGAGTTGTACATGGGGGAGGGACTAGAGAGTGAGGGGAGGAAGCTAGGAGGAGACTAGTTCCTTCACCATCTTGGGCAGCTGGCAATGACTCACTGAGCGCCCTGGGAATGTACAATCTGTGGTATGGCCTCAGTAGAGGAACAACAGCCCCCTCCCTGCTAATTGCTATGTAAGTAAGCCCAAATAAACTCTGGTTTCCCAAACAGAAGCTTGGAGAAATCATATTTCATTCGCTTTGTAGTTCTGGACTTAGGAATAAAGG
This sequence comes from Eospalax fontanierii, assembly GCA_035773235.1. NCBI lineage: Eukaryota > Metazoa > Chordata > Mammalia > Rodentia > Spalacidae > Eospalax > Eospalax fontanierii. The sequence continues at coordinate 67,000,471 of CM069538.1, forward strand.
GTGGGGCTGGACGTTGCTCAAGAACTTTTACAACAACTGGCACAGTTGGCAGAATATGACAAAACTGAGAATGAATTTGGGAAGAGCAAATATTTTCCCAAAAGAAACAAGTGACTGAAAGAAAGCTGGGTGAGGGGAGAGTGCGGGCAGGGGAAGTTTTGGAATGGTTCGTGCAATGGATAGTGAGATGCTTAACTAGGGTGAAGCCACTAAGGCAGATAATCTCTGTTGGAGAAATCCCAGCTTGACAATCCACTTGTAGATGGTATGGGGTGGCATGCCTGCTTGATCAGTGGGCCCCACCGGTATTGAGATGCTTTGAGAACAGTGGAGTGTCTAGGTCCGACTCTATGAGCTCTGTTAGTAGTGCATCAAGGGCAGAAGTTTCAGCAGACAGTGGTGGCAGCCTGGCTACTGCTATGGATGATAAGAAATATGTTCCAAGTAGAGGCAATAGCCTGGAGGGATTAAGGGATGAATTACAGTGCGAGACGGTTATGAGGCTGGCCTCTACAGTACTAGTTTCTGACATTGCTGAAAAATTACATGAACAGGAAAAAGAAGTGGAAGTTTTAATTTGCTGTTTTCTTATGTCTAAGAGGTCAAAAAGGAAAGAAAGCCCAGATTAGACTGATAATACAAGGCTTATCCTGGGATCCCCCACTCAACTGGGAACCCTTGAGAGAAAGCACATAGTGATAAAGAAGGAAGAGACCCAGGAAAAGCTAAAAGTGCCCCTTGGGTTTGATGTTTAATACAAGTGAGGGAGAAGTTCATGTTTCAGCATGCTCATGGAGGCCTTGACAGGCAGGAGACTCTGGCAATCAGAGGGTACTCAGCAGGAGCTGTTGGAACTAGGAAAGACATTCAAACAAACAGTGAAGGAGTCCCTTATCACCTGGCTTGTGAGGATATGGAACACAGGAGCAGATGATATTAGTTTAAGTGCTGCAGAAGCAGAAAAACTGAGCAATATAAACACTCATCCCTCAGTGAGGTATAGGCTGCATAACCTGGGGCAGTACAAGGGGAATCAGTCTCCGATGGATGGACAGGCTTGAATGAGTCATTAGAGACGTTTAGTTATCACCAGTGGAGGTTCCCATGGATGTCAGGAGCTGGAGGACGATAACAGAGGGACAGGCCCTGCTGAGAGACCTGGGTGTGAGGAAAGCCATGCACGGTGCCACATAGACCGGACCAGACGGGACTGTGTTCTTTAAAGATTTCAAGAAGAACTTGATTGAGCAAGGACCTCAAAATTGGTATGGAGTTTTAGTGTTTGTGCTAAGACCCTTAATGGGACTGTATCATTTTAAGGCATCAAAGGCTTTAATAGATTTAAGTGACTTAGACCAGCATGTAAAGTAAGTCTGTAGGAAAATAGAACAACCTAAAAAAGGTATAAAAGAGACAAATGAAAGAGGTCTGCTTGGGTTCCTGGAAGGCAAATGTGGCAAACCTTGTGTCAAGCCCAAGTTCCTAAAGAAGAAATTGACAAAAAGCTAAATTATGTGCTAAAGAGCTTCCTGAAGGCTTTAAAACCTAAGGAACTGTTCACAAAAGGGGTACAAAAGATGAAAACTATCCCAGGGGTGGATAATAACCACCCCCAGGGTAAACAAGGTACATTTCTCTCCGGCAAAAGTCATTTGAGGATTAGGGATGGTTTTCCCAGCCAGGGCCTCTCACAGCACCCGAGTGTGGCCAATGGGGTGACAACAGGTGTGGCCAGAGCCAGGAGTCAGACCCAGGGTCTACCTAGCCTTGGTAAGCAACAAATGTAACAGGGACAAGATGGGGCTTATTCTTTCTTGGCCCTCTGCGGGGCTGGGCAGCTTGAGCCAGCCCTAATGTGTTTGCATATCAAGGATAAAGAAATGCAGAGTGGCTCCATGTAAAAACTCTAGGACACTAAACAGATTCAAGAAGATAACTAAAGGTGGTAAAAAACTAACTAAATTTTTAAGATCTCTTATCCATACCATTGCACCCTACATGGATATGTTGAAAAAACAGTTGATAGAAATGGATAACATCTTACTATGTGGTGTGAGACCTTGTTTATGTTTGAATTAATATATAATGTAAACTTCTGAGTGTTTTACCGATGTGACACCCATTTGAGAGATATCAAGTACACCCGAAGAAACAAGAATGGAGTATAAATTCTGACAGGGTACAAAGACCAGGTATACTTATAAAATTTTGGGAGCATAAAAGATGGGTAGGGCACAAATAATATTCACTATAATTATTGAGAAAAATATACAACAATCTTGGCCTATAGATGCCAGTTTAAAAAATATATATACAACACAAAATTCCAGTACCAGTCCTGGGTTGCCCCTGTATGAACTGTTGTCCAGGGATGCCTTCGAGGGCCCCACCACAATAATGGCCATTGCCACAGATGCACACGGGAAGAAGACAGTAAGACTCTATTGCTGAAGATGTGGCATAATGTGTGTATGGGAATGAGAGATCCAGCTGGGACCAAGCTGGAAACTCCCTGCAAATGAATGACTGTTCTTCATAGTGCTGGAGGGCACTATGCAGATCACTAGGGGATACTGGTCCTGAAATGGTCTGCTTAATGACAGATCCTGTATGCTCCACTATCAGGTACCAAGCAAGATGTTGTTGCTAGTGCTGTAGCGGCTTGTCTAGTATAGGTACAACCAGCAAATTCCCAATTGGATGTAAGGCCCACTCCTCAGGGAGGAACACATATCTGATACTGTAAGAAAGGCCCACTCTCAGTGGGGGGGGCATTTATAGGCCCCAGTGGGGAAGCCACTGCAATTGTTTTGTAAGATAAATTTGGTATACTTACTAAGGTCCCGTCCAAGCATTTCTGTTTACTGCCATAGATTAGGTTGTTATAGCAGTCAGTATTTGTGTGTATGTTAATTCTTTTGTTGTTGTTTTTGTGATTTTATCGTAAAAGAATATTGCTGACAACAAACATAACCCATGCTGCAATGGAAACAACATCATCCTACACCTGTTACTCCCCTTTTAGACTCAGTTACTCTTGCAGAAAAGATGTTGGAAAATGTGTAAGATTCCAGAGGAAAAGTAGAGTGTTGAGTGAATTGGTCCTTTACCCACTCAAAGACCCCCCAGAATGGATCACACATTCAACCACTCTACCTGCCTTCTTGGGTCAGTATGAACAAACTGGACATTTGGTGTTCTGTACAAAGGGAGAAGTTGCAAAAGTCAGCAACCCTTCCCAGCCAACCAGTGACCCGAGTTGTACCTGGGGGAGGGACTTAGGTATGAATGGAGGAAGCTGGGAGGAGACTGGCCCCTTCACCATCTTGGGTGCTGGCAGTGGCTCATTGGGCCCAGGTCCTCATGGAAATGTACAATTTGTGGTATGGCCCCAGTAGAGGAATACCACCCCTTCCCTGCTATTTGCTCTGTAAATAAACCAAAAAAAAAAAAAAAAAAAAACCCCAAAACAAACAAAAAAACCTGTCTGGTTTCCCAAACTGTAATTTGGTGAAATTATTCTTAGTTCCCATTGTAGTTCTGGACTTGGAGATAAAGGGTGGGGCTGGATGCCTCTTGAGCCTCACAGAAAGCATTTTTACAACATTCAGTTTGAAGATGCAGCTTTTTCTTAGGTAACTGTCATTCACAGTCTTATCCAGAAAATAAAATTACATCATGTACTCATCTAGAGTTTACAAGAATAAATCAAATCATATTTCCAACAAGATGAGCCAAATATAACCAAATAAGATCAAATTACTCATTATTTTTTTATCATGTTCTAATCCAATAGTTTGTTAAATCTTGACTATAATTAGTAGGTTCAGTGGTTATAGTTGCAAAATATGAACATGAAATGACTTTGTTATTTTATTTTTTAAGATGATGAAAGAATTGGTTTAGAAAAAACTTTTACTCAAGAGCTTAGTTACTTTATCATACTGTAAACCTAAGCATACTTATTTATAATGTAATATAATTGATATATAGCATACATGATAGACATTACAGTGATTTCTAATTAAGAAACCAAGGATATCACTTAGAAATATTTGGATAAAAGAACAAATATTGGGATGACTCAGTGGTTAAGAGCACTGGCTGCTCTTGCAGAGGACCTGGGTTCAATTCCCAGCATCCACATGTCAGTTAACAATTGTCCATAACTCCAGTTCCAGGGGACCCAACTCCATCTTCTGACCTCTGAAGGCACTGTACGACAGTGATACACTTATCACTTATATACATGCAAACAATACACTCATATACATAAAATAAAAATAATAAACAAAAATATTTTTTAAAGTGCAAATATTTTCTGTAATACTTTTGCATTCTCTGGAAAACTCTGCTTTCCTTCTCTGTCTTCAGTTTTCCTGGCAAGCGCTTTGATGTGGTGAGTCATCTTGACATCCTCTTGTCTTGATTGAGAACCATTGCACTGTTTACAGAAAGTTCTTAGGCTTTGCTTATGTGTGTTCATGAAGTTCATTTTGAAGACTGAGTTTTAATCAGCGCGGGCTTTTAAGGAGGCATCATCTCTCAATTATGCACTGTCAAATACCAGCCCTAATTACTTATTGTCTTCAGCAGCCTTGTCTGTGACCATTGGTTTTCTAACTCTTTGGTTTTTGTGCCTGGGCCCTTAATTGGTCTGAAAAGTAAGAGTTTTATGTTATACATGTTTGTTCAGGAAGTTTAATATTCTGAGGGGTCTGGGCAGGGAGCAGCTCCTGCCTGGTAGGCAGTAAGGACTTCTGGCTGCACCTCGCTTCACCCCCTTTTCTCCACCCAGAACGCTGTAAAAATGGCTGTATAATTTCAGTACTGTGTTGTCAGTTACATGAGCAGAGTCTTTTTCTGGTGATTTCCATTTATGAATAAATCATAAGGCTATGTAGAAACAATAACATGTAAATAAGTACAATTTGTTTTTAAAAAGAAAATAAGGTGTTGCAGAAAAGAAAATTTTAGAAAAACAGGTTGGAGACATGATAAATTTTTCATTGTATTATTTTAGTGGAATCTCTGTAATAACAGAAGTACATATATCCTATGTATAAAGTCACATGGAAGTGAGGTACCTCCAGCCCCTCTGTTACTAACCCTAAACCATTTTCTCGGTCTCTATATCTTATAAAAGCATATAGATAAGATAATTTTCATACTTTATACTTTTTATATGCAAAATACATTAATCCAATCATTTTTAATGCTTACCAAAATTCTATTGCTTCTCTCGAACATATCTTTCAGGTGAGAAGCAAAGGAGTTCTGAGAGGTTAAGTAAAATTCTTCAAGTGCATGTAAATACTTATTAAAGATCTTCTATGTTACCATGCTCAAAAGTATATATAATCTCTGTACCCAAGAAAAATTGATGAGAGAAGATGAAAATAATTGTTGTCTAGACAGGTACAGTAACACCCAAGGGAATTCAAAGTATTAGTAAAGCATGAACAAATGAAGAACAAATCAAGAACTCAGAGAAGTATGTCTTTAGGTCAGGTGGATGAGATCAAAGGCAAGAGAAGGTGTGGCTACAGAGTGGATCTTCTGCTGAATGCTTGACAGCTGAGTAGTTCTGTGTGGAGACCATTAGCTCTAGGTGTTGGCATCAGAAAATGAGAGCGAGGGCTTTAATCCAGATCTATGTCATTTGAAGTCTCTCTTATTTCACTATACCACACTGCATTATACCTTACCCTGAAGACATTTAAGAGAAGAGCCAGGCATCATAAACGTTGAATGTTTTTGAACGTTTCAGAGACTCTTCTTTGGTAATACACTTGACAGCCAATTTGGAATAAAATTTTGAAGTGTTAAATATTCATCTTCAGTATCCAATTCTTCTTTCAAATTCTTTTTCATCTTTCATTCTTCTTTCTTTCCTTTACCAGCTGTGTAATCCTCATGGTTGCATCTCTGACTTATGTAGAATTTATGTTTTGGTCATCGACTCACCAGTCTCCTCCAGTGTTCTACCCAAACAAAACCTTCATTGTCTGAACATTGCCTGACAGACATTCTGACATAACCACGGAAATGAGGCAATGAGATAAGACTGATGTAATAAAAAGCAATAATTTGAAAAGTTCAGATACAGGAAAAAATAATTCTGGGCTAGAAGCAGAGAAAATATGTGCTGTTACACAAATACTCAAATTCTTCTCAAATTCTAATGTTTAGAAGATTTTGCCTTTGTTTCCATCATGTAATACTTTTGTCAACAGGAAATATGGGGTGGCAACTGAGGAAAGACAGTCACTGCTGACTAGTCCCTAGGCAGTCATACGTGCCTCCTCTTAGTCTACTCTCCCTCTCTAGTTGAATGGATTGGCGTAATTTTGGTCATGAATGTGGGAAAGCTGAGAAATCAGATTTAGAAGCAAGACATCTGCTACATCATTTGTTCTAACTCGACTTGAATTGGTGATTAGGAAGTGATCTTAATAATCAGTTCTGGACTGCATGTCAACTGTGGGTCATGCCAGCCCATTCTTTGATAGGCAGGAAGCTGCACACTCATTATTACAATCACAATGAACACTCTTCAGGAGGTTCTGTGTACAGGAGCACAAGTAGTAATGATTAAAACTGTCCATTCTACATTCAAGTTTTATGTCAGTCAGGCTTCTCGCATTTGGGAGTTTGGGCAGATTATTACTCGCATGACATTATTAAGAAATATGGAAGTTCAGAATTTTAGTGATGGCCACTGACGGCCATTTTTAGTCTCACATATTTTCCCTAGATAACATCACAGTGATAAAGATGTGCTTTTAAAATGATTTTTTTTCTATTTTTATTTGTGTGTGTGTGTGTGTGTGTGTGTGTGTGTGTGTGTGTGTGTGTATGCATGCATGTCAAATGCTGGCAGAAAGCAGAAGCCATCAGGTCACCTGGAACAGGTTACAGGCAGTTGTGGACAGTCTGATTTGTGTGTTGGGAACCAAATGCAGGTTCTCTGGAAGAGCAGCAAGTACTTGGAACTTCTGAGCCATCCTCAAGCACCAGGCTGTACCTGTTAATAATCTATAAATTTGTGTTAGTTTTTAACAGAAGCAGAGTGATCAGGCTTTTTGTCTTTTTTTTGCCATAATTTGGAACCAAGAGCAAATTTATCCCATCAGGGATAGAAAAGGTTTATAGAGATTTCAACATTTCCAGCAAAATATTCACAGGGGTTTCTAAAAGCCTCTTTAAGAGGTCAAACAATTCTGGGGAATGCTGGATTTTTTTTAGAAAGATTTTCCAACTCTAAACCTTTCAAAGCTTTTAATATGTTAATTGAGGTTTTAGGTCTCTAAGAATGTTTTAGGATTCTGGGTTTCCAAAGTTCTTGGACAACAAAAATCCTTCCTTCCTTCTCTCTCTTTCTTTCTTTCTTTCTTTCTTTCTTTCTTTCTTTCTTTCTTTCTTTCGTTTTTCTTTCTTTCTTTCTGACTGCATATAGCTCAGCTTGTCCTAAATCTCACCATGTAGCCAAGGATGGCCTTAACTTCGCATCATATCTGGCCATATAACATACAAAACATTTTTTTTATCCAAATACATTATCAGACTACCAGAGTGAATGCACTTTGGTGATTGAAGGGTTAACCATTTACCCAGGCAATCATGTCAAGATTTAATGTTTACTTGCCACTTTTGCAGAGCTGGATCAACCACTGTATGCTTTAATCACTTGGAAACCTTAAACAAACTTTATTTGGAGATAATTTCCTTTCTCTGGAGGTATCTGGGCCCAGATATCTTGGCAACATAATGAAAATGGCTGTATTTGTATGCCATGTATTCTCTCTGCTCTTTACAATGCTCCATCTTCTTTATTGTTTCCTTGGTTCTCACAGCTTCATGTTCCTATTCTTGATTCATTCAGAATATCGAGCCACTCATGGACACCCTCTTTGGGGCATCTTCCCATTTAGTACTTCATGAGGAGCCTAATGCCCCATCCCATGGCATTTGCTTTCACTGAGTTTCAGTTCAGCCCATCCATTAGTTGTCTCCACATACCCAGTGGCCTGCTGTTCATGACTGACGCTCATCTAAAAGAAGTTGGCACTGACAGAGGGCAACAAAAAGTATCTTTATTTAAAATTTAATATTAATGAACAGGTATTTGAAGCTGGGCTTTCAAAGGCTTCTTGGATGGGAAGATTTTTGGTTATCAAAATTTTCTGACTCCCTTAAAATAACAACAAAAAGTTATGATTGAAGAATGTTAGTTTCTTTCATGTTTTCTGTTTAAACATTTATTTATATAAGTCCAGAAACAGTCATTGTAACCAACCAATTTCAAAAGTAATTAAGTAGCTGAGAATGCAAGTGCAAAAGAATGATCTAGGAAGATACCAGTCTCTAAGGTATGCAGCATACATGTTAAACCATAGTATTCTGTTAAAAGTACTAAATACATTTAAGTTAGGTTCAAATATTGAGAGAAAAGTTTGCATACCTTCAGAATGTATGTGCGGTCCTCAAACAAAGTTAACATGAATATGCAAAGGTTTTATACTAAGACATCCATCAAGCTGTAAGCCAATATATCAAGATGACATTCCACTTGGCTCAGAGTTCTAATTTTACTGTCTACCCAGCAAGGTATCCTAAACAAAATTACATGCTGGATGTTCTTTGACTTAATAGTGACATGAAATGTAATAACAGACTCAGTAGGGCCAAAGTAGTTAGTGTCTAAGAATATTACCTTTTTATCATTTTCGCTTTTAACATCCACCAAGGAAACATACAGTGAAATAGTTACACAGTTTGGAAAATTAATGTCTCAAATTTCTTACACTGGAAAGAATTTTATCTTTTGATGGATTGCTTTGCTCTGTTTTGTTTTCAAGAGAGAAATGTGATGAAAGAAAAAACATGACAATTTTAGCGCAGGTTTCTTTTGTTATATATGCGTTTAGGTCCTTTAAAGAAATTAAGCCATGAAATATACAAATTTGAAACCACAGCTTATAGTTTAGGAAGAGTGACATTATAAACAATAAACAATTAGTAATACTGTCATATGTGTGTTATGATTAGTGTTTAAATTTTTTCTTATTAATTGCATTTATCAGGTGCCTTTTCACTATTGAGGACCTTCTTACTGAAGGAACTTATTTGAAGAATTTCAGGGTTTTTGTTTTGTTTGCTTGTGTGGTTTATATTTTGAACCGAGATTTTTAGAGACTATAGTTGGACCGCTGACAGTTTGAGTAATGCATCATATTTCCCAAATCTGCAATGAATTAGCATTTTTAGTTTAGCTAATAAGACGGATACTTGGATATTTGAAACTAAAGTTAGTAAAGTAGGACATACCACAGATTTCTTTCCTTTGTAGGTTTCTTTCTCATTCCATTTTTGATGTGTGCTGAATGCTGATGATCTGGCCCCTGCACTTGGTTGCCGGAGCAACACTGGTCTCTGTCTTCCTGTGCTCAACCCAGTTCCTGGCACAAGGGGGTGGGGTTTCTGTGGAAAGAGTCAGGAACACTGGTGTTCCATCTGAAACATTTTGAGACAAATAGATTTCGTTTCAAATTAGAGCAATAATATTCATACCCTAAACTCATCCTTAGAGGTGAACACATCACAGATAACCAAAGTAAACTTCAAACTGTGTCTGAAAAAGCATGTTTGTGTTCCTGTGAAAACTGCATCCATAAATAATTCTTCATCTTCTTTGCTTCATCCTCCTCCTCGTTTCCCATCTGGTCAGTGAACTATCAGTATAAAGTATAATTAATGTTTTATATGTATACTTCCGTCACCTTGAAGTTCACAAAATATATCCACTTCACTTAATACACACCAGGAAACAGATGAGGCAGGTAGTACAATCTTCATTTGATCATTAGAAACCAACCTAAAGTCTAGAAACCACAGTAGCACAGGTTAATTGTTCCTCAGTCAGTACCACTTTCCTTGTCTGTGCGGAGTAGGTTGCTACCTTGGAGCATGGCTGACCTTCCGTAATGATGCTTTCCAGATGTCTTTACAGCCAAGGGCGGGCAGGAACCTAAAATTCAAGCCAATAAAAATAAGATGGACACGATGAGATGAGGTTTTAAATGTGTTCTCATAATAGTGCTGTCGCACACCTTTCCCTCTTTAGTCTGGTGACTAGAATGTGAGTTTTTGATGAAACATTATAGACTAAGGATTCCATCTTGGGTATGTCAGGGCAACACCATGGAAAGGCACAGCTCCTCAGAACTATGGATCAGACTGTAAATGAGACAGAAAATAATGTGGACCCTTGATCAGAGGTTATCATTTTGTGTCTGTACCAGACAAATCCATCTCATAACTGAAACAGTAAACAGAAGTATGTTTCATCTATTTCTCTAGGAATACCATAGAGTTCCAGCATATATCACAAAGGAGGGTTTGTTGTTACAGTGCTGAGGCTGAGGGTCCAAGCTCAGGTGGTGCCATCATGACACTGGGAGAAGCATGCGGGGTCTCCCTCTGTAGCCCACGCTAGCCTGAAACTCATAATGTAGCCCAGGATGATCTTGAACAGTGCTGGGATTACACTCATGCGCCATCGTACCTGGCTCAAGCTGGCTCTTTTATTTCAACCTGTTTCCCCTAAAACCTTCTGGATCCCACTCCTTTCAGATGGGATCTGAATGCAGTCATGAGTGAGGAGGTGTGTGAACTACCTTCCTTCCACCTGGTCCAGTCGGTTAAGTTTCACCACCTTGCTTGGTGCTACCACACTGAGGAACAAGCTCCTGGCACATGCCCTTTGGATGATAAAGAATAACTACGCCGCAGCAAAATAGTTTAACAGAATCCTTTATTTGTTATGATGTTTTGTACCCACTGATACATAATACCCAATTTTCTGGAAGTTTCTCATACATGAGAGATATACTGTGGAACTGACTCGCATAGTAGGTTTTACTTTTGTATTAACTGAAAATTACATATTTCGTGGCTTTCGAATGAAAGAGTGAGTGCCTTACAGATGTGAGTCGTATCTATAGTTTCTCAGAAATTCATAGCAGATTCCTTTCACATTCATTTCTCTTCCCTCAGAACCTAACATTTAGGACAAAAGGTAGGTTCCTGCTGGTCCTCATTTTGTCTCCTTTTATGTTTATCGTGTCTACTGTATGCTTAGAAAAACAGTAGGGAGAATTTATTGGACTTTCTCTTCTCAGCAGAGAACAAGGAGTAATCAAACATGACTATTTGGGCAGGATTATTGTGATATGAGTATCCGACATCACAGTGCCAACAATTTGCTGGAAGATTTAACTCGACAAATAAAAATGGAATTTTTGTGGGATCAAAGCAGTCACATATTGAACAATCTTTTTAATAATCTCCAAGCCTCCAAGTTTCTTAGTTCAATAGTTTTTCTGGAAACAAAAGCACTTTTTTTCTGATTTAAATATTTTTAACCTAGGAGGAAATGCATGCAGTAGCTTGATAGTTCCTTTGTTTTGCAAGGCTAGATTCTACTTAGGATTTATTTACATTTGTTCTACTTTGGAAATGGATTCAGTAATTGGAAATATGTTTTTGTTGTGTTTCACTAAGGGAATATTCCTTCCTCAGTTGTAAACAGATTTTTATAAGTAAATAAAGAGCATATAGTGTACAAGTGATATTTGTCTTTCTGAGTCTGACTTAATTGGATTAATATGGTATTCTTCAGTTGCATCAATTTTTCCTGAAAATGACTCAATTTCATTCTTTGTCTAAATAGAATCTTATTGTGTATATTACCCAGTTTTTTAGTCCGCTCCTTTGTTGGTGAATGCCCAGGTTGGTTCTATAACTTATCTATTGTGAAGAGCACTGCAATAAACATTGCTGTGCAAGTTCTTCTATGATGTTCTGACTTAGGCTCCTTTGGGTGAGTGAATATCCAGAAGTGAAATATAGATAAGACCCAGTTTTAGTTTCCTGAGGAGACTCCATACTGATTTCTGTAGTGCCTGGACTGATTTGTATCCTCACTGGCAGTGAGTAGTCTACTATTTTAAAAATAAATAAACATTTATTGTAGTCTATATTAATGGAGAGATTCCTGTAGGTCTTCAATCCTTGGTGATTCCTTGTCTTTTTTCTAAAAGTTGTATTCCTTTGGAGGTAAATACATTTTATTTTTCTGTTGTCATATTGAGATTTCCCTTTGCTAATCAATAATCCAGAATATTTAGAACAGACTGAAGGTATTTAAATCATGTAATGTTCACTTATTGGAAGTTAAAACAACCTAAAGAAATGTACAGACAGAAACTAGTTATTACCAATAATAAAAATGTGTCCTTAATTTGAATAAAATTGTAATCATTTTACTGTGATTACTGAGAGTTGGTATAATTCAGATATTTTAAGCAGATTCGGAGATATGTTGATATTGTTATTAAAATATGCACATATAAGTTTAAAATATGTCTTGGCTTCATATTTCTACAATTTATTATTAGTAATTTCATTCTTATTAGATTAAAATTTCATTTAACTTGTAAGTGAATAAAACATAGATTAGGGGGTTTTGGAGAGTTGGCTCAGTGGTTAAGAGCACTGACTGCTTTTGTGGAGGACCCAGATTTGAGACCCAGCACCCACATAGCAGCTAACAACTGCCTATAACTCCAGTTCCAGGGGAGTCAACACTCTCTTCTGACCTCTGTGCTCATTGCACAACATGAGTGCACTTACGTACATGCAAGCAATACACACATAATAAATAATAAATAAATAATAATAAATATATTTTTAAAGCCCTACAGATTTGGAAGCCTCTGATACTATTCCAGATGCAGTTCAAGGTCAGGCAGCTTAAATATCATCCAGAAACCTCTTAGAAACATAAGCTAGACCAGCCCTACTGCAGGTCCCAGGTGCTTGGTCTTCATGGTAAAATTTAGGAAGAACTATTCTAAAAGATTATCCACCAGTCTTCGACATATGTGTGCAATATTGTCTGTTTCTAAATGATTAATTGATATATACACCATTTATCTTTGTTGTCCTATACCAGATTCAATTATGATCTTCATGAACCCTTACGAATTGACTTACATAGCTGGTGCTATATACTAGGAATTTGCTGAGAAAACTGACCATAAATGCGCGCTCTCTCTCTCTCTCTCCCTCTCTCTCTCTCTCTCTCTCTAACACATGGTCACTATGTGAAGTAATGAATATGTTAATGCTTTTCATTTTTGTAACCATTCCATAATACATATGTATACTAAAACATTCTGCTGTATATTTTAGTCAAATATAATTTTTGTTTAAGTATACCTCTGGAAAACTGGAGAAAAAACAAACCTTTGTGAAACAAAAAGACTGAACATGTGAAATTAAGTTCATTACATTAATAAAGTTTGATGGGTCAAATTGTTACCTAACTTGAATCCATTGTTTGTTTACAGAATTTTAGTGCCTCTACCCATAGTTTAACTGCTTTTCATTCCTAAAGAAGGGAAACATTATTCGTGAATAACTTTTGTTATTTTAAAAGATATCTATTAATCATAATAAAATCAAGTATTTCCGAAGTCTGTAAGATGACGTTGTTGCATTATAGTCCTTTCCTCTCAAACTTGAATACCATTCTCTGAACATGATGAATTTTAGTCTTTTGCTTTGTCTTGTTTTCCCCCTTGACTGTAGGGGTCTGATTATTTATTTATCCTGACAAAACTTTAGACATTAAGTTAAAAAAGTGATGCTTTTCTTACATCAACTTCCTTGTCTGCGCTAAATTCTTCATTGTTTCCAGTCCTATGAATAAGGTTTTAAAATATGCTTACTTATGTACTTCCTGCATGAGCAGTGCTGGGAAGCATGTCTTAGCCTGGAAATTACCAGTGTCTTAGACTTTGTCCTTCCCTGTCTTCTGCCTCCCTCCCCAGTATTTAATCTCATTTTATCAGACATTTCGGTTGACAAGATTGTTAAAATTTGAATCATATAGTGAAACCACAACTAGGGCCTGAGAACTTCATGCAGAGTTAGAATAAAGTATTTAAATACTCATAACATGCATCTAAAGACCATAAAATATCTGTAGGTAATGTCAGGAAATGGCTCAGTATATGTTTCCTTTCCACAAGAACAGTGTTATTTGACGCATAATAGTCTCTTTAATAATGTCAGCTAGATCTCTGTTCTTAAGTTCTAAAACTTGCATGAAATCATTCTACATATTGATTGGTTTTATAACTGTATCATTGAATTTTGCCAGTTTTCCTGCAGTTTTGATCTTCATTACAGACTCAGCATTTTCAACTCATTATTACAGATTAGTTTACAAGGCTGGCTCCTTTTCCTCATCCAACATTGATTCTTTCGGAGCTGTTTCTTGCTCTATCTTTTGCTTATAAGCTAGACAACCACTCTGGGGATTTCCTGAGTTCTCCAGGGCCTCTCTTTGGTTTCAGTCCTCCCTTCTCCCCTCTGCCTCCCTCCCCCTTCCTTTTCCCTCCCCCTCTGCTCCCTGTCCCCTGGTTCCCTTCTCTCTCTTTCTGTCTTTATTTGCTGTAGATTTTTATATAATTAAAAAAATTGTTTATAAACAATATACTTTGGGAGCTTGTCAATACTTTTTTAGTCCATCTTTACAGTCAACTGCTACCTAGCTTATTGTAGCTTTTAATATAATTCTAACTTGCATAGAATTTTCTTCTCAGAATAATGAAAGCATTTCTTCATTGTGTTTTCAGAAATATTTGCTGCCACTTTAAAACTGAATTCTCATTAGTTGACCCATTTGATGCCTCTTTGTTTATTTGTTTGAGACAAGGTCTCCCTAGCAGCCCAGCTGGCACAGAACTTGCTATGTAGAGAAGGCTGGCCTTGATTTCACAGAGGTCCACATGCCTGTGCCTCCTGGTAGTCGTGAGTAAAGGTGTGAGCCACAATGCCCAGCATGAAATATTCTTACAGCTTTGTAGTGATCTGTATTTCTTGTCCATGTACATGCTTGTTCAGAGGTATTTGAATTTGTGTTGACTTTTCAATTCCCATCACACAAAACAAAGTTCTTTTTATAATTTTTGTGTTTGAATGGGTTTATAACCTCAAAACATTTATTTTTACAAAGTTTCATCTACTGTTTTTTATTATTATTATTTTATGTGTATGAGTGTATTGCCTGCATATACAAGTGCAAGTGCACCCTTGTCATGCAGTGCCTGCAGAGATCAGAAGAGGGCATCAGATCCCCTGGAACTGGAGTTACAGACAGTGGTTATCTGCCATGTAAGTGGTGAGGACAGAACCCAGGTCCTCTGCAAGAGCAGCCGGTACTCTTTACTAATGGACTCTCTCTCCAGCCCCTCATCTATTGTTTTTAAAAGCATTTTCTTTCTGTCCATGCACTCTGTTTTCTCTCTAGGATTCCTGAATGGGCTCTTTGGAGTATTCTCTGTTTCTTTTAACTCCTTTATTGCTATGTTGGGCAGAATTCCAAGGTGGCCAATATGGTGCCTGTTATCCTTGGGTTCATGTCATAGTAATTCCTTTTCTTGAATGTGGTGAATGAGCCCTGTGAATAGATTGGGTCATCACTCCTTTGATTAGGTTACCTTACAAGGCAATGGTGGGATGGTAACCTTTAATGATTTACACTATACATAAACCTCTTTCCTTGCATACTGGAGAGATGGAGGGAAGGATGATTAGAATGTGAGAGAAACCCCTAGAAGCTGGGGGTTGTCCAGATCCACAGCCAATAGATAACTAGAAAACTGGGGTTAAGGTCCCATAAGCGACTAGATCTGCCAACAACTTGCATGAACTTTGAAGAGTACCAAGTCAAGACAGGAAGGAAGCCCAGCCTCAGACTTTATTTCACACTTGAAAGATCCCAAGTTGAGAAACCAGAAATAGTGCCAGAAATTCTGATCTTCAGTAACTGTTTTCCAGTCCCATAGCCATTTGCTTTTGTAAGAAATCAGTGATTTGCAATCATGAATAGCTCCTTGCTATATGATTTTCTTCTCCCTTTTTGTACAGATTCTTTTCTAAAGGCAGGGGATCCTTCTTAATCTCCTGTAGCATACTGCAGTTGCTTAAACTTTGCCCACTGCCCTTAATTATCCCCCTTCAAGGACTGGCTGGATACTTCCCTTTCATGTTATTCATCTCCTTAGATACTTGGCATTACCTGGTTCTCAGGTCATGCTTTCAACAGGAGTAAGTTGTTAATGAAAGTTTTCTTTGCTGTTGTAGAAGTGCCTTATCTGGAAATGTTAAAAGGTCTCTTCTTGGTCTCTCCTGAGTGACAGTTCTGAAAGGAAATCCTGTGTAAGGGCAGCAGACTCTGTTGGTGAATTAACACTGTCCTTACAGGAAGGGCACAGTGCGCAGACACCCTCTTACTGTTGGAACTTGTATCGCCTAAATGAGAGCAGCTGTACTTCCGGCTGCCCGGCCCACAGTTAAGAAGTGACTTCCCATATCAGTTTATCTAATCTGGATAATCCTTTTCAGATGTGCCTGGATTCTTGTCTCCGAGGTGATTCCCTATCCTGTCCAGTTGACAACACTAAACATCCCAATAGAAATGAAGGGCATGGAAAAGAGAGATTTGTCTGGAATGGAACCCAGGATAAACAGAGGCAAGAAGTAGACTAAGTTTGAGTCCCACAAACCTACCTTAGGCCCTGGGTCCAACTAGGCTAGGAGAGATAAATTGCCAGAATATTTTTTCAAAAAAGGAATTAGAGTGCTTGCACTCTCTCCCTTCTTAAGATCATTTGGGATGGGTCTCTGTTGTAGAGCCTGAAGAATCCTGAAAAAATATTTAGCAGACTTCAGGTAACACAAAAAGCCCAAATGCATATCTTCCTTTAAAAGGCTACACATTACATTGTTGTTTTACCATAGTGGCTATGATCTATATTATTCCTAAGCATTAAGTTAAGAAGCATCATCAAATCTGCACATGTTCATGTTTCTCAGTCCTTTTAAGACCAAAGTGTAAGCAGGGGTGAGATATTGGATCATGGTGTTTAGCTAGTGTTTAGTCCTTTTACTGTATCTCTCTCCAAGGACCATCTGTGATCTTTAGGAAGGAGAAGGTAATACTGCTTCCGTAAATGTCACTCTTTTCCAAGTCGGACCTGAATTCACTTTCTTAACAGGGAGGAATGTAATTAAAGGCATTGTCACCCTGAAGGAAATAAAAAGGGGAGCACACTCCAAAGCGCCCCCAAAGATTTTCTATTACAGTTTAAATGTTAGTGCCATTTCTTCTGCCTTCATCATTTTTGTGTTAATGCCCTACGTCTGTTTCTTTTGTCTTCCTCAGCACTCTGGTAGCATTTTTACATATTCATATCAAAAGACTACTTCCCTTTTTAGGGATGGCTGCTCAGTCATTTAGGAATCAAATTATGCATCTATTGCTAAGGTGGTTTTAAACTGTGTCTGCTATTATTGTGCTCAAGAACTTTAAAAGGGTGTCTAACTTAGCAGGGAAGATTTATTACTATTTTAGTTGATTTGTATGCATACTATTGAAGTATTATTGTATTGTTTTCTTTTGAAAAAATTTTGAGACAGAGTTTTATATAGTGCAGGCTGGAACCGAACTTCTGATCCTCTGCCTTTACCTCCCACAAATAAATGTCCTTTACCTCCCACTATGTAAATGTCCTTTAATATTGTCATATTAATATTTATAATTTACATGTTCAATTGCATAAATATACGCCATTCTGGAATAAGATTTTCATCATGATTGGCCAGTGAGGAGCCTGTCACGCTACACACACTGGACTGCCTTCTATCTAGAATATCTCCAGCAGACATCACGCACATGGTGAATCACAAACACCAACCTCATCCTGGATTTTCTGTTTTTCCTCAGGTGTCACTTTAAAAGAGTTTAATGTCACACTGCCTATGGTAAGTAAGTATCATAAAATTGCAGAGACAATATCATGGCTTCTTTGATAACATAAATGAATCAGATTTTCATTGTCTCTTTCCTCAGTCAACTAGTTGTACTTTTAAAAATTTTTAATGACTAGAGTATATCTGATTTTTGTATAAAATCAAAGATAAACTATGTTTTAATATGTCTATTTTTATATTTACTTATTACTGGGCTTCTTTTTCGTTCTTAAGGGAAATAAAAGTTCAGATAGACTCAGAGTGGGGTAGGTGCAGTGACAGATGAGCCTAAACAGAAGATTGCATACCACCAAGGTCTTCTGTTTAATCCTTACAATCTTTGCTCTCTTGCTATGAAGACTTTGTTTCAGTATAAGAAGGAACTTACCAGACAGGTACAAAAGCAAAGCCTTGCCTCTCTTTCAGCCCTAGCGTCCTTCACCACCATTTGATGAGTCATACATTCTTTTTGTGATATTAAGTGTACTTTTCCTTTCTTTTTCTTCTTTTAAATATATTCATATTTGAGGTTATGTTAAAGTTCATCTTCCCTACATACAGGTGTCTTGTGTGTGTGCATAAGTATACTCTTGTGTGTGTGGGGTGTGGTGTTGTGTGTATGTTTGCAGACATTCGTTCACGTGATTGTGGGTGGTTGTAGTTGACATCTGGTTTCTACTTCTATTTCGCTCCCCCTCTACTTTTTCTGTTTGTTTAGTGTTTGAGACAGGGTCTCTCACTGAACCTGAGGCCTATTGGCCAATGGGTTTCAGAGTTTTGACTGTCTCAATCCTCCTCCCGCTGGCTGTGGTCATAGGCATGTGCCACCATTTCAGACTCTTTACATGGGTTCTAGGAATCCAAATTCAGGTCCTTGCCTGGAAAATGCTTTATAGAGTGAACCTTCATCCCAGTTTATATACAGGTATCTTGATCTTTGAAGCCAATATGGATCTTGGCTTCTTTGAATCATCCAGTTTAGGATGTTGATTTAAGAAAGATAGAGAAGTGCTTACTCAGCACTTAGCAAACCATGTATCACAGCATATGATCTTGAGATGTTTTGATTTCAAAGAAATTTAATCAAACTTTGTGGATTTATAGAACTAGAGGGGAAATAAGCCTCTGATAGTTTTCTTGCAACAGTGGAAATAAAAATTTGAGTTTAGTAAACATTTTATTCCTTTTGGCCTCTGGGACTGCTAACAAGGGGACCTTCCACCCACCACATCTCAGTGCCTAAATGCACTTCTAAACATCTGTTCCAGCTCACACCTTAGCCCAACAGCCATTCTTGGTTCCTGATAATTAGAAACATGAAGTCTTTGTCCCTCACTCTGGTTTAAAACCAGACTGAAAAATGTTGGTGTTAAATTCCAGTATTTATAGTAAAGCATTAAAGTATTCTTATTACATAAACATTAGACAGGCACGAACATGACCCAGACTAAAATTTTCATGCTCTGAGAAGTATTTGATTTCCTTGCACATTTATAAAAGTTAATTTTATGTCACAGTGGTAGCTCTCAAATATAATTCGAAATGTTTGAAGTTGTATTCATAATAGCTGTAGGTCTGATATATATGAAAAATCAGTAGGACATCACAAATATGTTATTTTTAATCAATATAACAGATAATCATATTTATGAGGCTTAATCAAAAAGTGGGAAGATGGGATAAAAATTGAAATAATGGCATGTAAGGAAGTTTTTCAAATCATGTTTTCTGTGAAGGTGAATCTTGATTGCTATCTTAATGGGATCTAGAATAACATAGTATATAATCTGGGCATGTCTGTGGGGGAGTTCATAGATTAGTTTAACTGAAATGGTTAGGGTAACTTATGTGTGGGCAGCACCACCCATGGTTCTGAGGCCTGGACTGAACAGAATACGGTAGGAGAACGCAAGGGAGTAACCAGAATTGATTACTCTGCTTCCAGAGAATGTGCTGCCTGTGATCAGCCTCATGCTCCTGCTGCCATGAAATGTCCTTGCCATCTTGAATGGTGCTTTTAGACTATGAGTCAAAGCAAACTCTTCCTTCCTTAAGTTTCTTTTATTAGGATTTTGTCATAGCAATGAGAAAATCAAGAATACATTTTCTATCTTGGTCACAATGTCGGGACAGGCACAGACTCTGTATTACAATTAATTTGCTGAAGACCAACTTACAGCCATGGTGATGCATCTGGTACAGTGACGTCATGTCAGGCCTGTTTGAGGAAAGCATGGCTACTAGAAGCCACCTGGCTGACATTCGTTTAACTTTCTTACACCTGCACAGAAGATAAAGAAGAAATGCATTAAAATGCAAGAAGCTAGCACAATTAATATTCAGAAAATTATAACTAAGATCACCATACCCTAACAGCTGAGTGTTCTGGGAGAAGGGAAGAAACTGATTGTCCATAGTCCTCCAAACAGTTATTTTTATTTGCTTTATCCTGGTCTTATGCAAGGCTTTGGATGAAATTCTTTTTGACATGTTTAAGAGCCCAGTGATATAAAATATTGACGAGCATTTACTGCTTGGACAAGTCAACAAACTGTGGCTGTTTTCATTGTTCCTTGTTGCCTAAGTGAATTGTAGCTGATAAAATAGTAAGTCACTTTAGAGACCTTTTCTGAAACATGAAGCATCTCCAGTTGAATCCGCCTGTCACAATAATATTTTATGGCAGTCTTGAAAACTATTTCTTTAGGAAAAAGTATGCATAAAGACATATCATGATTCCCACACATACTTATTTTCATCCATACATGCTCACATGAAAATATACATATATATATATAGATGCCCCTCAGAACAACCATTTGATGGCTTGCCTTTTAAGGATGACTATTATTGAAAGTCATTGTGTTTATTTTTTAGTCTTCAAAGGGAAAAACTCTCTAAAAAGTGATTTTTCTCTTAATGATAATGCAAATTATCTCCCTTCAGATTTAAGCTAAAACCAACACATTCTGCCAGTGATTTTGCTGCATTTTATCAAATTGATTGCTTCTGCTTCTTTTTCCTCAACTGATGACAAAAAGCATGTTTTAACAAAAGCATTCAAAGCAAAATCAGACCTTGCAGGCAAAGGAACACCATTAAATTAATGGCTGAAGCCTTTCTAGGCACTACAGGATCCAGACAATGACGGGTTTTTACATTGATATCATTGTTTAAAGATTAAGATGATCATATTTTCTTCTGTGGTGTATTATGTATGCAGACAAAATAACCATTACTACTATAATAATACCCAAAGCACTGAAATGGTTTTGGTACTAGGCAGTTGGTAGACAGGAATAATTTTAAAAAATTTATTTAAGATATTTTTTATTTATGTGCATGTGTGTGCCTGCATGAGTTTATGTGTACAGTGTGTGTACAGGTACCCATGAAAGTGAGAGAGCATCTAGTCCATTGGAATTGGGGTTACAGATGATTATGATCATGTGATGTGCATGCTGGGAACAGAACTCAGGTCAGCAGTAAGCACTCTTGACCTCTGAGCCATTTCTCTAGCCACATCCTGGAAAGGTTTTTAAGATTCTAATGGAGAAAGTCTGAGTTGCTTTACACAGGATTAATAGAAATACTGACTTCAAGGGTGCTTTCAGTGATGCCTCCAATAGAAATGGAGAACATGACATAAGAAAGGCATTGTGTGACTCTGTTCCTGGGGAGATGTGGCATTTACTCACTGCAGACAGGGCACCAGTCAAAGTCTAAAGTAAGGAAGTTTACCACCGAAGTCTAACTTGATGAACCTATGAGTCTTTTGGGGGTTACCTGTAGAAGTAAGGGTGAAAGGTTGCAGTAGCAGAAGTGGCTTCAAAGACTGCGGCACCACTAAAAGTCCACTCCAGCCTGGGTGACAGCTGGGAACCTGGAGGACAATGCACAGCTTGCAGGCATCTCAACAGGTAGGAAAGCATCCCTTCCAGGCATCTTGGCTTGTCTGAGCCTCCTCTAACACCTTAGCTCGCCTGAGCATCTTCTAGGCAACTTTGCTGTCCTAAGAGGGCCTCTTGGCACCCCTCACCGCTGGTATATGCTTTGGGAGAGAGGGAGTCCCTGCTCAGTTTCAGGGACTTCCTGAAGCTACTGAGTAGTTTAACTGGCTGAACTTACCCAATTTCCCTGAGGGATAGACTGTCACACACCTTCTCACACACCTTAGAACATCATCTGTCTATAACCAACTTCCTCTCAAGATAGAATGCCTTATCTAGGAGGAAATCGCTACACAGTCAACGGCCTGGAAAGGAGATCCATGTTGTCAGTTAGTGACAGAAAAATTTCTCTCATAGTTATGTCAAAAGAAGAGCACTTCATAATGCTCTTGGTAATTTAACTAGGGAGAGGTAAAACATGAATAAAAGGCATTAGAGGAGCCTCTTCTTTTTGGTGTGTATAAGTCAACTGAGAGGAAGTAACAGAAGACCTATTGAGTAAAAAGAAACCAGGGCTTGATGATTTTGAGAAATTTTAGCCTCTGAGGGAAGACTACATAATTCATTTATGACTTCTGACCACAGTCACCAATCATCAAAAGAAAGGCCTACTCTTCTTTACCTATTGGAATGTATATGTTTAAAATCACAAAGACATATTATGCCCAGAGTTTGTCTGTAAAGAAGTCAATATAATGAAGGCAGAGTTGGAAAATTTGGAGTTAATAAAATACTTAAACCTCACAAGCAGCCACTGCTATTATATCTCTGCATCTGTGAAGAAGTACATGTGTCTTATTGTGTCTACACTGCTGAAAATTTGTGACGGTTCATCTTCAGTGTCAACTCAACTGAATTTAGGATCACTATGGAAACATACATCTGGATGTTTCCATGAGATTGTTTCCAGAAAAGTTTATCTACAGAGGGAAGACCCATTCTGATCGTCAACAGCACCAGCAGTGGGCCAGGCTCCCATACTGAATAAAAGGGAGAAAGCGAGCTGCAAACCAGTGTTCGTCTCCCTCTGCTTCCGGACTACAGGTTCGGTTGCCCAGCTGCCCAATGCTAAGAGTTCTCTGCCATGTTGGACTGTGCCCTGGAACTGTGGGTGAAAAAAAGAGACTTCCATAAGTTGCTTTGTGAGATATTTTGTCACACCAACAAGAAAAATATCTAACTGCCACGCAAAATTTAATTTAGGGAAATGAAAGTAAAAACAAAAATAGAAAAGAGAAAAAGAAAACCCCAAAGATACTCTTAAGAAGTAAATAATAATTTCTCTCTCTCTCTCTCTCTCTCTCTCTATATATATATATGATTATGTATATTATATATATTATATTTATAGCCTGGAAATTTTGACCCAACAAAGTATATCTGGAAATACAAAAAATAACCTCAGTCCCTTTAGTGAGAGAGTGGAAAAAAATGAATTAAGAGTAGATAAATTCTTGTGATATGCTCAATATTCTAAACTTTTGAGCATTTAAAGGCCAAGGAATGTTATAGAACATGGTAACTGCATCCCATGAGTGGCGGGTCTTGGTCTTATATTCCAAAGCTATAGTAGGCTGATCAGAGGCGCACCTCTCATTTCCTCTTTTTATAACTTTTGTCTTTCTCAGTCTTCAGTATTGACATCGATTGTGTTCTAACATAAATAAGTCCAAGCTGGGGTCAGTAGGATTAATACTGCATTTTAATAGACAGTGACTTTCCCATAATAAGACTGAAAACAGGGCAATATGGACCCTTTTGTGCTAAAAGTTAGGGAAAATGAATGTTTTCATGTTTCTTGATCAATATAAATTTATCTCCTTGAAAATATCCTCTTTTGAACTCAAATTTAACTTTCAAAACCACCTTGCACTCCCCCCCCAACCAGATGTTACTCAAGTGGCAGCTGATAATACTCAGGAGTAGTGCAAGGACATGTCATCAGATAGTGACACAGGCATTGTATGGGGAGGATGTAACTGTGTGCACACTAAGTACAGGCCCCTGGCCCAGGCTTCCCACTAGTTTGTGTTCTGTCTTGTTCTAGGAAGGTGTTAGTCATCACATCATGATTTCTTATGCGAAAATGTGAATGAAAACCATTCCTGTTGTAGAAGAATAACAGGGAATCTTACTGTGCTTAATCTACAGTATTTCTTCTTTTATTCTGCCCACACTAGGACACTTCAAGTCTATTAGATTTTCTTTAAAGAAATAGGGATTGATTGTGAAAATAGATACTGCAAAGCTAATTACCATGTAGGACTCAATGAGTGTTTACAATTTTAAAATATTAGTTTTATTTGAAATGTCATATGTATTGTTTAGGAAGAAAAATTTAAGAAGAAGCCCACAAAAGACTATTTTATTATAGTGTCTTTAACAAAACCATGATTTTTTTCTTTCACATTATTTTGTGAAAGATTTCTAATACCCTTTGTATTTAATAACGTACTGTATTTTTATTCTAAACTGTAGCTTTTTTTACCTTAATAAGGAAAATTAAAGGAAAAAAAGTACAAGGAAAGTCATTATCCTAGGCTCCAGTCAATACTGTCATTGCTATTCAAAGGGAAAAAATAATCAGATGTTAGCTTGCAGCCAAGGAAACTGTTTTATTTATAATGGGTGCAAACAAAACCCAAAGGCTGGTAATGTATTAAGGCCTGAATGAGGCACACAGAGAGAAAAATAAGATCATTCTTATTAGTTTCCTTTTACTTTCACTTGACACATTCAAATCTATATTTTAAAATGGTCTCAGGTAATATACAGATATATAATAATTTATTGTCCATTCATCACTCAGTGTATTGATAAAGTACGTTGAATTTTCCAGCCTGAAAAAGAGTCATCTTGTTCATGATATGCTAAATGTTCGACGTTACTGACCAAAATTTGAATGGGACTATTTCCAGGCTCTGAAAATAATGTAGCCTCATTACTTTGTTTCTTAATGCTTCTGCTTAATGAATCAATATGAGTATATAATACACTTTGTATGTTAGATTATGATGCTGCAACATGTATCAAAGTGCAGGTGAATTTTAGTTCCAGTTAAAATAATTCAGGGTACAGTATTTCAGTCTTTCTTTCAAAATTAATTCTTATTAGTTACTGTAAAACTATTAAACAAATTGGACTTAAATTCTGAGCATTTGTAGTATAGAATCTTTAAGCTGAAATACGAACCGTTAATCTAAAAGCCACTAGTTTTTCTTCCTATTGTCAACTTCCTGATCATTTCAATTCTAGTCCTCATTCATGATTCGTGCACTCAATGAAAACCATGTCTTCCAGTCCTGCTTTCATAAAGTGCATTTCTTAAAAGAAGAAACAGTGCTATGCATAACTTTTGAAGAGAAGACACAATGATGTTACTCATCAGGATGTTGCTGGAGAAACTGAGGCTTGAATAGCTTAAGCAAGTACTTATGACTAATAAAAGAAATGGATATCACTTATTCTCAGATAAATCTTGATAGAAAATTTTGTGCCCAATCTGTTAGACACTCACTGTGATTGGGGTGCACATGTGTTTTCTGAGTGTTTATAAATGTGGTTTCCTTTATGTCTCCATTGATTGAAACTTTTAAATTTGAGGAAATTTTAGTCCATTGAATGAGTACCAATCTGAATAAAATGTATGAGATCTACATGAGGCTAAATACAACATTCTAATGAAAGTAATCAAGGAATTGGAGGCCAGGAATTATAGTTCATTGGTAAAATGAGAAATTCTGTATCAGAATCAACAGCGACAAACCAAAGTGCTTGAGAGGTGGCTCTGCAGTTAAGAGCACGGATGATCTTGCAGAGGACCTGGATTCAGTTCCCAGCACCCACACGAGGGCTTACTACCCTCTGTAAGTCTAGTTCCTGGGAATCCAGTGCCCTTCTCTGACCATGTGCAATGCATGGCATTTGTGTCCTTACATCCATGCAGGCAATACACTCATATACATAAAATAAAAATAATACATAAAATATTTTTTAAAAACTAGGAGTACAACTCTGGAAGAACAATACCAGAGGTTGACTTCTGGTCTCTACACTCACGCACGTGTGTACCTGCACATACATGAATGCACATCAGGAAATAAAAGAACTAAAATTGCAGAGGTGTTTTATGTTCATGGATGGGAAGATTCAGCATTGTGATAGTGTCATTTCTATTCAGCTTCATCTACAGATTTAATGCAGCTCCAATCCTGATTCCAGCAAGTAAATTTTTGGAGAGTGACACAATAATTGCGGTGTTGCTATAGAAAGGGATAAGATCAGGAAGATTCAACTCAATCTGAGAACGGGAGAACTAGTACTGTTCTATTCACAACTTGCTATAAAGCTACAGTAATAAGCGATTTGCTGTTGGCAAAAGATGGATGGGTGAATGGTAGAGACTAGAGAACCTCAAATGGACTGACATGAATGTAATAAATTACCAGTAAAGAAGCAAAGGGTGCAATGGGAGAAACTACATCTCAGAGACAACATTGTGAAAACCAGACATCTGTGCAAGCAAAGTGATTCTAAGCACAAATCTTATATCTTCAGAAAAATTAACACTAATAGATCATGAAGTTGAATGTAAAATGCAAATGCATAAACTATTTTTTAAAATAAATTGTATTATTTTTATTTTATGTGTATGACTGACTATATTGTCTGCATGTATGTAAATGCACTTGTGTTGTTCAATGCCAACAGCAATCAGAAGAGGGTGGGGGATCCTCTGGGAACTGCAGTTATGGACGGTTGTTAGCCACCATGTTTGGACACTGGGAACTAAACTCTAGTCCTCTGAAAGAACAGTCAGTGCCCTTAAGCTCTGAGCCATCTCTTCAGACCTGCAAAAAATATTTTTTATTATGTTTTAAAAAATATAGTGGTAACTTACATTTGTACCATGCAAAAAATCATTCCATTTTTATTGTCCATTAAGTAAAGTGATTTTGAAACTGTGTAAACACTTGTGAAAATATGCTATTTCATTCTTTGACAATTTCATTCATGTCTATAATGTATATATATTATACATAGCCACATTACCCATTTTCCTTCTCTCTAGTCCTGCTGAACTTCTTTTTTATTAGTTGTATAATCTCTTGGTCATTGCTCCAGTAATGAACTCTGCACCTATGACCATGCAAGCAACTCTTGTTAAATTCAATGCACCACTCACACAAAAGTGAGATGGAGGTAAGAGCTCCCATATTGGAAAGAAGAAAGGGGAGCTGAAGAAGTAGCTTGGGTTGTGAATAATTTTCTTTTCATGCCCAAGTTCTACAATGAAATTATTTGACTCTTCCACTCTATTGCCAGTGTTTATAGCAAAAATTTTGAATTTTTAATGGAAATTTGCTCACAGGAAGTGAGCCAAGTACCAGCAGAGAGTTGAAGGCAATCAGGCATTTTCCCTTTATTGTGTTTTGTAGCCAGAAGGTCCTGTTGCGGGATATTGTGATCTGTAGAGTAGGTAGTGAAGACAGTGTTTCGCTAGAGAGCTTAACTGAATATCAATGGACTACTGAACTTGACTCACTTCTCAAATCTTCCCTATATTACAAGTATCTCTCTCATTTCAGTGTTGTGAAAGATCTGACTCAGAGTTCAGCTATATGGCTCAAGTTTATGTAACCAGCCAACAAAAGAAGCTGAGTTTGGGTCCAGTACCATCCAACTCCATCTGCCCTAACTTTACAAAAGATCTACAGATTGAATACAATACAGTTGTCTTGTAGTGCTTTTTCTAAGGTTACAGTAGATCTAAGGGAGAGATTTCCAAACTTCTCTGGAGAGTCATGTAGCTTCCATGATGAATATCCCAAGTGAAATAATATATTTTTAAGCAAATATTAAACATTTCATTTGTGGCATGTTGATGGTACTTTTGAGAAATTTGCAAAAGAAATGAATTCTGATGCATGTAATCTGAAGTTATTCTTCTGGTATATGGTGAGTAATTGACAACCCATGAAAGGAATTATTAAACATGAGAAGAATGCTTCCTGAATGGACCTCACATAATCTCAGAGTTCAGCTTCAACATGGTGCCAAATGAAAACCTAGCACTGGGTCAGACGGAAGTAAAAGAGAGGGCATTTATGAGTTGCAGAGACCCAAGGGTTGGCAAGATTGCTTGTGCCACACAATTTACCATTTAATTGCAGACAAATGCTCTTCCATCATTGTATTGCTAGTGATGTGCTTGGAAATTACAAAACTGACTATGCCCAAGTGTTTTCAGAAGGAATATTATATCCAGGTAAGGTACCACAGCCAGAGAGAAATAGAGTGAAAGGAAGCATGTGATTAAGCCTGACTAAAACTGCTTTGATACAGTGGATTAGCAGTGTCTAACAGAGCCATCCAGCTGAGGGCTCAAGCCCTCTCTTTGCTCTGGGTCTTAGGGACACTTTGAGCCCGTGTCTTTGTGCCGGGTGAGTCCAGGTTAGAGCTAGTTAGCATTCCAGATAACCTACATGTCTTAGATTATACATAAATTAAATGCTGACTGAGTAGATTCCTAGGAGACTACTGATGAAGAAATACATGTGTATACTCAGTATGTTTATTGATTTAAAGTCTTACTTTCCAGAGGTAACAGGGCAAAAGATACTTTGAAAGTCAAGATTTCTACCCCAACATATTATTCATGCTATATAAAACCCCAAATAGGAAAATCCTTAACCTCTGTCTTATGTTTTACAATAGGCATTTGTCATAATTGTTATTTATGTTTAAAATACTGTTGCTGCAAATTATATGTTTAAGTTTTCTTGTATTCTGCTAAATTCTGTGCCTCTCAATGTCTCAAATAATATTATGTCTCTTTTTTCCCAGACACCTACCATGGCTCTTGATATACAATGATTATTCGATACATTTTCCTGAAATGTATCATATATGCGCATTTATGAATATATATTTATATATGCCTTCTATAAACTTACTGGGAATGTATATAGGAGCTATCACAATGAGATCTATTTGATAGGTTGATCACCATTTTAAGGGTAGGCTATGTGAAGAGTCAGATAATTGCAGCTTCAGTTTTAAATTAGATGGTTTTATTTTTGAGACAGAGTCTCGTGTAACTCAGGCTGATCTTAAATTCATGACATATTTGTGGATGACCTTGAACTCTTGATCCTCCGCTTCTACTTCCCAAGTGCAGGGATTACAAGCATGTGCCACCAGGGCCACTTAATTTTAGGTGAACTATAGGTGAGATTTTAGGTGAAAATTCTTCTATCATTTGTTGACTGTGGATTTTTGGGTTAGTTACCTCATCTCAGAGGTTTGTTTCTTATCCATAACCTAGAGTAAAACAAGGCCAGCCTTGTAGGGAGGTGTGACATAACTATATAATTAATAGGTATAAAGTTTGAGTGTATATTCTGTCGTTAATTATAGATTTAGGAAAACAGACATCAAACTCTCATAGACCAGAGGAGTTAGGTATCTGCACATCTTCTGGTATGATTGCTGTACCTTCTCTTTTCTGACTCCAGAGAGCTCATTCCACATTTTCTAAACTTCTTCTTAAGAACACATGATACAAAAAATAAAAGTTGGTCTACTAATGATTTAACTATGTTTTCAGTGGAAAATGAAGAAGAGAATAATACCAGGCTGGGCATTGCACACCTGTAATAGCTTCCCTCAGGAGGATGGGATGAGAGGATAGAGAATTCCAGGCCCACCCGGGCTACACAGAGAGACTCTGTGGTAAAAAGTACCCAGAAATATAGTCGACAAACAAAAATAGCTGCACACACAGTTTCAAAAGAAAGACAGAATAGAAACAAACTAGGACACTGTTTAATCGTTTGCCTTTTGCAGTTGGTATTTTTTCTCTCTCTCTTTTTTTCCAGCTAGGATAGCTGTGGCCCTTTCTTTTCTTTTTCTGTTCCTGCAGCTTCAGTTTTCCCAATGAACGTTATTCCACTATTCCTTCTTTCTAAGCATATTTCAAATTGTTGGATTTACAGGATGTAAAACTGAAAATCTTAGCCAAATAAACTAGATCATCTAACATTCTACCTGAGACTGTTCAATCAGTAGTAGAGAGTGAGAGAGAAAAAAAGAGAATAAGAATATGTCTGTAGAAAAATGTATAAATTCTATTATCACAAACAATTATGTCAGCTCTAGAAGTGGGTGCTGGGGCTGAAATAATGCCCCACAACTGTAAGGCACAGTGGTTTATCACAGAGAAGCTGGCTTTGTTTGTGGGTGAAGGCAAGTTGGAGGTGGGGAACTTGAAGCAAGCCAGCAGGTTGTTAGTTTTGTGATTGAATTGCCTCAATTCAAATTCAAGATCGCCACTTTCTAATTTTGTGACCTCTATTAGCTTGGATATGATTGGCTTTTCTAACCTATAGAAGTAATCATTTAGCACTCTAATATCAGGGTCCTGTAGTTAAATAACAGTAGAATAATGATGGTACTGAGCTCATAGAAATGAGATTGCTAAATGAGATCTTCAAGAAATGTTTAATGCATAACTTACACACAATAGTGCTTGAATGCTACCTCATAATTCTTATTAGAGAATCTAACATATTTTAACCTTTTTCTATGATTCCGATATTTCTGTACTTTCATTATTCGTTGCTTAGGTCTGATTGTAGGCAGAAACTGCTTTATCTTTAAATAATTCCAGGGATAGATTTCACCTACTTGTACTGTGTGACTGCTGTGGTGACAGTGTTTTATATCCTCCAGTTCTCCTCCTTGAGTGACGCACCATGTGAAAATTCTCTTGGGGAGAGTAGAGAAAGGAACACTAATTAATGATAGAATTATTTTTAACACTTCACTTCCTCTTTCTAACGAGCAGACAGCTTCCTCATGTTTCACACTGGAATGTATAATATCCTTTTCTCTTGATGTTGAGCTCAACAAAATTTCATCAATGTGACACCTCCAAGGATAGATAAACTTTTTATGTTTTATTTTATTCACGAGACAAGGTCTTACACTGCATCGCAGATAAGTCTAGAGCTTGCTACTTAGCCCCTGAGTGGCCTTGAACTTACAATATCATAACCTCTGTTTACTGGGTACTAAGAATGGTCAAATTAATTTAGCATACCCCTCTTAAGATCTTTGGCATAATGAATAATATATAGGAACACATTGATGAACAATACAAAGATTCCTGTTTATTTCTCAGGTTAGGAGGAGAGATAACTAATAATAGACATTGTAATGTTAAAAAATAAGCAAGGCATGCCATGTTTTAGGAGGTAATAAGTGGAGAACAATGTAGTGAAGACAGAGAGCGATGAAGTGAATATGAAACTTGGGGGTGGGTTGTTGGTTGCAATGAAAGGCTTGTTGATCAGGCTTTCTTGAGATGGAAATAGTTGAGGGATGACTCGAAAGACATCAACGCAGTGGTCTGAGAGTGTGTACCAAATTCATGTTGACATCCTAACTTTCAAAGTGATATTAGAGAGAAGGGCCTTTGGACATGGTTGGGTTATGAGGGATGAGTTGGGGTGAACAGGATTGTTGCCCTTCTATAAGAGAAACAAGAAAACCCACTTAGCCTTCTTTCACATGAGGACACAGTTTAAGATGTCTGGGATAGATTAGGAAGTACCTCTACATCCAACACTAACCCTATGGGCAGATAGACCTTGAACTTCCCAGACTTCAGAATCACAAGAAATATTCTTCTTTAATTCATAAGCATCCAGTACAGAATCCTGAACAGGACAGGCAGTAAGACAATGGTACATTGAGGTCTTACATGGAAAAGGAGTCTTGACAGTGATCACTACTGTATGAAGAGTCTGAGCTGAGAGATATGTATGGTATTTGAGTTCTCTATTCTCTGTTCTATTAGAAGAGATCAAGGCCCTGAAAGCCTTGTGGAGTAGACTTGGACATGTCCTACCCAGGTCTTGCCTTGACTTGCTGTGTGCAGAAAGCACGGCCAGCAGACTCCCATCAGCTTTCTCCCTTCCTTTCACAAGGTTCGGTCTTCCAGAGAAACTAATCTGTGACAACCCTGAATTAATGTCATTGCAATAACTGACTTTAATATAGATCAGTTATAAAATTTCATGACTCATAGGAGGAAGAACTGATTGGTAGTGAGGTCAGAGACTAGGAGCTATAACTTTTGTCATTGGTTATATGCTCTTTGACACATTTCTGAACTGCTTCAGACCTGAATTTCTTTGTTTGGAAAAATGAGTTAATTTCAACTTGAAAGACTTTTGTTTCAATTAGATTATATAATGAACATATAACCTTCCAGAGTGTTTTACACACAGGTGTCAGACAGAGCATAAATGTTACATTACCAAAAGATTCCAGTTAGTCAAGTGATCTTAGACTAGGTATATGGTAAGATTGAGACATAAAACTTCTTATAATAATGTACAGCATATAAGATAGAAGTTAGGAAAACCAGAACATGAGTTTTGCAAAGTAAAAATACCCAGGTATGCTCAAGTTCTGACTTTCATGTGTGACAGTGCATTTGTGTTGTGCAGTGCCCACAGAGGTCATAAGGTGTCAGATCCCTCAGAACTGGAGTTACAGGTGGTTGTTTGCCACAATATGGGTGCTGGGATCTGAACCTAGGTCTTCCAGAAGAACAGCCAGTGCTCTTAACTGCTGAGCCATTCTTATAGCCCCTGGAGTCCAGCTTTTAAAATGTGAGTTCTGGCAATTGAATTTGTGTCCTCATGCTTGTGAGGCAAGCAGATTGTCAGCCCAAATGTTAGCTGTCCGAGGGGTGTGTACTAGTGTCACACTGAGGTTTTGACTTGCATTCCCTAAAGACTCACGCAGTCAAGCAACTTTAATATACTTGAACTTTGACACTCTAGTTAACAAAACATCCATTCAGTTCTTAAGGATATTTTCCTGTCTGGTTTGTTGCCTTTTTCTTTATTATTCTTAGGAGTTATTTCACATTATAGATATGAATTTAAGGGTTAGAATTTTTCTCTCATGCTATTTTGCCCACTTCTCACTTCAGGCTTTTGTTGAACATTTATAAATCATAATAGAGTAGAAGCTAATGTCTTTATTAATGACTTTTATATTCTTACAGGCCTTTAACATTTCAAGTTACATTTGGTGTGGGGGAGTGGAGGTTACTCTGCCCATGTGTGGAAGTCAGAGAACAACTCACATGATTCAGTTCTCTCTTTCCATCATGTGAGTCCCAGGGATCAAACTCAGGTCTTCAGGATTGATTGCATCTGCCTTTACTTGCTGAGCCATCTCACTGTCTCTTCTAGGTCTTATTTGATAAGAAGTTATTGCTTATGTAAATGTAATTAATTTAAATGGTTTTCTAACATTTTAACTTCTCAATTAAATACACAATTTCCCAAATAAATACATAGGTATATTAAATTCCCTACAACTGATAATTATATACTATTAAATGGGGGTCAGACACTTATTTACATTTTTTTCATCTTGGCATGAAAATAGCAGGCTTCCTTATGGTGTTTTCATGCACGATTGGTTTGGCTGATTCTCCGGTGCTGTCCTCCGCTCCCCCATCTCCCTGCTCCTAATCCCTGCATAGACCCGCCACTCTTCAGTGTTCTGTTCTCGACTTTCTTGTCAAATGTTGCCTTATTACCCTTCCTGCCCCGGTCTCTTGAAACCTCTTCTTTACCCTATGGGCCACTTCTAGTTTGTTGACTTCTGAACACACTCACCTCCACATTCAAATGATTCAGTTAATGAAAAAGCTTCCTCCACACACCCCACTGCAATACCATCCTTGTGATAAATCAGTTGTGTATGTATCTGTAGGTTTGTTTATTGATTCATCTCTTGCAATTTTCCATTTGTTTTGACTTAGTGCTTGACATTAATTTCTATTACATGGGTAGTCTCTATTTTTTTGCATTTTCTTTTTATTTCTGGTTTTTGAAATAATATTTTCATTAATTCTCTGAAGATTTCACACAATGTATTTTGGCCATATTCCTCTGTGTCCCCCATCTCTTCCAAAATTCTTCCTCACATGCCTTCATATCCTCTTTTTAAAAATTTTACTTATTATTTTAATTTTATGTGTATGAATGTATTGCCTATATGTATGTAAGTACACCTGTGTCCTGAACTTGCAGTGCCCACAGAGAAGATGGTGTCAGATTCTCTAGAACTGGAGTTATAGAAGACTATTAGCCACTATGTGCGTTCTGGGATTTGAACCTGGTCTTCTGCAAGAGCAGTCAATGCTCCCAATCACCAGGCCATCTCTTCAACCTTCCATGCTCTCTTTCTCTAAAAAGGCAGACCAAGTTTAATATGTGTTTCCCAAATTACTCTTGGGTGTGGGCTCATCCCCTTGATCCTGGTTGACCTGACTGGCATCACACCTTTAAAGAAAACTGATTCTCCATCTCCCAGCAGCTATCAATTGGCAACAGTTCCTCAGCTAGGACTGGCACTTTGTGCCTACTAGGTCCCCCAACCACAATGCTGAGACTGTGTTTGGCTTGAGTTTGTTCAGATCTTGTATGAACTTCCACAACTGCTGTGAATTCATATGTGCTACTGTTGTAGGTCCAGAAAACACCATTTCCTCGTAGTCACCCACTTCCTCTCATTCTTCCTGTCCCCTCTTCTATGAAGATCTCTGTGCCTTGTGTGTGTGTGTGTGTGTGTGTGTGTGTGTGTGCACTTGTGCACTATAGGTGTCCCATTTAGGACTGAACACTCAGCAATCTCTTATTCTTTGCACATTGACCTTTTTGAGAGTATTTGTTAATTGTCATTCTTTGCAAGAAGAAGCTCTTTTCTTTTTAAATTTTCTTTGTACTTTAGAATCGTATACAATGAAATGCAATGAACTATGACCACATCTACCCCTCCCCATTTCCTCATCTACTCCCCTGAGTCCCCTACAATGGTCCCCTCAGATTTAAGTCTTCTTTAAAAAATAATGTGCTTTTGCTATCTATGGAATTTTTACTTAATTAAAAAACTGTGAATGTGCATGGATTCAGCTGAGCATCCCTCCATCCCTCCCAGACATGCAGTCCATAGCAGTGTCTAACCATTTGCTCAGATCTTTAATTCCCCTTCAGCTGTGCTGTTCTGTGAAGCACTTATTTTTCATTTGATTTTTTTGAGAGTTCACTATTTTTGATGTTATTATAAATAATACATGCTTTAATTTTTTTATTTTCTGTTTATTCATTCCTCATTCACAGGACCCAAACTAATTTAATGTGTTTATTGTTATGGTTTTTGTATGTGATCTTGCAGTAATCCATTAATAAATTGCAATAGTTTGCCTGCCAAGTTTTTAGATAATATGGATATGTAGCTATGTCTTTTGAAAATAATAAATGGCATATTTCTTCCAAACAATCCATATTTCTTTTATATTTTTAAATAACATTTTATTAATATTTTGAGAATTACATACAATACATTTTGATCATAGTCACGATGAATGTCTCCCATTAACTCCTCTCAGATCCACCCCCACCTTCCTTTCCCCCCCCAAATTCATGTCCATTTTTAAATTATAAATCTTTAAATTTTAGGAGCTAGAATTTGTGAATGTTAATGTGTGCTTGTATCTTGCTTTTTTAAATTAAATTTTTACATATATATTAAATAGTATGCATTTTTCACACAATATAGTTTGATGGTGTTTAGAACCCCTCTCCTGTGGCACCTTCTTCACTGTTCCTCAGCCACCAAATTTCATGTACTTTCATATATACATATATATATGATATATGACTATCACATATGGAGTCTAGTTTGTGCTCTCAATTGTCCTTCAGTGTGGGTCCATCCACTGGGACCAACAAGAGTCCCATTCCTGAGAGACTTCTCAGCAGCCCTCAGTTGCCAAGAGTTCCTTAGGTTGGCTTGGGGTTTCTTACTTCTGAATGGTCTATGCTAGGATTTTGACTGCATTGAGCTTGCATAGGATTTATGCATGCTTCTCCATTGCTGAGAGTTCATATATGCGACTGACCAGCTGTCTAGGAGATTCTGTTTCCTTGTAGTCATCCACCCCCACTGATTCTTGCAATCTTTCTGCCTCCAATTCCACAATGGTCTCTGAGCCTAGGGAGGGACGGTTTTGAAGTAGGTATTCAGTGATAAGCACATAGTGGCCTCTTGTTCTTTTGGTCTCATTTTTTTCTTTCGTCAAAACTTTTAAAATATTTCATTCTTATATCTCTAGTCACTTGTTTGCTGGATATTATTTTTTAATTTACTTTCTCTAGTTACGAATGAGATTTCAGTGTGTGTAATCTGTCATATTAGAGATTAATATCAATTGCTATTTTCAAATACTTCAGATATTTGTAGCATGTTTGAACCATTTAACCTCCTCACACAGCACACATTAAAAATATTCTTAAATTCATTTTTTGTTATTTTTCATACAATGCATTTCAGTGGTATGCACCCCATTCCCCGACTCCCCCAGCATCTAATCCTACCTCCATATCCCGCTCCCCCCAATTTC
Organism: Eospalax fontanierii; assembly: GCA_035773235.1. Lineage (NCBI taxonomy): Eukaryota > Metazoa > Chordata > Mammalia > Rodentia > Spalacidae > Eospalax > Eospalax fontanierii. Next base: position 67,036,801 of record CM069538.1, read on the forward strand.
ATGTCTTCTTTAAAGCAGCTCATCAAGTTCAATTTGTATGGCTCAAATACACTTGGATGTGGGACATTCCTCTGGAGCACGGTGGCCTTATCAGTGGTAGACCCTTAAAGAAAACAGACTGTCTCTCTCCTAGAGGCTAACAGTTGCCAGTAGACTCTCTGCTCGGGTAGGGACTCTCTGGTCATCTTTCCAGTGCATGCTGGGATTTTAACTGCCTTGGGCTTGTGCAGGCCTAGTGCGTGCTGTCAAAACCACTGTGAGTTCATATGTGCAATTTCCTTTTTGTGCTTGAAAACCACTGTTTCTGTGTAGTCTCTCTCCACTGCCTCCAGCTCTTACATTGTTTTCCCCTTCTTCTTTAGTATCTCTGAGCATTAAGGGGAAGGGTATGATACAGATGTCTCATTTATGAATGAGCCTTCGGTAGTCTTTTATTCTCTGCATGGTGACCGGTTGAGTTATCATGTACTACAAGCTATTCTGAAGAGAGTTGAGAGATACACTATTCTTATGGGTATAGTGATAAGTCATCGAGAGTCATTTTAATATTATGTCCGTAATAGTAATAAGTTCTCCCTTGAGTTCTATGTTCTATCTAGGGCTTATGATGTAATAAGGCATAGGTTTCTGGTCTTAAAAAGGTGCCAGATATGGGATCCATATTGTGGACTGGGTCTTAAATCCAATCAGAAACTATTTGGTTCCTCCCATAACCCTGTGCTTCTATTGCACTAGTAGGCATATTGTGCCAGGCCAGTTGTTATTGTAGGTTGCAGCTGGGTAAGACTGATGATCACTTTTCTCCTTTTTTAGCATGCATATTACCTTCCATTACTATGAAAGCCAGCCACTAGGTGGAAGCTTCCAGGTCAACACCAGCTTGGTTTTTCAATCTACTGTTTTGCATGTTTTCTCCCATATTTGTATGACTGTTTGACTCTTTAGATATGTGTGTTTCATTAGAAATACCAATAGAGGTCAGTAAATTAGCAAGGGGTCATGGTGGGGGGTGGGCTTTAGAGGAAGAGTAGAAAGAACACTGTGGTATAAAAGGGAAAGGGGAACTAATGGAACAGTGTGTTAAATGGGGTGGAGGATGGGAAAGTGTGGGAGCGAGGCAATGTGGGCTGGATAACTAACTTCAAACACCTTTGGAAAAAATCATATGGAAATATAACACTAAAGAAGATTTCTGAATTATGAGTTATACTCTAATAGGGGACAGTATCCTTATAAAACACCATAGGCTTGGAAATAAAACACCTGGTGCCAGGAATAGTTTACTTCTTTTGAAGTCATTGGTCAGTGAGACCCTAAGATCCCCAAACATTACAGACTATTGATAATGCTTTAGTTACCTTCCAGAAGTTGATGGCAAAGTCCTACTGCTGGACACAACCTGCATTATTTTGTCAGATAAGACCACATACAGTGTTTTTAATTCTGTAAACCATTAGACATGGCCTTAATATTTCTTGTGTTTGCAAATATATTTCCCCTTTAAAAGCATGTCGTTCTTTATTGCTTTGCTGCATAGAGTGTGCACACAGCTCGTTTTGAATGAAGGTCTATTGGCCATAAAGTTTCTCATTTAAAAAAAAGCATCTTTCTTTTATCTTTTTAAAGGATATGTTGAAATTCTAGGTTAGCAGTTATTTCCTTTCATCATTTAGATGTCATTTCATTCTCTTCTCCTTGAAGGCACTTTTATGCTGAGAAGTTGATTACAGTTGAAAAAAATTGAGGTCGGTGTCTGCTTTTGAGAGTGTCTCTTTGACTTAGGGGCTTAGGATATCCATCAAGATGAGTCCAAGTGAGGCTTTCTTTGTATTTATCCCATTTGAGGTGTGCTGAGCTCAGTAAGTCTGGGTATTTTTATCTTTTTAATGTTTCAAAAAATCCCTGGTTATTAGTTCTACAATATTTTTATTCTATTCTTATTCTCAAGCCGTTTTTAAACTTTAATTTCACAGGTATAATTTATTTAAAAATTATCTTTGTGTGTGCAAGCAGACATATGTGGATGTGGATGTGGTTGCTTCCATGCCACAGGGCATGTGTGTCATGGTATGCATGTGATATGGTACACATGCAAGGTCAGAGAAGAACCTCAGGCATCTGTCCTTGTCTTTTTCCACCTTAATATGGGACAGGGAATCTCTTGTTTTCCCCAGGCTAGCTGGCCTGCAGGCTCTGGAGATTTTCACTTGGGGTCCCATCACTCTGAAGGGATCCTGAGATTACTGATGCGGGGGCATTTACATACAATTAACATGGAATTGCATCCCCAGAATGCAAGCTCAGGTCCTCTTGCTTGTATGACAAGTCCTTTTATCCACTAAGCAATCTCTCTAGATTCACAAAGGTCTATATTTATTTGGCTCAATATGTGCCATAGTCACCTTCTAGTTGTGTGTGTGTGTGTGTGTGTGTGTGTGTGTGTGTGTGTTTCAGTGGAGACTTAAAATTTTCGGTGTTAATTTTGCCTGCTGCTATGTCCAAACTGCCATTGACCCCATTTACTGAATTGTTAGCTTTAGGTTTTTATTTTTAGTCATGTAATGATTATGTATAATTTTTCTAACTCCTGACATGTCTGATAACTTTTCATCAGTCCTTGATCATTTCCTTTTCTTCCCTGAATTCTGAAGTTACTCTTTCTAGCTGGCCAATCTTTGACTTTTCTAGGTGATTTCTGTCCATCTATGGGCACCATGCTATTGTTTCTTCGAATACCTGAGATTCACATCACTTACGGAGAAGATCATGTCATGTTTTTGAAGCTCTACACGCTCCTGAATACTTTACCATTGAAAACTCACAAATTCTTTCTAGTTGAAATAGTTATTGAAAACCTATTCAATGGATGGACAGGAACATATGTGACTCTGGAAGCACAGGACAAGATCTTGAACTTTGTAGAAATTATGATAAGATTAAAGAAAGAAAACTTCACTGTACAATAATTAAGTGCTAACCTAAGTGTTTAAAATTGTAACAGCAGCAGTTCAGTAGAAAGAGACGAAAGTGAGATCTGTGGTAATATTGGTTACTGGAGTAATCTGGAGAGATAGCCCAAGTCTTCCAAAATACCCAGTAACACGACTGGCTCAGGACTGGATTGACCAAACATTGTCTTTGAGTTCAGCCAGGCATCTTAGGACTCTAGAATCTTTGCTGATGACATTGAAATCTTCAACATTTTAAAAGTATATTTCAGATTTTTAGACTCCTAATATTGATATTAATTTTGAATCCATATGGGACACTCAAGCACCTCAGTTTTATTTCCTTTTTTATGTTTGTGACTAATCTTTGTCTTTATGTGTGTGCCTTTTTTGAACTGGAATGTGATTTAATTAATTGATATAAAATATACTGTGGGTCTTGCTGTGAATATTGGGCTTAAATACAATTGCAGTAGTTTTCATTAATTAGTTAGTTGAGCTTTATTTTACAAGCTTGATGTTAAGAAGACTTGAATATAAAATCAAATTTATGCAGAATGTGCAAATTAATGTTTTGATTCAGGTATCCCTTCACATGGAAAACAATAGTAGATGTAGATTGTGTGATATAAATAGATTTATTTATCCAATAGGTTACCACCTTAGCTACAGTAAAGGGGGGCATGGGTCGAGTGGGGCTAGTATATAGCAAGATAAGCTTGTAAATTTAGCAATATAAAATTCCAAGATTCTAAGTACATTTATTCCATTAATCACTTAGCTTAAATGCCTAAAGGAAGGAGAAAAAGACACTGATCTAATGGAAAGTTTTCTGAGTTGGCTTTGGAGAAAGGCTGTCTATTCCTTCACTGCTAATTCCTCTTTTATTACTCTGTTTTGTGGTTAATCTCAAATGTATCCCTTCCCTCAGCCTGAACTGAATGAGGGACCATCCTATGCCTTGTAAGTCTAAGACTATAGATGAATAGATTAAAAGAATAGGTCTCCTCAGCCATGGTTTGTGACTAGGTTTACAGTACTAGTTATGATTTCCCTCTTCAGATTAACCACTTTTGTTTAGTTGAGGTATCACGCTACCAAACTGCCTTGTAAATATTCATTGATAGCTGTGGAAAAATTCCTGCTTCTAGTCTTATTCAGAAAAGCTCTCTTTGCAATGAAGAGAAAAGAATGAATGGTTGCTCAGGTGCTGAGAACATGTGACCACTGAATGTTCATTTCATAATAGGACATTTATACCATGGACTCTTAAGTCCCAGGTAACATTGTGGAAGAGGGCTTGGAAAGAATTGTAAGAGCCAGAAGATGAGGAGACTGGCTGTGGAATGTTATTTTCTGGGCAGGACACAGCCATTGCAGTCTTGATCACACAGTAACTGTGGTTGCTTGTAATGGACCTTACAAGACTGGATCCATCATCAACAGTCAATCATGGATGAGGGAGGAACTTACAAGATCCTATGCATCCCAGTAGAGCTCTTGGCTACTGATGGATTCTGGGGAAAAGGCAGCCATTTTGTTAAGTTATTTGGGCTCCAAAGGGTAGTTCCAAGTCCATGGTCACACAGGTGGTCCTGTTAAACTCAGTGGGGCTCAAACAAAACAAAACAAAGTAAAATGACAATAGAAGTCATGTACGTGGCAAGGGACTTTTACAGAGGACGTCAGTCACAGGGATGTGAGGGAGATTAGAGAGTGTGGGACCCGCAGTACTCAGAATGTGTCTTATATGAAATTATCAAGGAACAAAATCAATAAAAACTATAAAATTGGACAGGTTTTCCTGAGGGTGTCATTCCCTAGGTGTTCATTGGTACTTAACTAATTTTGTGATGTGTTCTGACTATAATGATAAAAATGCATAGTCTAGAGAGAAAAAGCAGAATTTTCACTTGTTTAGTTAAAAATGAATTTAGTGATGTAACTGAGAGTGAGACTCTATTGGCTGAAGTGAATAGGGGTTTGTTTCTCTCATCTACAGAAGCACCAAAGTAGTGATTACAGAGTTAGCTCGTGGCTCACTGTGAGTGCTTAGGTCTTTAAGACTGTCTAGTCCTCCACTCTTCAAAGACTGAGATGGCTGTTTCATCCTCCCCTAGAAACTGTTTTGTGGCAAGAAGAAGAGTGAAGGGGAAGAAAAAGTGTTTCTTGTATCCCCAGTCCCCAGTGTATGACTCTGTGTGCCTACAGGCAGCAATAATCCGACTCGGTGGGATAAATAAGTAAATAGTGACTGTAAAAGGAGGGCACGAAGTTGGGAGGGCGATATGATTGTGGGGAGTTAGAACGGGGCAGAGAGGGGTGGACACGATCAAGACACGTTGTATATGCGTATGGAATTTTCAAAGAAAAGAATAAAAATGAGAAGCATCCCAGCAAATGAAACCCAAGCCTTCATTTTCACTCACGGATAGAGCACCTCCCCTCTTGTCAGATTTCCTTAAGCCAGAGCCTTGACCTGAGCTTCAGTTTAACGCAATCACTGACACAGAGCAACTCCAATGTGTCGAGTGATCGCGTTATGTATGGTAGGCAGCTTGCTAGGGTAACTGCTCTCTCAGACCAAAGTTTTTCTTCACTGCTATTTATAGCTTTTCAATGGAAAAAGAGCTGAAGAGAGGCAGCGAGAGCTCCTGTCAAAGGAGCAGAAATGCCTTCGTAGTTTTTCTCTCTAATATGAGGAATGTCAACAGCTGCAGTTTCACAGCTCTGCATATTTCTGGTTTTCTTTCTTCATTTTCCCTTTCTGCAGCACCCTAGGCTCCTGTGGGTCCCCAAACACTTGGTTTTACTCCCATTTGGATTTCCACAAAATCCCAGTTCTTCTGGCTGAAACCACGGGCTGTTCTCTTGACAAGTGCCCGAACGCCCTTTCTTTCTGTTTCTCTCACGCTGCATTCTCATCGCCTCGCGTCAGCTATCTTCTTATACACTAACATAATGTTGACCAGTACTTTCCCTTCAGAAGTTTCATTTGATGTTTCCAACTGAGGGCACACCCTGGATAAAGAGAACCAATTCTTCTGCTCTGGCAGCCTTTCTTTGAAAAATTGTTTATTATTATTGTTTTATGTGTACATGTGTATTGCCTGCATGTATATAAGTGTGCCCATATAGTGCAATACCCACAGAGGTCAGTAGAGTGCATTGGAGCCCCTGGAACTAGAGTTAAGGACAGTTGTTCGCTGCCAAGTGACGTTGGGATTCTAACTTGGGTCTTCTGCAAGAACATCCAGTGTTCTTAACTGCTGAGCCATCTCTCCAGCCCATTCTCCCTGACAGCCTTCCTTGAGAAATTCACCCTATTAAATTTGTCACCACAAAGAACCATCCAAGATTACGTGAACTTGCCTTCCTTAGAAATTGAGAACAATAACTTTGTAGGGAAAACAAGGATACTAACATAATTATTTCTTGTTATGTGATAAATTCTGTAAAAATGAACTTGAACCAGTATTAATTAGCCAGAAGCACAAAGAAAAATAATAACAAATTGAGGGGCCAAGAGCTTGCTTGAAAGTGATACAGAGGAAGCTGACCTCTCAGTTCCGTGCTCACCTAAACACTCAGCGGAGTACACACCCTCACACAGTGCACCCACATGAACACATGCTTGCATGCATACAACACACACACATACACAAACACACACACACACATGCAAAGTTAAGAGAATAGGTGGCTGGCCCTGTCGAGCTGAACGAAGAGGTGAAGTCTAGAGATGATGCTAACATGCAGTAAGTTTTAGTGAGAACAAAACAGAGATAAAATGTAGCAGAATAATTTGTACATAGCTTTTTCTACAAATTAATTTTTCTCCTTCTTTAAAAGCAAATAGAATGCTCTTTAATTTCAGGTACATAAAATATTATACTTTTTTCCTTGAAGTTTACCTTGATATATAAGTCTTTTCCCAGAAAAAAACTATGCAAGCTATCAGGCCTCACAAGGCCTCATCTACCTCATCTTCTCCATCAGAAGTTCTTATGTCAATTGTGGTAGGAAAAGCAAATCATTGAATAGCGTGCCTGAGTCTCCATACTCTGGACTCTGGGGCTTACCCCCTCATTGACTGGTTTGTCTCAGAAGCTGTCATAGCCTCTGGATTGCTGCCACACCCATTAAGGAGTTAATTTGGCAGGACATCTCACCAGGTTCTATTGTAATCTGCGTTGATGATATAATGTACAATACTAGAAGTGTCATGTGGGAGTCATCAGTTGATTCGTGCATCCAGTTGTCAGACAATTATTGAAGAGTTATAATTTCCTCACAGTGGTTTGCAAAGAGATCTGGTACTGCATGCTGGGATGTTTTAGGGCTTGCCACTTACTGTTTGGGTCTACGTCTTCCAGGTCTCAGAAATAGGGTAAATGGCATTTGACATTCTGTATATTTATGTCATTATTCAAGGAAGTATGTTCAACAATGGGCATGCAAGTTGAATTAGTCTCACTTTGTAATTTTTCCAAGTCTATATTTTATATATTTCAGACACATCTACATAGTTAATAAAACATACAAATCACTGAGATGACTCAGTGGGTGAAGACACTTACTGCCAAGGCTGATGACCAGAGTTTGATCCACAGAACTAAAATCACAGAAGGAGCTGACTTCTGCAAGTTGTGCTCACACCTCCACACATATGCGTGGCACCCTCATTCCTCAGATAAATAAATGATTAAAAATACCCAGCTTGGGTGAGAAGTTACTTACCAGTGTATGAGCTTCTTTCAGTCCATGACACAGATCTGCACAGGTCATTTTTTAGGAGAAATTTTAGATTTACAGAAAAATGAAGACACACAGAGATGTTTCCCATGTGGAAGCTCCCCCTGGCTGGCCTTCTCACACGTGTACTGGGTGGAGCATTCATATTCAGCTCCGTGCAAATCTTCTCACCCCAGTGTCTTACTTTTGCACTGATCTTTTAGCCAGTCTTGTGGAGACTTTGAGAAGCTTGGTGCAGAATCAGATTGGCGGTAAAGACCTCAGCCTTGATGTCTAGGTTTCACTAATGCCATTTTTACACAAAGTCATCCAGAAGGGCATGATATAAAGTGTGCTCCATAAAAGGGAATCCTGAAGCCTTGGATATCTCAATTACTTTCAGGTCTTTCGCTCATGCTTGTGCATTATGTAAGGCTACTGAATTCCTCATAGCTCAAAAATTCACATGTTGTTCAAAAAGTGTTTATGTAGTTCTACAGACTCATATTTTAAATCTATAGCTAGTTAAAGTAGTTTACAACTGTAATCCCAGAACTGGGGAGGCAAAGACAGGAGGATTGCCTGGGCTACATATTTTGTTCTATTCCAGTGTGACCTAGCATGTGAGACTCTCAAAAACCTAAAATAAATGAAATCACAAGAAATTAATAAAGGATATTACTAGCATGCTTATGAATATCTTATATTGGGATTTCCTGGGAAATACTAATTTATCACAGTTTAGCTGTCACTGAACTAACACTGGGTAAAAACCTTTGTAATTTGTGTACCTGTCCATTTTCATTGGAGATAAATGTATCTATCTGCATCTACTCTAAATATTTAAATATCAATATAAATAAAAAGGGGTTTTATGAAGTTAATAATTATAGAATTTAAAATAGAAACTGTCGGTTTCATGCTTCTGGGTGGAGTGAAGCAGTCATTATTAATTAAGGATAAGCTGCATAGGTTCATTTACGCCTTGCAAAGACCTCCAAACCACAAACGGTTTTATTACATATTTCCCTTCAATGAAGGTGTGAATCTACTTGGAAAATGAAACAAACTCATGATTGACAATGCTCAAGCAGAGATTTTGATCAGATTTCAATGTTTTTAGCTCAGTCTTACTTTGCCATTTTCCAGTCTGCTGTCAGTAGCAAGTGGGAAACAATAATGCTCATGTTCTGTCCTCAGGACCAGTGGGACCAGTTGTCCTCACAACAGCAAACACTGGGTGTTTCACAGCCATGTCACAATCCATGCATCTATCCCTAGGACAGTTCCTTTTTGATGTGGTCCTTCAGCTTTAGTTCATTAATACATAGATGATTCTACTTTCCAGTGTGTATGTAGGGATGAGAAACACTATCTTACAGTTACTGTAAAAGACAAATGCTCATTTGCTGAAACTATTGCAAATATTTATTTTTTTAAAAAATTTTTATTTATTATTTTTATTTTATGTGTATGAGCACACTGCCCACATGTATGTAAGTGAACTAATGCCATGCTATGGCCATGGATGTCAGAAGAGGTTGGCTGATTCCCTGGAAATGAAGTTATAGACAATTGTTAGCTGCCCTGTGGGTGCTGGGAATCAAACCCAGGTCCTCTGCAAGAAGAGTCAGTGAGTTTTCTTAACTGTTGAGCCATTTCTGCAGCTCCAGCAAATAAATATTTTAATTAGTTCATTTATAGTATTTATTTGGGAGATTTTGTTGGTCTTTGATGCACAAAACTGTTAGAGAAAGCTGTCTTTAAAAAGCAGATACATAGGTGAACCAAAACAATTTAGAAGAAAATGCTACTTCCACACTGTGTGATTGAGTTTGGGTTGATTCATTCAACCTTTTTTATACTTTTTATTTTGGATAACTAACCTGAAAATATGAGAAATAACAAATATGTCCCCCTTCAGAACTTATTATTAGATGAGCAAGTGCAGTTAGTAAACATAAAAGAATAAAAGCATCCTGTGCCACATAATGCAGCTGACTTTTCAGGGTTACTATTAATAGAAAAGTTAGATTTATTGCAAAGTGAAGAAACAAATGGAAATTTATCATGTGGAAAATTCACCAACTTGCACTATCTAACCTGATAGGAACATTCTCCCCTGGAGGAGTTGTTTGTCACCAGAGATAAATTATGATGTATCATAATTACCTGATGCTGGGGTCCCTTGGCTGGAGCTGGACACAGGTTCTCCACAGTGAGGGGGTGAAAGACACAGAGGCAACATGTAGACCCCCGGAACTAGGTGGAAGCATGCAGAGGGCAAGCCACAGCAAACTCGTTTATTCAAGGAAGTACAAAGGGTTTTACGATTAGCCAATCGTCCTATGCGGTGGTTCCTAACTGTGGCCAATAGTAATCTGTCCTCAGGTAGATCATCTTGGTGCAGGTTCTCTCCAGACGCTGGGTGGAAGCTGGTGTCATGCCTGGCCAGAGCCAAGCACCATATCCACAGGAGTCATTCCCTTATTCCTCATGGCAGGTAGCTTGGCTAAGGCCCTTCCTGAGTTATGCCATACAACCCATAATTAAAGTTGATACTAAGGCTTAGTTGGGAAGGTGTTTGAGTTACTTTTCCCTTTGCTGTGACAAGTAGCTGACAAACAAACCAGAGATGAAAGGTTTGTTTTGCCTCACAAGGAGGGAAGGCATGACAGCAGGAGGCAGCTGGTCATGGTAGGTCCACATTCAGGCAGCAGAGTATGTTCTCTTTAAGGTCTGTGACTTCAATCATGCATACTCGGCTAGGTTTGCAGTACCACACAGGCCTCCCCTCTGGTTGAGTAGGCCTCAAGTCAAATCAGACAGCTGTTGATCACTGCCCATCCCCAGCCCAGATAACAGCATCACCAGTGGAGATGGTTTGCTGAGCTCTGATAAATGTGCACATAGGTATTTGTGAGAAAATGTTTTTAACTCTTTTGGGTAGTTACTAATGGGTACAATTACTCAATGAATGATAAGGCTAGTTCAGTTTTGTAAGAAGCTTTCAAACTGTCTTGGAAATTGGCTGTGGCCTTCTTCATTCCTACCAGGAACAGTTGTGCTACATGTGCTACATGTCCTTGCAGGGTTGACATCTCAGTGTTTTAGAATTCTAAGATCTCTTCACATATTTTATCAATCATCTATCAATCTATCTATTAATCTATCATCTATCAATCATCTAGCTATCATCATCTATCCATCTATCATCTATCCATCATCTGTATATCTATAATCTATCTATCTATCCATCTATCATCTATCTATTTATCATGTGTATTTATTTCTATTTATTTATTGGAAGCAGGGTCTCCTTGTGGTCCCAGGTGTCCTAGAACTTACTATGTATACCAGGCTGTCCTCACAGAGATCCATCTGCTTCTGCCTCTTGAGTTCTGGTATTAAAGGCATGCACCACCACCCATAGCTTTTCATTCATTCTATTATGTTTTACACAACAATATTGTTTCATTTTATCAAGGTCTATCTTTTCCAACTTTTATTTCATGGATGTTGTCTTTGTTTATTATTATTTTTATGTATATTTTTATTGAGGTTTTGTGCATTTCATATAATAGATCTTAAGCAAATTTTGACCCCTCTCCCATCTGCATGCCCCCATCCTCCCTTGCAGAATTTCATGCATTCTGTAATATATTTTAAGGCCTATCTGGTCAAGCCTTTGTATCTGGATGTCCCTCAGTGCACGTTTATCCCCTGGAGTCTAGTTAGCCTATCTAGAGTCACTCCCTTAAAGGACAACTGCTCTCCCTCACCCAGCAGTCATCAGTTGCCAATAGTTGCTCAGCTGTGGTTGGGGCCTGCTGCCCATTTCTCCACTTCTATACTGGGGTTTTGTCTGATTGAAGTAACACAGGTCTTGTACATGTTGTCACCATTGTTGCAAGTTTATATGAGCAAGTTCTCAGAAGCCTGAAAGCCTCTGCTTCCTTATGTTCATGCACCAACCCTGGCTCTTACAAACTCTGGTTCCTCAGCCATGGGTGGGTGAGGTTTGATACAGGAGTCCTATGCACTCTGCAATCTCTTATTCTCTGCAACTTGACCAGTTGTGGCCTTCTGTGTATATTGCACTGTGTTGTACAAGGTAGTTTTGCTGGTGAGAGTTGGTGGATGTATTAGTAACTCACTGTTCTGCTGTGCTCCATTGGCTTCAGGTGTAGAGGTTGCATTATAGATGTGTGACTTAGGTCTGAGTACGCCTAAGACACTTATTTTCTTTGTGTAGCCAGTTATGGAACTCTGTAAGAGCCTTCATTTGTTGCAAAAAGAAGCATCAAGCAAGCATTGGTGTTTCATTGGTGGAATTCTCACCTGCAATGCAAAAAGAGGCTTCTTTGATGAGTGGTGAATGGTATACTTGTCTGTACATATAAAGATTCATATTTAACATACAGTAAGAAATTTCTTCTGTCTAGAGATATAACAAAATAGGGTTTTCTCTAGGATCTATGACCTCTCCCGCTACATGTATTATTCTAAAGGTTAACAATACGCTCAATGTTGTTTAGGTTTTCTCCTACACAGTCATGCACGATTTTTTAGTTTTGTTTGTGTATTTAAGCTTCTGATCCATTGTGTGTTATTATTTGTTTTTGAAGGGTATAAAATCGGGGTCAGAGTTTATTTTCTTCTTTGTTAATATCCAGCCCTTGAAAAGTCAGTCTTTGCTCTGTTGTATTTCTCTAACCTTTGTAAGATATAGGAACAAAGTTTTGCAGCAGCTTGTCTTGAAAGTGTCTTTGCCTCCTTTAGTGATTCTTGAAGTTCAGGCAGTATTGGTTTTTAACTTTATTTTCTCTTTTGTAGTGTGTTGGTTATCCAGGGTCTTTGCCTGATAAAACTTAGACTATTTGTTAATGCTCACAGAATAAATTGACATAATTTTAATGGTAATTTCTCCAATCTATACATGAGTTGGGAATAACTGGCATTCCTATAATACTGAGGTTTTGCTGCCCGTGAACATAGAACATGTTTTGCTTTGCTGAGATTTTGTTGAATTCTTTAGTCAGAGTTTTGTGGCTCCCTCATAAAGAGGAACCAGTTTCACTACATATATTTTCTCAGGTTTGAACCAACGTATTTCTTTTTAGTGGTGCTAACATAAATAGTATTTGCCATTTTCTGTTCTGTCAGAACATAATTGGCTTTTGTTCATGACCTCAATACCTTACAACTGTGCTATAATTTCTTGCTAGTTTCAAGATTTTTTTCTTTATTCTTGTAGGTATTCTAGGTAGACAGTCACAATACTTTTGAAGAAAGCAAATTTTAATTCTTAATTTCCCCTTGTATACCACTCTTTATTTCCTTTTTTTGTTCTAGGACCTTCAGTAGGAAGATGAAAATGAGTGGGAGAGGGTAAACCTATTATACTTATTATTATTATTTTTATTTATTATTCCCCTTCTATCAAAGAAAATAATCCAGACTCTATATCATGTTGAGCGTGTAAGTAAGGGAAATCTAAGATTAGTTCAGTCTGCAGTAGCATGGGAAATTTCCTATAGGAAAGGGTATAAAATGAGAAGATTTGGAGCAGGTGATTATACCAGACATGATATAGGTTACGGGAGCCACATGAGCAAAGATGTTGTCTGTAACTGAGAAAAATAAGCATATTGAATGGGAAAGAGCTAAGTTTACCTAAAGAAGCCTGCTTCATTTGTATTCCTAGGAAAGAGGTCAAAGTGGGAGGCAGATTAGGAATGAATGCCCATAGATCACAGTTGGGTTGATTCATGGATGCTGTGTGTTTCTATTTTATGCACTGGAGAAGAATTGGACATTTAGTGAATGCTGAAGTGGTTTGATGAAATGGTTTTAGAAGTTCAGTACCTACATGCCTATTATGGATGGGCTAGACTAGGCCCCTGGTCAGGTTAGAAATAATGTAAGTTAGGACACTAGCCTTCAACCACATGTGGTATGACTACCGTGAAATTCCATGAAGACCCTTAAAGGCTGCTGTTCTAAGAGAGTTGTTTTCTTCAGTTCTATTTATTTATTTATTTATCATGTAATAATTTTTAAAGTATTAATTTACCTAAAGTATTTAGAGCCATATAATTCTGGAGAATAGAAATACAAGCATGAATTGCCAATAAAAGACTTCTTGCATGAAAGTGCATTTGGATAAAACTTTGCAGGATAACAGAATGGAAATATGTACTCAAGGAGAAAAAGGAATTATATAAATAACAGCTTGTGTATTTTTAAAAGAATAATGGAGGATATCAAATTCCTCTGGTTATTTCCCATTGGATGCATTTAAATGAACTAGTAACAGTTTTTTTAAAAGCCAATTTTTTCAACATTCCAGAAATTGCATCTTTTGCAACTGCTTAAAGAGATGTTGAACAATTTTAGATGACAACTTTAAAATGTGTGAGGAGCCATGTATATTTTAAGAATTATTCTTGGAAGTATGTGAAGAAATCTTGTACTTGGAGGGGTTTGACCAGAAAATGTATCTGCACTTCAAATGCCTTATTACTTTTACTTAAATTATATGCTTTCTGTGATTAAGAATGATGATGTTTTATAAGTGTCCATAATTAATTTGCTCTGCACTGGGTTGGAGAGCATCATTTGAAGCACATAAGCACAGGACAAGTGGCTGGCAGAGCTGGGCTTACCAGCTCTTCTCAGAAATGAGCAGATGATAAAGGGGAATATGCCAGGGAAGAACTGGGGACACAGACACTTGGTGATGGCCATGACACTTTCTCATTTTTGTTTGGTTTTTGAGATAGGGTCTCACTCTATAGCTTAGTCTGTCTTGTAACTCACTGGGTAACCCAGGCGGGCCTTAAACTCATGATGATCCCCATGCCTCAGTCATCTGGAGTGTGGGGATTTCAGGAGCACACTCCCACACCAGACTGGCTCTGACTGTTTTTGTGACACTTCCCTTTTCAGTCATTTGTTCTTCCATGGGTCTCCAGGACACTTCACTTCTCGTCCCTTTTCCTTGTCCCTTCAGTTATAGGGATGCCAACTCTCCTAACCCATGGCCACCCCAGGGTATTGCATTATCTCTTGTGGTTTATGTCCAACTGCCCACATGTTTGCAAAGAGTTCCTTATTAAATCCCACTCAAAAAATCCTAATCTGAGAGTACCATCTGATGCCTGCTGGGACTTCGACTGACTGAGACTGTAAATTCCATGAGAATGTATCTGTCAAGCGCACCCTGTAAATGTTAGCTATTTTTCACTATTGTACTGTGATGATATTTTGAAATGTAAGTGGTATTTTCTTCCAGTATTGTCTACTATCATTTTACTGACCCAATTAGAGCAGTAAGGCTTTTGACTTCCCTGCTTATTGGAAGGTTTTTACCTTTTACAGTCCAACCTGAAGAAAGATAAAAACAAGTTTTGACTATGAAATGAACATATCTCAAAAGACAGAAGGGTTGTAAAGACAAACCACAAATAAGACAAAAGAACAAAGAAAAACAAAACAAAACAAAAAGCACCTATATTACATAAAACTAGATAAAACGAAGGAGGAGGATCCATGGAGTCACAGCTGGTGAGCTTCGTAGAACAGAGGCTTCACTGACCTCACTCTCTAGGAAAGAAGACTGAGGCTAGAGAAGGAAGACAGAGCCTCTGTGGAGGACTGAGGAGGGACTAAAGAAGGATGGAGGAAGGACTGAGGAAGCAGGCATGTGCAGACAGAACTGTGCTCAAGAGACATTAGGACCTCACAGACGAAACGTCACTGGTGCTTCTACGAAACGTCAGTCATCGTCTTAGCTTTGGGCTGATGCAGAAACAGCAGACCCAGTGTTTCAAGCCCATGAGGGAAATGGGTGGAGCCAGGAGAGTTCTCCCTCCTGCCTGATGCATAACATGCCAAGGGCTGGACAAACACAGCACCATGATCAGCATACAAAAGCATGCACCGAGACCTATCTCTGCATAGTTGCCCTCGAGAACCATGATGTTATGTGAGTGTCTCAGAGCTTAGTGGTTAAAGAAAGGCATTCCTGGATTGATTTGGGGCAAATTTTATTATTCTCAAGAAGTGAAAGTAAAGTAGAAATTAATTTTATTTATGATACATATCCTTTGTAGATCCCAAATGTGGGGACTGAACGACACCATTCACATAACATTATTATTGCTCTTATTAATGGAAGAAACAAGTTATCCAGTAAGAGGTAACAGTATGTTCTAAGTCAAAGAAGACAGTGAATATCTGGAGTGGATTTAGCAAGAAAAAAGTAGGCAAGGGTAGAGTTTCATATAGATCACACTGTAAATATTGATCATGGATGTTTGCCAAATGATGTTTATATGGGAGACCCTACTAATCATTCCAAAGTCATTGTTGCATGTACTGCTTCCTATATCATTTTACAAAAATTGTAGTGTCGGGAATTAATGCCTAATTTCTACGACACTTTAGTGTGATTGGTCCCTTAGAGCACTAAGTGCTGGAGGCATAGCCCTCAGTGTGGTAGTGCAGAGATTTCAAAACTTTTAGCATTGGAACCTACTGCAGTGTAGGTCATGAGGATCCATTGTTGTGGGGGGAATTGATGATGTCCCAGGGATCTGGGTCAAGTCTGGAAGGAATGGATTCTTTCCTATCAGAGCGTGTTATTATAAAAGCACTGACCCTGGCCCCT
The DNA here is from genome assembly GCA_035773235.1 of Eospalax fontanierii. Lineage (NCBI taxonomy): Eukaryota > Metazoa > Chordata > Mammalia > Rodentia > Spalacidae > Eospalax > Eospalax fontanierii. Next base: position 67,053,157 of record CM069538.1, read on the forward strand.
CCTTGGAATCACGCTTCGTGTTTTGATTCTGATCTTGAGGGTCCTGCTCTTGAACTTTCAGAGCTCTGCTATAAACTTTGTTACTTATAAAGTGCCTAATCTTTCAGATATTTTTGTATAGCAACATAAAATTGACAGGGACAGTCACAGAGCAGTAAATACTAAGATTGGTTTATATGCTCAGGAGGGGAAGTGTCTAAAACTCCTAGCCTGCCTTCCTATGAAGCAATATATATGCACTGCATCAGGCCCAGTTTTACTCAGTCAACCAGAGAGAAGGGAATTCACAGTGTAGGCGTCATGATGAGGTTGGTGCTTTGAAAGATCGTGATGGTGACAGTCTGGAGGAAATTTGCAAAGGTGCAGGACTCTTGTTAGGAAGAGCGATTTAGAAGCCTTTCTGCGGACCAGTGAGGATTAGGAGGTCGTGAAATGTCCTAAATCATACAAGCAGTGACGAGAATAAAGAGTGCATGGCAATACAAAGTGACTGAACATGAACAAGCTTAGACTAAAGATGCTGATGATGAAGGCTACATTCATGTTAATGCCCTACACGGCTGCATGGGTAGGAAATTTGTATTTTTTAGAAATAATTACTACAAAAACGTGAAACTCCCATTCCAGAGTTACAAAGAAGGAATGAATTTACACTGTAAGCTCCTAATTGATACTGAAAAATTGGGTAGAACTAGTTGATTGAACAAGGAGATAGACAAGAAGTCAGGGAAGCTGTCCAGTAGGAGGCTGAACACGTTATGTTACGTCCTAGTGTTGAGCAGTGTCATAAAAGCATACTTTGAATTAAATTCAGGTATTTATCTAAACTGTGTGATTCTCTTGATATAAACTATGATAAGATTTCTCAAGAGAATATTTCTCCTGTATAAGAAAATATCTTAGAAACAGTAAATAGAAAAGACATTTGCATCGTTGATGGTTCACATAAAGAGGTTGGTTAGATATCATTTATTTCATGATTGTGACTCAAACTTTCAATATATAGTCAAACTTTTTACTGAGACAGGGCATTTCCTTAGAAGCAGGAGGTAGATAACTACTAATTATAACTACTAATTATTGAATGAGTTTCAACTATCCATCTTTCTATCTATCTATCTATCTATCTATCTATCTATCTATCATCTATCTATCATCTACCTACCTATCATCTATTAATTATCTTCTGTCACCTATCAATTATTTATCAGTTGTCTATCTCTATTATCTATCTATCTACCTATCATCTAATTATTATTAATCAATCAATCAATCAATCATCTATCAATTTATCAACTGTTTATCTTCTGTCATCTACCAATCAATAATCCTCACTCATAAATCTATCTCTATTAGTCATCTATCTATCTGTCATCTATGTCTATCTATCACAGATCTATTTATCATCTACGTATCTATCTATTATCTATCTATCTATATATCTATCTATAATCTAATCTTTGATAATCTTGCATGTAGATTCTGAGTGACATTGTGAATACACTGGAACATAGGCATGTAAAGTCTAGTAACCTATTTTTTTCTTGCTCTACCACTAATGATAATTGATCATAGTGGTCCCTTACTATATGTCAAAGGCTATGTCATTGATTTTATATAAAATTTCCAGACCATCCCAACATGCTTGACATGTAGGCATTATTAATACTTAGCAGAGAAGAAAAATTGAGGCCCTGGAAATTTGTTATTCATTGATAGGTATTGAAACTGGTATTTAAATTCTGATGTTAAAATTCCGGTATTTTCACTCCCAAGTATGCATATCAGTAGACCGTAGCATATATACATTCAGTAAACTGAAATTAGGTTAGCTGTATCTCAAAATGTGACTACAGAAACAGTTGTGCCTCTTTCTCTTTCCCAAGGCTGAGGGACACTATGCATCCAGTAACCCAGGACAAACGACATCTGGGGATTCGGAAGGAGCAGAGCACAGGGGCAGTGCTTACGGTTTACTCTGTCTGCCTCTGACTGCTCCACACAGGGTGTGCCTCCAAACTTTCATTCTCAGCTTGATGTTATGTTACGTGAAAGAAGCTGTTTCTTCCGTTTGTTTGTTTCTGATGAACTGTCCATGACAGTAGGAATTGACAGAAATTCTATAGCTTCCATGATGAGCTTTTTCAAGTGAACAGAGACCAAGAACTCGATGTATTTTTCACAATTCAACCATTATTTTATGTTCAGCTAAAAATTCATAATCTACCCAAACAATTCTAAATCCTAGCCTCTGCTTTTGAGTTTTGTCTCTCATCTGGAAATCATTTGTTCTGAACCACATAAAGGAACCCATTTCAAACATAATTTAGGTGAAATGTATGACTTCAGGTTTAGTCACAAAATTTTCTTGAAAGTGGAACAATAGAACATTGGATTGTGTTTCTCATAAAAAAGGAAATAGACTAGTGCTAGTATCTTATTTGTTATAAGATTGTGGCCAAAAATGTCATTTTGTGACATGACATAAAATAGGCAGTTGTTTGTATTTTTGACGGACTTTTCCTGTGATTTTTGCAGCATTTGTGGTGGGGACTGTTGTAGTTTTACTACTGAGTTGCAGTGTTCATTTTCTTGAGTCCATTATTCAACCCTCGTGGGGGGTCTGGTGCACAGTATGCAAGAGCTGGTATCTAGACCCAGGGAGTAGATGCAGGTGAGCAGCTGTCCTGGCCGAGGATCCGAAAGACTTTCTTTCCTCTCCTTTCAGAATTAGACATGTAGACATGTATATGTAAAATCCTGTAGGACCATGTACAATCAATTCATACTTGAGCTATTTTATCTAAAACTTTAAGGCTGTTTTAAACATAAAATATAAGAGGCAAGAAGCCTTTTTATCACCCAACACATTCATTTTACAAATCTACATACAGTCTAAGGAAATGCTTTATTTAGACTTTGATATTTCTTTTGTGCTGGTGATTGTTGCTGTTATTCATGAAAGATCTCACTGTGTAGTCAAGGCTGGTCCTGAGGTTGCTATCCTCCTGCCTCGGAGTCCTGTATAAGCACATGCTGGTTTCTAAAATGTTCAAAAGATGCTTTTATGCAGTTTTTTCATAAATGACACTTCTGCCTTTATGTAAATAGAAGCAACAGAAAGATGAGTGGACGTGTGCACTGAGATACAAGCTGCATAGGGAGAATCATTCTGAGCTCAGTGTAAATCAGAGGAAGGGACCATGTAGCTACCTTTAGCACCCATGGCTTTGATGGGAGAGATCAGAAAAGCTAAAGAAAAATTACTAACGTGCCCCCACAGTATCACTGGCCTCTCTCAATTTTGTTGGAATCTGGTGGTTTTTTTTTTTTTGTAATATGGTAAATTTAGTATTGTAATTTTTACATTTTTGAGAATGTCATATGATAATGTTTTCTTTGTGTTATTTCCATCCTGTTAAGTTCCACACAAACTCTTCCCATCTCCCCTGCTCCCTCTTAAATTTCGTGCCCTATGCTTTTATTATTATTACACATGCATACATATATTTATAAATACACATATATGTATACACATATAATGCACCGAGTCCCTTAAGTGGTGCTCATGTCTACCAGTGCTTAGGCTTGCTTAACTGGGGTTAGATAACCTCTCAGAGAGCTCGGCCCTGAAGAAGAAATAGTCTCCCTTCCTCAGCATCCCATTGATCTGTAGGTCTATGCCTTGAGGTGGAACCCATGACATTCCCTCCATCCACCTTGACTTGTCAATTGATGTTTTTATTACACAGATTTCTTTAGACTGCATACTGTGGAGATTTCACTGGTACGATTTCCCTACCATGTCCGGCATACCTTAACTAGCAGGTGTCCTCTCCTATGGCTCTTACATCCTTTCTGCCCCATCTTCCACCATGTTCCGTGAGCCTTAAGCATAGAGGTTTCGTTGTAGCTGTGTCATGTTGGATTGAGCACTTCACAGTGACTTAATCTGCGCTTACGATCAGTTGTGGAACTTTGTACTATCCTCCATGTGTTACAACAAGATTAGATTAGTGGTGGGAGGCACACTTGTCTGTAAATATAAGGATACATATTTAGAATACAGTAAAGAATTACATGATCTAAGGAAGTGACAAAAGCAGGTTTTTCTGTAGATCTATGACCTCTCCAGCCATGTGTACTTGGCTATGTTTATGGTACTATGAATGATTTTCTTCCCACTGAGTGAATTTTAAGTTTAGTTAGACAGTTGTTGATTACCGCCAGGATAGAAGTGCCACTACTGCATGCAGAGACAGCTTGCTGTGCTAGTCCTTGTTGTGGTTTGTGGATTTTACAGCTTGGTAGGTCATTGATTGGTTTTCTCCTTTGGCAACTTGCATAGTATCTTGTAGAACTATGAGAACTAGTTTTCTGGGAGGAGGCTTTCAGGTCATTTCCAGCTCTATTGCAACAGTGTTCAAAGTATGTCTTGTGTTCAGCAATACGGTCTTAGTTTCAGGTTCTGTGGCAATAGTCTGTGTTATTTGGAGAAGTCTCTTGGACTATACTGACCAGAAACTCAAAGGAGGTTTTTCATGCCTGGCACTGTGATTTTTGCTGTATGCATGCACTCACATTTATTATGTGTATTTTCAGTAGACTTAATAAATGTGACATTTCCATTTGATTTTTCTCACAATTTAGTTATTATTTATCTTTCCTCTCTCTGCTCCTGCATTGGCCTACCCCCCAATTAAAGAAACTCCCATTTTCTTCATTTCCTTATTGATAACTAACGTTTCCTTCTTCTTCTTCCCCTTTCCCTCCTTGAATGCTAACTTAGCAAAGCCTTGATACTCAAGGACAAAGATTCTTTTGTACTTAAAAGTCCACATATTAGCTCACATTTCCAGGTCTCAGTTCAACAGGGAAAATCATAATATCTGCTACTCAGTAGAGTCATTCTTTATTACTTCCATCCCTTTGGTATAGCCGTTTTAAAATACCCATGCACACAAAATCTGTAAGTTTTCCTATTATTGAATTTGGCTGATTTCTGCCCATCTGCCTGACATCAGGTGTATTGTATTTTCATATGAAGCATGAAAGAAAAAGACACATGTCCTAGAGAACATGAAAGAAGGTACCTATTTTTTACATAGTTAGAAAGGGTGTCTGGATAGTTTTGTGGCTATTGAGCATGTAACTTAAGAAATCAATATAAATGGGGATTGAAAATCGGGGTACAGTTTTAGTGTTAGAGTGCCAGAAACATTGATGTTTCCCCGTGATTACTGAACATCTTGTTTAAAGTGATGGAAAGACACAATTAAAAATTCTGGGAAATCTTTATTTTTAAAACGGGTGTTGCTAGCAATGTCCTTTATTTTCCTTTTCTTTCTTTTTTGCAGGGGTGTGTGTGGCACAGTCTCACGTATCTCAGGATGACCTTCAACGGCTATCTTGTGGAGAATAACTGGCTTCTTCTCTCAAGTTCTGGAATTAAAGGTATGAGCTACCACATCCAGAATAGTGTACATTTATGTGCAGGGAAAAATAAATTTAAAAAAACAAATAAACTTTGTGAAGATGGAATTGATGTCAAAGACTGTGGGAGAAATATGTAGTTGGGTTAAAGCTGGAGGGTGATGACCATGAAAGACTGATTTGAAACAGCCTTAATTTGACAAGCAAATGAATGAATGACAATGAATATATGATGGACTTTGATGTTGAATTGATCTTTGATGGCAAAGGAGAGAGAGGGAGATTTCGAGATTTGGAGAGTGGAGAGTAGGGTAAGTGAATGCACATAGTGGATTTGTGGAACACAAGAGAAAAGGAAAGTATTAGGGCAGGAAAAAGAAGAGGGAGAGAGGGAGGGGAGGGAGAGAGACAGCGGGGTGCAGAGGCGTACAATTGCTCTTTGGTCTTCTTGTTTCTATTTCTCCCTTCTTGAACTAATTAATAGTTAATATTCTTTGCACTGAGTCTGAAGTCGTGGCCTGAGAGGCTCGTAGAGTTTGCTCGCCTGAAACTATTGATGCATAATACATTATATGGAATAATCTTCGTCCTGTCCTTTGAGCCTTGAGTTTCATTATCACTGCAGTACTTTGATAGCGTTAAGCTTCTGGGTAACACTGAGGCATACTGCATACACTGGGCATGCTGTGTACATCTGCTCATGGACAAAGGCAGCTAACTCCCAACTCTGAGTAACAAAGGCATGGTGCTATAGGTTTTGTTATATTGTTTACATTAAGTTATGTTAAGTTGCTTAAAGTTACGTCTATTTAAAATTATAAGCAAACTACACATGTGAATTTATATGGCAATGAAAATTTTGAGCTATATAAATCACACATATTTGAGGTGTTTCTGTTTGTTTGGGTTTTGGATTTTTTCCAGCCAGTGTCTTATGCGTAGCTGAAGTGACGTGAACTTTTGATCCTCCTCCTTCTGCTTCCAGAGTGCTAAGAATTCAGGTATGCATAACCATGCTGTTTGTGCAGTGCTGGCGTAGAAATCAGAGTTTCGTGTACGCTGGGCAAGCACTCTACCAACTGACCTACATCCATCTATCCAGGTCCTGTATTTCGTATAATGTAAGAATAGCAATCACTTCTGTCTGATGGATGTATGATGTTTTATACCAATTATCTGGTCTATTTTTATCCAATAGAAGGGGATTACCTAAGATACGCTGGTCAATAATGAATATTAAGATTTTTGAAAAGAGACAATTGAAATGGATGAAATTTTATAAAAATGATATTAAAAAATCTGCAGTTGTCATAAATTAGAAGAATTCAATAGTAGGAATAGAAAATCAGTAAATTAAGGATAAAGTAACAAAAATGAGCAAAAATTAGATCTTCTACGCTATACAGAATTTTTGTGATGGATAAGCATAATATTTTTTACACATATACCATGAATTCTTGATGAAAATATGCTTTGTGCTGTTTGATTGAGTTGATGGCTCCGTGTTCACCTTCCTGCTTGTGGCATGATGCTTTAACCATGTGCTGTGTGCATTTTCTATCTGTGTTGCTTGTCTGTGGGCCCAAGGTAAGGAAGAAAGTGAAAGAAATGCTCCCCAGAGGTCAAAGAGGATCAGTGGTAAACTAGTCTCTTATACTAATCCCACCTGCTGAAAAGACCAGGTGGAAAATGAATCCAAACCTTCCGTATTTGGAATACACCTTCCAGGGAGCTAAGGACAGGTCAAATAGACAATAGAAAAAAATTAAAAATCTGTTATGAGTACATCCTGGTATTCATTTATTTTGTTCTATTATGTTGTGTTTATTTTCATAATTTGCAGGTACCTTTATTGAAGGTTTCTGGGATGTTTGTTGTGGGAGTTTTCAAATAAGAAATGTGTCTAAATAAGTAAATAAGTAAGTAAGTAAATAAATAAATAAATGGCTTCATAGAAGTTTAGCATCTTCTTCTTCCCAGTTGCGTTGGAAATGACTAATCATGGGATTACTATCTGAAGAGTAAAGACCCTGCATTTTAAATTATTATGTGTTTTTATTTAAATATTTCTTACCAATTATTGGAGAATCTCATACAATGTCTCTTAACAGCATTCAAATCCCTTTCTTTTCTTTGACTTTGTGTTTTCTATTATTTGTCTTTTTAAAAATATTTTATTTATTATTTTTATTTTACATATGTGAGTGTATTACCTCTGAGCATGTGATAATACACTCACATGCTGTGTCGTGTTTTTGCCCACAGAGGTCAGGAGATGATGTTGGGCCACCTAGAACTGGAGTTAAGGACAGTTGTTAGCTACCATGTGGATGCTGCATTCTCTTCAAGAGCAAGCAGGTGCTCTTAATCACTGAGCCATCTCTCCAGCCCCCTTGATTATTACTTTTCCTTATTAAGAAGCCCACTGAGTCTAATCTGTGCTCCCCAAATGCTCTTGGGTATGAGTCTATCTGGAGGCATCTGATCAACTTACCGGGTGACATACCACTGAAAAAAACTGATTCTACCAACAGAAATCAATTTTCAGTAAGAACTAAATCAGGGCAGCGGGATACTTACCTACCACCTACCCATGCTGGGTCTTTGTGTGGCTTGGACTTGTACAGGTCTTATATACGCTGTCATAAGTGTTGTGGGCTCCTATTCACATCTCTCCTGTGATGTCCAGACAATACAATCTCCTTGTGTTCATCTACCATGTCCTGCTTTTGTAATCTGTCTATCTCTTTTCTCACAATGAGCTCCGTGCCTTGATGTAAAATAGGTGTCCATTTCAGGTTTAACACTCCACAGTCTCGCATGCTCTGCATTCCAGCTGTGGATATCTGTGTTAATTGCAATCTGCTGAAAGAAGAAGCTTCTCTGGCGAGAGCTGAGAGAGATACACTAATCTATGGATATAACCATAGGATTTTTTAAAGTAGCTTAATATCATGTCTGTTTATCAGAACACTAGTAATAGGTTCTCCCCTATGGCCTGTGACTTGCCTAGTCACAGGTTTTTGGCCTTGATAACAATGCCAAATGTGGGGTCTATCTCTTGAAGTGGGCCTTAAGTCCAGCCAGAAGGTGGTTGTTACTACCATGACAGTCATGGCTCCATTGTACTGGTGAGCCTATCTTACCAGGAGAGTCATTATTGTAGCTTTCAAGGTTCAAAGCTGAGTAAGAATGCTGATTGCTTTTCTAGTAACATGCACAGCACTTCTAGTCCTATGAACGTTAACTAGTAAAGCTGAATCTTGGAGATCAATACCAGCCTGATTTCTCCTTGTTTGTTCTATGGCTCATGTATGTAGTGTCTACAGTAATAGAGTCTTACTATCAAGTAGTGGTGAAACCCTTAGTTTGAACCTTCTTCCTGTTCTCCGTTGAAAGAATTTCTGCCGTCCTCTATCCATAAATCGCCCAGGGAGTTGATGAATTTAGCTTTGTTTTATAGAATTGAGATGGCCAAATATAGAATTACTTTTGTAGAAACTGACATCCATAAAACTAACCATTTTTTGAAGATCAATTCTAAAGCAATAATGCCTAGGCATGTTTCAGAACCAGACTAACAGTATTTAATGCTTCCTACATTGGAGGATATGCTCTGCATGCAGGTTTTAAGTCGCTAGGATGTAATTGCTGACGTAAAATAAAATGGCTCTCCTCACAAGTTCACATGCACAATTGCTATTAGGCCACTGAAATAAAGATTTCAATTCGGTTGGTCTGGGGCATGACCTGTGTTTCTGGATTTCTCATAAGCTCCCAGGAATATGGTGTAGATATAGGCCTAATGGTTGTACTTTAGAGAGAAAAAGAAATAAAGGCCTTAGGTCTGACTCTCTCGATGAACTGGAAAAGATGAATAATCCAAAATTTATTCATAACTGCCTTTAAGACATCATCTTTTTATACAAATGGTTTTGAATTCATATTGTTTTGAAAATGACACATATTTTAATTAAAATATTCCAGACAGCTCCACGTTTTGGAAAAATCTAGGATGTGGCATCAATCCCCATTATGCTCACCTGATCAATTTATTGCTGATTTTATTTTTATTTTAAGTGTATAAATGTTTTTCATACGTTTATGCACGTTCACCCAAGTTGCACAATAGACACGGAGGTAAGAAGAGGGCGTAGGGCTCCCTGCAGCTGGAGTTAGGGATGGTTGTTAGCCACCGTGTGGGTGCTGGAAACTGGACATCAGTTCTCTGGAAGAACAATCAGTACTCTTAAGTGCTGAGCCATCTTTTCAGCTCTTATAGGGTGATTCTTAAAAACATTGTTTCTTTACTTTTTTCTCTTAGAAGATTGCCTGATTTTAAAATAACAAGAAGAACAAATTTTGAGTTCCTGCCTTTGGACAAGGGTAGATGGATTGTTTATACTTTGCAAGTTTTTTTTTTTATTGATGTAATGTTAAAGATGATGGATGGATTCCTCAGAGTCACAAAGAATACTACTTTATGAAGTTTTGCTATGTAAGATAGGCACTAGGCTGAGAACCAGGACTTTTGTAGAAGCAAAGGATAAAGGAAGAGGAGCAGGAGCAGTGTGCTATATTATCTAGTAAGCCTCTAAAGAAGTTTTGAAATGACAAGTCTGCTTTGTTAGTCATCAAATGATCATTTACATTTCAATTTTATCATTTTCCAACAGTCCTAATGATCTACGCATGCAAATTGCCAAATCCCTTATCAAAATAGAAACCACATAGGCCTATGTGCGGTGTTGTATAGATATAAAGTTTCCTCTCTGCTGCAAGGGATAGGCTTCCAAATGTGATCGACAGCCAACTAACCAATGATATAAGAGGGGAAGTCTAGCAGGAAACACATAGAATGATGGGAAGGAGAGAGGTGGGTGTGGCCCCAGGGCTTGATTCTTGGGCATGTGGTACAGAGGTCCGGGGGACTTATGATCAAAATGCAGGCTCTGCCATATGAAATCTCCATCTCTCTCCCTGGGGAAGAATCCTTTGTAAGTAACCTGGAATAAACTAGTTTCTCTAATTGAAGAGCATTCTCCATTTGCTCAATTGGTTCAAACATGGGGGTGGAATGGAGCTGAATGTTGGGCCTCACTGCGAGAGAATTCATGGTACATGCCGTATACCTCTCTTGGGGAAATGTACTAGAACTGAACAACATTCTTTATAATCACCCGGAAGCACTGTAAACTACGAAGTTAGACTCTGTAGAGTGAGGAGGGAGCAGCAAATTCATATTTCTTAAAAATTCCTAAAAATGTAGAATTTGATATAATGCATTAATCTCTAAGGACAATTACTCTGCATTATATGTTATCTTATACAGCATATAGCTAACATACACACAAATTAAAATTTTAATTTCCCTGAGAGGCCATGAAGAATGCTAGTGAAATGGCAAATATGTATTGTTCTCAATGGTATTTGAGTTTTAAAGGAGAATTATCATTAATAAATGTAATTCTTTAGTAGAAATTGGGGCAAGATAACAGAAGGGAGGGATTTTTGAGATAAGTATATTCAGGGAGAAGAGAATGATGTGGGGGTAGGTTTATCCCCAGAGACTGGATATTTATAACATATTCTGCTGGAGTGAATCTTCAAAGATATTTTTCAGTAGAGAAACTTCCTCTATTCCTTAAGAACTCAAAGAGTCTCTAAATTGATATAAACCCTTCACTGGCCCACACATTGTTGTGTGCACTTGAGTTTGCCAGACCACAGGTGCTAGATTTGAGGGTAGAAACTGCCAGTTTTGTATATGTGGATGATTGGTAAGTCCTGCAAGACGCTGTTTGGTTTTATGCTATTTTTCACCAGACTCAAGCAGAGTGGGAGGAGAAAGCACCAGCTTATATGCTGCACAAATACCTACTACAGGGTCCTTTCAATGGAAAAAAATGATAAAAAATGTGTGAGAGTTTATAAGATAGATGGCTAATAATCTTTATTTCTTTATTTCTTTACTCATTTTAGAGGGGAAAATATGCTTCTTGGTATGAAATTAGATTTGTTGTTCAAAATATACTCAAGGTTAATTGAGAGCTACAACTATAAAGACAGCGAGGACTGGACTGAAGTTGAGATGGAATCTTCTTCTTAAAAGCCTGACTTTGATCCAAGCTTGGGCTTCACACAGATGTTCTGGTTTAGTCTTTAATTTTTTTCTTTTTCTTTCTGTCCTCTCACAATTTGTTTGTGGAATAGGAAATAATAACTCCCATGTAGTAATGGTCTCTTGAATCAATCATTGTTTAAAATCTGTATATGAAATGAACAGATTAATGTTCAAAATTTAACCATATGTTGGGGATAAAAATAGGACTCTAGGCAATGTTGCTATTCTATTCTATTTATTTATTTATTTTTGGCTCAGAGGTGGACTATGTCAAGATGCAGAGACTCTGTGAGATGAGGGTTCATATATGTACTATAGAAAGGCTACTTGGGATGGGGAAATGGCTGAGGGAGTAAGATTTCTCTGCAAGCTTGAGGACCTCAGTGTGGATAGCCTGCATTCATGTACAAAGGCAGGCGGGACTGCACACGCCTGTAACAACAGCAGCGGGTGTGCGGAGAGCTCCTAGTCAGCTGAAGGCAAACTTCTGGTTCAGTGAGGGGCTCTGTCTCAAGGAAATAAGGTGGAGAGTGATGGAGGTCACTGGAAGTCCTCTAGTCTCTGCTCATGTCCGTGGACATGCATTGGCCTGCTCACATGAATGTCCCACATACCCCCCGACACACGCACACACACTCAAGGAAACACTCCTCACAGGTTTCAAAACCAAAATATAAGTCGGCATGTTTGCTTTTCTGTGAACCACCTTGCAATTTCTTGTGATGGAAAGATGAAGCAGTGACTGAAATTATCCGCGTAGGGTGGGTCGCGGAACCCTGTAGACGGAAGGGATTTTGCAGGGAGAAGAAAAATCAAAGTGAGGATCAAGCTGCCCAGGTCATTCGAATCCTGTCAGGCTTTCACTGTGCCTGCATCTTACAGCTGACTCACTTTCAACCACTGCTGTAGAACTAACAGTGACAGTACACAGAATCCTGGAGGAAGCTGGGGAGCAATACGTGTAATCTCAGCATCGGAAGGCTGAGCCCAGAGGAGTGAGAGTTTGAGTCCAACCGAGGCTGAACTGGAGTAAATAATAAGATTTATCTCAAAACACAAAATAAAACGAAACAAAAATAAAAACCCTAGAGAAAGAAGACTGGTGTTTCTTTAACCTTCCAGACTTCCTTTAATAAAAAAGGTCCTTCAAGATTTAAAGTGCTACAATATGAGAAAAAGTGTTTAAAGGGCAATATTTTGTACAAAACCTCCCAGTGGCTCTTGATGATAACTGAGGCAGCAACGTTTGACAAAGGGTTATTTTACTTGGATTCCGTTGTTCAATATATTTGCTCATTAAAATTAAAATTAATTAAAATCAAACACTCTTAAAGTACACTTAAGCAACGATTCTGCTGTATTTCCAGTGCACATTAGCTGTGCACAGCCCATGGATCTTTTGCTTGTACAGATATAGAATTTCTGTGCCATTGCAGAGAATTTTGTTGGTTGTCCCCATTCAGTACTGTTCCTTTATGAGATAAGTCACTTACTCTGTAAGGTCTTTCTGTTATTTATTTCAGTCTCTCTGAATGCCCAGAGAGGCTGGAAGAAGGCATCTGTTTCCCTGGGCCTGGAGGTATGCGTAGTTGTTAGCCACCATGTAGGATTTAGGAACCAAACCCATGTCCTCTGGAAGAGACCAGTACCTCTAACTGCTGAGCCTTCTCATCAGCACTGCAAAATCTTATGTCCTGCAGTTTTGATGTACATCTTCTTTCAAAATGAAAGATACAACTGTTTCTACCAATTCCTTGCCTCTTACTTATTGTTTATTCATCTCCTTTTTGAATGAGATGGAAGAAAATATAACAGATTCTCCCTGATGAGACAGAGAAAGGGATGAAATTATTATGGAATGGAGATGCTACTGCAGTTTGAATGTTCGTCTCATAGTCTGTGTACAGGAAATTTAATCCTCAATTCAATAATGTTGAAAAGCAGTCCCTTTCAAATGTGATTAGGTCATGAGTCTCAACATTCGTGGATGAATTAAGGTCATTATTGTGGGGCTAGGCTATTACTGAGAGAGCAGTTTGTTTTCAAGAAGGGCTCAGCCTCCTCTTGCCTCTCTTGCCTAGTCTTGCAAGACAACTTAACTGAAGAGTAGGAAGGCTCCCCCAACACATGGCCTCTTCATTTTGGAATTTTCAGCCTATAGAATTGGGAGCTAAGCAAATTTATTTTCTTTATCAATTACAGTGCCTGATGTTCTGTTCTAGAAGTATCAAATGGGCCAAGAATCATGCTTTATCTCTTACTGATGTTCTGAGCTGTATTCACTTTTCTGAATGTCAAGAATCCTCCCAGTCAGGATTTTCTGTGGAAATGATCTCCACAATATACTGCTTCCAGCATACAGAGTCTTCCTGTCAATCCAGATGAACACTCAGGCAAATAGGAAAGAAAATACTGAACAATTGTGTTTTTAGTAGTTTCTAAACCTTGGGGAAATAGATAAAAACTTCATCTTTATTTTAAGGGTGTTCATGTGAGACCAAGGGCCATCATTTCTAGTAGAAAAATATGGGCTTGCATTCTGCATTAATGTGGGTGTATAAGCAAAGTATTTTATTTTGAAAAATAAATGAGTATTTACCCTGAAAGTCAGAGTTCTTTTCTGCTGTTGTTGATTAAATTACTTTAAAGGAGACCAGGTTCAATATGAAGATAGACACAGAGGAAGACTTGGGTTTGAGAGATTTTCATGATGTAAAAAGTGATCGATGTGATGGCAGAACCTTTTCTTGAGGTACTTGCTAACAGTACTGGGATAACTGGCTCTGGCAGATAATTTAAAATCTTCCCTAGTTATAGAGATTTTAAAAGAAATATCAAAAAACATAAGTTCTTCCACTGTCTGAATTTTTTTCTCTCTTATCCTCAGGTTTGCAGATAACTGAATATATACTAAATTAGTTAATTCTCAAACTCTAGCTGAGATATAAGAAAACAGAATTCAGAGAGAGAGAGAGAGAGAGAGAGAGAGAGAAAACATAATTGAATTCATTATTTTTTGGGGGGCATGGCCTTGTGTAATAGATGCCTATGTGGAAAATTGTAAATAGGAAGGAGAATAATATGAGGCCTAGGGTTGGGTAGAGGAAGGAGTGGATGTGTGTTTATGAGGTCACGAAGGTGAATAATTTTTTTCAGTTAGATTTAGTCAGTATAAAATTTTAGATCCTATAAATTTTATTAATTAAAATATACTCAACAATGTAGAGAAGAGAAGACACAGCTGTAAGAATGTGATGTTAGAACCCAGTGGCCGCTCAGGCCACAATACCTTGCCCATTCCTAGTTATAGATGCAAACAAGCACTCTCCTAAGACAATGTCTATATGTCCCTAGCTACCAGAATTCCAGGTGCTGGGTCTCTCACTGGAGAAGTGACTTTATCTCAAAACAGGGTCTGGTGGCCACAAATCTTTCTCCCTACCCTGGTTCATGCCTTCGTCAAGGAGCCTGCTACAGGGTTATGTTGTGAAATGGCCCCATCCTTAGAGAGGTGTAAGAAGAGACATCACGTTGCCACATGAGCCCCAATTTCCCCTCTTCAGAGCTCCTGCAATGCTGTTTGTCTGTGGTAATGGGGCCTTAACTCTCCTCAGAAGCCCACCATACTGCTGTCTGTCTGTCTGTCTGTCCATGGTGTTAATAAACTTCTTAATCTCCAATAGTCTGTCTCAGTGTCTCTTTTAAACCCTTATCTGAGACCTGCAAAAGGTAGTATAGAGATGAATGCTGTGCGGTCCAAGAGATATAAAGTCATGTAA
The DNA here is from genome assembly GCA_035773235.1 of Eospalax fontanierii. Classification (NCBI taxonomy): domain Eukaryota; kingdom Metazoa; phylum Chordata; class Mammalia; order Rodentia; family Spalacidae; genus Eospalax; species Eospalax fontanierii. The sequence goes on from CM069538.1 coordinate 67,068,493, forward strand.
AATTGGTTAGACACAATAAATAAAAATGTTATAAATTTTTTAAGTAGAATCATGATTTTTTTTTTCACTTGTGGTAGATAAAGAACAAAACTGAATTTACAGACACAAGCATTGCATAAAACGTCAGCGTTGATGCTATCTTGAACAAAGCTGCTCTTTTCTGCAATGGAAGAAATGTAGTTAAAACAGCTCATTGGCCTGACAAGAGAAGACAAAATGGCTAGGACCCATTTTATGAAACTCGCCTTCCTTTTTCTTTTTTTTTTTTTGGACAGAAATCAGAGCAAATTTCTTCAAAAGATTTTACAATAGCATTGCCAGAGAACACATTCTAACCTGAAGAGTAAATTTACCTCAGAAATCCAAATGATTATGTAAATTGTCCAATTTCTTTAGCAGAGTTTAAGGGCAGATTGTAGAGTGGACGTTCAACAGATTGAAGCATCTTGGGATGAAAGACAGAGATACGGGAAGAAGATCATCGGGGATTCCAGCCTCATCCACCCATTAAGGAAAGCGATAGGAACATGCCTACCTCAGAACTGGCCCACACTCACATACTTCTTGTGGAGTAAGGCACTAGGAAGTGCCCAGGACTGCTGTTCACTGCTCAGATGATCTGGCGCAGTTGTGACAGCCAGTGTATTGATCCCAAACCCATCAGGCTGTGGTGCTCTGAACTTCATCATTCCTGGTTGGTGAAGTCTTCATTTGTATTTTTTGTTTTTCTGAATTTTTTGAAACTTATGAATTTTCAGATCAATTCATTTCAAAATAAGTGATTCAGATTTTGTTCTATTATGATTTCTTTGTAGATTTTATTTGACTCCTGTCAGAGGTATAGTTGACAAATTTTTTTCCCATTATGTTGGCTTTCTTTACTCCCTGAACGACTCCTCTGCTGTATAGAAGGTTTCTATTTCTTGCATGCCCCTTTGACAATCCTTTCTATTATTTACTGAGCACTTGGAGTCTTCTTGAAAGTCTTTTCCTGTAAGTATGTATGACTTCTCTATATATTTTCCTCAGGCAGTTTCACTCTTTTAGAACCTACATTGCTGTCTTTGATCCATTTTGCATTGCTTTGGGTAGAAACTGAGGAGTGATGGTGATCTATTTTCATTCTGGGACATGTGGATATTGTTTCTTCAGCAACGTTTGTCGAAGAAGCTGTCTTTTCCTAATATATGTTTTTGCATGGTTGTTTAAAATCATCTGGCTATAGTTCTGTGGGGTTATTTCTGGGTCCCCTCTTCTATTGCATTGAACCACATGTCTGTTTCTGCGCCAGGACTTGCTATTTTTGTAACTTTGGCTCTGTTGTATAATTTGAAATCAAGTATTTTGATTCTTTTAACACTGTCCTTTCTGCTTAGCATTGCTTTGGGTGTCTGCAGTTTAATGTGTAAATCTAATTTATTTTTCTGTGAAGAATGTTCCTGGAATTTGAAGGGGGTTTCATTGAATTCATAGAATGATTTTAGAAATATACATAGAATCCATAGAATGATTTTGGAAATATACATAGTAATTTTTAAAATATTTATTCTGTTAATCTATAAGAATGGGATGCCATTCCATATTCAAACAGTCTTATCCATTTGTTTGTTTTTTACTTGGGTATTAAAAAAAACTATTATGAATGAATTTTTTCCCAGCAGGCTAGTTCATTATTGATGTATAGAAGAGACATTCATTTTTATACTCATTTTATATATTTGTATTTTCTGAGGGTATTTATCTGGAGTTTCTGGATTTTTAGAGGTTTTATGTGTCAGATTGCAGCATTTGCAAATAAGGATAATTTTACTTCTTCCTTTCCAATTCATATCCTGTGTATCTGTGTGGACTAATTGTCCTACCTGAAATATCAAACACTACATTGAATAAAAGTGGACAAACTGGGTAGTCTTGTCTCATCCTTAATTTTACAGGGAATGTTTTCATTTTTCTCCATTTAGGATAATGTTGACTATTGGTTTATTGCATGTAGCTATTGTTATGTTTAAATATGTGCCTTCTAATTCTTTTTTGTTTAGTGTGATGAACTTTGTCACAGGGCTTTTATGCATTCATTAAGATGATCATATGAGTTCTGGCCATGAGTTATTTACATGTTGTGTCACATATTTCATTTCATTTCAATGAAACCAGATTGATCCTGGAGTGTGATCATTTTTGAAAGGTTTAATTCTGTTTGCAAGGATTATATTGAGAAATTTTATGACTTTGTTGGATACCATAAGAAATAAAAGGGATGTGAATAGAAAATTGGTTTATTCATTCCTTTTCAGCTATGCCTTATCTGGTTTCAATATCTGTCTTTGATATCTGGCTAATCCTGCTTCCAAAGAAGAAATTTGGTAATGTTTATACTCTTGTGATTTTATGGAGCAGTTTAGGAAGCATTGGTTTAAGTTCTTTTTTAAAGAAGCCTAATAGAATTTGATAGTTAATTTGTCTACTCGAGGACAAATTTTTCTTGGGAGAAGTTTTTATTATTGTTTTAATCTTTTTTATTATTACAGTTCTTTTTGAGTTGGTTATATTCCTTTCATTTTCATTTAATTTTAGTAGGTCATAATTGCCTATAAGTTTCTTCGTATCTTATTGGTATGCCATCATTTAGGAATGTAGATTTTCATAGTATCTCTTTATGATCTGATAGATTTTATTGGTATTTGTTATGACATGCCCTGTTTCATCTTTAATTTTTTTCATTTGGGTCTTGTCTCTCTTACTTTAGGCTATTTTGGTTAAGGGTTTGCTGATCTTGTTCTGCTTTCCAAAGAAGCAACATTATATCTTGTTCACATTGCTCTTGGTTACTCTCCAAAATTTAATGGTAAGACCCTATTGCCAAAGAAACCACATACTCCAATCATAGGACATAGAAAAATCAAACTGGTACCAGCTTGGAAGTTTCATCCCTACTGGCTAGCTGGAAGGCTTTACGTATGCTTCTGGAAGGGAAAAGTAAGCAACATATTACTTAGCTATGATCCCAATAAGTAATAGTAACTTGGCAAGCTATGATCACTGGTGCAAAGTGGCATAAAAGTTATGGGACTAACCAATCATTTTATGATTGGAATTAAAGCCTGTTCCACAAGATGTAACCCATTTCTGGTAAAATTAACTGGGCCAAAACCCATGTCTGACTAGGTCCTAGCCTTTATGGGAGAACATAATACTCTTGTTCTGCTTAATGGACATAGTGTTAAGCTACCTCTAAGTTACTATCTTTATGCTCATAGATATGTGCATCACTCGGTATTCATCAGACAAATTTCTGTAGTAGATGGCAGTATACACAGAGACCCAAAACTGGTCAAGGTGTAGAGAATAATAGATTGGAATGCTCAGCTCTTCATGGGACATCTATAACACATCCCATCTCCCCAAGGCTCAGAGATTGTTACCAAAGAAAAGCAGAAAGATCTTAAGAACCAGGGGTTGTGGATACCTTCAGTGAAAGAGTATTTACTGAATATGACAGGGCCATTGCACACATGAACTCACAGCAGGTATGACTGCACTGCCTGCAAAGACCTGCATAAGCTTAAACCAACCAAAATCCCAGTGTGGTCAGAAGAGGGGCTCATGAAGTCCCACCTACCAGCTGAGGAGCTATTGACTATTTATGACTACTAGGTGAGGAAGAGTGAGTTTTCTTCAGGAATGTGGACCCTGAAAGAATACCCATACTCTGGGAGATGGTCCTAAACCCATGAACACACAGGCAGCTTTAAGTGAACTCACTGGGTTATGAGTAAGACAGTACAAGAAATTAAGAGGGAAAATTGATGCTAGGATACAGGAGGAGCTTTAGGGGTCATAATGGACATTAAATTTGCTCAAAACATATTATACACATGTATGAAATTCTCAAACCATAAACAATTTCAAAATCCTAACTCTTTGATTTATTGATTTTGTATGTGAGCATGTTACATATGATTGCATGTTGTATATGTGCATGTGTGTGTGTATATGTATATGCCAGAGGGACCTCCCCGGATATTTTTACTGAGAAGTCATTCAAATTTTTTACTTTTTATTTTTTTTGAGACAAGATCTTTCATCGATTTGGAGTTCAACGAGTGGCAGACTAGGCTGGCTGGATATTAAGCTCCAAGGAACTTCACATCTCTATTTCTCTGTACCTTTAAAAATGAGATTACAGCTGTCTACAACTCTGGGCTTGCTTTTGAGACAGGGTCTCCCTGTAGCCCCAGCTGGCCTAGAACTTGCTACAGACCAGGCTGACCTTGATCTTACAGAGACCTGCCTTCCTCTGCCCCCTGAGTGCTAGGATTAAAGGCATGTACCACAATACCTGTGTACTCCTGGGTTTTTAAATGTGGTTGTTTTAAGACTCCAACTCCTCTGATCCTTGTGTTAGAAAGGCAAGCACTTTAGCAACTGAACTATTTTTTTGGAGTGATTTTTTTGTTGTTCTTTCTGCTAGGCCCTGAGCATAAGAAAGGTAGCTACAATATTATGAGGACACTTGAGCAAGTCTCAGAGAGGCCCTTGACCTAGAACCAAATGGAAAGAAATGACTCCACTTGGCATTTTTCCAACTGACAAAGTTTCCCATTAACATCCATGGTTTTTACCACCTGATGCCTTGAAATAAATGACCATAAGAAAATATGATTTAAAACACGATAAATTATTATTAAATCATTGTAATTTAATACAGAGGTTTTTCTTAGGCTGCTTAGATATCATTTCATTTATGGAGTCAGGCATGGTGGCAAATGTCTTTAGTTCCAGCACTCAGGAGTCAGAGGCAGGCAAATCTCTGTGACATGGAGGGCAGGCAGGTCCACATAGTGAGTTCCAGGCCAGCTGGGGCAACATAGAGAGACCCTGTCTTAAACAAACAAACAAAATTGTATTTATTAACCTTTTACTGCTCTAAATGAAGGTTAAGATCAAACCACCACCAAGCATGAGGACCTGAGTTAGGGTTCCCAGACCCATATAAAGGGACAGCTCCAGGTTCAGAGCCACGCTGTCTCAAAGGAATAAAGGTTTGGTAAGGTTTGATAGGGCTGGACAGCCAGTGTCCTTCTCTGACCTCCACACATGTGCACAGATGCACAGGCTTCCACACACTTATGCAATTTCTCTCTCTCTCATACATACACACAGATATATATTTAAATATTTAAAAATTTCAGGATTATCTTCTTGCATTTTACTTTTGCTTTGACATATGTTTTGGATACTTCAATGGTTCATATAGTTGACTCAGTATGACTTTACCTCTTTATTTTTTGCAAATGCTTTAAATTATTTAAAACATTTTCTCATTAAAATATTATAAAAAAAATTACCAGGCATGGTGGTGGACGCCTTTAATCCTAGCACTCTGGAGGCAGATCTGTGAGATCAAGGTCAGCCTGGTTTCCATAGCAGGGTCCAGGCCAGTGGGTTCCAGGGGCTACATTCTGTCTCAAAAATTCCAAAAATTATAAAAATTCTATTAATTCTGTATACATTCCATGGTGGATATCTGCTTCTGTATTCTTTCCCTTTAAAACTTTATTTTTAAATTTTTAAAACATTTTCTTAGGCTCCATTGGCTTTGATCATCTTGATTCTTGATGTTTCTGTGGAAAGTTGTATTTTTGCAGCACTGAGGTTGCCTTCCTAATTGTCTTAGTTTCACTTATCTCCCTTCTACTTACTTTACTGCCAATTTTTCTAGTTTATTCTTTTTCCGTTGGTGTCAATAGTTTGATAGTTTGATTTTTATCATTTTTCTCGTCAATGAAAACGCCATATGGTTAGGATTCTATTGCTTTTTTTATTTCCATACTACAATGTGAAATTTTGTAGGGTATAATCTCTACAATTTCCCAGTAGAGAGCTCATTCATCTGAAAGTTTACTTTCTACTATTGTGGGAAATACTCAAAGTACACTCTCTTTGTGGTTACTTTTCTGTCTTTGCAAACTATTCCTAGATCAGGAAGAGGTCTGTCTTCTGCTGCATGATTGATTCTGGGCACCTCGGGTCCCTCATTCCATGGCATGTTCCCAGGCTGTGTCTCCACATTACTGCCCAGGATTCACATCCAGGTTTCTACTATGCTTGTTCTTCCCAACGCAGTATCTTTTTCCAGCAGTGTTCCCTGAGAGGAAGGCTCATCAAAACGAGTGTTGACTTCATATTTCTCAAAGACTTAGAATGTTGCACTTGATTTCCTCATATTTGTGTGCTTTAGCTCCCAGTGAAGCTGTATCCTTGATTTTGACTGTTTTTGTTCACTGCTCTTAGGACAAATGGGGGTCAGTTGTTCATTCTTTAATGAATCAATTTCTTTTGTATGGTTTTTGAGATAGTGTCCTCCTGTGATCCCAGTTGGTCTGAAACTTGCTATGTAGACCAGCTGGACTCCTTCTCACTGTCTGAGCCTTTCTCTGCCTCTGAGTCCTGGCACTAAAGGCATACCCCACCATGTCTGGAGACATACTTGTTTTTAAGGGTCAGTCAACCCTTGGTAGTTCGGCTGTGCTCATTCCTGCTTTGAAGTCAAGGGGTGTGCTATTAAGGATGCTGTCCTTGGTTTTGTTTTATTTTGTCTTCCTTGACATTCCTGATTTATTATTTTACTAAATCTTTGGATTATATTAAAATATCTTGCTGCAATCTCCTTCTAGTTATTGATTTGTTTGATATCAGGAGGCTTAACTTTGTTTATGTAATAAAATCTATCAATATTTCCACACTAGGCTGCTTAAACATTTGAAAATAAAGATATTGATCTTTTACTTTTAGCTTATATATTTACAATTTTTAAATGTAATAATGATTGTGAACTTTCACTAATCTGGGCAACATGAGGCCTATGAACATTTCTATTTTGCCATTTGGAGCCTATAAGTAGATGCTTGCTATAAGTCTTGGGTAAAATCTCGAGTTAATGGCTTATTTTTGTGATTCAATCTATCTTTGTAAAATTAGTACCTGTTTGTCCTAGTTCACATTAATTCACTTTTAACTTGATACAGCCTAGAATCACCCGAAATGGGAGCAACTGTCTTCATCAGCTTGGTTAGTGGGATGTCTACGAGGGATTGTGTTTATAGTCTTGATTGATGTTGGAGGGCACAGCCCACTGTGAACAGCTCCATTTTCTGATCAGGTAGTTCTGGGATGTGTAGAAAACTCACTAGGCGTGAACCCAAGAGAGCTAGAGAGTGCACCTCCACGCAGCACGCCTCCACTTTTTTGCTCTTCCTTTGTGGGAGTAGGCTCTTGGGTCAGATAAAATGCTGCATGGAAGAACACGAAGACCAGGCCTGCCTTCAGATTCAAGCCTGAAGCTACCACTCTGAAGTCTCTCAGTGATGGACTGTTACCTAGAATTACATGAAATTAACCCTTTTCTCCCCTAAATTGCATCTGCTCAGAGTGATTGATCTGACAGCAAAAAGGAAAATTAAACACGGATTCTTTATTCTTTACCTCTCCAAAATTCTTCTCCCATTTTCTACTTTCTTACCCTCACTACAAAGCACCATTACTCATTCACGCATCATCTATCAATCACCCATCATCTATTATCTATCTATTATCTATCATCCATCTATTGTCTATTATCCATCCATATATCATCCTTCTATCATCTATCATCTACCTATCATTCATCATCCATCTATCATCAGTCTATCACCTATCATCTATCATTTATTTGTCACCCATCATTTATCATCTAGCTATTATCTATCTATCATCTACATATCATTTATCATCCATTACTGGTTTATCATCCATCATCTATCATCTATTATCTATCTATCAATCATCTATCTAGCTATCATCTATCTACCATCTATCTATTATTTATGTATGTAGGTATCTATCTCTCATCTATCTATCTTTCTTATTATCTCAGTCTCTTTTGTTGTTATTCTGATTTCCTACAGACCAAGCTGACATAGCATAGAAATTCAATGTTTATGAAATGAATGATTGAAGTCTCAGCATGATTTGCTTCTTTGACAATGAACTTTCATGATTCTCTTATTCTTACAGATGTGAGATCACATCATTTGATGTAATGAAATTGTGAATTTCCTGTAAACAGGTTGAAATGAAAAAGAAGTGGAAAACTGAATCAAATAGTTGTTATTATTAAGTTTAATTAACAAAACACAGCTCATTAACTGAATGAGAAAATTTATGTCATTTGGCAGATAATAAATTATTTTAGGAGAAATGCTATGAGTTTTCAAATGAAGCTGTGTGTATTTTTCCACACAGCAATTCCTTTACTGCTTGTCCCAAGAGTGACTGACCAGAACAGTTGCTTTTCTCTGTCACGGATTTTCTCCCATATACAACTGCGCTTTCATCTTCTTTGAAGTCAGCATTGTATTTCAGTCATTCTTCTTTCTATGCCAGTAGGGAGAGCACATCAAATATACTTTAAATTACTTTATAAAGGGGTATGAAAGCAATTGGTTTCCAAGACAAGCCCTTGATATTTCTCATGTTTTGAAATGATTGAAAACATTTACTTTGTTAATCTCCCAATTTGAAGTAGAGTGAAATGTGGCAAAAGTGCATTAATTATGGTGGCCAAGTAATGAAACACTCTACCATGTCTCCCGTTGAGGGATGCAGTTCATTGATGGTCCCAGCACCGTCTCCCTGTTTCCATCAAAATGTCTGCCCTGAGGGCATGGTTCCCAGTGGGATGCTCTCAGACAACGCCTGTTCTTAGTGCCATTACTACAAGCAACTCTTTCCCATGAGATACAGGGCTTATCCTGTGGGAGATTATGACTTGAGAAAGCTCAATGAACTTTCTGAAACATTCTGGGAACTCTGCCACAGATGGAACTTTCTCCTCCACTCCCATCTTCCATGTCCTTTTTCCTTCTAGAAGTTGTAGGGCTTGGGTCATGTTTACTGCCCCCACCCCCAAAGCTCTTTTGCATCTAACTCTGTCTCTCAGTAGATATGACTTAACACTGTAATATGCACTAGTAGCTCTTCTTCCAGTGTCAAAGTGGGTCAATACAAATGTATAACACAAGGTACAGTATACATACATTAGAGCTTGTCTTAGCTATATTGCCATTGAACTTAGAGCTCACACACTGAATACCACAGAAAAAAACAAGGTAGAAAGACAGCATCTATGTCTAGATGACCTCTGCTCACATTATGCCATCTTTGATGAACGAGGGTACAAAAGCTTAAATGGCAGCCTGCTGTCTGGTGAGAGACCATTGCTGTAGCTTTGTATAATTCTAAGCTGTTTAAAGATGAGGCTTAAAGGACAGAAACATTAGAATCCAAAGGGCTGGAGTTCAAACTGAGTTCTTAGAAGATTGTGTAGATAGCAGGAACATTAGACTTTATGGAGTTGCCAGTAAAATAAAGCATTTAGTGGAATGTTTTTTCTTGTCCTAGCCCATCGGATGTACTCTGCAGTATCTAATTCCCATTTGATGAATCTTCTTATAAATTCTTGATGAAAGTACTTGATGTTAAAGAGGATAATGATATTGATAACAATTAGTCTAACATTTATTTTATTAGACTGTGACTTTTCTAATATGTTCATTAAAACACTAAATGTTTTTCTTTCACATTTGTTTAACAACATTATTAGATTAAAAAGGAAAATTCACAGTTAAAAAATCTCATAAGACAAATGAAATTACTACTTATTATTCCTTAATTTCATAAATAAAATGTTTAAAAATATAATAATAAGTGTCAGTGAATGTCACAAGTTCTTTTTCTCTTTATACTTTAGCCTCTGATGGCTCTTTAATCTGTGCTGCTCATTTTGGAGTGTGCATGGAGGTTCTTGAGCATAACAAACCTGCATCTTCAAGATGAACCTTCTGCAGGGCTGATGAGTTGATTTGAACTTCAGGGATTATGAAGAAATTTGAACGTTGCAGGTCCGGAAACTAATTACAACTTTTCTTGGGACAACTTTAACCCCTTAAATATCCACTTCTTTTCTACCTCTCTCTGACTTAACATCCTGTGACTAACCAATAAAAACCTTTTGGAATGTATTAATAGGAAATCACCAGCTTTCACTCACTCAAAGTCGGAGAAGTCTGCCAGATAACACCTTAGACCTGTGGGAGAATTCTCCCTACTTTTTTGTAACTCATTTCTCTAATGTGTCCAACAATGTATTTGAAAAGTATCTTAATTTATGGCTTTCTTTCTTCTGTTAACTATAAAAACTTCACGAACCTGTTACCGTGTTAAGGCATGGTATGTAGGGTAGCCTCACTCTGTGTTCCCATGCTATGTTCGCTCATGTTGGGCTCCAGGACAAACTCTGTGTGGTGAGGGTTGTGCTTTTGCGTAGATAGGAAGGAGGGACACATTGGCTGTAATCCAGTTAATTATATTTAGTGCGTGAATTACAGACCTCAGGGGAGATGTGTCTGTCTATCCCATTCTTTGGGTGTAGGTATGGATGTGACCTCACCTTTATGCGGGACAGTGATGACGGACCCCTACAGGCAGTGATGAAAGTAGTGGGACCAGAATCAAGCCCACTGAGTGAGCCTTCTGCTTCTCCCAGATGTATTCTTGACATCCAGAGCATCCCCTGGATAGTTGTTAACTACCATGTAGGTGCTGAGAACCGAATTCCAGGGCAAACAATGCTTTTAATGGCTGTGCCATCTCTCCAGCATGTGGGGCCCTGCCTTAAACAAAAAGCAAAAACAAGAAAAGAAGCAGTATGTTTTTTTAACCCAATAAACTTTCCTTTAATAAAAGAATTCTTTTTGATTCAAAATTTCCTTTCTCAATATCCTGATTTTCATAAGTCCAGGAAGTGATTGATGTGAAAGTTAAAATTGTCAGATGATTTATCTTTATTTTCACGCCCATTCACCTAGATCGTGCCTTATGTTTATACCTCTAGGGTAATGTTGGGAAGAATGGACTTAACAGTCCCTGTTACTGACAGTCTGGTACTTCTTTCCCACTCCTGCCACTCTGTCTTCATTGCTGTTAATAGACTTGTTCTTTTTGTCTTTATCAGGAAGCTGACTTGAAGAGCTCTGTCCCCAGGAGCTGTCCCCAGACTGAGGATTTCCTTTATGGGTCTGCATAGGTAGCAATGGTCAAAATGTCAGGGACATGAGTTTGACTGAGCACAGAGACTAGGGACTCAAGGAAAGCAAGATCTGTGATTTGCTTCCTGTTACTGGAGACAAAGTCACTAGTGAAGAGTAGATATGCAGACAACTAGAAAAGATAAAGTCCACTTATTGTGCCATTGTATACACTGATTTTTTAGAGGCAGCAGAAAGAAGGAAAGGTGGTAGTCTGTCATCTTATGCAGATGAACCAGAAAAGATAAAGGCCATTTATTGTGTCATTGTATACACTGATATTTTAGAGGCACCAGGAAGAAGAAAAGATGGTTGTCTGTCATCAGGCTTAGCTGATTTTCTGTTCTCAATCAAGACATAAGATTCTTGATGTGATTCTGTTTCAGGGAATATCTGAAACAAGTGTTCTGTAAGTGGACAAAATCTTGTTTATTTTGTCATTCAAAATAGACTTTTCCAATCCAGGTTCCATCTGCTTAGCTTTAAGAAGCCACGACACTTTCTGTGTAGTAAGCTTTATTTAAAAAAAGGGTGGTGGTGGTAAGGAATATTAAACTTTAAAGGAAGATTTGAGGTGTGGCTGAGCATTTTAAGCTACAGGCTATAGTTTTTCTCCCACTGTCTAAGGAGTCCCACTTCTTCCTTCTTCTCCAGTTACCTCTCACTTTATTTTTATTTTAATTTAATTTTGAGATAGGCTCTCATGCCTTAGACTGGCCTGGCACTTGCTGTGTCGTCCAAACTGGCTCACACTTGAGAGCACCGTGTGCAATGCTGCGTGCGGTGATTACAGGTGTGAGGCACCAGTCCTGACTACTCTCCTCCCTCAGCAGTGTGACTTCCTCTGCCTTACTCTCTCCCCTGCTTTAATGGATGTGTCTGCTGGTTGATTCGAATCCTCCACAGCTTTTTAAATACATGGTTCCGATTTCCCACTGTTATCACTGCCATTTCCACTCTGACTGATCTTTGCCTTCGACTGATAAAATCAACATTTATTCTAAACAACCTGTGTTCTAGAGACATCAATCCCGAAATCAGCTTTTAACCACCCGTTTTACATTTTTTTCTTTCTACCTGGTGAAGCTGACAATAAGAATTTCTGCTTATAAATAAAACTGACCAGAGGGTATATGCATATATGCCCCTGCAGAATTGTGATCGTGACTTGGACTTCATACACAAAGGGCATTCTGAATGCTCATTTTGCAGCCTCAGCCCTGCTATGGTGCAGCTGTGGGAGTCAACAGCTCATTTGGGAGATGCTAGAAGAGAGAAGCAAAGCTGTGAAATTCTAGTGTTGTGGATGAAAATGAGTATTTTCTCCCCTTGGTAGATACTCTTTTTTTTCTTTTTTTCTTTTAATGCAGGTAAAGAGATGGAATTGCCTACAGCAACCTCCCTTTGTCTCATACTTCTGGTTTGTAAACATCCTCTGCTAACATAATGGATGACAGACCTGTTGCTCGGCACAGGCAAAGTGAAAACAGACTGTTACAATGGCACATCTATTTTCCTCTAAATATCTGTTTCTCCAACATTTTGAAGCTATTCCTGTGCATTCTTTACTGTGATCTTAGATTCAGTATGAATACTGAAAATGTAAACTCTTCTGTTAGAGTTTTCTTGAGGAAAAGTAGACAAAAGGACCTCAGGGAATGCCGGAGATTGCTTTCCCATATAGCAAAGGCCAGAGTGCTGCTTGACTTTTGGCTGCAATATGATGAAGCTGCTTGAGTTCATTTATTCAAACCCATTTATATTTTCACGCCATGTTGGACAGGTTTATGTCTCCATTTTTCCAATTGTAAGATGAGGTTCTTTGGATTATCAAGGGCAGTTACAGGGACTAGTTCCTCCTAAAAACTTTCAAGGAGTTCTTACACTTCAAAACAAAGACTCTCTCCTTGTCACTTACCAGGTCACTCTTCCCTTTTGCCACTTGATGTGCAGTGGCTTGTGCTAGAGTGTTTTAACCCCAGTTCTGCCCTACAAAGTAAATTTTCTTTTAGCAAAAAGACAATATTACCTAGAGCAAATTCCTTGATGAAGTAGTTTCATGGATCACACAATCTGTTAACTGAAAAAAAAAAAAACTTGTTTTTACAAAAAGAAAAAGGAAAAAAAAATGAGAAATTGATTAGCCAATTTAGACCCCAGCAGGTCGATTCTGCCTCTGCTGCTGTGATGTGTGTTCACAGCGTTAGCGGGTATGTGCGCTAGTCCACAAGGATGTTTATTTATTTTCAGCCTGAAGCACCAGCTCTGATTGCAACAACTGAAAGACTTGGTTGTCAGGCTGAACTATGAAACAGCAAAGTTCACGTCTTTGGTCATGTGGATAATACCCCACTAGACCCACCAGTCCCTGCCTGTGGCCACCTCCATGGAGCTTTCCAGACATGATTTTTCCCCTCTCACTGATTTTTTTTTTTATACTCCTGTGAAACTGGGATTGGGACCCAGCAGGTTTGGAAGGATGCCAGCATCCTGTTGAGTGAGAGGTGAAGGCTGACAATCTGAAGTATATTGACCTGATTCATTGCACAAAAGGCAACAGAGGCAGCAGAACCAGTGGCCCGGGAGTTGCTCTCTGAAAACTTTTTAGAACAAGGGATGAGTGGCAATGGGGAGCAAATGGAGCTGGAGGTTGGTGCCTACGGAAGCCCCTCTCTGCTTCTTTGCATGGAACACATTCTGCATTAGGAGTCTTTTTTCTTTTCTGACTCCTGAGCAGAATAAAATTGCAGCGATCTTTGTTAATTTTTTGTACCTTTATTTGCTAATGCCTACTTGAATAGTGGGTCCCCCAGCTGTTGTCTTTGAATGGAATGACTTCAGGAAACAAAATTAATTGTTCCATTCTTTGTTTGCATACATGATGATTCCATAGAAAAATTAAATCAAAGTACTTGGCTTAAGTTCTTGCTCTTGCAAAACACACCAAAATTCCCCTGAAAACAGTCTAAGTTAGAAAGACTTAAGATGCTTTTGATTTTTTTTTGTTGTTAGCATATGAGCTCAGTAGGTAAACACATTTCATAACACATAATATGTTTATGAGGATATGGTTATTGTACTAAATGATGGACATTCTCATACTCCTGTGATGGTTAATATTGGTTATACATTTGGTAGGACCTAAGATCACCTAGGAAACAAACCTCTGGGCCCACAAATGAGGGATTATCTTATGAAGGTAACTGAGAAGGTAAGGGTAAAGGAAAAGACGCAGCACCTTTCCCTGTGCTGGGATTCTAGACTGAAAGAAAAAGAGAGAGCTGGGTTTACAAGCATCCATCGCCCTCGGTTTCTAGATTGTGGGTCCAGTGAAACCAGCTGCCCCAGGTTCTTGCTGCTCTAAGTGGTCCATGGCAATGAAATTTAGTCCCAATCAGTGAGTCAGAGTAAGCCCTCTTTCCTCAAGATGCTTTTCTGGAAGTAATGAATCACACCTGGAAAAGTCAATTGCGCATATGTGGTTTGATCTTCTCTCCCCATGCCGTACGCCCTCCTGCCTCCTCGTCCCCTTCCTGAGAGTCACCTGCTTCCCAAATATCCCTTTGCTTTCAAGTTTTATTTTAAAGTCTAAATTGACATATAAGATTGAGTATGTATATGCCTTTCTAGGCCTGGCTTATTTTGTTTAACACGATGCTCTACTGCTGTCTGCCCTCCTGCAAATGGTATAATGCATTTTCCTTGTTTTTTGTTTTGCATTTTGCAGTATTTTACTTGTCCATTGTAGCTACATCATATCCTTATACAGATGCCATGTTTTCAAATATAGAATTGGAATCAGATTCCTGATACTTCTCTTTGTCACATTCAAAGAAGATTGGAATTTACTAGAGAAGTTATGATTTGATTATTTTTTTATTTTGTTAAATTTGGATAGTTTTTATTGCATTTTTGAATATTTCATACAGAACATCTTAATCACCTTTATATCACCCCACTTGCACCATCCCATAACCCTCCCCCCTGGATTTCATGCATTCTGTCCTCTATGTTAAGGCCTATTCAGCGAAGTGAGTGTACCCAGACATTCCTCAATGTAAGTTCATCCACTGGGGTCAGTCAGCCCTTCTAGAATCTTTCCTTTAAAGATCAAGACTTTCTCAGCAAGAAGTAATCAGCTTACCAATAGTTCTTTGGCTAAGGTTGGGGCCTGCTGCCCATTTCCCCAGTTCTAAGTTCTAAACTCTTTTTGAGTTTGCATGGGTCTTGTGCATGCTGTCACTACTTGTATAGGTTCATATGAGCAAGGTCCCAGGAGCCTGTATGATTCTTTCTCCATATGGTCATCTACCTCTTCCCCTGACTCTTACAGTCTTTCTGCACCCTCTTTCACAATGGGCCTTGAGCCCTAGGTCAATAGGATTCAATATAGGAGTCCTGACCAGGGACCTACACTGTATAGACTCTTACTCTCTATGTTTTGGCCACCGTGAATTTTGTGTTCATTGTCTTTTATTACTTGAGGGCGCTTTGTTGATAAGAGTTAAGAGCTGCATTAGTGTCTCTCCACCCCTTTCTCCGCTATGTTCCTTGAATCGTAGGTGTAGAGGTTTCATTGTAGATATAACACTTAGGCCTGAGCATCTCACAGATACTTAGTTTCTGTTTGTGACTAGTTTGTGAAACTCTGTAATAGTCTTCAGACGTTTCCAAAGAAGCTACTTTCATGAATGGTGACTGGCATACTTGTCTGTAAACATAAGTATCCATATTCAACATAGAGCAAGAAATTAGGTTTGTCTAGGGATGTGATAGCCTTAGTGTTTTATGTAAGCCTATGATCCTCTAGCCATGTGTATTTGGCTGTATGTACAATGGCATACATGAGTTCCCTCCCTTTGACTAAGCTTTAAGTCCAATTAGGAACCTTTTTATTACCTGCAAGATAAAAGTGTTATTACTGCACTAGTATTTTTTGCTGTGCCTATCACTGTTGTGGTTATTAGTGCTTATTGCTGAGGTTGGACCATAGATTCATATTATCCCTTACCAGCTTGCATAGTGTCCTCCAAAAGTATGAGAGCTATCTTCAGAGAAATGGCTTCCAAGTCAGTTCCCACTCCATTGTTCCAAGTCCTGTGTCTGAAGTGTGTCCTGTCTTTAGCAATAGGGTCTAATCTTCAAATTCTGGGAGACAATCAAGGGATGTTCTGATATCCTATGTAATTTTGAGAGTCTCTTGGACTCCCTGGCCAACAAACCAAAAGGAGGCTTTCTGTTTGTCACTGTTTCATTTTATGTATCTTTAAATTGAACTGATGAACTCATGTGAGATATTGTATGAGTAATTTTTCAGTAGGCTATGCACTAATATATTTCCCTCTGGTTTTTCACACTAGCTAAGCATTATTTATTTTTCTTTCTCTAGTCATCTGTAGATGGGACTCTAGGAAGATTCCATAGCTTTGTTACTATGAAAAGTGCTGCAATTAATGTGTCTCTGTCCACACTGAATTAGATTTGTTTCTATGTGGTTGGATTCTCCTGTCTCCTGGCCCATTTCCAAAATGCCTATCCCTTAACTAATGTGTACACTGAAGAATTCATAGCAACTTCCCTAGAAATAGGCAAATAGAGGAAACTGAATCTCTTCTGGGGCCCCGTCCTTGCCCTGTGTGCACATTGGTAACTTTTATAAAGGCATAGATATTTTTAGAATTACTCTGGGAGTGCTTAAAAGGGGAGCAGTGAATCAGTATTCAATTACAAGGAATGAGTCACATAAATGCCTGCCTATGAAGGGCAGTGGAATAGAAAAATTATTATTGATAAATATTACCTAATTGGTCAGAATGTCTGGATCAGTGTTTCAGTATAACTCTTTAAGAAGCATACACATAGGAATGTTAAGAAAAACAAAGATGGTTGAATTGTCTGCTTCAAACTTGCAGTAATTTAATCCAATTAGTGAACTGAAATGCTGGTGGGAACCTAGAAATATACAAATAGAGGACTTTTCTTGTTTTAACCAAGGTCAGACAATTTTAGCAGTAAGGTCAGTGCTTATCTGTGTTTCAGAGGATTCAATGTTAATATCCTAGACAAAATCAGAAATGTTAGTCCTATTGGACAGCCATCTACAAAGAAACATGTGAATAAAATTAATAGGATTAAATTAACAGTGATTTTGAAAAGTCTCCACCCAGGGAAACATGATTGCAGTAGCACATGTTCCAGGAGATCCAACACATGTTTCTGAAGGCCTGTGGACCTGCACAGCACATGTTCCAGGAGACCCATGGACCTGCACAGCACAGGCAGCAAACCCTGCAGGTTCTGTCCAGTAGAAGAGCAATGCAGACCTGGGATGTATCTGTTAGAAGGGCCGATGGGCGCAAAGACAGGATACACTGAAGAGAAGCAAGCAGCTTTATAACACTCAGTCATACACATGAGATGCAAGGGCCTGGGAAGGACTCCTGTCATCACTGACAAAGAGAAACAGAGAAGTAAGAAATATTCTGACACGCAAAGTGAATTGTGAGACTCCTAAAAGCCTTCCTATATGTGTTTGTTCTTTCCATATTAATGACATTTTTGTGAATCTGCTTGCGGCCACCTCAGTTGTCTTCTTTTCTAATTTTTTTTTTAAATTTTATATCTGTAAGTGTATTGCTTGCATGTAAGTGCACCTGTGTCATGCAAGTTATAGTCATCTCACTTAGGGCTGAACACCCTGTAGTCTCATATTCTCTACACCCTGATCAGTTGTGGTCTCTTTGCCAATCACCATGTACCATGAGAAGAAGCTTCTGTAGTGAGAGCTAGAAGATGCATTAATGTATGGTTATAACAATAAGTCATTTGGACTTGATTTAATACAATATTTGTTGTATTTGTTTATTTATTTAAATAATTTATTTGTTCATTTATTTAAATAATTTATTATTTTGGTCTTTTTAAGACAAAGTCTCAATACAGCCCCAGCTGGCCTTGAACTTGCTGTGTAGACCAAGCTGAAAGATCTGTCTACATCTACCTCCTGAGTACTGGGATTAAATGTGTGCCACCAGGTATGTTGCTTTTTGGGGGGAAAATTTCTGGAGGAGACATTTTATGCTAGTTTTTCGTGTTGCTTGTGTTTTGGGGATGGGACCTAGACATCTGTATCTGTGTTGTGGATGGTGTTTCTTGGTGGAGAGCTGATCTGGTTTTTGTTGGGTGGGTGTTTATATTTTTGTTTGCTGTTACTCTAATGTGTCAGGTTTGGGACAGCTGAGTGGCACTTGATGGTCAGTCTTGGAGCCATTCTTCTTGGTATCTGAATGGGGTATAAGCAGTGATCTCACATCAGCAAGGGATAGGTTCAACTCGTGAGTCTGAGGTTCCAGGACAGAGTTCCCATGGTCCTGGAGCCACAGTTTGGGCTGGGTTTCTGTTAGATGACTATGCAGGCAGATAGGTTAGTGTTGATTTGGATCGGAGGAATGGGGGTGATTCCACTTTGTAGGTAACCAAGAAAACATGCAAATATAACCCTTGCCTGCTTCGCTACAGCCTGTATGTTTGGGAGTGCTGGAGTAACTGCAGGGCAGCTGAGGGTTCTGGAGAACTGGTAAGCTGGGCTGATACGACGTCTGTGCAATTTGAGTCGGGTGGCAAAGATCACTGGGGCTTGGGAACTCACAGGTCTGGTGGTTGACTGGGGTGCTGTACCCTAGCTCAACCCAGGAACTGGGATGGAGTCAAGAGATTCTGAGTTAGGGAACTCGTAAGTCTGGTGGAACTCATAGGTCCAGAGGCTGCACAGAGATACCTAACCGAGGCAGACTGGGAGCCTGGAACAGTGAGCAGGAAACCTTGTCCTACACTCTTGAAAGAGATTCATTTATTTTTACTATTTTACAGGTGTGCACCACCTGATGTGAGAGCTGTGAACTGAACTCAGGTCCTCGGCAAGAGGAAGGGCTCTGAATCATCTCTCCAGACCCATCCCATACTTTTAAAGTCATGTCATCACAGGGGCTTTTTCCCATCAGTATTGCCATAAACACTATATGCCACTAGGTGAAGGAAATTTTTCAGTTCTTAAAATTTAAAGGACCATTGTTGTATATGCAGCAGGTTGATGACTGGAGTGCCGTTATATGGAGTAGGGCTAAATCTTCTCAGACAAGAAAACTAAGTCCTAGAAAGGATAGATGACTCACTCAAGCTGGCCAAAATACTTAGTGGAAAACCTGTGTGTTTAGTTTTAACTAATGCCCCCTGTGATCCTTGTTCTATGAAGGCATGATATATTTAGTCCATCTAACGGCTGTTCGGGAGTAGATTATGGGACTCCTATAAATGGATTACATGAAATACTCTGCCCCAAACTACCTTCTGAATGATTTTATGATTTTTTTGTTTGACTCATCAATGACTTAAATGCAACTTCCTGTGTGCATGTGTGTATGTGTGTGTTGTGTTGTAAGCATAGCACACACATGCCTATAGAGGCCAGGGGACAACCTTCAGTGGTGGTCTCTTTATGTTCTGTCCACCTTGCTTCTCCTTGAGACAAGGCTTCTCACTGGCCAATAGTTCATGAATTTGGCTACACTGGCTTGCCAGCAAGCCTCAGTTACTGTCCTGTGTCTAAATCCTCAATGCTGGGATTACAAACCTGGACACCATGTCTGTCCAGATTTTTACAGGTTCTGGGGATTAAACTCAGGTTCTCATAAGTAATTGTGAGCTCCTAATAAGTAATAACTGATTGAGCCTTTTCACAAGTCCAAAATGTAAAGTTTTCCTGTGAGCTTCGTGATTCCCCAAAACAAAATGAGTAATTCTCAGTCTAGATTAAAGAATTTTGAAGCTTATAATAGTTTTCTGCAGTCACTTCTACACATTTTTTAAATTATAATATGTAGTATGCTCCTGAAACTTTGCTCCTCACTGGAGTCTGCTTAGGTTTAGAATTCATAGATATTTCTTGGATGAAGATGTAGGTGCTCTAAAGAGAAAGTGACTTTAGAAAATTCTAGTGTTTGAAATGCGTAGCGACATATAGTTGCTATCTCAAAATTTTATCTGCAATCTGATTTCAAAAGTGCAGGTAAACAGGCACGGGGATTTAGTCAAGGTTTGTCATCTGATGAGATTGCCTTTTAGCAAAATGGAATCTCTCATCTTGCTAATGGAAATTGGACTATTTTGGATGTAGTTTGAATCAGATTGGGGGTATATAGGATTTGATGTATAAGTGGTCAATTTCTGGAATTGTCCTTGTCTTAATAAATGGAAGTGGGCATATATGACATTGTTACAGCATAAGCCCAAAGGGATATGTTTCTAGAAACCAAACCTTAACTTTTCTACCAACCCAAGTGGAAATTCTGTTTTGTTTTGTTTTGTTTTGTTTTTCCACACAGAAAGCCACATTGGATGCAAAACACAACATTTGCAGCCTCTGACAATGCCATGAGCCTTCAGTTCCTAGAGTGAGAAGGTAAATCTGGTTAGCAATGCTCTGTGAGCTTGACTTTCATTTCTGTCATATCCTCATTTTATGACTTAGGAATAACCTCCATGGATTTTCTGATTTAGTTTCCTTATCTTCAAAACAGAAATCACCTTTTACCTCATAAGATTACCATAAGGGATAAAGAAAGCGATTTATGTTAATTATCTAGAATGTTATCCTACACATAAAAATCAAATAAACATCAGCTACTATATTATTATTTGTGTTTTAAATGACATATTTAGGGTAAGAAGGCAAGAAAGATGAATCTAAGTTAAACTTACATGCAATCAGTTTTTCTTTCATTTTATGGCTTGATTAGTTAGTACTAGCTTTGTCTCCTCAAGCAAGTGACTGACAGTTTCAAAGGGGCTGTGTAAAAATTGGATGTAGGGCATGGAGGGATGGCTCAGCTGTTAAGGACACTTGCTGCTCTTCCAGAGGACCCTAGCTTTGTTCCCAGCACCCAGTCAGGTGACTCACAATTACCTGTAACTCCAGGTCTTGGGGATCTGTAGCCTCCTTCTGGCTGCCAAGGGCACCCACATGTGGCATATGCATGCATACATAGACATGAGCATGCAAATAAAAATAAAAATAAATCAAAAATTTTAGTGTAAACTGTCATACATAGCCTTCAGTACTGCCATGCCAATCATAAAGGAGTGAGTGTGGACAATTGTTTTATGACCTATGTAATACCTTAAGCATTTTTATGGCTTAAACATTCAGCAGGTGTCATTCAACCCTTTGTGTGAATTCAGAACACTAGAAAGCCCCAGAAATCCCTTAAAGGAGTTGCAGGAGAAGCTTCCTGATGTCTCCAGAGTGTCTTAGGTGATATTACCCAGATTTGATTTTCCGTCTTTCCATTGTTATCTCATTTATAGGGAATCCATTTCTTCAGTCAAAGATTCACATTATCACTGCTCTGAGGACTCATCTACAAAATCAAAATGTCAATGCATTACTTTCCAGGAAGAAGAAACAACTGCTTTGCCAGCTGAAATAAGCAAGTTTCCAGCCATGGTATTCTGCTTACCTTTCTCCCCTCGAAGACAGAACAACATGGGAGCCAAACTACCATTTGCAGATATTTGATCTTCTCAAGGGAGTGGCACTTCAAGGGGTTTGCAGCACAGAGCAGGATCTGCCCAGCTGCCTCTTTCTGGGTCTTCCTGGGTCTTTGCTTACAAAGTTTGCTTCATGAGTCCGTATCTTTTTCTTTTTGTTCCTGATAGGGACAATAAGCCTTTCCCTCTGAAGGGTATTTAAAAAGTAAACTAATAGACAGTAAAATATCTGTCTTCTCTAGTTGGATCTTAGAAAATAGAGGGTAGAATGTAAGAATCAAAGGTAGATAGATTGTTCTTATTCTAACCCTTCTGTCTCAGAGAAAAGAAATTTTACTTCAAGGAGAGTTACCCTGGAACGATGCAGAACTCAGATGGGGTGAAGTTAGTGAGGATGGGTTAGTGCTTGCTATGGAGGAATGCTAGCAGTACCCTGGTGGGTCATCAGGGAGCTTTGGGTGCATTTTGGGTCCCTAAAATGGGATTCTTTATAGCTTCCCAAGGGAATAAAAGCCCCTGACTGAGCACTCCTCAGTGCCCATGCAATAGATGCTAAGAGCTGTGATCTTGAAACTGTTAGTGAAAAATTTCTGTCTTAGACTTAGCAGAGGAAGAGGAAATTACTGTTTAGGCTCAGAAAATATGAAACTTCTCTAAGTTTACTGGAAACCAGGATTCTGCAAAATGTCAAGGTAAAATATTGTTCTCTCAGGAAAACTTTATGTATCAGAGTCAATCAAAATTAAGTATATTTCAAAAATAACATTTAACTTTGAGTATGTAGTGAAATAATGGTTCAGAATAATTGCTGATAGATCTATTGCTTTATCTTTCTTTAAATTTTCTAACTGTTGGAAGAGATGACTCTACCTAAAGACATAAAGAGGAATAAAGGATCTGAGAATTAAACTTTGAGAGTACCAGGTGCTTCTGTGTGATACCTTTTCCTTTTTGATGATGTCTTTCCAAGTTATTTTATTTTATTAGCGCTACTTTGTGAGTAACGCGAATTTTGTGTCTCTCATACAGCAAGCACTTCACAGATTTGAAAAGTGAAGGACTGGGAGAATGCTCCACTGTGAAGTGCTTTGGGCACACATGCAGACCTGAGTTTGGATTCCCTCACACTCCATGTAAAACCGAGGGAAGTTGGCATGTAAATATAATCCAGCACTGACGGGGAAGACTGGGACAGGAGGATCCCAGGGCCTCGGTGGGCAGCCAATCTAACCAAACTGGCAAACTGTAGGTTCAGTGAGAGACCCTGTCTCAAAAAATATGTTGAACCGTGATTGAGGATGGCACCTGACATTGACTTGAAGCCTTAACAAGCACAAACATTAAAAAGAGTTGGCATAAAATATTGCAGAGGCTGGAGAAACTTGAACGGTCTATTTAGAAATAGTCATGGAATGATGTGAACACAAAGACCTGAAGGGAGGTGAAGGTGCCGGTTTGACAAGAACTTTTGGCTGCACAGCGTGTTCTCAGATGATCAGTTATTTTTGGAAGTTATGTTTAAAAGCTGGTAAGAACATCACCAGGAGGAAGATAAAAGTGTAACATATATCTGAGAAACACTCAAACTATAAGGTGCAGGCAGAACTGAGAAATGCTTCAGGAAAACTCTGAAATAAAATTTAAAAAGAGCTAAAGGTATGTTTAAGGTTTATTTAGAACATGAAAGGGGTGTGCAGCATGTGGCTGTAATGGTCTACAGCTAACTGCTTAATTTCTGCTTTGTCAGCCTGCTCAGCAGACTGTGTTGGTTATTTTTCCATTGTTGTGCTGAGAAGTTCTTGGCCGAAGCAACCTAAGAGAGAAAAGGTTTGTTTTAGCTCAGGGATTCAGAAGGCTTCAGTCCCTGTGGTTAGGAAAATTTGGCAGAGTTCACAGTGGCAGGAATGTGGGGCAGAGGCGTCTCACATCTGGGTAAACATGGTCAGAGCCAGGGGCCAGGCAATGTTCACAGGTTGATCCCTGAAGACCAACTTCTGCCATCTAGGCCCCATCTCCTAAAGACTTCACAGCCTTCGGAATAGCTCTGAATGTAGCCCCATATTCAGAACATGAGCTTGTGGAGGACATTGCACAGCAAATCCTAACGAAGACCATTGTTTTCAAATCACTGAATGAACAGCCCCTGCAGTAAACACTTAAAGCCCAATCTCACACTCACTGGAACTCACATTTGTTCAACTTCTACTGGTATCTGTCATTCATAATAAATATGAATCTCAGAGAGACTGTATATCCAGTGATAGCAGATCCTGAAGAAGGATTCACTGCAGATAAATTATCGGGTAGGATACATGCAAAGGATTTAGAGATGGCGTATTGCTCATGGTGAGGGTACTGTAAGCAGGAAAATCAAATGAAGAAAATGATTTGAAGAAAAGAAAATCAGATGAAGAAAATCACTGTGTTCAGCACTTCTTGGTCAAAGTTACCTCTATTTGACCAGGGAGGAAGGAAGTATTCACACAGTCCTATGCAATATGTGAGGGTTGTTTGTTCCTTTTTGCATGTAAATCATCTTCATAAGTAAGATATTTACTTGTTTAAAGTTAATTCAACTGAAATGATATTTATATAGGAGTAATATGTGTTCCATGGAACTTGCATCAGGCCTAAGTATTCTCTAGTGTTTCCTTCTGGATTTTCCTATGGTTGTACAAATTTAGAGACTGTTGAATGAAACAAAGTTATATAAATGTGTTTGTTCATCTGCTTATTTAAGAGATTTAAGTACATTATTATTAAACATCTTTTCCAAATGTATTTTTAAAACAATCATCGGACCAAATATTTCTTATAACTGGTGTTGAGTATAATTCACTTGGGAAAAAATAAGCAAAGGTATCAAAATTCAAAGTTCCTATGAAGTTATTATCATAATGTTGTACACACAATACAATTTTTGAAAACCTATGGAATTTAATCATTTAACAAATTGTATGTATTTTGTAAAAATGAAAAATGAAACATACTTCTTATTCAAGAAAATCTGGCTTCTCCTCTAACCAGAAGTAAGTGAGATTTGATTACTGAGTTAAGAAATGTGTTTGTAGAAAACATGATCCCTTTTGTTATAAAGGGAGACTTAGATTTTGCACAGCTACAGGTGCTCTGATTTAATTTGAATTTCACACTTCATTCTTGACGTGTTATTCTAGTGATCAAAATCTGCTGCAGATGAAATGTCAATTTGCCTTTATGATCTGGAGAATTCTGAGACAAACATGCTCTAATGTCATTCTCAGTGCAGTATTCTACCAAAATCACTCTGTATAATTACAATGCCATACATACACCATCAAGCAAATCACACAGATACATCAACATACTCTTATTCACAAATGTAAATGTTTTAATATGTGCTAAGTAAGCGATGACTTAATAAAGAATGGGCCATTGGATCTCACTACTCCCCTTTTCCTGTTTTTTTTTTTTTTTTAATTTTTTTTTCCTGCTATGTCTTGTTAAAGAGCTCTCTTGAGAACAGTTTGGGAAGGATGTCAATTGGGTGGAAGAAACCGAGTATTTTTGGTTAGTGTTTCTGCTTCCGGAGTGGAGACTCACAGTGTACCATATCGTCTGAAATGGCTTCTCATCTAGTTTCAGCTATGCAAAGTGTAAAGGCAGTCAGATTTCAAATTTTCTTGACACTTTCATGTGGTACTGACAACAATGAAATATGAAGTCACCTAATGTGTCTCTCATCTCTTTCCCTCATTGGTTTTACCCATCTCGATACAAAACAAGTGTTATCTATATCTTTAAGAAAATCTTTCTTTATGTGGTGGACACTGATCATTCCTCCAGGCACTCTTATGGTAGAAATTCCAACATTGTTCTGGTTTGTGGAGTGTGTGTTTTCCAGAATCACATATGATAATATCAGAAATAATTTCATTTATAGTTGTGGAAAAATTGTGTGTGTGTGTATGTGTGTGTGTGTGTGTATGTATGTATGTGTGTGTTTGTGTGTGTGTTTCAATGAACCTAGGACTCCTTCCACACAGGACTTGTAATAAGAACATAGCACAGTTATTTGTCAAAGAGAAGACATTTTAAAACGAAAAGTTCTGACAGCTGAATATGTTTTTCAAAGCAGATGCTTGAGGTAGTTTCAGTAAGGTAGTTTTAGTTTTATTTACAATCAATTTATTTATGTTTATTTTTACTATTAAATTATTGTGTATTTCATACAGAATATCACAATCAGTCTTAATCATGTTGATACCCCCTTCGCCACTGGCACTCCTGATAGCCACACAACTGGAATCCATACATTTCATCTGTGTAAAGGTCTATAGTGAGTGTCAAGTTAGTGTCCCCAGATGTTCCTCAGTGCAGGTTCATCCATTGAGGTGAGTCAGCTTATCCAGAGTTCCTAACTTTAGGAAGATTATATCCTCACCCAACAATAATCAGTTGCCAATATTTCTTCAGCACAGATTGGGGTCTGCTATCCATTTCTCCAGTTCCATGCTGGCCTTTTGTCTTCAAAGTGATTTGTGAGATTTCTAAAAGCCTTCCCATATCTGTTTGTTCTTTCAATATTAATAACATTTTTTGTGAATCTGTTCTCAACCACCTCAGGGTTGTCTTCTTTTGTAAATATTTTTTTTTTGATTTTATATTTGTAAGTATATTGCTTGCATGTAAGTGCACCTGTGTCATGCAAAATGTAGATATCTTACTTAGGGCTGAACACTCTGTAGTCTCATATTCTCTGCACCCTGATTAGTTGTAGTCTCTTTACTAATCACCATGTACCCCGAGAAGAAGCTTCTGTACTGAGATCTGGAAGATACGTTAATGTATGTGTATAACGAAAAGTCATTTGGACTTGGTTTAATACAATGTTTGCTTGTTTATTTATTGATTGATTTTTGGTCTGTTTGAGACAGGGTCTTAATGCAGCCCCAGCTGGCCTTGAACTTGCTGTGTAGACCAAGCAAAAAACATGGATTTACAAGTATCTCTGCAATAGGATAAATCCTTTTGGTGTATGCCAAGGACTGGTACAACTGAGTCAGATGTTAGAGACATTTTTAGTTTGTTTAAGTGTTCTGCACACTGCTTTCCATAGGGGTTGTATGGGTTTACAATCCTTCCCGCAGTGACTGAACATTCCTCTTTCCTCACATCCTCTCCAGCATTTGGTATCATTTATTCCCTTGAAATTAGACCGTCTGACTTGGGTAAGATGAAATCTTAAAGTGGTTTTAATTTGAATTTCTCTAATTATTAAGCATGTTCAGCAATTTTAAGATGTTCTTAGCCATCTTTATTTCTTCTTTTGAGAGCTCTGTGCTCAGACCCTTAGACCATCTTTTAATGGGTCCCTTGTTTTCTTGATTCTTTGTTTTTTGAGTTCTTTATGTATTCTGGATGTTAAACCTCGGTCAGATGTGACTCTGTTGAAGATTTTTTTTCACATTCTGTGGGTTTCCTCTTCACTTGCTTGGTTGTTTCTTTTGCTGTAAGAAACCTTTTTAGCTAAATGAGGTTCCACTTGTTGATTACTGACCTTAATATCTGAGCAACTACTGTTGATTTGTAAACTCATTTCTTACATCCATACCTTGTAGGTTACTGTCAACTGTTTTCTTCCAACAGTTTCAGTGTTTCAGGCTTCACATTGAGACCTTTGATCCATTTGGAGTTGACTTTTGTGCAAGATGAAAGATAAGGGTCTAGTTTCATTCTTCCACAGGTGGAGATCCAGTTTTTGCAGCACCATTTGCTGAAGCTGCTTTCTTTCCTCCAGTGAATGTTCTTGGCACCTTTGTCAAGTATCAGGTGGCTGAAATTTCATATAATAATTTTTGAGTCTTCAAGTATATTCCATTGGTGTATGGGTCAATTTTTGTGCCAGTACTATGCTGATTTTTATGATTATAGCTCTGTATTTTTACATTTAGAATAGTTTCCCCTGCTGAATTGCTCTTGTGTTCAGGGATGCTTTGGCTATCTGGGGTCTTTTTTGCTTCTGTATGGATTTTAGGATTGATTTTTCTAATTCTGTGAAGAATGTCATGGGGATTTTCATTGTGATTGCAATGAATCTGTATATGTATTGCTTTTGGTAAGATAGTAATTTTCACAATAGTAATTCTTCTGATCCATGAGCATGGGTGATCTTTCTATCTTCTGGTGTCCTCATTAATCTCTTTCCTTAAAGATCTAAAATTTTGATTGTAGAGATATTTAATGTCTTCAGTCATGATTATTCTGAGATATTTAATATTTTGAAGCTATTGTGAATAGGAGCGTTTCCTTAGACTCTTTCTCCAGTTGCTTGTTATTGGTATATAGAAAGGCTACTGATTTTTTTAGATTAATTTTGAAAACTGCTACTTTTATGAAAGTGATAATCATTTCTAGGAGTTTTCTGGTGAAATTTTTGGCATCTCTTAGGCATCATGTCATTACAAAAATGGATAATTTGGCCTCTTCTTTTACAATGAGAACTCTAAAGAGTTAAAGGAACTTAACTCTTCTTTTGTTGCTTCTATAAAAAGTGTCAAGCTCTCTAAAAGGCAAAGAGATAGTGGACAGCTGGTCTCATTCCTGATTTGAATGGGAATGCTTTCAATTTTTATCCATTTAGAATGATGTTGGCTGTGGGGTTTTTTTTGTATATACTTTAATTATGTTGAGGTATGTTCTCTCCAGTACAATTACCTCTAAGACTGCTAATATAAATGCATGTTGAAAGTTGACAAAGGCCTTTTCTGCATCTATTGAGATGACCATGTGATTTTTTTCTTTGAATTCATTTATATGCTTTATGACATTCATTGACTTGTGCATATTGAAAAATCCCTGCATCTGTGAAATAAAGCTGACTTGATCATGGTAGATAATGTTTTTGATGCATATCTGTATGTGGCTTGCAAGTATTTTGTTGAGAAATTTTGCATCTATGATCCTTATAGGCCTATAATTTTCTTTTTTGGTTGTATTTTCTCCTGGTTTTAGTATTAGAGTGATGCTGGCTTCATAGAAGGAATTTTGGAGTTCTCACGCTGTTTTTGTCTTTTTGAATAATTTAAAGAGTAATGGATATATGTCTTCTTTGAAATGTCTCGTAGAATTCTGCTGTGAATCCATCTGTGTCTGGCTTCTTTTAGTTGGAGGTTTTGTATTACTTTCAAGTTTCAATTTCTTTATATGTTCTGGGTTTATTTCAGCCATTGATCTCTTCATGGTTTAACTTGGTTTATCCTATGATTTTAAATATATATCCATTTCTTGAAAGATTTTTATGTTTTTTAAGTTTAATGGCATATAGATTTTTAAAGTATGCCCTTATAATGCTTTGGATCTTTTGTTCATCTGTGATTTTGTTAATTTGGGCTTGCTCTTTCTTTCTTTTGGTTAACCAGGCTAAGGGTCTGTCTATCTTGTTTATTCTTTAAAAGAGCCATCTCTTGGATTCATTGATATTTTGGGTTGTTTTCTTTGTTTCTATTTCATTAATTTCCACTGTGAATTTTGTTATTTCTTATTGTCTGTTGCACTTGGGTTTAATTTGTCTATTTCTTTCAATATTCTTGATTTGCAATGTTAAATAATTTATTTGTGGTCTTTCTGATTTTTTTAATGTAGGCACTTAGAGCTATAGACTTCCCTTTTAGGACTGCTTTTAAAGTGTTACAGAGGTTTTCTTGTGTTCTATTGTCCCTTTCATTGAATTCCAGGAATATTTTTTATTTCTTTCTTAATTTCTCTCTTGACCCATCCATCACTCAGGAGTGTGTTGTTTAGTCTTCATGAGTTTGTGAAGTTAATAGAACTTCTTCTGGTGTTGATTTTGTTTTATTGAACTGTGGTCTGATAGAATGCATGGCAGTATTTCAATTTTTTGTGTTTATTGAGGTTTGTTTTGTGCCCCAGTATGCGGTTGATTTTGTGGGAAGTTCCATGGGGTGCTGAGTAGAATGAGTG
Source organism: Eospalax fontanierii (assembly GCA_035773235.1). Lineage (NCBI taxonomy): Eukaryota > Metazoa > Chordata > Mammalia > Rodentia > Spalacidae > Eospalax > Eospalax fontanierii. Next base: position 67,098,126 of record CM069538.1, read on the forward strand.
GTTGTGTGGAATATTCCGTAGATGCCTGTGAGTTCCATTTGATGTATGGTATTGTTTAATTCAGATGTCTCTCCGTTTATTCTCTGTCAGGTTGACCTGTCTAATGGAGACAGTTGGGTACTGAAATGTTTTACAATTATTGAGTTTGGACTAATCTATGTCTTAAAGTCTTGTAGTCATGGTTTTATGATGTTGGGTGCACCAGAGTTCGGCACATATATGTTCATGATTGTAATATATTCTTGGTTAAGTATTCCTTTGATGAGAACCGAGTGAACCTCTATATCTCTTCTGTCAACTGTTTTCTTCCAACAGTTTCAGTGTTTCAGGCTTCACATTGAGACCTTTGATCCATTTGGAGTTGACTTTTGTGCAAGATGAAAGATAAGGGTCTAGTTTCATTCTTCCACAGGTGGAGATCCAGTTTTTGCAGCACCATTTGCTGAAGCTGCTTTCTTTCAGTTTGAAGCCTATTTTGTCAGATACTAGAATGGAAACTCCTGCTTGTTTCTTAGTGTTGTTGGCCTGGGATACTTTTTCCACCCTTTCACCTTAAGGAAGTGTCTGACCTTGATGGTGAGAGGATTTCTTGAAGACACAAAAAGATGGATTCTTCTTCTTGATCCATTAAATGAGCCTGTATCTTTTGACTGAGGAGTTCAGTCCATTGATATTTAAAGTTATTATTAAAAGATGTATATTACTTCCCATCATTTTAATTTCTGTTTGCATCCTTTGTCTAACTTTGTGTTTCCCCAGTTATACCCTCATTTAGGTTCTTTCTTTTGTCCCTTGGGTATAGTCATTCCTTTTTTCAACTCTTTGTATTGCTTCAAATATTCACTGAAGTGTTGGTTTTCTGGACATGAATTCCTTCTTCCTAGTCATCTCATGGACAATTTTTTTCTTTCCTCTTCAACTATAATAGACTTTTTAGCTAGGTAAAGTATTCTAGGTTGGAATCTATGGCTGTTAAGAACTGGGAATAATTTGGTCTAGGCTCTTCTGGCTTTCATAGTTTCCATTGAAAAGTCAGCTGTAATTCTAATGGGTTTTCCTTTATATGTGACTTGTTTTTCTTTTACAGTTTGCAGTATTCTGTTTTTGTTCTGTTCACATAGTGTTTTTACTATGATATGCCAAGGGAGTTTCTTTTCTGATCTTGTCTATTTTGTGATCTCTGTGCTTTTTGCATTTGTATGTGCACATCTTTCCTTAATTTGGGGAAATTTTCAGGTTCCCCAAATACAGTCTGGTTGAAAATCTGGTCAATACCATTATCCTGAGATTCTTCTCCTTCTTCTATGCCTATAATGTGTAAATTTGGTCTTTTCATGGTGTCCCACATTTCCTGCATATTCCATTCCTGTGATTTTTTGAAATTTTTCATAATCTTTGCTTGAGTGCTCCAGGTCTTCAACTTTATTGTTCACCTTTGAAATTGTTTTTCCATTTAGTCATTCTATTGTTGAAGTTTTATCCTGTTTCAAATTGGTTTATTGAGTTTTTCACTTTTTCATTTCAGTCTGAGGTTTCTTCAATGTGTTCACCTGTTTTATGAATTCAGACAGAAGTTTATGCCTATCTTCTTTTACTGCTTTGTTTCTCTTTTCATTACGTTCATTGAATTCTTTAAACATGTTTATGACTGTTCTTTTAACATTTGTGTCTTGGGTTATCTCTATGAGTTCTCATTGTATAACTCTTCTATAGGGCTGGTGATGTTTAGTGGGGACATATTTTTTGAGTTTTTCATATTACTATTTTTTGTTGTGATCTTGGCATGTGGATTTCTTTTGTTGTTTGTAATTCTGATGTGAGACTCGAGACTTCTTTTGTTCAGTTGAAGTCTGATTCTTTTTGTATATTTGATGTGATTTGGTCATTTTCTTATTATGTATGAAAAACTGGTTGGTCAAGGCTTCAGGTTCTCTTTTTGATTTTTATATTGGCAGGATCAGATGGTTCTAGTCAAGATGTTCAGGAGTTCCCTCAGGGGCACAAGTTAGGTGAGATCAGATGCTCTCAGGTCTCTCTTGAGCTATGAGCCCTTCTAGCCAGGGGACACAGCACAATCAGGGATTACTAGGCAGAGGTTGAATTCAGGCTTTATAAGGCAGTCTAAAAAGTTCTGGTCCCCTACTGAAGGGCTCAGAATCCGAGACCTGGAGCAGTTAAAGGGTTTGCCGAGGGTACCGATATCCATGAATGAGCACAGTGCAATTTAGAGACCTAACAGCCAGCCAAGGAAGAGTGTAGTTCAGGGATAGGGGGGACTAAAGGAAAAAGTATCCTTGTGCCCAAGGCTAGAAAGAGAACAGGATGTGGGGTCGGAAAGAAAGGAGTTGCTCTGGTGATATGATAGTGGAAAGGCAATGGGCTGGATCAGATTTATCAGGGAAGAAGGTCACCCATAGGAATTCAGGGCAGGTTTTGTGAGGGGACAACCAAGGTAGATAGCTGATCTAGGGCAGACAGATGAGTTAGGGGTGGGAACAGCCTGTGAAGGTTCCGACAACCAGACTGAACAATGAGCTGATACGAGTACCGGGATCAGGACATGTGGGTGCGCAAACCAAGAGGTTAGACCAGAGATCTCAAGTGCCAAGAGCAAGAGCAAGAATGAGCCTGTACCCAAGGCTAGAAGGAGAATAGGATGTAGGGGTGGGGAGGATGGATTTGCTCTGTCAGTGGGCAGTATCAGACTGAGTAGCATAGAAAAGAAGGCTGTTAACAAGAATCTAAGGCAGGTTAGTTAAAATCAATTTGTAAAGCAATTACTAATGCTCTTTCAAATGAGAAGCAAAGTATGTAACTCTTTAATATGATTCATTACCTTCTTGAGAAGGCAATAGAAATGTATACTATTTTTTTTTAATTTTTTAACCATTTCATACCTTTACTTTAAAAAAATTTTGACAAGTTCATACATTAGCATAAGTACTCAGTTTATTTACTGTTGTTTGTAAGTGCCTGTGGTTGGGCGTGACCATATTGGACTGGACAGCCCATCAAGGAATTTGTCCTCAGAGGAAATGATTTGCCCTCCTTTTCTCCTCCCCCAGCATCCACTCATTACCTCTAGCTCTTTATCTAGAGGCAGAGCCTAGTGGAAGTTCCCCCCTCCACATCGATATGCCAACTGGTGTTGTCATTACACAGGTCTTGTTAGGCAACCACGCTGTTGGAATTTCATGGGTGCCTTTTCCCCATTATGTCTAGAATACACTATCTACAGCCAGTGCCCTGCTCTTCTGGCTTTTAGAATCTTTTCTCCCTTCTTCCACTATGTTCCTTTGTGGATGTTTCAATTGTGGCAAGGCACTCCAATAACTTATTCTTTGCATTTTGACAAGTTTTGAAACTTTGTAATAGTTCCTATCTTTTGCAAAAAGAAGCTTCTTTGATGAGTGGTATAAGCTGGATTTATCTGTGAATACAAGGATAAGCATTTAGACAATAATAAGAAGTTACACTGGTTTAGGGAATTGGCAGTAGTCAGACCTCCTCTAGTACCGAGCTCCTTAAAGGTCAGGTGTATTCAGCTGCGTTTACAATACCAGGAATGGATTTTCTCCTATTGAGCAGGCTTTAAGTCCAATTAGACAGCTGCTGGTTACTCCCAAGGCAAATGTGCCGCTATTGCACCAAAAGAGCTAATTTTGTTGGGTTGGTCATTGTGTGGTCTGTAGGCATTCCAGATTGGTAGGACCATTCACTAGTTTTATTATCCCTTTGTAGATGCCATAGCACTTTCTGCTACTATGAGACCTAGTCCTCAGGGAGGAGGATTTAAATCTTTTCCAGCTAAATTACTCTAAGTCCTGTGTCTTAACGCCTCTGGTGTCTTCAGCAATAAGGTCTTACCTTCAAGTTCTAGATGGTAGTAAAGTGCTTTGGCAATACCTTATATTGTTTGGGGAATCTTCTGGACTGCTCTGTCCTACAACTGGAAGGGAGATTTAGTTAGATATAATATATATATATATATATATATATATATATATATGTGAAGTAAATGTATTTCTAAGTAAGCATATAAAATATTTCCATATGCCTTTTTCAGACATCCTTAGTTTTATTATTTATACATACAAATCATATGGGCATTTCTCAGCAACAGATGGTATTTGTTAAAATCCATATGCTGTCTTGGGTGGCATATCAGTCTTCTTTAAAAACAATGAGATTGATGAAATGAGCTTACAAGTCATTTTACTTCCAGCTTTCAAGATTAGAAATTTGAATGGTTCAATTGTTTAGTATTTGTTTATTTTATATACTTATAAATCAAATATTCCTGGTTGTAGGTGACAGAAATCAAACTTGAATCAGTGATGATAGCATATTATTCCCTTATAAAAGAGTGTGGTCAGTATTGGCCTTGGATAATTGCAAAATCCCCTGTTTCATTTCTCTGCGTTTCCACTGTGAGTTTCTTAATTATCTTTCTATCAGGAAGACCTAGCTTACATGTTAGGGAAACTGGATCTGGACATTGTTGTTTCCATGACCAAAGAAAGGCACGTCTTTGCACAGGTATCTGTTTACAAGCTGTGAAGAATACTTTAATTGACAAAACATGAGGCCAAGTGAAGAATGTAGCGAATAGTTGAAGAATTAAGATTGGCATTCATGGGTCGTTATCCTTCACCTAATCATGACCCTACTCACTTCAGAATTAAGAAATAAAAAGTCTATTCCAGGCATGCAGAGATATCCCTTTGGCAATAAATTCACTGATTCAAAATTCCAGGGGATTATTTACAGAATTCTTTAACTAATATTGAATATTTATTTTGTCCTAAGGACCCATCAAGATCATTTTCTTCAAACTGTGCACTGCAGATTTCAGACTTCTTTAGAAATCTCAGTCCATTAATATGCCACCATTATCTACTTCCATTGTTTTTGAACTTCCTCATTTGATTTTCTCTCATGAATCACTCTTTAAAAATTGCTTATTTATCTATAACTTACGTGTATTAATATTTTGATTGCATGTATATAAAGGCACCACATAAACACAATGCTGGCAGAGGCCAGAAAAGGAAACTGAATCCCCTGGAACAATAGTTTATTATTATTATGATTATTACTTGTCATGTGGATGCTGGGAACTGAACCTAGGACCACTTCAGGAGCAGCCAGTGCTCTTAACTGCTGCTGAGCCATCTCTTCACCCCCACCACACACCAATCTTGCTCCCACCCTTTAGACTGCCATCTTCAACATTCTCTCCTCCCATTCCTACCCTTCACAGTGGGACTTACAGAACTCAGACTCAGTTAGGAGTAAAATTGAGCATTATCTTTAATTTCATTTTTAAATAGTTTTGTCTGCTTTCTGTAGTTACATATTACCTTTGATCCTGTTGCCTTCCTCAACAGACTTTCAACTACGTTTTCTTCAACATTCCAAATAAGACATGGTTAGAAATGGAGTGCTTCTTTCACTTTTCCCATTTCAGTCACAAATGCTTGCAATAATGTGAACCAAAGGAAGACCTTAAACACTGCTGGTGCGATTATAAACTTGTTCAACTACTCATTACAGAAATCATTAGAAAGTTTCTCCAAACCTAGAAATAGATTCACCATATAACCTAGGTTGCTACTTCTGGATATTTGCTTGAAGGACCCCAGGTCAATATGCCACAAAGCCACTTGAATATCCATGTTGATTGAAGCACTTTTCAATAACCAAGTTATGGAGCCAACTTAAGTGTCAAAAATCAGCAGAATGGACAAAGAAAAGACAGCATATATACACAATGGGTTGTTTTCAGCCTTAAAGAAGTTCTGTCATTTTCAAGAAAATGTATGAGACCATAGACAGCCATATTAAGTGAACTAAACCAATTTCAGAGAGAAAAATTGCATGTTTTCTCTCATTTGTTGTCCTTACATTGTCCTTAGAGACATAAATTCATGTATCTATGTATGGGGTAAAACCAGAAGTGAAACTATTTAGGGAAACAAAGAGGAACTGATAGCAAGAGAGTGAAAAAGGAGCATATGGGGAGAATATGTTCAATATAATATATATTTACATCAAAATTAAAATATAAAAATTAAAAAAATAGAAAATTAAAATAATTCATTCAGCTGTCAGTATACCCAAACATTAGCTTTTTGAGGTGATTATCGTAAGTCAGTTCCCTGTCATGCACTACCTACCTGTTTGCACTACCTACCAACGGCCTGGGGACGCTTCCCTATGTACTGATGACACTAACAGTTTTGTGAACCTTTCTTCACCACCCCAGGCTTCTCTTTCTTCTGGTGAGCTGCTCTTCATTGGGACTCATCCTGTACTTTTTCCCAGCCTTGTACTTCTAGGTCTAATGTCAACTTCTCCATCACTAAATCAGGCCCCTCAGCCTGGGAGGTAAACTGAGGGTTTCATTACTGACAATCAAACCTGTTTTTCTCTTCCAAGCAATTTACTAGCACTTTACCCTCAGCATTTTCTAGCTGACCAAGTCTAGTATCACCTGCTCCAGCAATTGTTTGGCCTTTTAGGAAGTTCCAGTCACATGACTGCCATTTTGTTTCTGTGGTTTCATTTGTGTCATTTCTGTCCCCAGTAATCCTGAATTTAGAAAATGTACCGTTCCACGGAGCCTCAACTCCAGTGACCATCTTTCCTACAGCTGTTCTTACAGACAAGATTTCAGTATCATGAAACACATCTCTTTGCAAACTCCATACCTTTACATGAAAGGAAATACAGCTCAGAATTCTTTAGCTGATGTCCTGGTACTTTAACAAAGTACTTAAGATTATCAACCAACAAAGAAGCAGTGCTCATTTTGTCTCACAGTTTTGAAGGTTTTAGTCCACGGATGATTGGATCCACTGTTTTTGGTTCTGTCATGAGGGGATGAATAATGGGAGGAGACTGTGGTAGACACAGTTGATCCTCTCATTGTGACTGAGAAGCGAGGAAAACACTACACTACAGTTTCCACTGAGAGCACAACCCACTTTTTATTTCATTATTCATTTATGTATATGTGTGAGAGAGAGTGCCCACAGAGGTTAGAGGAAGGTGTCAGAAACCCTGGAGCTGGAGTTACAGACAGTTGTGACCTGTCTGATGAACATGCTGGGAATTGACTTTGGCCCCTCTTGAAGAACAGCAAATGCTCTTAACTAGTTAATGAGTCATTTATCCAGCCCCTAGTGGCCACTTCTTAAAAGTTTCCACCAACTCCCAATACTGCCTAGCTGAGGACCAAGCATTTAGCACATGTAAACATCTGATGTTAACTTTAATCTCTATGGAGGTCACAGAGAAAACAGCCATAGAATATGTATCAAAGCAGGGTAGAGCAGTTTCACTAACATCATAATTAAAGGTAGACACATAATTAAAGGTCAGACACAATGACAGCTGTAGAATTCCTATCCTACTTAGAAAAATGGAGTGAGTTAGACAGAAGTATGGAATAAAACATTTAGGCAGCACAAGAAATTCAGTGTCTGTAATATGGAGAGATTAAACTCTTTCCCCAACAACTGTACTATACAGAGTCTTCTCTGGCACTTAGAATATTTGCCAAGATAGATCATATGTTCGGTTCCTGACTTAGTCTCAATGATATTTCAGAAAGTAGACACTACACAAAGTATCTTTCCTTCCACAGTGGGGTGATATTAGAGGTAACATAAATACAATCGAAAAAGAGAGAAACTCTTGTCAAAATTGAATAAAGCCTCCAATTTGCCTAACGATCAAAGAAGAAATCACAAGGGAAATTAGAAAAAAAATATAAATGGAATGGCAATGAAATATACCATATAATTCAAGAGACACTGCAAAGGGGGCTAAAGGAGAAACTGAAAATTATTATGCATGCTCAAATAAACCAAAAGTAGGCACAGTGGGATTCACATGTAATTATAGAGTTTGGAAGAATGATTTAGGGAACTCTAAGCTAAAGGGCTGCATGGGAAACAATGAGTTCTTGTACAGATGAATCAAATGATCTCAAATCAGCCTTCTTCTCTTCAAACTCAAGGAGATAAAGAACAAAGCAAATCCAAGGCTAACAGAAAGGAAAGAGTGATACACTTTGATAGCATAGATAAATGATCTAGTAGAAAATGATGAAAAAAATGTACAATACCAAGTTGGCTTTTTAAAGATAAAAAAGGAGGTGGAGGCATAAGAAAGGATAGTAAGAAGGGGAAAGGTGAATAAAGTTCATTATGTATATTTGTGGAAATAAAAGAATGAAACATTTTCCAGACTCCAGCTGCCCAACAAGCTAGGCTTGTTCATTTGTCCTCCATAAGACAAATCAGGAGACATCAATAGCAAAAAGTAGGAAAAGACGAGGATCCTTCAGTATGTCTACATTGCGAAGAACATAGAATTCCAACGACAACCCCCCACATCTCTAGATTCTTGAGGATAAGGTTTAAATTGAAAATATGGCAGGGCGTGGTGGAGCTTGCCTTTATTACCATCACATAAGAGGCACAACCAGGTGGATTTCTGAATTCAAGGCCAGCCTGGTCTACATAGTGAGTTCCAGGACAGCTGGGGCCACAAAGAGACCCTGTCTGAAAAAGTACACACAAACAATAAAATCGAACACATATGGGTAACTGCAGAGTCCTGTCCAGGTTTTTCCTGCCCTTCATTGTCCACTGTTGGTTTGGCTCTCCTCTCCTGTAAGTGGCCTGAAAAATTACAAATAATTTTCTGGTAGAAAAGTTTCTCCTCTAAGTGTCCCAGGCTTCAAGAATTTTTTTCTTTGCCCTATATGACGTTTCTGGGGAAATTCTCATTTCATGGGGTCCATTGTTGTAAAAGTCAAAAGGAGGGAGTTGAGTGTTGACTTAGTATATCCTCATTCTAGTCAGTCAGGAAAGTTATAATTCCCCTTACTTTAAAAATAAAATATTTCATTTATTATTTTATTTTTATGTGTATGGTTGTATTGCCTGCATGGATGTAAGTGCACCTGAGTCATACAATGACCAGAGTGGTTGGATAATCTGGAACTGGAGTTACAGTTGGATGTTAGCTGTCACGTATGTTCTGGGAACTTAGAACTGTCCTCTGCTAGAGCAGCCAGTGCTCGTAACTGCTGAGCCATCTTACCAGCCTCATAATCTCGCTTTCTTTGTATAATTAGAAATATTCCTCTGGAATCCCAGTAATTTATTCAAGATAAATAAATACATTTACTACTAATAAAATATAAATAAACATGCTAAAAATTTCTTCCAGAAATCTTGGAGGTCCACCAGACCACTTCCTTATTTCCTTTATAAATGAATTGGGACATAAGTTAAGTAAGCAGCTTGGCAGAGCTTAAAACTGATAGCTGCAAATTCAAAGATTATACTCAAGATTTTTGTATTTTAAGAATTTTTTATTCATCTATCCCATATTTTAATGAAATTGGCATATTGTTTAAAGTGTCCCACTGACTCTATGACATACAGTACCCAAAATACAGTTGAAGTATTCTTATAATAAGCTATTTATTATATGTTAATGAATAAAATGGTGTACTACAATTTTGCCTTCCCTTAGCAAGTGTTTAAAAAATTATTAAATGGAAAATTCTTTATGGAAAATAAGAAAGAAAACATGAATTAGTAAGTCAGAAATGAAACTGGGGAAAGTTATAATTATTTCACTGAAGTGAAAAGGCATTATGAGGTGGTGTTTTCCATGTGAGTAATTTTCATGTATAAAACTACTGTAGCCATGTGTAGCCTTGAGGATCTGGGTCCTGATAATGTGGAGACTGTGAATAACTCTCCAGATACTAAGAAAGTGTTAGACAAATGTCCCTATGTTCAGTACTATGGAACTCATCAACAAAATACTGGTAAGCTGAATCCAGCAGCATAAAGTGTTTTCCAGCATCACTAATTTATTCCAGAACGTCAACGATGGTTTGATGGATTTTCTGGGTCAATCCCAATGCCTCTGCTTTCTTTTCTTTTCTTTTTTGTCCTGAATAAGAAATATTTATTGCCTTTTGCATATTGTGTTCTAGGTATCTGCACATTTTTTTCAGGTTTGATGTCAAACTGGGACCTCAAACTTTCCCAAGTTCTGAAGAAAATCCTTAGTTTCCTGATGGAAAACACAAAAAGTATAGTATGCTAGTAATTAGACAGAAACCAGTCTTGACCCTGAGCCTTGTTCGTGGATATAGCTAGGTGTAACTTCTCTTTTCTCACTTTTCTTTTCATAATGATAACTGAAGCATTTTGTTTACACTGACACATTGGACCTTGGCATTTATACTTTTCTTCTTGGAATCTTACTAAATATCAAGACATCCTTTCCAGCTAGGTTGAGACAGTTTCCTGTTAGAATTCTTCTGGTATCATGGGGTTATTTCAGCTATGGGTTTGGCTAGACAAAATAATCATACATCACATTCACAGAATGAATGAGAAAATTATCCTCACATGATCATCTCAATGAATACATAATATCAGCACTTGATAATATTCCAATATCTTTACTATATAGAAACACTTGGTATAGTAGAAAAGGATGAAAATTACATCAACATAATAAATGTTATTGATTAAGGAAACCTCTGAAAACCATTCAGAGGTAAAAGAATGAAATCTTTCTTGTGGATCAAAATTATTTTCAACATTTCTGTTCAGAAAAATCTTTAAAAATTTTAACAAGAAAAAGTAGGCAAGATAAAAACATAAAAAGTATCAAAATCTAAAGAAGAAATGCAAAATTATTACTGTTCACATGGGTTATGATCTTAGATGTAGAAAACTCCCACAGAACCCACTGACACTGTTGGAGCTAATAAATAAATTCAAGAAAATCAGAATGATAACATGAACTAAAACTAGTTGTGTTTCTACATACTGAAAATCTGAAAAGGAAACCACAACAGCTATTCTATTTACAATAACAAACTACAAGAGAATAAAAATAGATGGTGAAATACTATCATAGCAGTACTTATAAACATTGAAAAATTAAGGTATAAATAGAAATGGTTCCAAGTTGAAAGAAGGGGCAATAACATTGAAATGTCAGTATTGTTCAAAGGGGGGACTATAGATTCAAAGTGAAAATCTCAATGATTTTTTTTTCAAAAATTGAAAAAAGCATTCTAAAATTTTAATGAAGGTTGAGAGATACCAACTAGTCAAGACAATCTTGAAAAAGAATAAAATTGCTGGACTTACAGTACCTGATTCAAAAAAACTACCTGGTTATAACAATGAAACAGCAGGGATACGGCACAGAGAGACAGAGAAGCTCATGAAATACAATAGAGCGCCCAGAAATGTGATCAAAGGAGTTCTGAAAACCACCCATGCTGCTCACATAGGGTGTTGTCAAAACTGGATATCTACAGGTAAAAGTATAAGCTTTTGATCGTATCCAGCAAATCATATAAAATTCAAATGGAAATGGACTAAAGATAAAGATGTAAAAGTGAGACTTCCACCAATGATACTCCGAAGTGACAGGATATCAGCTCTCGCTGTGATGTCTCAAAACAATGCTAAAAGCAAACCAAAGAAGAAATATAGAACTTGTCCCATCACCACGCCTTGCGTGCAAACCTTTTGAGACTGATTGAGAGTGCTCGAATTGGCTTCTGGGGTGAGCTACCCAAATACTTGCAGCCATATCCCTGCTTTGGGACCATCTATAGGCCGTCCCACTGCCCCATGGCTAGACTTTCCTGCTGACTAGTAGAGGTCTTGGCTTTCTTGCCCTATCACCTCCTTGGACCTTGGCGATATCTATCTGAGGCTACTGAAGTACTTCTACTTAGTCAGAGCTGCCTTGCCTTGTCTTCCTGGAGAGCTCCTGAGTAGCCTGCCTGGATCCATCTGGTCCCTCCAATATTAAATCAAAAGAGAAGCTGGGTATGATGGCACACGGTTTTCATCTCAGCACTTGGAAGGTAAAGACAGGTCAGCTCTAGAAGAGTGTTCCGGGTCAGTGGGCGCTACAGGGAAAGCTTGTCTTAAAAAGACCAAATAAAATAAAATTTAAAAAATGAGAGAACCTGAAGCCTAAACTCTAGCATTTCATAGCCACTCAAAATGCAACCAAGTTACATCAATAATAAAAACAGAATCAAACTTCAACTCAACAAATAAAGGCTTGAATTTCATATCAGAATAACAGGCAACAAAAGAAACTCACATGCCAAAACCACAATGAAAAAATAATATGTTGCAACCAAATACCACCAATCCTATAAAATAGTTCTGCAATTAAAATCTCCTAGAAGTAACCCAGGACACAGAACTTAGATCAATCATAAGCATAATTAAAGAATTCAAAGAACACACAAACAACTCAAAGAACTAAAAGAGGGTAGGGATAAACTTCTGACTGAATTCACAAAAGAGAAATGTTGAAGAAAACTCAGGCTGAAAAACTCAGTAAGCCAATTTGAAACAGGAGAAAGCCTCAATAATAGAATGAATGAAATGGAATACAGAATGTCAAGACCGGATGATAAAGCTGAAGAACTGAACCACTCAAGCAAAGAAAATGGGGAAAAAAAAAAAACAGGAATGAAAATGTGTAGGGAATGTGAGACACCATGATGAAAATACCAAATTTAGGCATCATAGACATAGAGTAAGGAGAAGAATCTCGGGAAAACGGTATTGACCAGATACCGATAGATCTTCAACATAATTGTAGAAGAAAATTTCCCCAAATTAAGTAAATGCTTGCCCATATAATTACAGGGAGCTAATAGAACACCAAGTCGACAGGACCAGAAAGAAACTCCCCAGAACATATCATAGTAAAAGCACAAAATGCACAGAAGAGAAAGGGACTACTCAAAGATTCAGGAGAAAAATCAACAAGTCCATATATCATTAGATATTACATCATCAGAATTACAACTACTGTTTAAATGCAGACTACAAAGCCAGAAGGGCCTGGACCAGAATATTCCAAGTTCTAAATGATCACAGATGCCTACCCAGAATACTTTATCCAGCAAAACTGCCTGTTATAGTTGAAGGGGGAGAAAAATATTCCATAACATGAATAGGATGAAAAAATTCATGTCCATCAAATCAGCCCTACAAAGACTACTCAAAGAAATGCGAAGGACTGAAGAAAGAAATAATTATACTCAAGAGGCAAAGGAAGAAAATATATGAAGATACACTAGTGAAAATACAAAATTAGGTCAAGAATGGAAACAAATTAAAATGACAGTAATACGCATTTTTCAGTAATACCTTTAAATATCAATGATCTCAACTTCCCAGTCAAAAGACACTTAAGGGGAAAGGACAGTAAAAAATATTTCAAGAAAATGGCACTAATAATCAAGCAGGAGTTGCAATTCTAATATCTGGCAAATGGATTCAAACTAAAACTATTCAGAAGAGATAATGAGGTTCATTTCCTTCGGGTCAAAAGAACAATTGACCCAGAATGTATAACAGTCATGAACATTGATGCACCAACCTTCGTGCACTCAATTTCATAAAAACAGTACTAAAGAACTTCATGACACAGATTAACCCCAGCTCAGTAATTGTAGGTGACTTCAATAACCCACTGTTTTTAACAGACAGGTCAACTGGACAAAGCATAAGCAGAGAGACAGTGGAATTAAATAATACTATACATCAAATGGACCTTCCAGATATCTACTGAATATTCCACAAAGCACCGTGGAAATTTCTCTAAAAGTGACCACATACTGGAGCACAAAACAGATCTCAAAAAAAGAAAAAGAAAAAGAAAAAATTCCATGCATTCTGTCAGATTCTAGTGCATAATGCTTAAAACAATCACCAGAAGGAGTCTTAGCAATACATAAACTCATGGAGATTGAACAACACACTACTAAATGATGAGTGAGTTAAAGAAAAAATCAAGAGAGAAATGAAAGTATTCCTAAATCTTAATGAAATGATAATACAACATAACAAAGCCTCTGGGACACTTTAAAAGCCATCCTAAGATGGAAGTTTCTAGCTCTAATTGTCTGTATTAAAAAATCAGAAAGAGCACAAATAAATGACTTAACACTGCAACTCAAGACTCTGGAAAGGCAAGAACAAGTGAAATCCAAACCTAGTAGATGAGAAAAAATAAGAAAAATCAGAAGAGAAATTAATTAAGCAGAAACAAAGAAGACAGTACAAAGAATCATTAAATCTAAGAACTGGTTCTTTGAAGATAAAGATAGGCAGATCCTTATCCCAAAAGAAAGAAAGAACAATTCATGAATCAACAAAATCAGGAGGAAAGTGATCCAGAATGTAATAGATTATTTAAAATACCCATGCTCTATTAAATCGGAAAACCTAAAAGATAAACTTCTAAATTCATGGAAACCATCAAGCTAAAGCAAGAAGAGATCAACAGCATAAACAGACCCATGATATATAAGGACATTTAAACAGTAATACAAAGCTTCCTAACTAAAAAAAATGCTCAGTCCCAAATGGAGTCACAGCAGAATTCTACCAGATGTTTAAACAAGATCTACAATCAATACTACCTAAATTAAAAAAATATATATATAAAGAGAGGGAGGACTCCCAAACTCCTTCTATGAATCCAGTACAACTCTACTACAAAAGCCAGGAAAAAACACAATAGAAAAAGAAAATTAAAAACCCTTATCCTTAATGACCAAAGATGCAAAAATTCTCAACAAAATACTGGCCAACAGCATATAGATACACATCAAAAAGATCATATACCATGATCAAGTTGGTTTTATTCCATAGATGTAAAAATGTTTCAAGATATGTAAGCCAATGAATGTAATAAATCATTTACATGAACTTAAATACCAAAAAAGTCACATGGTCATCTCAATGGATACAGAAAAAGCCTTTGACAAAACCCAACAGGCATTTATGTTAAAAGTCCTAGAGGGAACCATATAGGTGGGAACATACCTCAACATAATTAAATGTATAAACAGCAAACCCATGGCCAACATCATTCTAAATGGTGAAAACTGGAATAATTCCTATTAAAATCAGGAACCAGCAAGGTTGTCTATTATCTCCACTCTTTTTAATATAGTGAAACTCCTGTTAGAGCAATTAGACAACAGAAGGAAGTTAAAGGAATACTACTTAGAAAAGAATAAGTCAAGTTATTCCTATTTCAGATGATACTATATTTTGCACAAGATCCCCCCAAATCCACCAGAAACCTCCTAGAAATGATCAACACTTTCAGTAAAGTGGCACATTACACAATCAATATAGAAAATCAGTAGCTTTTCTATATAACAATAACAAGCCATTGGGGAAAGAGTTCATGGAAAGCCTTCCATTCACACTAGACTTGAAAAAAATCTAGGAATAAATCTGACAAAAGGCATTAAAGATATCTACAAAGAATAGTATTCTTTGAAGAAAGAGATTGAGGAAGACACCAGAAAATGGAAAGACATCTGTGATTGGAAGAAATAATATTGTGAAAATGACCATTTTACCAAAATCAACCTACAAATTCAATACAGTGTCAATCAAAATCACCATGACATTCTTTATAAAATCAGAAAAAAATCTTAAAATACATGCAGAGTCACAAAAGATCACAAATAACCAAAGCAATCCTGACTGACAAGAAATGCACGGGGATTACCGTACCAGATCTCAAACTATATTACAGATCTATAGTCATAAAACAGTATGATATTGGCACAGAGACAGACAGAGAGATCGATGGAATATAATTGAAGATGCAAACATGAGTACATACAATTTCAGCCACCTGATATCTGAAAAAGGTGTCAAGAACACACACTGGAGGAAAGACGACATTTTTGACAAACAGAGCTGGCAAAACTGGATCTCCACCTGTATAAGAATGAACTGGACCCTTTTAACCTTGCACAAAAGTCAACTGTAAATGTTTTAAAGGCTTCAATGTAGAACCCGAGACTCTGAAATTGCTAGAAGAAACATGGACAGCATCCTACAAGAACTATGTGCAGGGAAGGTTATAGATCTTAGAGAAAACCCGAAGACCCTGATGTCCCTTGACGAACATAATTTATTTTATGCCATATTTGATTCCTTATGTTTGTAGACATGTATGCCAGCTACCACTCATCAAAAAAGCTTCATTTGCAACAGAAAATAAACTATTACAAAATTCCACAACTTGTCACTAACAGAAAACAAGTTATCTGCGATATGCCCAACACACGCATGTTCAGTGGAAACTACACCTAAGGCTTAAAGAACATAGATGAACAAGGGGTAGAGAGAATAATAATCTCTCAGCTCTCATCAAAGAAGCTCCTTCATGAACTATAGGTTAATGAACATAAAAGGCCACAGATGGCCAAATAGTAGAAAATAAGACTCTGTAGAGCATGGATCTTGGGCAGGACTCCAGTATTAAACTTCACCCATCCAGGGCTTAGGGTCATTGCAGAAGAGGGGCAGAAATATCTTAAGAGCAAGGGGTGGAGGTGCACGACCATATGAAAACACAGTCTTACATCCTCCTGGAGCCTTGCTCATATGAACCTAAAGAAATTGTGTCAGCATTCACATAACCCATGAAAATTTAAGCAGACACAATGCCAGCATAGAACTGGGGAATTGAGCAGGAAGTCCCAGCCTCAGCCTTTGAACTATTGCCTAGTGAGGAAGTTGATGTTCTTTAAGGCAGTGACTCTAGATAGCTGACTAGACCCCCATAAAAGAACTTGTACTGAGGGATATGTGGGTATATTAACTATATTTAACATGTATGATAAATGCAAGAAATCCAGTGGGGGGGAGCTAGGAAGGATGTGGCAGGGGGTATAAAGATGATTAACATGTTTTCTATGACATGCACAAAAATTCAATAAATATACTTTAAGAAATATATGAGAAAAATAAAACTAGATAAATTAAAATCATGAAAATTAATAAAATACTTGAAATGACAAGATCAACAAAATGAAAAGATAACAATAAGTATAAAGTATATAGAAATAATAATATATGGTAAAATATTAATAATCAGAACATTAAGAAAGCTCCTAAGTTGAATTACAGTAACAGTGATGAACAAAACCACCCAATTTTAAAATGAACCAAGGCGATCAATGGACGTTTCTCCAAAGAAAATATGTAAGTGTACCATAAGCATGTGAAAGATGATGATCAATACTAAGGAAATGGAACCCAAAACTATAGTGTGTTGCTATTTCTACTATTATGGGTTACTATTTTAACAAGTCACAAAGTAGTAATTGTTGACAGGATGTGAATTGTTGGTCAGAGTCTAAATAGCACTGCTATTGTGAAAAATGATATTGGCAGTTTCTTATAAAATTGAAAATCGAGTTATTCTGTGTACCATCAATTCTTTCTCTGAGTGCATACTTCAGGGGGCAGAAAGCAGGGTCTAATTAGATAACTGTCATCTCATGTTCATAGCCACATTATTCACCATGGGTCACCCAAGTGTCCCTCAAAAGATGATGGATATTTAAAATATAGTGTATGTAGCAAGGTTTATTCAGCACCCATATGGTGTCTCACAACCACATTCTAACTCCAGTTTTAGGGACTATGACATCCTCTTCTGAGTTCTGTGTGTTCCTGCCTGTACTTGGTACATGTAAACTCATGCAGGCTCCACACATACACATACATTTAAACCAATCTTTTAAAAAAGGATGGGATTTCTATACACAACAGTGTTTATGAAAGTATTTTAAGAGAGCACTAGAATGCTTTTCATCATTTAAAAAAGATTTATTTTTATTTGTAAACATGTGTGTGTGATTTCCATGAAGGCCAGAAGAGGTACTGAATTCTTTTGAGCTGGAGTTACAGGTGGTTTGTGAATTGGGTAGGTTCTGGGAATTGAACTATTATTTTCTGCAAGAGCAGGAAGTACTCTTAATTTCTGAGCCATCTCTCTAGCCCCTTAGGATGTTTTAGCAACATAAAACCACATCAGAGTTTGGAGTATATAAATCAATCTCTATCCTCATGGAATGTTTTCTGAGTCCACTATGCATTGATTCTCATTTATTCATGTCTTGGGATTGAGTGGATTTTGCTATGGGTCTTGGCTTATAAAAAAAAATTTTCCTCAAGCCTCTCAGAATAGAACATTTTATAGGATATCCTTGCAGAGAAACAAGTAACCATTGACTAGGCAACTGGAAGTAATTGAAAAAGCTGGAACAAGCCAAGTAGGTGTCATCAATACAATATTGTTATTAAGAGATTGTGAAATATTACTCTGTGATTGCTAATAAAATTTGTTTATGGTATTCAGTGCCTTTCACATATAACTATGAAAAGTTTCTTACATTTCCTATCATGTCTTTCTTTTTTAATGTGTATTCTTACTAAATTTTTATCATAATCATATTTAGACCCCTCTACTTGTAGCCCCATAGCCCACCAACAAGATTTCATGAATTCTCTCATATATGGTAAGGCTTATTAAGTCAAGTTTGTTACCAATGTTCCTTGGTGTGAGTTCATGCACAGGCATTTGGTTAACCTGTCTAGGGACCCTTCCTTGAAGAAGATCAACTCTCCCTCTTATGTTTCTCAGCTGGCCTTTCTTTAATTTTCTGGTGTAAATGTTCACAATAGTGTTAGCTATTCGGATTGAGATATTTTATTAAAAATATAAATTCCTGTATTTTAAACACTGTCAGTGTAAGAAAGGAGCAGTTGACTTGATGGGACCACGCAGCATCTGCAAACCTTTTTGGAGGTGGAATTCTTCTCCAGGTGATACCCCTGTCCGAAGGGTATTAACATATTCAGAACTCTTTTCTCAGATATGTGTCTTTAAGTACAGATATGGAGCTCCAGATTATTAGCATCCAATACATTGCTAGGGAACACTGGCCTGAAAACAAGGCATCTCACTTTCTAAAGTCATATGAAATACACTGTACAATTTCATTTGGGGTTATTTACATGTTATTAATAGTGAAGCATTTCAAGCTAGTTTTAGCAAAGGGAGGGTAAAAACATTAGAGTGTCTACTAATGAAAGAACAAGAATGGCTTAGGTGTTTGAAGCAATGAAAACATGGCTCTATCATCTTTACCTTGCTATATGTTTTGATTAACGCTTATCTTTCACCATAAACCCCTTTCCTCTATTTTTTTTGGTCAATATCTCTGGCATCTGATATGTTTCCTTTCTTTTCATCATATAAACCAGTCACCTAAGGAGAGACTGAGGTTATTCCCCATTAAATACATATATAGGTTTGGCAAGGATCAAGAGCATATCTCTAGATGAGTGAAATGCAACCTGGGCATGCAGATGTGGTGTGCAATCTCCCCTAGGAGTCCTGAATTATATGTGCATGTATGTGGGAGTGTTGAAAACTGAATTCCCAGGGGTACCTTGGAAGGAGAAAACCAATTACTCTCCATTGTACCTTGTCACTTCACTGTATTCTTTAGATAAAGATGAGTCACCTCATTTTATTCTATTTAAGAAAAGTAATAGCTGCTTCAGCCAAGAATATGTTATGTAAAGAGCATAATAGCGTCCCATGGGAATTCATTTTCATTTCTTTCTTCAGGCTTAAAATTATTCTTTGTCTTCAAAGAAAGATTGTCTCATTTCACTGAATAAAGTAACTAACAATGAAGTGCAAATGCAGCAAACAACCACCAAAGAAACATAGTTAAAGCAACAAAAAAATCTAGACACACACACACACACACACACACACACACACACTTATTTCTCTACTTACAAGTTCTATCATACTTGAATCTGGTGCTACACAAATTTATATTTCAGAAAAGACTGGATCCCAAGGAAGAATAGTAATATTTATAAGCACAGAAGAGTATTTAGGTAGTTTAGGACTTAGTCATATATTGGTAGAGATACTGCTACAGGAAAAAGGTGCATGAAGTTATAAACACTTTCAGTGTGTTCTCATTTTGCACCTCATACAGGCAGGCATAACAAATACGTGTAGTTCTTAAAAGCACTGTAGGCTAAACTTTTTCCGAGACTATAGTTTATAATGTTTGTCACACCACAATTTAAAGATTTCGTTCTAAGTACCAAATATAATGATCCCTAAACTAATCTACTTAACTATGAAGTCTTCAGTTCTCAGTCATTATACAAATTTTAGAGCTCTGTTTGAATAGATATACATGGAAATCTAGATTAGCCTAATATATGGAAAATATTCTTGCATGGATATAGAAAATGAGTAGAGGAGATCTACACATTGAGGAGTGATTTTAAATGCTTGTTTTCAGGACAGAAAACAATGCTTTCGATGATCTCATGTCTATAATGCAAGAGTACTCTGGGACAGAGATACATGTGAGAAGGTTTTCTTCATTTCTGTACTTTAGTTTGCTAAAACTAGATAGCACAAAAAGGTTATGTTAACATGATGGTTACAACCTTCCTACATTTCAGCTTAAATATTTCTTCAGAGTATGTTCATTTGGAAACTGAGTTATGCATGTCTAAGAGAGCACATATCCCATAATCACTGCCTGCCAGCTCTAAAGTCTAACCATTTGCCTCAAGAAGATTATAAAATTTACACTGGAAAAAAAGACATTCTTTCCCATATAAATCCAGGGACCACATGCCCAGCTTCTACCCGTAATAATAATCAAATGATGACAGCTTTCCAACTTTCTATCAACAGTCTTTCTAAAATTTATTCTGCATGTTCATTTTGCTGTTTGTCTGTACAAAGCAATTTGCTGTTATGCTAAGTTCTAAATCACATGAGCTAGTTACATAACAGGAATAACAACAATGTGACACTATCATAAAAGAGGAGCAAAGATATAAGAAGCTTTATTATAACCCAACAAAAGGTAGATGTAGATGAATAAAATTAATCACATGAATTGGAAAATTGTACTTGGGACAAAATAAATGATAAACACATTGTCTATGACTAATTTATGCCCTTAATCCCATAGACACATTCATGTTCAGTATTGTTCTTGCCCATCATCCCACAGTTGGTTACTATGGTGCCATTTTTGCCACTACTACACTCTAGTGCTGAAGATGTGACGTCTTTCTGTTCCCCATGGCGTCCTATCCATGTTAGGTGCAGATTTCCCTTCGTAGGCATATGGATTCCATTTATGAATCTAATTTTGACACTTATCTACACAATTTTTCTTTCTTTGCTTTTGTGGAGAAGTGTCTTGGAGATGTTTTCCTGCAGCATTGATTATCTATCTTGTTTTATGTTCCAGAAATTTCATAAAGATCCTCTCCCACCTTGTCATATCTGTGTGCTTAGTGATGATCTTTAGGAATCTGTATCAACTGTCAGCAGAACTCAGAGACTGTTATCCTCAGATACATTTCACTTCTCTTTTAAGACAAAAAAACATACCATTACATTTATTCTACTAGGCACCCACTTTCAATCTGGGTTCCCTGCATTTCTTTCTCAGGGAGACTTTAGTAACTATTTTATAGATTTTCTTATAATTCCCTTTGTGTAAAGAAGTACTTCAAATCAAATAATTCAGATCAGAGAAAGTGTTTGTCTTGAAGATTCTGCCTTTCTTGAGACACCCCATGCCTGCCCCCTTAGCTTTCAGTACTACCTGGCTCATCAGGATCCTTGATCACCCCAGATCAGAGTGGTCCCGCAGACCTCCTGTGGTAAAGTCCCTCTCCCATCTCCCATCTAAAGTCTGCTTGGATTACTGGGATAATTGCATGCCCCAGACTTGCACACCTCCAGAACTGTGGTCCTGGGTCTTACTACCTGAGACTTCCCCATACCATATCATCCCAGCTTTCAGGCTTGCTCAGGTCACGAGGATCTTTGGGTATCTGAGGCCTGTGAGAACCCTACCCCCAGCTGAACCTATCAGTCAACTTGTTTATCTTGCAGTCATCCAGCCCACTCTTCTTATCCAGTTCTCTACCCAGCCCTAGAACCTAAACTTGAATTTATGCCTGTACGTAGCTGAAATGAGAACACTACCTACACCCCATTTGCACATCAACATAAAGTGGCCCCCAAACTGAATACCTAGCACCACTCAGCCAGGCCAGAACCTGAAAAGTGGGGAAGGAGGAAACAGGGATACCACAAACATCCACAAAGGTGAGATACCATACCAAGAGACATAGCTCCACCTGTGCAGATGCCTAGGTCTCATTGTAAAACCAAAACCAAAATGAACAACCTAGATAATATGCCTCCTCCAGAAGTTAGCAGCCCCAAAATGTTTCCTGAGAATGATTTCAAAATAAGAATTATAAATATGTTGAAGAAGCTCAAAAAGAATATGAATAAAAGAATGAATGAAGACCATGAAAACATAAACATGAATGAAATAACTAAAATAATTTAAAGCATGAAATTAGAATTCAAAAACTAAATTCTCTAAAGAAAAATAATCTTGAAATGAAAAGCTTAGAACTAAAAAAAAAAAACCAAATTTTTTTGATAATAGAAGCAGAGGAAATGGAACAGAGAATATTAGATCTTGAAGACAATTTTGGGGAAATGAGTTGCTCAATTGGAGAAAAATGTCAAATCTAAAATAACCCATGGGAAAAACAGATACTGCTGGGACACTGTAAAGAGACCAGACCAAATATATGAATCACAGGTATATAAGAAGGTGAAAAAACTCAAGTCAAAGACACAGGAAATATGTATTTTTATAAAATCACAGAAGAGAACTTCTCAAATCTAGGGAAAGAAATACCCATCAAGATACAAGAGGTATACAGTACACCAAGTAGTCATAATGAGAAAAGTAACACCCATGTTATATAATAATCAAAGCACTAAGCCTACACAAGGAAAAGTTATGGAAAGCTGTGAGAGTGAAAGATTAAATCACATATAAAGGCAAGCCAATCAGAAGAACAGCTGACTTCAAAGATTGTGTAATCCAGACAGGTTTAGACTCATGTCCAGCAAGTTATGAAAGAATAAAGATTCCAGCCCAGACTGAAATATTCAGCAAAACTATCAGTTGTAATTCAAGGGAAAGAAATACTTTCCATGATTCAAACAAATTTAAGAAATTTATGTCCATGAAACATAGTGGAACAGGGGTCGAGAGAATGCTAATACATTTCTCAACGCTTACCAGCGAAGCTTTCTCTGCAAACTGGAACCATGTACACAAAAGGCCATAACTGGCCAAAATGTAGAGAATAAGAAAGTTAAGCCAGTATGTTCCTGAACAGTACTCCTATATTAAACCTCACTCACATAGGGCTCAGGGAACATTGCAGAAGAAAGGGTAGAAAGGCTGAAGAGACAGGGTTGGTGAGTGACCATAAGGAAATGGAGTTTTCCAGGTCTCTGGGACCTTGCTTATATAATCTGACAGCAGTAGTGACAGCATGCACAGGACCCATGCAAACTCAATCATACAAAAATTCAGCATGGAACTGGGAAAATGGGCAGCAGCCCCCAATCTTGGACAAAGAACTATTAGCAACTGATCATTATTGGGGGAAGGAGAGTAGGTCTTCTCTAGCTAGGCTGACTAGACATTACTGGATGAACTTGCACGGAGGGGACAACTGAGTACACAAACTTGACTCAGTAGGCCATATTGTGTATGACAGAATGCATGAAATCCAGAGGGAGGTTTGCAGATGGAGAGGGGGTATACAGTTGATTCAGATGTTTTATATGAAATGCACAGAAATTCAATAAAAATCTACAAAAAAAAAACAGAAATAAAACATTTTCTGAAAAAAATAAAAAGAAATTTATGTCATGAGACCAGTTCTACAAAGGATAGTAGATAGAATACTGGGCTACGGTCTGAAGAGAAGAGTAACTACTCTCATGAGAGCACGAAGAATGGATAAATTATCCCAGACCAGTCAATCAAAAGAAGTCTAAGAAAACAGTACTATAACACCAACCTAAGGAATTAATAAACTTTACTTAATAATGTCTCAATATTAATTGTTTCAACACCTCAGTAGAAAGAGAGACTTACTGTTTGGATTAGAAAACAGTATACAAAAAAAAATTGCCTCACCATCAGTGACTGACACCTCCTTCTGTGATTGGGTGGAAAGGAGATTTCCAAGCAAAAGAAACAAACAGGTGATAGCTTTTCTAATAACTGATAAAATATACTTCAAACTAAAGTAGTTCAAAATAGGTAGGAAAGGTAACTACATACTCATTAAAGGAAAAATACACCAAGAAAACATTACAATCATAAACATATATGAACTACACATAGCATCACTAAATTTCATTAAAGAAACTTTATTAGATTTAAAATCACACATGGACTCCAGTAGAGTAAAAGTGAATGACTTCATTACCTCTCTGTTTGCAGTAGACTCATCAGCCAGACAAAACCTAAATAGAGACATCCTGGAGTTTAGCATTCTATGTCAAATGGACCTAGCATAGCTACAAAGCATTCCATATAACCACCAAATAATACACTTCCTTTTTAGTTGACCATGGAACTTTCTCCAAAATTGACACATATTAAGATGCAAATCAAATCTCTAAAAATTTTAGGAAAATTTAAGTAACATCCTATATTCTATCTGGCCACAATGAAATAAAGCTAGATATCAGCAGGAATGAAAAGGTGGAAAAGTACACAAACCTATGGAAGTTGAACAATAAAAAGCGAATCAAGGGAGAAATCAAGAGGGGAATTTTAAGTTACTAGAAATGAATGAAAATGAAAGCACAACATAATCTATGGGACACAGTGAAGGTATTTCTACAGCATAATTTATATCAGTGAGTGAGTACAGCAGAAAATTAAAAGCACCTCATATAAATAAGATAATGATGTGCCTGAAGGCTTTGGAAAGTTAAGAACAAACAACACCTAAAAGTGGGCAGGTGGGAAGAGATAATTAAATTCCAGGCTGAAATTAACAAAACAGAAGTGAAGAAAATAATACAAAGAGTCAACGAAACAAAGAGTTTATTCTCTGAAATGATTTAAAAGATTGAAAAACCTTTAGCTAAATTAACCAAAAGAAAGAGAAGACCTAACAAAAAGAAGTAATTACAAAAGACCACAAGGAAACACCCAAACCATAAGGGCTACTAAAAACATCTATATTCTAATAAAATGGAAAATCAAAAACCAGGAGGGATGTTTCAAGATATGCGTGGCCTCATCAAAGTTAAATCAAAACGACATAAATAATTTAAACAGACACATGACAAGCAAAGAGATAGATGCAATGATTAAAAATCTTTCAAGTGAGAAGATCACAGGACCTGATGGATCCAGGGCAGAATATTACCAAGCCTTCAAATAGCTAATACAAATATTCCACAAGTTACTCTGCAAAGTAGAAAAAGAAAGAATACACCTAAATTATTTCTATGGAGTCAGATTACTCATACACCAAAACCAGACAAGGATCCAACAAAAATGTAATGTACAGGCTAATAGACACAAAATTTCTCAATAAAATTCTCACAAATCAGATGTGGGAACACCTAAAAAAATTATCCAACATAATCAAGTCAGTTTTATTCCAGACATGCAGGGATAGTTCAGCATAATTAAATCAATAAATGCCATCTACCATATAAGCAGGCTGAAGGACAGAAACCATATTATCAAATCATTAGAAACAGAAAATGCCTGTGACAAAATCCAACATCCACTCATGATAAGTCAAGGGGAACCTAGGAATACAGGGGACACATCTCAACATATAAAGTCAATATCCTACAGCCCCACAGCAAACTTGTACTAAATGGAGAACATTCCTGTTCTATAAGTACTTCAAGTCTAAGGTACAGCAGTAAGACAAATGAAGAAGATAAAGGGTTACCAATGGGAAAGGAGGAAATCAAAGTATTTTTATTTACAGATGTTATGGTTCTTACCTTAAAGACCCAAAAGACTCCATCTGAAAACTCCTAGAACTTATAACCATAATCAGCAAAATAACAGGATATGAAATTAATGCTCAATAACCAATAGCTTTCCCATATACCAAAAAAAAAAAAAAATACCAAGAAAAAAATCTGGGAAACAATCTCATTCATGATATCCTCAAAGCATAAAACATCTTTAAATAAATCTAACAAAAGAATTAAAGGATCTGTATAATAAAAATTTTGAGAAATTTGAAGAAATAAATAAAAGATGCCAAAAGAGGGAAATAATTCCCATGTTCCTCCATCAGAAGGATTAATTTGTGTAAACAGAAATCTACCAAAGCAATTTACATATTAAATGCAAAATTCATCAAAATTCCCATACAGTTCTTCAAATAGATTGAAAAAATAACCTTTATTTTCATATGCAAATGCTTTAAAAAATCCCCATGACAGTAAAAGTAATCCTGAAAGAAAAGAACTGCTGGAGGCATTACCATGCCTGATCTCAAATTATACTGCAGAACTACAGTAATAAAACCAGCATCATACTGACATAAAAACATGTATATTGATCAGTGGAATAGAACTGAGGACCCAGGTTTAAATCCACAAATTACAGCCACCTGATTTCTCCCAAAGTCTCAAAACTCACTGGAGAAAGGACAGCACTTTTCACAAATGGTTTTCCCTCTAATTGGGCAGCAAGATGTCGAGGAATGAAATTAGGTTCCTGTCTCTCACCAACTCAACTCAAAATGTATCAAGGGCCTAAATAGAGGACCTGATACTTTGAGTACAGTTGATAGAGAAGGAAGTGGGGTCATATGGAACAGGAAAGGACTTCTGGACAGGACTCCTATAGCAAAAGCATTAAGTACAATTGACAAATGTGACCTCATGAAATGAAAAAGTTTCTATACCACAAAGGAAAGCATTATTTTAATAAAAAGGCAACCTTTTTACAGAATGGAAAAAAAGAAATTATCTGCTATACCTCTGAAAGAGGGTTAGTATCTAAAGTATACAAAGAATTAAAAAACAAACATAAAAACCAACCTAATTAAAAATTAAGGCAAGGGATGAAGAGAGAGTTATGAAAAGATGAACAACACATGCCTGAAAATATTTTAAAATATTCCAAATCTTTAATCATCAGGGAAATCAAAATTAAAACCACTTTGAAATTTCATTTATCTGAGTCAGAATGGTTAAGATCCAGAAAACAAATAAGGACCAGTGCTGGTGAGGATGGGGAGAAAGGGGAGCACTCATCCACGGCTGGTGGTAGTGTCAATTGGTGCAGTCACTATGGAAATCAATGTGGAGGTGCCTCAAAAAACTAGAAATTGATTTACCACATGATCCAGTCACACCACTCTTGGAAATATATCTCAAAACACTCTATATCTTACTACAGAGATTCTTGTTTACATGTTCATTGTTGTCCTTTTCACAATAACCAGGAAATGGAAATGACCCAGATGCTCATTAACTAATGAATGGATAAAGAAATATGGATTTACAAAAAAGCACCATTATGTAGCAGTTAACCCCTTCCCCATTTATGACATTCTCAGTCAAATGGGTGGAAATGGAAACAATCATTCTCAGTAAAGTGACCCAGACCCAGAAAGAGAAATGTCACATATTATCTCCCATGGCTTTGAATTCTTATACATGCATGTTTCAATTGGAAAATACAGAGATTAGGAAACAAATTAATGGATAAAGATGGTGGAGCCTCCTTGAGGGGGAGGTAGAACACAGTGACATGAAGGGGGAAGAACAACTGAGATGGGTGCGTTAATTGGGGTGGGCAGTGGAAGGGCAGGGCTGAGGAGGGAGGATGGAGAGGATGGCTAACAGTCAAGGCCTCTAGAAAAATTCTTAAGAAATATACAGTTTTAGAAGCATCTTACAGTATATACATACACATTATAAAAAAGAGGGTAAAAGGAGTTACCTTCTACCAGGGGCCAAAGCCCCTACTGGACACCATAGACCAGCAAAGACAAAGCCCAATGGCAGGGATGAATTCTCTTTTTTGAAGCTATTGTCCAGGAGTCCCATACCTATTGTTCCTGCTCTTGCATATCTAGCAAACTTCATAATAAGACCCTATTGCTGAAGAAACTACATATATGAGCCATAAAATCACAAGGAGAACGCACACTGGCAGTTGTTTAAAAGCTTCATCTCTACCAGCTGGATTTCTTGTTTCTGGACAGTGCTATGCATGCTGCAAGAAGGAAAAAATAATCATCAAGTTTACCCAGCTGTGAATCCAATGCACTTCAATAGCATCTGGCCTGGTGAGCTTTGATCTCTGATGTGATGGTGGCACAATTATCTTGGGAGTAACCAATCACTTTCTAATTAGATTTAAAGTCCACTTCATCAGAAAAATCTCATATCTGACATTGATATCAGGCCTAGGAACATGAGGCTAGTATTAGTTCCCAATATTATCATTCTGATAGAGTATTAAAGTGACTCCTAATGACATTTTTATACTCATAGGTTAAAGCATCTCTCAGCTCTCTAAAGAGGAGCTTCCTCATGCAGAAGATGGCAATTAACACAGAGCTCATTGCTGCACAATGTGCAGAGACTAAGAGCCTGCAGAGTGATTATCCCTGAATTGGGCACCTGTATTAAACACCTGTGTTGTGGAAAAGGCATTAGAAAAATTCTGAGAGTCAGAGTTGGTAGATGATAACAAGACAACAGTGTTCTAGAGAGCTGGGAAGTTATTCATATGAACTCCCAGTAATAGTGACAGGCTGCACAAACCACACCTAAGCTCAAGACAGACAAAATCCCAGCATAGACATGGAGAACTGGATAAGAAACCTCCGTATCTAATGAACTATTGGAAATCAGTGATTGCTGGGAAGGGAACAGTCAGTCTATTGGAAGCCAATAGTTGTTGGGAAGAGGATAGTCAGTCTCTTTTAAGGGAAATTGACTCTTGGTAATTTAACCAGCTTCCGGTGGATTGATCCACACTGAAGGGCATTTGGAGGGCACAAATTTGATACTTGACAATGCTCTACATGAAATTGTGGGGACTAATAAGAGGTGGAGACAGGGTATTGTTTGCAAATATCATCAAAACATTTTAATTCACAAGAATTCAGTAAAAAAGGGAAAAAAGATAACAAAATTCTACCTATTGTCAGGAGAAACAATTCTGCAATAGTCATAATTCCTGGTTATTTTATGAATCAGCAAATGCTTAGATCACCTTAATATTCTTTTCATTCCAGTATTTTCCTTAAACAAGGTGTATTGTCCTTTCCCTTAGGCTGGCACTGTAGCAGTTTTCTGCATTAGAAATGATGTTAGATAGAGTTGACAGCTCATGATAAAATGTGTTTGTCACAGACATCTTTTTGACTTAAATTGATGCTACATTAATGATGGTGATCACAGTAATTTGTACCAAACATATAACGAGGAAATAGTCTCTGAAACATTCATGTGTTTCAGTTCTTGCCTCCAGGGGCAGGAGGGTTCAGAAACTTCAGGTGGTAGCAGGTAACCATTATGGAATGGACAGCAGAGTCTACACCAGATTTAAATCATCTGGGGACGGGTGAAGTTTTCAGAACTTTCCAGTGAATCTCAGGACTAGCTTTGTGAGGTGGAAGGTTCTTGTAGGAAAACATTAATTTTAGAAATATCTAGAGCGTCACAACTCTTCAGAATTATAAATACTTCTTTTGCTTAAATTTACCTTTAGTATTTGTGTATGTTCCTACCTTTGTCCTAAGCAGAGGAAAATTTCCCTTCTGAGAAGGTGATCTGTGAACAAGTACATTACCAGGATGAGGCAAGCATAAAAGTCACTGTTAAATTTTTAACATTAATGATTCTACACAAAATAAATGTAAAATCTCATTTCCATACCTTCTCTTCAATTATTATCAGAACGTTCAGGCTTCAGTGGGGTATACAGGAAACCATGAAATCGATCGCATTTTCTTTTGGTAAAAAAATAATTCTTATCTTTCAACATGATAAATTAAGTTTCTTTAGTCTTTGTCCCTGTGTTTAAACTGAACCGGACATCTGGGAGGCACGGATTTCCAGCTTCAAAGAGATCGGTAAGACTACTTTACTAGCTCTGCATAGAAGATTCCACAGTGTCTGATAGGATCATCTCTAGGCTATCATCAAAACCTGATATCCAGTTAAATAATTGAGGGCACAAGGTTGTCAATATCAAATACATTCATTGCTTCCTTAAATCTGCAGCCTGAAACCAAAGTCAGAATTTCAAGTCACAAAGACATCACTGATAACACATGGAAAAAATTCAAAGCTATGCCAGGGGATTTGAGGAGACTTGTTTCCATTAATCTTACTGAAAGTCTCATGACTACATCCCTATGCATTGCTTTTAAGATTTGCTCAAAAATGTCTCGGCATACAAAGTATGGGCAAGTTATTCATTATGGCTTTTACTTTACAACATTCTGAAACTGTTTCTAAGTAATTTAGCACTGACTTTCCTCTTCTATAAAAGACTAGAATATACTTTCTACCTAAATGAAAGATTTGCTTTACGATAGCATTAACTTTTACATAGAGGGAAAACTAGTTTTTATCTTGAGTTTGGCTGAAAAGGAAAATAGTAATAAAATAAATGATAGTTGATCTACTGAAATTTTTAGCCTAAAAAGGATTGAAACTTGGAATTTTTATTGCTTAGAATTGATCATATGTTGCATACATTATATTTGTGTATTATATATATCACTTACATAAAGATTATGGTTTTATTAATTATTACTAGGCAATATTTCATGTGCTGGAGATACCAGAATACAAAAGACTGGGAGATATTCCTGGTCCAGTGGAGGAAGTTCAAACATAAACATAAAGTATAGAGGACAAGCTTGATCCAGAAGCAAAAGATCCAAGGTATTCACTTAATTGCCTGTTCTTAAGGTAACAGAGTTTGGGGCGTTTAGGATAAAAAAACAAAATGCTATAATTTTTTAGCTTTATATTAAAAGGGCTTTGTATTTAATTTTTAAAATCATATGGCCAAATCAAGTTCTGAGAGGGCTAATTTGGGCGTTTGCCTTTCTAAAGGATTTGCATGAGCAGAGAAGAAAGGCATGTGAGGCAACTAGAGACTTTCAGAGAGCAATTTAGGAGATTATGCAAATCTGAGAAAATGAATTTCCAATGATACTGCAGTGAACCAAATAAACTGAAGGCTCCAATTGAGTGAGTGTGGAGAATGAGATATTAATACCAGATTGTAGCACAGGGTAGATTGTGACAGAGTAGAAATAGCAATGGACAAGTGGCTGGAGAGGTGGCTCAGTGGGAAAGAGTTCTGGCTGCTCTTGCAGAGGACCTGGATTGGGTTCCTAGCATCAACATGGCAGCTAACAACTGTCTATAACTTCCAAGCCAGATGAGTCAATGCCTTGTTCTGATGTTAGTGGACACCTGGCACATACATGGTGCACATGCGTGCATACAGTCAAAACACTCTTTTATGAGGACTGGAGAGATGGCTTAGCAATTAAGAGCCCTGGCTTCTGTTGCAGAGGACTTGGGTTCAACTCCCAGCATCCATATGATGGCTAACAACTATCCTTAACTCCAATTCCTGGGGAATCTGACACCTTCTGACCTCCACTGGTACTGCATGGCACAGGTATACTTACATACATGTAGGTGTATTTTATCATACTCATAAAATAAAAATAATAGTTAAAATATTTTTAAAATGCTCATACATTAAGAAAATTAAAAAAAAACTAAAACAAAAAATGCTAAGACATCGCAAATTTGAGGAAGAAGGTAACAATTTCTGACTTGGTTCTAAGAACTTGGAGCTCTCTGAGGTTTGTGAATAGTTTCTCAATGACCATTGGGACAACAGGTGAAGATTCTGAGACATATCTCAAAAACTGTGGGGAGGAGAAGTTCATCTGGAGAGAAAAGATATGCAAATGACAGGATGATTGATCAAAGAATCCATGGTGTCTGTGGTTAGATTCAGAGCAAGAGAGCAAGAGTATCCAAGAAGAGTGGCAAGATTAAAGTACAGACAGATGTCATCAGTTTCCCAAGGGGTCAGAATGTCTAGGAAAGGTGAGGTTGTTAGTGTTGATAACTATGAAGCTATTGGTATTTCTATACATAGCATCATGTGCATGTATGTGTATACATGTATACTTGTGTGTGTTCAGGTGCACATGAGTATGTTTGTGTGGCAGCCAGAGGTCAGACAGCCTAGGGTGTCATTTTCCTCAGGAGCCATCTATTGTGTTTAATGAGACCGATTCTCTCATTGGGACCTGGGGCTTATCAATTAGGCTATGTTAGATGGACAGCACACCCCAGTGATTTGTCTGTCTCCCCAATGCTGGGATTAGAAGCTTGTGCCAAAATGCCCAACAGTTTCTATGGGTGTTGGGGATCAAATTCAAGTCCTCATGTTTGTATAGAAAGCACTTTGCCCACTGAGTGATCTCCCAGCCCTGCACTGAGAATGGAGATTTAGGAGTGACCATGGATAAAAGTGGCAGAGATGTAAGATCAGTGAGTGTGATGTCACAGGTATTCACAATGGCAGGGAACATGACTTTGAACACTGGAGCACAGAAGAGTGAAGAAAAGTATCAGACGTATCATGGGCATGTAAGTCAAGTGGAAAGTCATGAACCTTGAGCGAAAGAGAACTCTGGTGCTGTGGTTTGTACAAGTTTGAAGACATGGTCTCATGTGCACTCGTGAGATAGAGAAGCACAGCTGACTGCTCAGAATACTGTCCATATCACTCAGGGGTCTGTTTTGCTTCAAAAAAACCCCTCATTTCTCAAAACAATATGTAAATAAATATTATTTCTTGTTCACATCACGTATGCTGTGAGGACAGCTGAGGACATTCATCACAGTCCTTTGGGGACCTGGACTGACTGAGGCACTCTCAGTCATAGTTGCAGAGAAGGAAGACACTGACAATTCCACATTTCTTCCTATGTTATTCCCATAGAAGTGGCATTTTTTATCCCTGCTCAGAGCTCACAGACCAGAGGATCTATACAGTCACCTGCCTCCAAGTGATCATGGAAGGGCAACCATATCAGGTATCTTTAAAGAGAGTTGGAAATTATGTGAACATGTGTAATGGTCCCAATATTATCTTAAAAGCTTAAATGAAATTGTAGAATTCAGAAGACCAATGAGGTAGCAAAATGTGCTGAATTAATTACATTATCCAGTGCCATTATGCTTCTTGAAATGCATGTAATATTGAAATCCTCTCCTAGGAACACCTGTAAAAGGAAGTCCATAATTGTTTCTGAATGCTTCTAATAAAATGAGACAATGAGGCTTCTCTGCTGTGTTCGTTATGATTAGTCTCATCTGCATGTGTCAGGAATAAAGAGTATGCCAGTGGTCAAATAAGATGCAATTTGTTTTTCTCTTCTTTTAGAGTCTGGATAAAAAGTTCAGGGCCTTCCTGATCCTTATGGACCTGGTTTCTTCTACATTGATTCTCCAACATATAAAACATCTGACTTCTTTTTTGTGATCCAGCATGCTTGCTTCCACCGTAGCCCTCATGTGTATCCAAGGCAGCAAGAAACTCGATGCAAGATGTGCTATCACTTCTGGGTATATTACACAGGCCAGACCAAAGATACCAAAAGGGCATGACTGGTCTATCTGATCTTTATCTTGGGTGCTCATGAGTTCAACTACCATTCAGAAGCCCCATTTGTAATTGAGCAGTGGAGAAATGGTACCATTTGGATGCTCATTTTAATACTCTGTCACCTCTGGGTAGAAGGAGGGACCTTCTTTTTGGGGTTGGTGATCCCTCCTATTTTAAGATTTCTGAATGTCCTGGATATGAATCATGGAATCCATGTCCTATATCAAGAATCTATTGACTTGCTTGAAATATCTACATTTTTTTGAACTGGAACCAGAAATGAGCATCAGCAGGTTTGTTGTGAGGATAAAGTATGCTTCCACCTTGCACTTGTGGCTTTACTGCCTTCATAGCCCTAGTGAGAACAGTGTGAGTTTGAAGATATTTGATCAATGTTTTAGTTGGTTGTGAGCTTAGCTAACTGTCCTATAAAGGACTGTGCTCCACGTGGAGTTCCCTCTATGAAGCTCAAAAGGTGTAGTGAGATTAGGGAAACAATGAAGATTCCTCATTTTTGCTTCTCTCCCATTGTGGGAGTCATAAGATGGAACAGAGTTCCCTGCCAAAAGAGAAGAGATAAAGTGCAATGGAGCTTCAAAAGCGTGAGAGGCTGGCAGCTGTGTTTGACCCAGCGTTAGACCTGGCAGAGTTTTCAGGAAACTAACAGTCTTTTACTTTATGCTGTTGTTTTCATTTGCTCTTTGATAGAGCCTTTCAGCTTCACACAGCAGATGTTGGACTTACATTATTACTGTGTTGGTAGTAGCAACACAAATCTGAATTGTAAGAGAATGTATTATTCAACTTGCAGATGAGGTATGCCTTGCCAAACACATGAATTAAACATTCAGCAGTCCAGGGCTCAATGGAGCTCAGAGCCATGGACATGGAGAAAATGACTAGGAACCTGTGCCGATGGAAAATTCTGAGAAGTTAGGCGCCTCTTTCATTGTTTTTGTTCCTTCAGACTGGATCATGGAGGCTGAGGAGAAGATGGCTGCATGGATAAAGCACTTGCTATGCACTATAGGGCTGTTCAAATCCCAATAACCCATGTAAAGGTCACATGTAGTAATGGGTATATGTAATCCGATCAAGTAAATAGGAGTCAGTGAGTTCCTAGAAACTCCATGACTAGTTAGCTTGGCATATGAGTGGTGAACAAGAGACCCTGTCTCAAACATGGGGGAAGGCAAGGACTGATACTTAATGTCCTCTAGCTCCCACATGTATGCCATGGCAAATACATCCATGTATGTTCACACATGAGCACTCATATAGGAACACACACACACACACACACACATACACACACACACACACTGAAAAGATTTGATAATGGAGCTTGGAAAATAACTCAGTCAAGTACTTCTTGTAAAAGTATGTGAACCTGAGTTTGGTACCCTATCACTCGTGTAAGAAAGCTGGGTGCGGCTCTGCTTGCCTGTCATTCTGGGGCTAGGAAGACAGAGACAGGAGGATCCAGGGATCATATTTGCCAGGGAGTCTATCTGAATTGGAAAGCTCTATTCAGTGAGGGACCATATTTTAAACAATAGGATGGACAGTATTTGAGAAAGACAGTTGATAGTGAATCCTGGTCTCCATATGCATGTACACCTTCATATACACATGTACATACACATGCACATATGAATATGAATGCATCCTTACCTTTCAAAAAAAGACCGGATGATGAGTCAAAACAGAAAAGGACCTTTAAAGCAGAGAGTTCCTATCTAATGAAAAACTGAGTAATAGTCTTATTAAAACCGTAAAACAGCAAAAGCAGTAAATAAAACAATGCCAAATGTAGAAAAGAAAACTGAAAATACTCCTCACGTCAAAACTAACATTTCCAATAATTCATGCCTATTACTTTTAAATTTCTCACACTACCCAGTGCCTCTTGTCTATCAAAGAAAGTTTATTTTCTTACAATGTTTTAAGTTTTCGTAACTTGGGTTATACAATGAAATTCAATATTTATTGTTATTTTGTATTCCTGGTATTCAAATTCTTCTTACAATTTCATATCAGGATATTTATTGAGATGGTAGCCTTTCCTTTTGACCAAAAAACAGAAATCATAAAAAGATTTAAAAAATCTGACGCTGAACTGGATACATTTCCCCCCTTATTTAAGTCATTAAAAAATTGCTTGGTAGTATTCATGTCAAAGAAATATTTGAAAATAAGATTTTATTGTAGCATGCCAAATGATCCTTTAAAGTTCAAGGACACATGAAGCCTTAGCACACTTACTTATCCACAGTTTATGTTGATTTTATTCTGAGTGGGTATGCATTAATAAAAGATAACTGCCATTTATGCCAAGTCATATCTTCCTCCTTTATACAGAAGAGGCAAAGCAATCTATTGTTTTAGATAATCATTGCTGTAGGGAAAACAGATCAGTCACATTATCATATCAACTTGTAAGAAGTCTCTTGACAAGAAATATAGGCCTCAGGGTGATAGTACATTCATGATTGTAGATTATAATCTCTACAGAAGGAAATATGAGAATATGAAACAATTCTCATTGCAAATCGCATCAAGCTTCTATTCTGCAGCCACACTATCAGAACTTCACTCTGGACAATTAGATTGGATCTAGATTCTTGCTTATGGAACAGAAAATTGCTCAGTTAAATCTGGAAGGAAATAGTAATGAATAGACAGAATAAATGAAACATCTTTTTTTGAGAATATGAGAATACAATTTAACACTTCCTTGGTAAAAAATATGTTTTCTATATTTTTGAGCTTATACTTTAAAGTTTTAATGTGATTTGTATTTCCTCATAGAGTTAAAATAAACTAATTTGTTAAAATGATCTCAGAATTTCCACTGATTTTGAATGACTAGGAGTAATTGCTGGCTTGTAAATAGAATAAATTAAGATCTTTTTCTCCTTTGCTCTCTAGTATTATTAGAATGGGCTTGCCAGAGTTACAATGCAAACCACAGAGAATGGAGAGTTTGGCATGCAC
Source organism: Eospalax fontanierii (assembly GCA_035773235.1). Classification (NCBI taxonomy): domain Eukaryota; kingdom Metazoa; phylum Chordata; class Mammalia; order Rodentia; family Spalacidae; genus Eospalax; species Eospalax fontanierii. Next base: position 67,134,658 of record CM069538.1, read on the forward strand.
CATGTCTTCCCCACTGTATTGATGGAATTTTAACTGAGATTTCGGTCAATAGCATAAACCATAGTGCCCACATTATGCACAGGGATCACAAGACAGACTCAGATGTGTAGTTGTGTGAGGAACACCAGCACACCTGAAACCCTGGTGCACACATCAATTCGAAGGACAGGAGTTGTGTCTCCTCATTGATCTTCCCTTGCGCTGTTTAAAGAACTTCACTTGTAAGAAATTAAATTTCATGACCTATATGTGCTTCTTTTCTTCCTCCAAACATAGTTGTTGCTTTCCAAACCCACTCTTGGCATATTGCATTATGTAGATTACTGTTCCATTACCCTGACTTTCAAATCTGACGGCCTTCATGATTTGTCCAGCACCTTCCTCCATTTTGTCACCCCAGTGACCACAACCTATATCTTGTCACTCACAAGAACCATAATTCCCTTGTAGTTCAATGATCCTTCCACATTATACAACCCTCTGTGTCTCCAGCGCATATCTAATTCTTGTTTTTTGTCTGTAATCTTCCTTTCCTATCATTGAGACTTTTTTCTTCATTTTCCATTACATTTTATTTTGTGTGTGTGCACGCATGTGTGTCTATGTATATGGGCATGTATGCCATATGAACATATGAAAGTCAGAAGTCAACTCATGGGAGTTACTTCTATCCTTCCAACATAGGTTCAGGGAACTGAACACAATTTGTCAGGCCATCAATAACGGCAGGTGCTTTTACCCACTGAGTAATTTTTCTGGTTACCCCTCATTGGGCCCTCAAGTCCCTTTATTTTCATGCCATTCATGTGCACAAAACCCTCTTCCTAATATCAATTCCATGGTCAGTAATAACCATTCTTTGCAAGCATGTTGGCCACTCCTGTGGCCAACTCTGACTTCCTCCTTCTTATTCAGGGAATATCACCTCAATCTTAAGTGTGCCCCACTGCACTCAAGACTGATCTGTGGCAGCACCTTGCCATTGCTCAACGTGTGTGGAAACACACACCTTGGTGGGCTAATTTCACATAAAATTCTCAGGGAATTGTAGACTCAGCGGTTGCTGTACACTTCATTCACTCATTTTTCTTTTCTCCTAGTCAACTACTAGATAGTCTCTGATCATCTCAAACTCCAAACACCTCTTGCCTTTCCTCTTAAAACTAACATAATATCACTTGATTGAGAACATTGCAGTCTATCAACACAGAATCTTCTAGATGTTGATAAATCTCGGGGTCATTTCTCAATTGTTCTGATTATTTTTTTGTGTGACAAATTTTCTTTTTCTAAATATATATTTTAATTAAATTTTGTGGATTTTCGTACAATGTATCTTAACAATACTTAATCCCCACTTCTAAATCTGTACCCGCCCATAACCCTCACACAGGGCTTCATATATTTTGATATATTTGTTAAGACCTATGGAGTCAAGTTTGAGAACTATAATGTCCCTTGGTGTGAGTTCATCCACTGGGACCTGTTCAGTCTGTCTAGTGTCACTCTTTTAAAGATCAACACTCCACCCAGCAGAGATCAGCAGCCAATAGTGTTAATTGGCTTCCAAGACACCAGATTCTTCACTGACCCCTCCTCCTTAGTCCCCTTGATAATAGTTCCTTACCTCCAAGTGCATGAACACTGGAAGCCCAGAATTCAGTGCACAGATCTCTTTACTTTTTTATCTTCTTTCCTTTCTTTGTTGACATCACTTGGTGTCCTATCTATAAACAGTTTGTACTGAATTCGATTCCTATATTGATTGCCACAGACTATAAACTTTCCAGAACTCCAGACTTTGTATCTGTTTCCTTACTGGGAATTCCCCCTTGAATGTATGCTACATGTGATTCTTGATATACTAAACAACACGAATTTGGTTTGCAAGAATGCCCAACCTTCTGATATTTATAAATGATGTTACTGTCTATAAAGTTCTTGCTCATAAATCACATAATTGTTACAAAAATTTCATAAAAGACTCATAATGCTTTAAGTAATTTACAACTCAGCTCAGTGTTGGGCCGTATTCATAGTCACCCTTGGGCATCCCTACTGAATGTGGATCATGGACTGTGGGTTAGACATATCTGAACCTATGTCTTCCTACCAAACAAGCATGCTCTTGTTCCTGTCTTCCCATTCTAATTAGCAAAGCTCCATCCTCTTAGATTTTCATGTCAAAACCGTTGTAATTACCTTTAAGAATGTTTTCTTGTGCTGACATACTTCAGATCCAAATTGTCTGCAAATAAGATGAGTTCTTTCTTTAGAATATGTTGGAAAATAAATAAGTACTGCTTTTTCAAATGGGCCCTGCTTCCATTCTGATCCTCTCTGTTCTTAAATAGTCCCTATATCATGGCAATAAGTTTTTAAATCATTCTACCATTGCTAACCTACTCCAGCCTGTATTCCCGTGGGAGACAGAAAGTGCCTGTAAGATCAGTCTGCTAACTTCCTTCCATTCCCAAAACAGCCTCCATAGCTCTCTCATACTGAAGGCCAACAGAGAGATGATAACTGGCAGACCCTCAGCTCCTGTCAGTGTGCCTCCAGTTCCGTATTTGATCCCACACCTTAGCTCTATTCCTGGTCATTAAGTTCCAACCATAGCACAGAACACATGTCTACCTCAGTTCTTTATGTCCCTTTTTTCCTTCTACCTAGAAAGTCTCCACTTTTCCATTTCTTGTGGATCTTTCTACAAAAGTGATTTGCTAGTGACACTCCTCCTGAGAAAAATCAGAGCTTTCTTCCAACAATTCCTTAATTCTTATTACATTTTTTCTGAACACATACAATACTCAGGTACATAAATATATATCCATTCATATATTAACCTGTATTCAGTTTTCCTTATCAAAATGCCAGTTCTGCTAGAGCTAAGATCTTGGTTTCGATGTATTTGCTTTTACTGCTCTAGTCCCAAACAACTACAAGTAGTAAGACCCAGTAAAGATCATGAGTCAAAAATATATGTTAATTTAGGCTGGAGAGATGACTTAATGGTTAAGAGCACTGGTTGCTCTTGCAGAGGACCTGGGTTCAAATCCCAGCACCCACATGGCAACTAACAACCATCAGTAACTCAAGTTCCAGAGGACTCCAACTCCTTCAGACTGCTCAGGGCTTTGCCTGACATGGGTGTATAAACATACATGCAGGAAATACACTCATATACAGAAAAATAGAAAAACAATAAAATATCAAAAATATTTGTTATTTGAATTAATTATGTAGCAACCCAATAGATCCATTGCTAACACTGGTTTATATGTGATCTAGATGTAATTGATAGTTTAACTATTTTAGACTTTCTGGAAAAAAGCTACTATTAATCAAGGATCAGAAATGGAAGAATTTGTCTCTAGAACCTTCCTAGAGAAGCTTACCCTGTTGACACCTTGATTTTGAAATTCCAACCTCCAGAATTGTTGGTGCTTAGAGGAGAAAATTTCATTGCCTTTAACCACTCCTCCACTCCCACCACAAAGACAAGTGCTTCCTCTTAAAATATTGAAACAGCCATGATTTTGAGGGTAAATAATGACCTCTGAGTTGTCCAGATTATCATTAAAAGATGCCTTTGTTCTGTTGGTGTCAATTTTTTTAGTGCTTTGGGTATCTGCTCTAAAGAATTTTTAGAGTGGAAGTTTCCAGGCAGAAATCTGCTAACAGATAACACCTTTTTATTTGAACCTCCTAGTCTTCTCCCAGGAAGAATTAAATGCCCGAATGCTGTTTACTGGCAGTACCAGGACTAGCATTTGGAACTCTTCTATTTATCTAAGAAAATCTGACTATAACCTCTCCCTCTATACAACTTACAGAAAAGCTAGATGCATTCAGCAGACAATTCTAAAGGCATACATAGGAAAACAATTCTCAGGGACGGGGTCCTGTGATGATGGTATGTCACAGTCTCTCATATGCCTTGTCAAGATCAATGCTGGTACACCGAAGGCTCGTTTTTTATTACAGAAACTATAGAAAACTTACGAAAAGTGATTTTATTTTCTCAAATCATCTGTCTCATGATATTTTATAAAAGTAATTTGTTACTTTCTTATTCACTAAAATTCGTTTAATCTGCTCCTTCCTCTTCACTGGGACAATTTTTGTTTGGATTCTAGACCTTCCTTACTTCTTTCCTATTCTTCCTTCTTGTCTTAGAAAGTTTTAATATCCAGGATAGCATAGGCTGGAGCGCTTCAAATTATATTAGACTCACTTTCAGAAGAATAAAGGATGTTTTGATTAGATATTTCATTTAAATGGCCTTGCATTAGTCACTTTTCTACTACTATAATAAATACCTGGGATAATCTAATGGCGAGTAGAAAAGGGTTATTCTGGCCCACAGTCGTTCAGTTCTCAATTCACAATTTGGGTGATCCATTGCTTTGAGCCTGTGGTCAAATCATCTTACTGCATGGCTAGAGAGTCCAAAAGAGGAAGAGGAAGTAACTCAAGTTCTACTACTCCCTTTACAGGCAATCTCATAGTAACGTTAAGATTTTCTGCTAGTTTCCACTGTTTCACCATCTCCAACAGTGATTCAGGCAGGGGATCTTAACTTTAACATTCTCAGTCCCATGAACCTAGAGTGTGACTGGTCTTGACAAATCTGGATAGTCTTTGTAGGAATAGCCTGGGGCTGGGAGCATGAACTAGATCCAAAGTACAGTGTACTGTCATCTTACACAAATGAAAAAGAAAGATCATTGGATAGCTATAGATTCAAATTATAAAGAAATCCATCCTAAAGATCACAGAAGATAGTTTAAGTGCTGTCCTTTGGTCATCAAGTTACTTTAAACAAAAATTTTTTATTGAGTTTTTGTGAATTTCATATAATAGACTTTAATCAAATGTAGGCCCCCTCCCCCTTCTGCGCTTCTCCATAATCCCCTTTCCCCACTGAATTTCATGCATTCTTCCATATATGTTAAGTCCTCTCTGATCAAGCATTTGTACCCAGATGTCCCTTGGTATAAGTTCATTCACTGGAGCCTAATCACTCTATGTAGAGTCACTCTCTCTTTATAAAGAGGGTCTACTCTTCTACTCCACTGAACAGTAATCAGTTCTCAGTAGTTCCTTTACTAGGACTGGGGCCTGCTGCTCATTTCCCTAATTCTATGCTGGATTTTTGTCTGACTAAATTGGCATGGGTCTTGTGCGTGCTGTCACTATTGTTGCAAATTTAATGAGCAAGTTCCCAGAGGCCTGGAAGACTGTTTCCATATGTTCATGCACCAACCCTAGCTGTTGCTCTTACAGTCTTTTGGTCCCCTCTTCTGCAATGGTCCCTGAGTCATGGGTGAGTGTCTCAAGTGACTTTTGATTTGGTTCTTTCTTCTCCTCTCAGAGCTGTTAAAATTTATACTGCTTCTCTATCCTCTTACAAAAAACATTTCTACACTGTATGTCCTTCTGCCCAGCACTATATATTTTGTTTTATTCCTCTCGTCTTACAGTGATTACATTCAACTTTTGCAACTTAAACCATCACCAGAGTAGACATTCTTGAAAGTCCAAACCTGTGTTACTTGTAATACCAATCAACTATCTCTTGGAATATCCACCTTGGGGTGTGATACTTTGGGTGTGATCCTTTATCTTGTACAAATTGGTTTGTTCTATTGAAGGTAAAAGAAAGACAAATTTCAGAGATAGCAAATTCAAAATTTTCATTAGAATAATATAGCAAGGCTATGCAATTCTATTCCACATCTATTCTTGTTTACTTTTAATTGCTGTGACAAAACACTTTGACCAAACCAACCTGGGGGGGGGGGGTTATTTAGCTTGCGTATCCTGGGTTACATAGTTCATCAGAGAGCCCAAGGTAGGAACTCAAGGCAGGAACCTGAAGGCAGGAGCTGAAGTCCAGGACATCGAGGAATGTTGCTTACTGGCTTACTCCCCAGGACCATGCTTAGCCAGCTTTCTTATACAATACAAAACAACCCCCTCCCCAACGTGGAGTACCACCCACAGTGGGATAGGCCCTCTGAAATCACTCAGCTATCAAGAAAATACCACACAGATATGGCACTCAATGTCTTTTCCAGCCCATAGTTCCAAATGCTTCAACAATCCTCCCACAATCAACTCGGACAGGTCTGTCAGAGCAATATCCCATCCCTGATACCAATTTCTGTCCTAGTTTGCTTTCAATTGCTGTGACAAAGCACTATGATCAAAACCAGTTTAGGGAAGGAAGGGTTTATTTGACTTACATCTGCCAGGTTACAATTCATCACTAAGAGATCCCACAGTTGGTACTCAGGGCAGGAACGTGGAGGCAGGAGCTGAAGCACAGGCCATGGAGGAACACTGCTTACTGAATTACTCCGCTGGCCCATGCTCAGCCTGCTGTGTTATACAATACATAACAACCTCCCCAGGGGTGGCACCACCCACAGTGGGATAGGCCCTCTCACATCACTCAGCTATCAAGAAAATACGCCACAGACATGGCCACAGGCCAGACCAATGGAGTTAAATCTCCAGTTAAGCCTCCTCCACCCCAGGTGTGTCAAGTTGACGACTAAAGCTCTCCAGCACAACATCCTTTCTCAGCATCCTGATACTCTAAGATGACCTTTCCTTCCTTGAGTCTCACTGTGGAGTTTTCACAACCCTTGAGGACTCATACTTGGGATGCAGAACGTTCCCATGCTAACGGTATGTAAATTGTCTTCATTTTTAATTCTTTCCATATAAATTTCCAAGTTTTATTTTTATAACTTAAAACATATGTAATTGTGTGTGTGTGTGTGTGTGTGTGTGTGTGTGTGTCTATCTGTATGTGGTTTTCTTCACATGAGTGCAGGTGCCCACAGAGGCCATGAAAGAAGATGATGCTAGATTCACTGGAGCTTTGTAAGCTATCCAACATGAGTTCTGGGAGCAGAACACAGGTTCTCTGCAGGGGCAGTACATGCTGAGCGATTAAATGCTATACTGTCTCTCCACCCCAACTCCAAAATTTCTAATATCAGCCCCTTATGAAGAATTTTATCATCTTTGAAAACAACACTTAGATAATTTGCTGTGAACCAATGCATCTGTGCTGTTAAACAAAAGAAAGCCATAGAACACAAATTCATTCAAACAAGACCCCAAAGGCATTCTTAAATAAGCAGTACATTTACCAAAGATCCTTTAGCATTAAATGCTTAACTTTTGCTATCAAAACTAAAAGTGTAACGAACACTACAATAATTTTTGGCATATAATAGGTTCAACGTTTAGTGCCTTTTAACTTCCAACTTCTCTGGAAGAGGTTATATAGTCTCTCTCTCTTTTTTTTTTTTTAATTTCACAGTTACACTGGAATGGTAAAAACCATTGTAAACCTGATTTTCCTAATGAAAACTGAGATTACAGTGATTAAGTAACTTGCTTAAGGTCATAGCACATTTGACATACCGTATCTTTTAATCCACATGATTAGCCTGTTAGTCAGTGTAGAGAATTTAAACATTTTCCAAGTGTCACAAAACTAGTAAAGAAAGTAGCTTTAGCATTCTGCTAGAATCCTTTGAATTCTATATAAACATATTTCTACCATTATAAAAAACACAAAGGGCTCTTGAGATTTGTTTAAAATATGAGAAGGAAATGGCTCTGCTTACCTTGGCTGGGTTACATCATGAGTGCTCAGGTTGACTCCGCACTGGCACATAGAGATAGTCTCAGCTGGGGAAACGATCACAGTTTGGCTACGTAACTATGTGTCACGTGTCTCCCACTGAATATCAGGATAGTCTTTGAATGTTTCCATGAAAAATCTAAAGAACAAGAGCAGAAGCATCTAGTAATGTAGATGCCTTAAAACCCACAGCTTATGTTGTAACTGCTAAAATACTCTGTTCTAGTAAGGCACATAGCTAACTCTGAGTAAGAACCTTTATATAGTTTATGCAGAAGAGGATGAGTAAGGGAAGGTCAAGACTTGTTTTTTTCAAACGGTTACAAGTAGTTAAGAAATTTTTGACAGAAACAGAAAAGAAAACCACTGAGGCTCTCTTTAAAGTAATCTACACTCAATAAAGTAACATATCATCTGTTTCCTTATATTGCAACTGCTTTATATACAGTGTTCTAGATCCAGTTCTAGAATTCAACTTTATAAAGTTGAACATGTGATCCATAGTGATATAAATGTATTTGTGTTTGTACGATGGACCATTGACATGTTTCAAATATGAGTAGTTCCTTAGGAATGCTGCCTGAATTTGTAATTCTCTTTTTAAAAGAGTGTTGGCCTAACCTGGTACCTAGTGGTTTTATGGTTCAGAAATTTGTTTTCTGGAATTTGATGCAGCTGTTGTCTCTGAGCAATAGTCCATAGGGAAGGTGAGTAAATATGTAAGGCTTCTGAGAGCCACCTCAGATCTCTCAAAGTCAGCCCTCAGCTTACTGTCTAGGTCCAGAATATAGCGAAGTTAGTCTTGGTGATTGCTCATGAGTTTTCAGAGAGATTCATTATCAACACTCACAACCTCATTTTGGTTCAGTGGAACATTAGGAGCCTAAATTCCAAGCAGAATAAAAATACAGGAGAATACAATGCTCACCCAGAGAACTTATGCTTATAATAGTTACATAGTAGGTATATGTAAGGCCACTTAATGACCTGTATTTCTTTGATTAATTAAAAATTCTAAGATTTTCAGAAATATCAACTTTTGTTTAATTCACAAGAATAGAACAAAGAAACAAGAATATATAGGTTACGTTTGAGAAATCCTTAGCCCTACTATGCAAATAACTGGTAAAATCAGTACAAACATCTTTTGTTTCCTTATAACAACAAATTTACTTGGTCTAACCTCTTGCACCTGTACCTACAGCCTCTATTCTATTTCTTCCCCACCCCACATTGTTCTGAAACTTAGAGATCTTCATGATTTTCTCCTGGGTTCTTTTTGTTCTCAATAATATCTTCCTCTTGAAAAGTGATTCCTATTACTTCTTTGACTTGAATATTGTCTATACAGCTAATCAACTCTTAGTTCATATATGTGATGCAATGACAGAGTGGGACACTGGAGAATCAATCAGCCCCAAATACAGTTAACAAAAACAAGTATCACTGGTAGACAATTTAAAATAACAGAGTAAAGAACCATCCTGTTCTTTATAATAATCACTTGCTGAAAATGTTTAATAGTATCTTCTCTAAGCAACAAAATGATTAGGTTAATTTCTAAGGAAATGCTGTTGCTACTGTTAGTAGTATGTACATAGGGTTTAGTATTTATTTATTTGTGGAGGTGTATGTGCTATACACAGCTTTCTATGCATATGTAGGTGCACCCACCCATATAGGAGTGTATTATAGAAGTCAGAAACTGACACTGGAATCTGGGTCAATCACTGTCCACATTACTCTTTGGTATGGGGTTTCTTACTGCACCAGGAGCTTAGGTTTTCAGCTAGAATGGCTGGTCAGAGAGCCCTTGTAATCCTCCTGTCTCTGCTTTCAGTGCTGGGGTTGCAGGTCCATGCAATCATGCTCAAATTTTTACATGGGTCTAGGCCGGATTTTGTGCTGTTCAGGCTCTTCATGAATTAGATGATAGGAACAGATATCTATTTGTTGTATTGAGGCCAGTGCTAATCTGTTTCAGACATTCCTACCCCCTGTAGCCAGAACGATAATTTATCAGCTGTGTCAGCCTAATCATGTTACAACAACTTTCTCAGCACTTCCCATAATAAACAATATATTACACAGAAATAGAGAAACTTTCATTGCACAATCAACCCCTAACTTACCTGGACCTGCCTATGCAGGTTGATCTCAAGGAAAATTGTGTAAAATCCAAAACTAGTTTGAGCTTGCTTTATGAAAACTCTGTAAATCTAAATCTAATGGTACAATTTTCTTGCTGTTAAGTATTTTGTTAGACTATTGGAAGTTAAAATGTATTTGGGGAAAATGCCAGTTGTAGACAATGGTCCAATATGTAGAATTCTTAAGTAAATTAATTCTCAGCTTGGAAAATGATGAAAATAGATAATCAGGTCTCTGGATGTAGCTCAGTGGGAGAATACTTGTCCAACCTGCTCAAGGTTGTGTGCTCAATATGTTTAATTGGTAGCACTAAATGAAACTAAAACAAAATAAATAACAACCAGAATAAAATAAAAGTAATAAAAACAACATGTAAGAATACCTTATTCATTTAATAAAAATGGTCAGGTGGAAAGTCTCCTAACAAAATGCCACAGCTGTATTACATAATCATTCCTGTTGTAAAGTATAATGAAAACCTTGCTAATGCTTATGACATATAAATTGTGCTAGACAGACATTTCATTGTTACGGTAAAATACCTGGTGGAAGCAACTAAGGATGAAGGATTTGTCTTATACCTTTAGAGGTTTCATCTATCGTGACAGGAAGGTATGGTGAGGCAGAGCAGTTCAAATCTCAGCCAGCAAGAAGCAGAGCAAAGCCAGAAGTGGCCAGGGTGAGATCTGCCAGACACAGGCACACCCCAGTAACCTGCCGCTCCCATTTTTTCTTCAACATTCTCGCACTTCCGTGGCTGAAAGCATACATTGCGTTAAGAAACTTCATATGCTGATCCTCTCTTCAAACACCCTCACACACATTCAGACCTGCTGTCTTCTAATGTCTTAGGCATCCCTCAATTCAGCCAAGTTGAGAATCAACATTAACCATCACAATAAGTATAAATCTAGCGTTGGGTCTGGAGAGATGGCTCAGAGGTTAAGAGCACGGTCTACTCTTGCAGAGGACCTGGCTTCAATTCCCAGCACCCACATGGCAGCCAATGCTATGTAATTCTAAATCCATGGAAATTCAGTGCCCTCTTCTGACCTCTGTAAGCACTGCATGACACAAACGCATTTACGTACATGCAGGTGATTCCCACTTACACACAAAATAAAAATTAAAAAGTCAACTGGAAGTATAAGAGTGGACAGAAGTGGGAGCAGTTACTATGTTCACGGATGGATAGTACTATGAACTTCTTAAATCTCCTCAAGTTAATTTATTACTTCAAAGCAATTCAACTTCAGCTCCTAACAAATTTTTTCCTAACAAAATTGTAGGGTCTGGCCCCCCTGCAGCCCTTCTCTCTTAGTGCTAGGCTCTCGGCCAAGAGCCAGCAGGATGTTGTCAGTTGGAGTTCTGAAGTAAACAACTTGACCTCTACAGACTTCCTCAGTTTACATCAGGTGTGTGTCATGTGGCTAGATGTCTCCTGAGAACCTGAACTTTTAACCTCCTGTAAAGTCTCGCCCTCAGGGTATATAAGGCTTGATGCCTCTTAATAAAGTCAGTCATTCTCCTTTCCTCCTACCTAGTGTGTAGTGTCTCTCTCTCTCTGTCTTATGTACGTCATTCAATCCGCAGCCCTCTGCCGATCCGGACTCCGTCCAATGAAAGTAGACAGGGCTCTACAGCTGGAGGTTCCACCGAGATTTGAACTCAGATCGCTGGATTCAGTCCAGAGTGCTAACCATTACATCATAAGCTGTGAAAGGAAAAATATTTGCATATTTGCCAGAGTCGTTAGGGGGTATTTCCTTACCAGATTTCAACCTAAATATGAAACTAGCTTAAAAGCTGGGTTTCTGGACACAGGGTTAGAAGAAAAGTTCATGTTTTCATATCAAAAGCTCTCGGAAGAAAATGACGCATGTGAACACTGTTCAGGAGAGATGATGGATCGGACGCCAGTGCTGTGTTTCCTTCTTCCCTCTTATCCTGATCCCCCAACCAGCTGCATTTTGGTGCAAGTTTTGCAAGACGCTGACCACCTGCACTAGGGCATTTCTGGGTACCCATGTGAGTTTACCTGATGTTGGCACATGCAGTTGGAGAGGAAATAGGAGCTGATCGATGGTTATTTCTCATATGAGACATGGATGGATATTTCTGAGTCTTGTTTTCTAAGCATGCTAGAATGGCCCACATTGAGTAACTAGTCAAGTAGAGCTATACTAGATGAGGCTTAAGCTACTTTGCTCTCTTCTCTGTTTGTGTAGCCTTCATTCCTGCTCCCTGAAGTGATGTCTGCCCAAGCTCAGCTTCTTTAAGTAAGTCATGTTACATCAGTTGGACTATGCAATAAAGGGTTCAGAGAAATTGCTACACAAGGAAAACAAGATCAAGATATGTTATACATAAACTTGACAAAAGTCAGAATGCTAAAGATAGAATAAAAATGAAGAAAGGGTGAGACCATCCTCCATTACTTCGGCTTTCTCCTTGTTTTCCAGACTCTGATGTTTTGTCAGTACAGAATTACTTGCTCTTATTTTCAGAATTCCATGTTTGCTAAGGCTCCATCTTATCTTCAGTGTTGCTGTAAATTTATTCGTCTGTACATCCTTTTGTATTTTAATTGGATTTCGGTGAACAGTAGAAATAAATGCACATTTTTAGTCTGCCATCTGGATCTACATCATCTCTAATTTTGTATTAGTTATTTCTCATAGACAGCACAGGACTGTGCTAAGTGGGCTAACTTAAGATCACCTGACGAACACATACTTAAAATCAAACTATGATGACATATACTCACTAATTAAGCTATTTTCAATTGTCCTATTGAAAGAAAAATGTCACCTAGTGCTACACTGTCTTTATGCTAGCATTTATGAACTTAGGCGTCCTAAGGGATCACTTAGTCTCTGGATGTCAAAATGTAGGACTTACTGGCTAAATGCATCCATCCTTGTTGGGTTTCCCTTGAGTCTTATTACTGCCCAAAATTACACAGGTACAGGTAGACTGGTACTTCCTTAACTATCTATCTGTATAGACTATTTAAATTTGTCTGCCCATAGACTGAATTAAATATTAAGCATTATTACTATATAGCTTAATTTAATGAAATATTATGATGAACTTACAAAATGTGTTGTAGGCATAAAAGTACATGCATATGAATTTGATAGTATTTAATTGCATGTAACATGTCTATCCTAAGTACATACCTCTAGGTTCATTATCGTGAACCTAATGTGGCCTACATTCAGACAGAAAGCTAAATGATTTACCTTTGAGCCTTTCATGCGATTTATAATCAAACCTTTCATTTAAAATATATCAGTATTATGCTTAGGAGAGCAAAATACTGAATTCAGATCTCATAAACCTGTTACAAGAAACTTATTTTCTAATTTTGAAAAACAATTTTAACTTTTTTCTTTATTTATCTGGTACAGATTTTTGTTGCTAGTATTGAGTGGCATTTATTAAAGGCACAAAGCAATTTAGGCTTTATGACTTCTAATCCTTTTATTTTGAAGTTTCAGGTGTAGGGGCTGGAAAAATTGCTCAGCTGTTAAGAGCATTTGCTACTCTTGCAGAGGACTAGGATTTGTTTGATTCTTAGCACCCACATGGTAACTAACAACCGTCCTTTACTCCACTTCCAGGGGAATTCAACACCATCTTCTGGCCTCTGCAGGCATTGTATGACACACGTACACTTACATACATGCAGGCAGTGCACTCATAAACAAGAACAACAACAAAAAATTCTAATTTTGTAAAATTCCAGGTTTAAAAGCAGTGAGAAAAACTTGGGTGGATAGATGGGATAGTTAGTTCTTCTAACTGTAGCATTTTGTAACTGCAAAACAACCATCAGAACTAGAAATTAATGGTGGTAGCTATTTCCTGCGTGATTCTGTGTCCGTGAGCACACTAGTCACTAGAGCAGTCAAGACTCAGAACTATTGAAAACTCGGTCCTGTTTCCCTCTTGCGCACACTCATCTATCTTCTTTATACTTTCCTTCTCTTAACCATTTCTAAGCCCTGGACCACTAGTCTGTTTTCTATTGAAATTGTGCCACTTATCGAATGAGTTTTAAAGGGAACGATGCAGTGTATGCCTTACTGAGGTGGTTTTCACTCAGCCTAATACACTTGAGAACCGCCTGGGTTGCACATACCACCGTATAGATGGTGAGTCGGTATGAGCTTTCACTTCTCTGGGATGAATGCTAAGGAATGAGATGTTGTCCTATAGATAAGTGCAGACATAATTTCTACAACTTCTTAATTTTCCATTCCTCTGGGCAAAGTGTGAGAGACTGACCTGCTCAGAATCTTGCCAGAACTTGGCATTGTCACCACTTTCATTTTGGCTTTTAGGTGGGCCTGTTGGAGTATCTGGAGGCCTGATATTCAGGTCTTTGTTGGGTAAGGAGGGGTAATCTGGTGTTACTTGTCTGCTTTCCATAGAGTTTCTTCTAGAAAATGTTCTTTCTATCTTTATCTGTTTTCTGTTGAGTTGTTTTCTCTCATCTTACTCTTGAGTCCCAAATATATGTTCTATATGTGATTTATTTATCAACTATGTGATTTTCAAATATATTCCAGAGGCAGCAGATGACAAGGAAACAGACAGCTGGTCAGTTACTCATTCAGACACACAGTAAAGTCGACAGCATGCACAAGGCTGATACAAACCAGACAAAATTCTAGCATTGCCATGGGGAATAAGAAACCCCAACCCAAACTATTGATATTGTGTCAGCACATGGCTGCTGGGAGGGGCTTCAGTGAATGGACTCAGAGTGAAGACTGGCATTTGGGAAGAAAAATTAAACTCTATAGGCCATACGTGTGTGCGTGTGTGTGTGTGTGTGTGTGTGTGTATATTATACATATATGCAAGCATTAAATTGGACAGAGGCAATAAGGTGGGTGGAGATAGGGGAGGGGATCTAAATATCAAATCATACTATACGAAGGTTGCAAAAATTCAACAATGAAATAAAGTATATTCCACCCTTCAATTTGTTATTTCTGTTTGTTTTGTTTTGTGTTTGAGACAATCTCACTATATAGCTCTGTCTGGCCTCAAATTCAATATGTAGATGAGGATGAATTTAAACTCACAGAGATCTTTCTGCCTCTGCCTCCTACGTACTGGGATTAAGACCTGTGCCTCTATGTCTGACCAATTTGTTCTTTCAATAGTCATTTATATAACAATAATTAAAAATTTGTGATCTCTAATTTAAGAACGTTTCCTTGTATAGATCATGAAACAGAGTCCAAAAATATGTTCTAAAGACTTTATTTTAAATTTTTTGTGAACGTTTTATGCTTAACATTTAAAGCTAAGATTCATCTGACTTAATTTTTATATGGTGAGTTTACAGTGGCATTTACATTTTTAACTATGAACACCCATCTTCTCTCCTCCCATATATTTTCTTCTTCTGATTTTGTAAAAACAAAATTGACTGTCCTTATTGGACTACCTGAGAGTCACTATTCAGCTCTGTTAATCTGTGTGTCTATTCTGCTAATGCCTCACAGTGCTTATTAGTGTACCTATGTAAGGTGTCTGGAAATGGGTGGAAATAATTCTCTTTGGTTTTTCTTTTAAAACTGACTTTTTTGTTATGGTTATTTTAGATAATGCAAGGTTTAGAATAGTTTTGTAGATGTCTGCAAAGAGAGATCCTGCTGAGATTTTGGTAGCAATTAATTTATATTATATATTTATTTGAAAAGACACATGCACTAGAGTGTTTATGTTCAAAGTCCTCTGGATATTCTTCTAGATTTGCCCCATACCTTTTGATATTGTCAATAATGCTTTTGCCTTTTTTAGATCTCAGACATCTCACACTGTAGCTCAGGTTTCCCCAGAACTCATTTGCTAGTCCATGGTGGCCTTGAACTCACTGCAATCCTTCTGTCTCAGTCTTCCTGGGATTACAACAGGGAGCAACATCTGGCGGTAAGTGCATTTGAAAAATTGACTTGATAAGTTCCCTGCTAGTAAATAGACTGGGTTGAGGCCTGCATACTCACTTCAGCTCTGGTGTGTCCTTGGTTGTAGGGTGTGGTGTTTTTTGTGGTTATTTTCTACAGTCACTTTGGGTTTATGCATGGATCATATCTTCAGGAAGTAGAGGAAGTTTGGATTCTTTCCTGATCCATAAAGTTTTAAGTTCATTTTGGTCTTATTAAACTCACTAGAGCTGAGTTTCGTGGTGGACAGTGATGCTGATAGGGATGGTTGTTAAGGGTAAGGCCTTGATGCTTTCACAACTTCATAATAAGGGAGCTGTGGAAATTCTGTAGATGTCTTTTTCCAAATGAAGACATTCAATTGATTAATCATTAACTAAGACCCTATTTCTGTTGGAGAGATGGTTCAGTGGGTAATAGCACTGGTTACTCTTGCAGAGGACCTGGGTTCAGTTCCTAACATTCACCTGACTTTCTAACTCCAGTTTCATCCTCTTCTGGTTTCCAAGTGTTCTGCATGCATGAGGTACGCCTGCGTGCACACAGGCAAAATACTTGTACAGATAAAGAAAGCTTTTTAAAAATACCCTGTTTCTGAGATCTTTAATCATGACTAGTTATTGAACTTTGAAAACGTTTTTCTATATCAATTGATATTATCATGTTTTCTTGTCCAGGTTGTTGATGTGATGAATTTCACACATAGGATAGCGTGTACGTTTTATATATTGCTGAATTCTATTTGCTAATTTGTTAAGGCTGTATGTCCTGTTTTCATGAGCAAACAGTTGACTGTTTACTTGGTGCATCTTTGTCTGGCTGTGTTTATTTAGGTGACAATATGTTATAAAAATAATTGAAAATGTAGCTCCTTCTGATTTCTGGATGTAACTGGGTGAAATTAGTGTTAATGTTTGAATTCTTTAAATTTTTCACAAAAATCAATTGTGAAATCATTTGCAACTGAATATTTTGTTTTTGGAGACTGTGAAGTTATGAACTTAATTGATATTTATAGGGTTATTCAAATTATATTTTGTTTCTGATCATCTTTTGGTGGTGTTTGACAAGGTGTTTGGTGAAAATTGACGTTTCCATCCAAGTTGTCAAATTTATGTTTGTAGAATTGTTAGTATTGTCTTTTTTTTCACAGTTTGTTTATTTCACTCCATTTTTTGGTCTTTAGCCTCCACTGTGGCTGACATGGTAGCTTATAACCATAATAAACTGTTGTGTTGGACACTATTTTTAAATTGCATATAAGAAGTATGTTAGTGTGTTTTGGGAATGTTTTGTCTCCTCACCATTTTTCTACACTTCTAATCCCTTAAGATATTCTTATCTTGGTAATTGCTGAAATCAATAACAGATTATTTTTATATATATTTGCTTATCTATTTTTTCTTTATCAGTCTAGCTACAAGTTCATCAATTTTATATTTCTCTTTATAGAACCAATGTCCTATTTTTAAAATTCTTTTCATGTTGAATTTCATTTTTTATTTATTTTTTACTTTCCTCTGTTTTCTTGCACCTTTGAACTTTTGCTGTGTTTATTTTTTTCTGGTAGAGTTTTAAGTTTTAAGATAATTCATATTTTTAACCATAAATATTTATTAGATTAATTTCAGTATGTCTTTAGTTTCCCCCCATGCATTTTGACATGTATTTTCATTTAAATTCAGTTTAACATATATTTGAATTTTCCTTGAGAACTTCTCTATGAATAAGAAATCACCGAAAATGTGTTATGTACCCATCTTTAGAAATTCTGTCATTATCTTTCATTATTGATTTCTAGTACACTACATATTACCTTTGTGATTTATGTTAAACTTTTCACAGGCATGTTTCACTGTTAGGATCTGGAATATCTGGCACCTGCTGGTGACAAGGCTGTCTCAGTACAAACTCTGTGTTCTGTGTGGGCTTCCATCGTTCTCTGCTGCAGTTGGGAGGACTCTCATAGTTTCGATTAGTTCCAGGCTGATGGATAGTGCCTGGGTGTCCTATATCCTTGCTAATTTACAGTCCAGCTATTCCATGGATTGTTGAGAGAGGAGTGTTTATGTTGTCAGTTGTAATTGCAGGTTTGTTTTTCCCCTTTTAGTTTTATAAGGATTACTTTTACACATTTTGAACACTGCTGTTTCATAGGCACATATTTCGGATGGCTATTTTTCTTGATGTATTTAGCAATTTGATTATTTTATAACATCTCTCTTCTTGGACAATGCATCTAAAGTCTTGTTTATTGGGTATTTATGTGGCTGCTCCCTCTTTCTTTCTGACAAAAGTTGATCTTAAGTGTTTTTCCAGGCTTTGTTTTCAGTTTACCCACATAATTATAATTGAAGTGAGTTTCTAGAGGAATCTAGTCAGTAAACGTTTGTTCAAAACCTACTATTGGAATAACTTTCTTGTGATTCTTAGGTTTTGTGTCTCACTATTTTACTGAGAGTTTGAGAATTTCCAACAATATGCTTTGCTCCTATTTAGAAACCCCTCCCCACCTGCGTCCTCCCTTACTACTACCTGACTCGATTTCATGTACTGATATTTTCATGTACTGAATTTTCCTTCAGAGCCAAATATCCCAACTGCCCATCTATCTACTAAGATTGGTTAACCTATCCAGTGTCACACAATTAAAGAAAACTGACTCTTCCTCTTCTAGCAGTCATCCACTGTTGATAGATCCTAAATTGGAGTTGGGGATCCTTACCCACTTACTCATTTTTGTGCTAGAATTTGCCTGGCTTGAGCTTACATAGGAATTATGTATGCTGTCTCCATTGCTGTGAGTTCATATAAGTAACTGCCCAGCAGTCTGAAAAACTGTTTCCTTATGGTCACAATCATTTGGATCCCTCTTCTGCAATGATCCCTGAGCTTTGGGAGGCAGAAGTTTGATATAGGCTTCCTATTCAGGGATAAGCATTCTGTAGTCTCTTATCCTCTGAACATTGGCTAGTTGTAGGTCTCTGTGTTAATCATCAACTGTTGCTCCATAAGGAAGCTTCTCTTGGGAGAACTGAGAGATTAATTAGTGTATGGATATGAGGATTAGTCATTAGGACTCAGATTAGCACCATATCCATTTACAAGAAAAGTAGCAACAGGCTCTCTCCTATGACCTGTAACCTCTCTAGCCACAGGTTCCTAGGCTTGGTATCAGTGTTCCGTATGGGCTCTATATTGCGAAGCAGACCTTAAATCCAATCAGAAAGTGATTGGCTAGTCTAGTCATATACTTCGTGTCTTTTTATTGGAGATTGATACTATTAATGTTGAGAGATTTACTGACCAACATTTTAATAACTGCATTTTGTTGTGGTGGTATGGATTTCTTTGGCTCATTTGGTCAACTGTTCTGGAACAGCTTATTCATTATGCTCTCCTAGGTTTGTTTAATCTTCTTTACTGGGGAAGTTTTCTTTTTAGTATCCTCTACAGAGGTTGTTTAGTGGCTGGAAATTTCTGAAATCTGTTTTTACCATAGAAGTTTTCCTTTCTCCTTCTTCTAGGACTGACAGTTTTGTTGTGCATAACAGCCTTGGGATGGTATCTGTGCTGTTTAAAAATTTGTGGAACACCAGTCTATGCCTTCCTGGTTTTCAGAGAGTGCACTGAAAAGTCAGGTGCTGTTTTGATAGGCATGTTTTACGTGTGATTTCTCCTTCCTCTTTTGCAGCTTTTAGTATCTTTTCTTTGTTCTGTAACTTTAGTGTTTATTATGTTACATAATCATCACTAATAATCCTATTTTATGTTCTGTATGTCTCTTTGGCCTTGATATGTATTTCCTTCCTTATTTGAGAAATTTTCTTCTAAGATTTTGTTGAAAGTATTTTCGTGCCTTTCACCTGGGTTCGTTCTTCTTCTTCTATACTTATGGTTTGCATATTTGTTCTTTTTATAATGTCCTAAAGTTCATGTAAATTCTACTTCATGGTATTTTTAGATTTAGCATTTTCTTGACAGAATCATCCAGCTCTGGTAAGTTTTTTCCAAGACTTGACAACCTCCTTTCCATGTGATTCATTCTACTGTTGAGGCTTTTTCCTGGGTTTTATTTCAGTGATTGAGGTTCTCATTTCAATTTTATTTCAATACGGCTTTTCTTCAGAAATTCTATTTCTTTATTAAATTGCACTTTTATTTCTTGGATCGTTTTCTTAATTTCATTCAGCTGTTTATGTTCTCATGGTCTTCATTTGGAATTTATGCATGTCCTCTGAGTTAAACATATTTATAATTACCATTTTGAAAACATGCTCACTTGCCTCTAATAAGTTGCTCTTCTCAGGGAACATTCAGTAGGTGAACTGATATCCAGAGATACATTAGTTATTCATTATGATTCTATGAATGGATCTGGGCATCTGGTAAAAGGTAGTTTGTGAAATTTCCTGGTATGGATATTTGGTCTCACCTTTGTTGAGCAGGTATATGAATCTTTGGTTGTTGTTATCTAAATGTACCAGTTTGTGAGCCATCTTAATGGTTCTTAGTGTTCGCTTTTGTGGTAATTCAGTGATGATCTGTGGATGGGGTATCAGACTTGTTTCCCCACATCTGATATATGAACTTTAACCCAGGATCCAAACTTCTGCCAGTCTTTAGAAGTCTTTGGAAGGTTGACATGGTTCTGTAGCTCGTCCTTTGGTAGTAGGTGCTGCGATCACATTGGAAGTGAAGAGTGCTCCATGGGGACAAATGGGAGGACCTCAGAATGACCTCTGGGAGAGATGAATAGGTCCAGACTGGCAGTAACTAACTGGGTTGGAGATCCCAGGACACCTTCTAATCTCTGGTCAGTGTGGCTGGTAGTATGGTTGGTTGGGGTGGGCAGTCTCTGGGGAATGCTATCTGGCAGGAGAAAGATTTCTGGGAATATCTGTAGTATCTGAGGTTAACAGGGAGTCACCCACATGTTCCTAGGCACGGCACAGAACTAGATTCAGGACTTTGAGGTGATGGCAGGTAGGTGGGGCTATCATACCTGGGTCTCTGGGTCATATTGTTGCTCCAGAGGGTCCCTGGTATCCATCTGGTTGAGAACTGGTGAATCTCAATTACACTATGGGAGTAGTGATAGGCGTCATTAGTAAGCAGTTACTGCTGGGATTTGGGGTGATACAAGGAGACAGAGGCCACAGTCCTGGGTTTCCAGGACATGTGGGATGATTAGAACATCCCTGATGTCTTTGCCATGATATTTATTTAATTATGTGTACATGTACAGGTTGATAATTCGATTCTTACGTTTTCCATGGCATACATTAGCATCACTGTCACTGGTTTCTAGGAAGATATAAATTTATTTTGATCATTTTTTCATGGCTCAGATAAATACAAGTATTTCATAAAACTATACAACTATATTTCTACAGCATGGATGGTTTTCTTGTCATATTTTGTTTTCAGTCTATATAGTCTTCTGTCTGGAAACAAATATATATATATATATATATATATATATATATATATATATATATATATAACATCTTTGTATAATGGGGAAGAAATCATAAGAAAGTGACACCAAATGGAGTAACACTGAGGGTCTGTGAAGGAAGCCACACTGTATTTGCCATTCTAGAATGAAATGTAGGTAGTGTCAACATGTACTGAACTCTAATACATAAACATTAACATTACCAAACCCTAGAGGGAGACAATTGATCCTCAAGTGGATCAAATTATCACACAGTTTTCCATAACCCTTGGCATTTAATTAGGGTTGTTGGCATAAACATGGATGTCAGGGTTATTTACTAGAGCAAAGGCAACTTACCCGTGGCTTTCGAACTGAGGACTCTGATTCCATCTCCCTCATCAACCATTAACTGCCAATAGGTTCTCAGGAAGGCTTGGGCTTCATACGCCCTTCCCCGACCCATGCTGGAATATCACTGGGCACCATCTGGAGGTCCTGTGCATGAACCTACCAGTGCTATGAGTTCCTAGATGCCACAGCCACGCCATGTCAGAAGACAGTCCTGTCCAACACTCCTCCTTACTTTCGGTTCTTCATTCATTTTGCTTTCTGTTCTGAGAGTGATTTAGATATCCTGTTAGAGCTGAGCATTTAGAATTCACTCATTCTCAGTACTTCTGTCTCTAATGAGTTTTTGCCTTTGCTATCATGAATTGCACAAAGAAACTTCTCTGAGTGAGGCTGAAGGTAACAGTAGCCTGTGGGGGTAATTCAGAAGGCAGTTAGACTATATCTATTTAGCAAACATTAGGAGTAAGTCCCTGACTAAGACCTCTGATTGCCCCACCATGGGCTGTAGTCCAGTTCTGTAGTACCAGAGTGCTGAGTATTATTTTCCTGCAGTGAAACAGGCCTCAAATCCTTTCAGAAAGCAGTAACTTATCCTCCATACAGTCGTGCCATCATTGCTCCAGTAGACACATCTGGTTTGACACGATGGAATTGTAGCATGCACAGTCCACAGCTGAGTAGGGCCATTGATGACTTTTCCTTTTAGCAACCTATGCAGCACCTTTCAGCAGTATGAAAGCTTGTTAGCAGGAAGGAAGCTTCTGGTTCTGGTTCTTTGTCTTTGTGTCCAACAACTCAATAGCATCAATAGGAGTCTAATACTATTCAGTGTTGGATGCAGTACAATGTTATTGCCACATGACTTCTATAAGAGTAAACGAGTCTTAATTATTTTTGATAACAATTCAGTAACATGTATTAGTTTTGAAGATGTTCATGTATATTAATTCATTTATCCTACTTTTATAAAACATTATTAACATATGCATGATGTAAACAGAGTTTTAAATATAGAGTTTGGTGTATCACAAGTACATTAGTAAAATATTAGAAACTACCTATTGCTATAAATAATAAACTTGGGACAATTAATTGCTACATGCTTGGAAAAATAGAATCATTGAGAGAACTTTCATTAGTAAACAGACTATTTGTAATGTGATAATAAATGGCAAATAGCATAACATAGCTCTGTAGTAAGAAAAATGTCTGATTAAAAATTTCCTTATGAGCGTGGGGTTTTGTTTTAGTACAAGAGGAAACATACTCTTTTGAAACTATTTTTACATTGATTTTTATAGCTACCTATCTATATCCATAGATAAAAGAGAAGAAGGATTCAAATCTGTCACAGTATTTGTTGTTGGGGTTATATATAGCTGTCATTTCTTTATATATCATTTTTGCTTTCTTAATTTCATGGAATGATTAGGCATCAAGAAAGTAATTTTAATTCCACCGAGTGTCACACTACAAAATGAGTTCTATACATACAAAATGATGTAGGTCATTGGCCATTAACACTTCTCTGGTCTCTTATGTCTCCTGAGGAAATGATCGTTTTTATTCACAGAAGACATATTCTTGACTTTGTACTTTGCTCTCTTAGAACTTTTTTTTTAGTAACGTCTCTCTTCTCACAGAGTGGTAAGGTCAAGGGAGAAGAGTGAGAAAAACTTCCCCTTGAACATTCTTTCCATGAAGTTTTAAAAATATCCCAACATGGTCCATAATACAAGTGTTCTTTAGAATCACACAGACTTGCCACTTTGTACACCTGTATATCACTTTACCACAACTAAGTCCATAAATAAAACTTTTCTAAGTTTCAAAGAATAGATGCTAAGCTCTTAAGTCACTTTTATGGAAATAATATATTCACAGGTTCATTCACTCTAAAATTTAAAGTATTTTTTTACTACATAAGTTCTTAAAAGTTACTATAGTGTGACACAAACATAAAACAAATATGCTCTGTCCATGTAGCAGCAATTTGAAAGTAGAGCAAAGAGTACACAGGATACAATTTAAAAGCACAGTAGAAAGGAAGAGGATGAAGAACATAAAATTCCAAGTGTGGTACTCAGTTTTATGCTGCTGGAATTCAGTACCCGGCCTATATTTTCAGAGCTTTCAGTGCATTACTGGCTCCTCCATAGTTTTGTGGTATATTAGTTACTTTTCCCTTGCTGTGGTAATATATTAGAGTCAAAAATGCTACTTTGGCATACAATTCCAGGCCACCTTGGCAGCCATGGCATGACAATAGTCAAGGAAAGCAAAGACGGAGGAACAGGAAGCTTGTGGATCACACTTTTATCCACATACAGAAAGGAGGGAGGAAGAGAGACAGAGACAGAGACAGAGACTATAAACTGTCAAAATCCTCGCTTCAGTGATGTACTTCCTGTTGTAAGGCTGTACTTCCTAAAGATTCCATAACCTCCCCAAACAGTGCTCCCCAAAACAGATCAAATATTCAAATGCATGAGCCTATGGAGAACATTGGTTGTTCAAACCAACACACTGGGCTTGTGGTGAGACCAAAGCGTCATGGTGACTGATGAGGCCAGAGATTAGATTTTCCAGCTGATAATTGGGCTTCTTGGGAGAAACTTCATATCTCAATCATAACACAACCTTGAAAAAAATACAAAATTAGTATATCTTCAAATTTATGACATATACAAATTAAAAATACACAGTACTTGGGAGAAATAATAGTTTTGCTTAGACCAGTTTTAAATAAAACATAATAAATAATAGTAACTTATTAAAATCTCATCTAAAATGTGTATCACCACATCTCAGAGAGACCCTTCGTAACGGCACAAGCATTTCTCTCCCTCTTTCTCTCATTCCATAATCTTTAATGTTGCTCATGTCTTTATAATGGCTAAATGAACTCTCTGCCAAAGCTATGAGAATACACTGTAGTCACAGCTTGAACAACCTATTTGTTCACATGAAATGCGTATAAACCTAAGAAGAATTAGAATAAACTTGCTAGTATTGTGTCAGGGTGTGGGTAGTATTCATGTAACTGTTGATTCTCACAGAATCCAGAGATATCAGATCTCCTGGAGCTGGAGCTATAGATGGTTTTGCACCATGGGATGTGGGTGCTGGGAACTGAATCATGGTCCTTGTGCATCAGCAACACGCGTCCTGACTGCAGAGCTGGCTCTTTTACCTCATCCATGCTTAAAAAATATTTTGCTTATTATCCTTATTTTTAAGTCTATGAGTGTATCACCTGCATATATGTAAGTGCACCCATGTTGTGCAGTACACATGGAGGTCAGATCTCCTGGAACCGGAGTTACAAACACTGGTCAGCCACCAAGTGAGTGCTTGGAACTGAACCCAGGCCTCTGCAAGAGCAGCTGGAGTTCTTACCTGCTGAGCCATCTCTCCAGCCCTCATGTTTGTTTCTTAAACAACAACAAAATACTCCAACTTTCATTTGCCGAAATAGTATTATACATGTTGTCTCTTAATTTTGCAGTATTAATATTGCTATTTTAAAGAAATACTGAAATTTATTTAGATAATATAAAATATTTAATTTCATACAGCTATTGGTCAGAACAGTGAACAATTCGATTCAGGTCTTTCTGCTAATTCTGTCTTCCAGGGGGATGCAAGCTGAACTCTTGGGTTTTCTATTGACTCTACCCACTCTACTGGGAACTACTGGGTCAAAATTTTGTGTGTTTGTGTGTGTGTGTGTGTGGGTGTGTGTTTGTGGGTGTGTGTTTGTGGGTGTGTTTATGGGTGTGTTTGGGTGTTGGGATTCGAACTTGGGTTTTCTTCTGCAAGAATATCCAGTGATCTTAACTGAGGAGCCATCTCTCCAGCCCCAGAATACATTTTTGAGATAAATAAAAAAAAGATCATAGAACACCAAGGAGCACAGAGAGAAAAGTTGAAGAGCTGAGTAGCAGCAACCACTATGAAGAGAAACACTCGTCTTCATAACAACACACCTGCTGCACATGCTTCCCCAGCCGTACCCAAGACTTCTAAACTTAGGGTCCTGTCAGGTTTGGCCAGTTCACTCTTAGTTGAGGTAGCTTTCCTGTACATTAAGGATGTACCAATATCAGCCACCTCAGCATCAAAGGTACCCTGTGCCTAGTATGACTACAAAATATTTTAAAATTTCCCTGTGGAGGCAAAATTACCCTATGCTTCGAATGCTCTGACTCCTTTCAATCCATTAACAGCCAAAAGCTCTTAGGAAAAGTAGAGTGCAAATTTAAATGCTTTGAGGCTTCAGCTTGTTAAGGCTGGCTCTGATAACTGTAAAAAGACTAACAATGTTCCATAGGGCTGTGTATGGTGTACTAGCTACTCTCTCATGACTGTGACAACATATCTAAGGGAGTAAAGATTTGTTTTCATTCAGAATTTCAAAGGATTCTAGTCCATTATTTTGGCAAGTCATTTCACAGAAACTCAGCTGATGATGGTGAGATCTTAGACAAAAGCTTTCCACAGCAGGCAGATCAGGAAACAGAGAACACAGCCTGTGCCTGGATATATTATTCAAGCCCTGCCCCTAGTGATCTAGGTCTATCAGTTAGGCTCATCTGGTGATGGTTCCAAAGCTTCTCCAAATTGTGCCTCCAGCAGGGAACAGGACCTCTAACCTGATTCTGACTTAGGGCAGCTGGGTGGCAGGCATTTTATAGTAAAACCATAACACCCAGCCACTTGTTTGGGACTCAGTGGGAATTCAATATGGTTGCCTGAGATTGGAAACCACTTTTAAAATATGCAAGTGTTTAACACTTGGTACATACTACGAATATGGCCACTTACATGCTTAGTATTAGAAGTACAACTAAATATTAATACATTTACTAAAAATATGCATCTGAATTTTAAATAGTTGTCAGTTGCTAGGTATAGTACTTCTTTTATTATTTATCATACACAGAAGGTGTATGGTAAATTCATACTGTGAAGATGTTGGCCAAAGTATATGAATTAAAATATTTTTTTCTATAGATATCTATTTCAAATTTAAATGAAGTCCTTTACTTTGGAGGCTGAGTCTTCATCTACTCTATAGGAATAGCTGTACAAATGCTGGGAGATCCAAACCCCTCCTCTGGCTTCTGAGGGCCTCAGACACTCAGTGCATATGTATATGCATGCAGACAAAAGATTCGTATACATAATATAAAAGTAAATATTTTTTAAAAGCCAAGAGAAAAACAATGCCCATCCTGTGAAGATACTTGCATCCTACCTTAGAGAAGATTTATATGTGCATATACATGCATGTGTATATGATGCATGCATATGCCCCTGATATATTGAAATAACAAGATAAACAAGTTTTTCAAAACCTTATACCAAAGTCACAGAGAAGTGCATTTTTAATATAAGCATTTTTGAATGAGGGTTAGGAAAAGTATAAAATTTCCATGAGTACACAATAAGCATGTGCCATAGGCGAATTCCTCTGAACCAGAAGTGAAGGCGGAATTTAGGAATTCTGTGAGTGGAAATCGTGTATGTGAAAGGTAGAAGGGTCAAAATGGATAGAAAGAGGATCCAAACTCTGATAACTACTTTGACAAACTCTTGCCAACTAGACGAAGCTCTGGTGCACATAAGCCTAATGTTCTTTCACAGAACAGACTGACTTGGAATGGGAGTGACATGCATTAAGGTCGGTGTCATCAGCTAAGGTGGACCTGAAGAATCTGACAGCTTACAGCTGCCTGCTGATCTGTATTCCCAAAGTTGGCGAGGCAGTCCTTTCTTTGAACAGGCTCTTAGCAAGTATCTCTGTCTACCAGTTTTAAAAATGAGCATACATTAGAATCATGTCTTTTGAGATTTTAAAAAGTATCTATAGTATAGTATATAATATATACACAGTATAATTAGTCCTGTTCCAGTCTAATTAAATATAAATTTCTGGTGTAGGATATTGCAGCATGTTAACATTATCTCAGGGCAATTTTACTGTAAACAGGATTGACAGCAATCTTAGGGAAGCAGGTAACTATTTTGTGGCTTCCAAAATTAAGAGAAAATTATTTGTATTATTTCAAAAGCTATGTAAGTTGTTAAGAAAGTCATTTATGATAAAAATGTCTATATACATTTGAATTGATTTTTTTACAGTTAGGTTTTACATTCAGAGGAATAGACAGAAAAACACATACACACAAACACATAATTTCATGTAATTTTTACTTAAGTAATTCAGAATCTTCCAAGCTTGCTCATTTGGTGTTCAATCAAGACAGTTCTTCTTTAGGTTTTTAAATAGCTTTCTGCCTCTGAAAAATCAGTTCTTCAACACCATGGAAGCTCAGATGGATGAATTTCCAATTATCTATTTATAAATGAAATTCTGACCTCCCTGCTAGAAAGGTCATGCCTAGTGTGATCTCTCAGCCATATGGTTGAGAAAATGAAGCGGTAAGTTTATTCTTCTGAGATATATGTTGATGCTTCAGCTAATTAGTCCTTCCTAAATTTATGTCACTGCTATTAGAAGGCATGAGGCAGAGAAAATCTGTACTATTTAGTTAATAATATAACAACTTACTTTGAAATGGTGCCAGGTAAATGTTCTGATTATCTTAATTAGGAGACGTAAGAGCAAAATCTTATAACTTTGAAATATACAGATTAATTTGTGCTGTTATCACTTGAATGAGCTACTTTTATAGCAAAGATCTCATCTGTGAATGATTGCAACAGTTATTTAGATAAAAATTTCTAACTGTATTTTATAGCTATGCTAGAATTTGCCCCATAGTCCTTGTTCTTGAGGACAAAACTCACCTTCATTTGAGGGTAAATTTATAGATTTATCTCTAATTTGAAGATTTTACAACCAACACGGAATCAAGGTCAAGGTGACTATGAAATAGAGTCCATAAATTTCTACTTTAGCATTGTGATTGTCAAGCTCATCTTCTCAAAGAGATGCTTCTTTTGCTAAATCCTTCACTTGTCCTCCATTACCCAAAACCAAACCTTGACTCCTGACATTTGAGGTTTTGCACCCATCAGACCATTCTTCATTTAAAGTAAGAACATTGTCATTAGCACCAGCAATGGCTCAAGAAAATTGATGTTTCTGGTCTTTCTTTCTTTCTTTCTTTCTTTCTTTCTTTCTTTCTTTCTTTCTTTCTTCTCTTTCTTCTTCTTATACATGGACATTGTAATCTTGATGAGATAACCCCAGGTACCTGTCCCTGTGTATTTATTCATGTCCTTGGTCTCATTTTGTGACACCCAGCCTATCATCCTTAGCTTCAGCTGTTAACTTCGCACAAATCTAGACTCACCTGGGAAGAGGAAAGCTCTACTGAAGAATTTCCTTGGTCAGCCTAGAGTGAGGTAGTTTTTAATTGCTAACTGATGTAAGATGGCTCAGCCCACTGTGGGTGGTGCCATCCTTAGGCAAGTGGACCTGTGTTGGACAAGAAAGAGTGAGCAAAGTCAAGAGGAGCAAGCCAGTAAGCAGGGTCCTCCCTCAATAATAGACTAGAACCTACAAACTAGAATAAACCCTTTCCCTAAGCTGATTTTGGTCATGTTTTTTATTACAGAAATTGGAAAATCAAACTAGAACACAAACTTCAACCATTTTAGGTCATCAAAAATGATGTCAGGTTTTACAATATTGTGTATTCCTTAAAATGTTGTCATTAATTATTTAAATAAAATTCCAAAATATAAACAATATTCTTTTTTGTCTTGAATTTTACTTATATTTTCTATATTATATATGTAAACTTTGAATTTGCTATTTCGAAACATATCAATGCAAATAGAAAAACTAACACAATTTCTAAAAGCAGAATTAAAGATAATGAAGAAAATCTTGCAGATAAAATAGCTCAAGGTCATTTTGTTCCAAAGTAGAATGTGAATGAATAACAGTTTGCTATTGATAACATCATTAGTCTTCTGCCTGTGACTTGTAGTGGGTTGGGAAGAGCAAATAAAATATCTATGGTTTGTTGAGTCAAGCATTTTTCAAAATTCTGGGCATGTTTTGATTTAAATAATTGAAAAAGTGTTATGATTGATATGATTGATTATATTTCTCTTTCATATTAGTATACAAGTAATTTTCTTGCCATGTAAAAATATAGCCCGGAGGATATCTTCCATAAAATACTGGTACCTATCTTTTGACTTAAAAAAAGACCTTAATACTCCACAGGAAATATTTTATAGCCTGAATGCTGAAATGGCTTATGTAAAAAAGGGAATACATAAAACAGAACTGAAATGACATCAGGAGAGTATTGGAGAGCAAAGTTTGTGTACTTTAACGAACTGCTGAGGAGCTGGAGAAATGGTTCAGTGGTTAAGGGCACTGACTGCGCTCGTCCAGAGGATCTAGGTTCAATTCCCAGCACCCACATCACAGCTGACAACTGTTCATAAATCCCAGTTCCAGGGGATCTGACGCCCTCTTCTGACTTCTGTGGCATTGCATGACTCAGGTGCCCCACCTACATGTAAATATACTCACATACAAAAAATAAAAATAATACATAAATTATTTTAAAAGGAACCATTAAATTTTCCTCTGATATGATGTTTTCTTCTATTTTATGCATCTTCATATGTGTCTATATATACATATACATGTTGGATGCAATTTTGTATACATACCCTTTAAACCTGTATTGTTTGAACTCTTTGAGGCCCATCTCAAATCTTATCTCTTTTTACTCTTCAGTTTAGTGAAATTTTCTTCTTTCCTCCTCTGTGCTCACATATCTCACTGTTACAGGGAAAGAACCCTAAACAAGCCCCCAAGGCTGTCTGTTAGCTCTAAGCTCCTCTTGGGTGGGAGCTCCCTACCAGCCATGACTTTCTCATACTGCTCTCTGTGAATTCTGGAACACAAAATCCTCTGGATGAATATGACTTGATACTGAAAAGTTTCAGACAGCAGAGTATTAATTGTGAAATGAAAACAACCTAGGGTTGTTTAGTAAACAACTATGTCAAATAGAAATGTGTTTTGCTTAACATGTCATTAGAAAGTATTATTGTTAATGCATCCATATACTGGATGTTGACCTTGTGCAAGGTATTCTGTGAGCATCAGAGGTGTAAGATAATTTTTCATTTCTACATCAGTTCTGAGGTTGGAATTCCCGTTTCCTCCATTTTATTGAGGAGGAAACTGAGCAGAGGGGGACCAATAACCTTACTTAGGTGGTTCGCATATGTAACAGTGTTGCTGCTTTCCAGACTTACTTTGGGCTTCATCATCGATATCCTAATGAAAGAAATTAAAGAAACTATTAAAAGTATTTTATTTATCTATTTAGATATAAAATTTACCTGAAAGTGTCAAATCTGCTTGCTGTTGGAAGTATTTTGAATACACGTTGCTGACTCTTGATAGAAAATCTGAAAGTGGAAAACCAGAAAGTCTCATTCTGTTTTACAGCTTTATGATCGTCCATATTTTATAGTTTCCTTAAGATTTAAGTGTTTAATGTTTCTTCACATTTCCCACTTGAGTACTTTAAAAAAATTGTTACTGAGTTCTTTAAAATGGCTATGCAGGAATGTTGGTATGAGGTAAAACTGAGAGGCTCAAATGCTTAGTCATACAATTAGATGTCATTATTTGTCCCTATCAGCTCATAAGTGAGTTCTAAATAATGGGACTTTTATGACCTTCTCTTCTTCTGGCTGTATGGAACTCCTGTCTATCCATGATACAGATGACAACTGTGCAGGGAGTGGCAGGACTGGACGTTACAGCTGCTGGGGCAAAAGGAACACTGACCACCTCGAGGAGAAGCAGATGAACAGGGCATGTAAGATGTTCTCAGATGATGAGTGACAGGAATCAAGATGGAAGAATGAGATGCCTTGGGGGCTGGGGCATGCCAGCCTCTGACAGGCTGAATGGGCGTGCTGGACCATGTGAGGGACCTTATCACATAGGATGAATATTTTCCTGACCTTAGGTGCTTTTGTAATGATCTCAAAACTCTGAATGTATGACCTGGCTAGTAAGAATTGACTGGAGAGTCAAGAGGGTGGTAGTGGTGCTGTGAGCAACAGTGGTGGCGTGGTGGCGTGGTGGCGGGGTGGCGGGGTGGCGGGGTGGCGGGGGTGGCGGGGTGGCGTGGTGGCGGGGGTGGCGTGGTGGCGGGGGTGGCGGGGGTGGCGGGGGTGGCGTGGTGGCGGGGTGGCGGGGTGGCGGGGTGACAGGGTGGCGGGGTGGCGGGGTGGCAGGGTGGCGGGGTGGCGGGGTGGCGGGGTGGCGGGGTGGCGTGGTGGCGGCTCTTGGCACAACCATGGACGAAGATGTGAAAATATCAGACACCCAGAAAAGTCAACCAGATTCATGGCTTTGAAAAAGGAAACAGGTGATCCATCTGCCTCTGGTAGCAAAGGTGAAAAATGGTTTCCTCCAGTACTGATGTCCATCTAGGGAGCAATTCAAGCCAACAACTGCTGCCTCTGTTTACAGCACAGAAGCCAAAACTGATCTTCTTAAACACAAGTACAATCATGTTGACAGAGTAATGGAGTTAAGAAAATAGAGGGAACCAACATAATTGAAATTATGATCACTCCCATGAGGCTGGAAGTGCGGTTACTTCCTATGAACCTGGATCTGTGGTCCCCTCTCTTGAACCTGGATCTGTGGTCCTCTAGTTTGAGTTGGATTTATGGTCCCCTCCCTTGAGCTGAAGATGTGATCCCCTCCTGTGAACCTGGAGATGTGTTCCTCTCTTGAAAATATGGAAATAGAGTACCTTCACTGAGCTGGAGCTGTGAGCCATGGCTCCATGCTCCTCTGGTGCTGGGCTAACGGTGGCGCAGTGGAGGGTGGGAAATTCCCACGTTGGTTGCAGTTTCACCCTTCTCTGAGTGGCTTCCAGGATCCCTTCCCCTGAGGCCCCGGATATGCCTGGTAGTGTCTTTGCCTTTGTGTTAGCCTTATGACAGCGACAGGGGAGGTCTCAGTCATTTGCACTTTCTAGTCTTGGAAAGTGTTATTAAAATTTCTCTTGGGAGAGGCAGACCAAGCTTAGCCTGCCTCCCTCCCCAGGTCCTGCAACAAACACACATTTCTCAACTCACAGTTAGGCAAATTCTAGCTAGTTTACTTGGGCTTACTAACAGAGCAGTGGGTGGGGGGTTACTACAGAACACGGGCGCCCTCCCTCCCCTCCGCAAGTTACATTAGTAAATCTAGGAGGCTTGAATCTTGCGACTTCCCAGTGGTCGGATCCAAATGGCCAATGGGAGAGGAAAAAGGGCCGGCTTCTGGGCACCCCCAGTTTAAACACTTTCAGCTCCTCCTCTTCTCACATCGAAGGCCAATGGACAGGTGGGGAGGGGCATGTGACTTTCCCAGCTCCTGCTCTCTCCCAGCAAGGTGTCCTGGGTAATACTGCTCTGTCTGGGAGGGCTGTTTGTCCACAGCTCATCAGGGTTTTCCCTCAGAGTATCAATTTACTCTACAGAGGGACTGATTCCTCAAGAGTGGTCTTTCTTGGTAGCCAGACCATGACTCTACACATGGTCCTGGATACCGAGGCCTTGATGTTGGACCTAACCCGTTCCCAGGCGTCAAAATGTTTTCTATTATTCTCACACAGCCCCAGTGTACCTTCCCCTGTGCCTTACAGAAAATGTCAATCATCTAATTGAACTTCTAGAGACAAAAATCAGATTCTTGGAAATTAAACAAAACAAAAGACAAAAACCAAACAACAAGAAAACAAGAGCCATGACTGTGAAGTTTGGAGGTACCACGTTTGATAAGCTCAAGGATCAGGGTTCGATCACCAGTGGGATATGTGGAGAAAATAAAGCTATTCCAAAGGTTGGGGATTACAGCTCAGCATGTGCAAGACTCTGTGTTCTACCACATAAAAGAAATGATATAACTTTGCAAATATTATCTTTTGGAGAACACCGACTAAACTGTACAGAGGAGAGCTGTGTTTTCCTCCTCAGGATTTCCTGTAAGTCCATAATTAATCTCAAAAGCGTTTCAATTGACAAAATGAAACTAACCACAACGACTACAAAACAGTTGGAGGAGGGGCCTGTGTGGTCAAAATACATTGTATAACACTCTCAAGGTAGCAATAAAACATTTATAAAAAGGAAAAGGTTACTATCGCATCATACATATTACAATAGAAAACTTGCAGCCTTCCTCCTCTCAACATAAAAAGTAACATTCAAGGTATGAGATTATATTAGAAACTTTAAAAAGTGAAGAAAACTTTCACAATAAAGTCATTAATTTTTTTTTCTATCCCCGACTTGTGACCCAATTTTGTTCGTTTAAAAAATAATTTGTTTCCACAGTATGTTCAACAAATTCCAGATGACTCATATTCATCAAAATAAACTTAATTGGCATGTAATAAGGAATCTAGCCAGAACATTTTTTGAGATGTTCAAATTCAGAGTAAATGAAGCTTATGTAATAGCTGTTTTAATGTATAGAGTCACTTATGAATGCAAAGCAGAGATGCCATTAGAGAGAGCTCAAGTTCTCATGTACTTGCCAACAACTGTCTTGTGGACACATGAGAGACAGAAATCTTCAGGGGTAATTTAATGGACCAACATATATGAGCAATTTCTCCAGAAAAAAAAAATGAGCCACTTCAAATTACACATCGATGCTGTCAGAATTCAAAACTCTTGAGTTGCTACCTTCATGGAAAATGAAGGTGATTTTCCTAAGGGGATTAAGGTAGAAGCAGGCTTCTTTCATGACAAAAACTTAAAGTTTGATTCTGTTGTTTATCCTTCCATTCTGCTCTGCTTCTACATTAAGGGAGTTCATCCCAACCTCTTAGGAACACATTCCCTTTATTTTGATTTAAAAAAAAATTTCTTTGTGTGTCTGTGTATATATGTGTGTGTGTGTATACACGTGTGCCACACTGTGCATGTGAAAGTCAAGAAAAACTTGTGAGAGATTGTTCTTTCCTTCTACCTTGTGAGTCTTTGGGATTGAACTCAGGTCCTGAGTTGCTTGGCAGCAAGCGCTTTTAGCAGCTGTGCCATCTTCCCAGCTCCAGAAATCCTCATTTTAAATAGTTCTCCTTAACAAATAAATTTGTTCAAGAAAAACGAGATGCAGTAAGGTTACTGGCTCAATGCCAAGTAGCTAATTATTTGAAGTATGAAATAAAACTACCCACCTGATATCCCTGAGAGTGCTACTGTTATATGTTATCTAATTCATATAAAAATGATGCAATCTCATTTAAGCAGAGTAGTGTTTAAGTTGAAAATGCAGTTTCAGTTTAGATAAGAGACTGGGCAGTTTTCTTCACTCCTGATCCATTTAGAAAATACTGAAATACAAATTCACAAATGTAGGTTAAACACAATAAAAAGACTACCAAGAGGACACTATTAAGAAACAAGATATTTCAACATGTTTTTGGACATTACAAAGAAAACAGGTGGTTGTTAGTGGAAAAAGCAGAGCAGATTCTAGAATATTCTAAAGAAGATTCTAATAGGCTTGAAAAATAATTGGTAAAGATATCTGAAAATACAGGAAGTTACTGAAGTTCTATATATGGTGATACTGATTCCTCTTTCTTCCAAAGATACACCAAGCACCCCACAAACAAGAATGACTTTTATCTAAAAATTCTCTGGGGGATAACTAGACATCCACAGTAGTTAATTGTTCCAAAATAAACCCACTCTCATCTGATAGCTGAAGACTGACACATTTGTGAACATGCTTCTAAACTATTACTCAAACTGAAGCCTGCTCAAGAGATGCTACCCAGCCTTTCCTGAACTGTTTCCCAGTCATATAGAGGATCATAGACACAAACGACCTACTATGTGGTTATAGACAAAGCTTGCACTACTAACTACCATTTTAAAATCTTAAATACAGAGGACCATCAATCACCTGTTAGAGGTTGGGTTTCGCATGAAATGGACTCTGAGAGAGAGCATCTTTGCAGAACATTTAAGGAGAGTTACTGAGTCCCAGAGGGTAAGGGATTTGTAAAAGGGCCTGTGATGCAAAATGGAAATGAGTTGTTCTGCAGGAGCTCTGATCCATTGAAGGCTTTGGAGGGAGGACTCTGAGGTTTTAGATTCCAGTGTTGACCAGACGGTAGAGGTGAGCTACAAGAGAAACACACAACTCAGCAACCTGGACTGCATCCTTCAGCCCTGAGGATGGAGTATTGGTGATATATTTTAGCCCTTTTCATCCTGTTTTAATCCTCTCTCTTTCCTTTGGTTAATTTGCTGAAGGTTTTCAATTTTGTTAATCTTTTCAAAGAACCAACTCTTCATTCCACTGATTCTTTGTATTGTTTTTCTTGTTTCTGTTATGAGGAGGAGGTAGAGGAGGAGAAGAAAGAGGATGAATTTGAAGAAGAGGATTGATAGGAGGAGGGAAGGGAAGAGAATAGGTTGGGATTCTTGATTCACTGAAAGGTCTAGGGTGGCTCAGGTAGTGAGACATAGGATCCTTATAGTCATAAAATTCTGTAAGCCTAAATTATATATCTATAAGCATTTTAGTCAGAAACAATACTCCCAAGGATTCCCCTTCTAGAGAGGAAACAGATGCTGAGTACCCGATAGACCACTGAGAACATTCAGTGCCTCTTCAGGTGTCTGAAAATCCTTCACTCCAGTTTATTGTGTAATTTCCCTGACATGAGCTAAGACGTTCTAAAGTGAATCTTGTCCTCCTTTCTTTTGGCTATCAGAAAATTGAAACAATGTTTCTATGGAAGTTGGAATTTCCCTAAAAATCTCTTGTTGGGAGAAAGAAAAGGCTGGATTCTGGTGCCAGCCTGAGGATGAATTTATCTCCTACAGAGAGATCTCACAGTTCTGACACTTGTCAGGTCATCTTACAAAGAGAGACTGGATTCTTGACAATGATGATGGGGCAGCGGGGTGGGTGTGGGAGCACACCACACCTTGACCCGGACAGCTTAAACCTAAACCTGTTGTCAGGATCCTGAAGATGGACTTGAGCGTTAATTAGAGTTTTTTGTTTTCTTTCCCAATGTGAACACATTGAAACTTTCCTTTTTCAACTTTTCACTGTTACCTGTTTCTTCAGCTGGCCTATTGAGGATGAGTGGCAGAGTATTGCCTATGAGGTACAGTATCTGACCATATCAACTCTGGTAACAATCTGACACAAACACATCACCCAGCTCAGTGGATCTAGTGGAATGCTGTATGCATAGGTGTTTGGCACCATCAGCAAAGTAGAGGTCACAAGACAACTTTCAAGAGTCAGTTCTCCCTTCTACTGTGTGGGTCTTGAGGACTGAACTCAGATAATCAGGTCTGGAGGCAAAACCCTACCCTCTGAAACACCTCATTGGCGCCTCAACACCTTTCATAGCAGGCATTAAGCAAGGGCACTCTTTGCCCCAGAGGGAGAAGCTACTTTCAGGACAGCTTTCTGAACATACAATCTTGTAAAGAGAAGCTAGAGTTTTGCTCTAGGATATGGCCAACTCGTGCAAGATGAATTCATGTAGAATGTGCACAACAGGCAGTCAAGATATTAATGATAATGGAACAAAATACAAAATCATGTCTATCAGTTTATCTTTCAAATGAAATGAGAGAATGAAGAAAGACAAAATATGATGCTAAACAACCCCCTTTTGTGATTGTGAGTTAATAAAATTAGAGAAGCCAAAAGAAGCAGCAAGAGATTATTACCCAAATACATGGAGATATACACCTCACAAATAAAAACAAAACCAAGAATATTTGAAAGGTTTATATATGAAACGTTATATATGAAATGTCTATAAGGTGTATACTTTTGTGGGGGTTTTTCTAAGATGTTAGATTCTATATATTCTAAAGTAAGTTTTAGAAATCATGCTATGAACAGCCTATTCAGTAACCTGCAGGAGAGAACTAAATTAGGCAACACCAAAGTTATAACACACAAGATGTTAAAGTTAACAGAATAAATAGTAGTTTAACAAAGGGAGGAAAATTTCACATTCAGTCACCTGAGACTCTTCACTTCCTTGCAAATTATGAGACAATTAAAAAAATTAATTTAGCAAGTGTTTCTTGAGTGTTTATGTACCAGACAGTGTTCTCGCTGACAGGAATGCAAGATGAGTAATCCCCCAATGGAAATGCAATTTTAATAAGGAAAGGAAGGCACATAGGCCATTAATGGTAATATATCTTGCTCACTGTAATTTCTAATTTTCAACTTTAACTTTTTCTGATGATTATTCATTTGTATTTTTGTTTAAATTTAAATATTATACATGTTTTACATTCAAAATACTACCTTAAATCACCTTGCTTTCTTGTGAAAGAATGAAGGTTTTAATGCTAAATTTGACTTTACAAAGTTATTAGGAAGCCACTTAGAATATCACTAAAGAAAAAAAGACCTTACATTTTATTTTCCTTAACTTTATTTGTTTCCTTTCAGGCTGAATGAATGGGAAGATCAGTTCTCAGATATTCCTAAAGCTTTTCTGGGCTGTTTTAATTTGAGGCTGGGAGGTTTTTAAACATATTTTATTTATTATTTTTATTTTATGTGTATGAGTATATTGCCTGCATGTGTGTAAGTGCAACCATGTTTTACAATGCCCATGGAGGTCAGAAGAGGGTGTCAGATCCCCTGGAACTGGGGTTACTGACAGTTGTTAGCCATCATGTGGGTGCTGGGAACTGAACCTGAGTTCTCTGCAAGAACAACTGGTGCTCCTAAGCACTGAGCCATCTCTTTGTTCTTTATTGTACTGTGTTTCTGCTGGCCTGGAGCCTCTTGTCCTTGTCACTTGTCTGAAGTGTGTGCTGTGTATCTTCTCAATTAAATTCATAAGCTTTCCCACACAGAAAATTAAGAATCCTTTACAATTTAAAATTCTTATTTGGATAAAATAAGTGTAAATATTATGAAATAAATATTGCCATAATTAATGATTTTCCAAGAACCAAAAAATAAGCAAGTTTGTTAAGGAATAACAGTTTGAAAAATATATTACTGCATGATTGAGAAACTGTACTATGTTATGTATTTAAACAAAGTAAAAGCATTTTTATAGCAGTTGTACATCAAAAGTTTTGTTATTACAGGACTAGCTAGTAAGACATTTTGCTTGTCAAATTGTTTCCCATTGATTAATATTTTAAATCAATTCAAGTATTCTGCTAATATGACTATAACAAAGTTTTCCATTACTAAATTAGATTTATGCATCTAGTATAGTAAGAATTGAGAAACATAAAATGTTAAGAAGTTAGAATATAAAATGATTGTGATAATATAAATAATTTATGCAAGTGAACAAACACTTTTGAGGATATAAAAACAGCTATATTGCATATTGTTTTGAGTTGTGACTTTTGTAAACTTTAATGTCATATTTTTCTAAATAAAATTTAGATACTGTATAATATGCAATGCATGGTTTGGACATAATTTGCATACATTCTATCTTACTAGTAAATACAAGTCAAATGTCTCCTATTCTAAGTGTGCATGTGCAGAAAGTTCTAGTTCTTCTGACAATATTTTCATGGTTGAAAACATAAATTTAAATTGTAAAGCATATCAAATGCTTGCAGTCTTTGGTAGTATCTGCTCTACCCCATACCCAGCCCCAGTGACTTTCCCACCAAATAATTAGAGCATTGCATAGTCTTCTATCAGCCTGGATCATTGGTGATTTGATGATCATTTAAACAAACTGAACGTAGTTGTACTGTAAATTCATAAAAGCAAGTTCATAAAAGGCCTTTATCTTCCTTTTGGTTTGATCCGCACCACAGTTACTGGGAAAAGAAGCAAGAACATATGAAATAAAGACACTCAGAGGATAAATAAGTAATAAAGAGCTCAGTGGACAGGAGTTGAGCTTCGTAGGAGCAGTCATCTTTAACTTGTTGCGGTGGATGGAGCCTTGGAGACAGACCCATAGTGTCACTTAAACTTCTCCCAGGTGGAGCTCAACA
Organism: Eospalax fontanierii; assembly: GCA_035773235.1. Lineage (NCBI taxonomy): Eukaryota > Metazoa > Chordata > Mammalia > Rodentia > Spalacidae > Eospalax > Eospalax fontanierii. The sequence goes on from CM069538.1 coordinate 67,174,244, forward strand.
AGTCTCTGACCAAAATCTCATGGGACACATTGTGCACTTCTGATCCTTGGAACTGAGAGGTAAGACAGGATCACTACCGCTTTAAGACAGCATATTTTAGGGACATTTCAACAAAAGATCGCTACAATAGAATGCTCACTCTTCTGTGATATCTTTCTGTAGTACTGAAGTCTGGAGGAGCCTCAGGCTATCTTTTAGATGTCCCTGAATGGAGCCACCACTGATGTGACCAATAACTGTCTTTGGAACCAATAACGGTATTTCTGGGTGAATTTTATTTGTGTTCTGTGAGAACATTTCCTGTCACCGACCAACTCATATTTTCCTTGACTCATTTTGAAATTCCTTGGATCAAATCCTAGTATACCATTATGATAGAAAGATGGTGTACCAATAGACATTTTATGACTGATTCTAAATGTCTCGTAACTGAACAAATAGAACACATTATCAAGTCATTGTATGAATTCTAAACCTTAGATATTTTTCAGCAAGAAGGCCAAAGAAGAATTGACAGACATAGATCAGTCTAAACGGGACAGTAAGTCTTATTTAGACAATCCTCAAATAAAACTTCTTTATTTAGCAGGGTGTGTGTCACACACTTTTAACCCTAGCACTTAAGAGGCAGGGACAGGCAGAACTACATGAGTTACAGCCCAGCCTGCTCTATACAGTGAGTTACAGGCCAGCTAAGCTGTAGAGTGAGTCTCTTTCTCTTTCTCTCTCTTTCTCTCATACACACACACACACACACACACACACACACACACAATTTGTTTGTTTAAAAGACACCTTGAGAAAAAGGAAAGATGATTAAAGTCTACCAAGCAGACATGAGTTTTGAACTTTATTTAAAAAGGAATGTGTGTGATAATCAATGATAAAAGAATTCTGTGGCTCATAAAAGCTCTGAGAGTCACATGGTATTTTGTTGTAATCCAGCTATTTGAAAAATAGAGTTTGGAGATATACTTTCAAACAGTAGGTTTCAAATCTTGAGTTTATTACCATCAATGCTGTGGAATTGCTAAAACAAAAAGTTGCAGAAGCTGTAATTTAAGAAGAGGTGATTTTAGCTAGAAAGCCTAAAACCTAAAAGTAAAAAATAGATATATTTTTGTTTATGCATCATGAGGACTATACAAGGAAGCAGGGAGTTATTTGAACTTCCTTCACTGGCACTGTTTCTCTGATGTGAAGACAACTTAGTTCAAGCCTGTTTGTGAACTTCCTTGTTAGGCAAGATCAAAGTGGTATTCTTTGTCTCAGGAATATCTTCTACTTTGTCTCCAGTTCCATTTGAAAACTATTTCATCTTGTCAGACTTAATTGCAAAGTGTGCTTTGCAGTATTCATCAAAACATCTCTTGTTCCAAAAACAAGGGGAAATCCAAAAGCTAAACATAGGACCCTTAAGTATAGGGGTGCATGTGTGAAATCTAGGAAAGTAATAATTGCAGCTTTCACCAGCTCTTTCTACCTCAGATACATATTATTGCTTATAATCTAATTGCACCTTGCTGAGATATCATTGACTATGTCTATTTTCATTAAGTATTTCTGAAAAAGACACTAATCTTTCCATATGTAGAAGGTGGAAATAAGATAAACTCAGCAAGGAGGTTATATAATAGTGTTTGGTGTGTGTGTGTGTGTGTGTGTGTGGTGTGTGTGTAGTGTGCATACAAAGTATAGGGTTAATTAAGAATTAGATAAATGGAAATGAGAAATCTTGACACATATATGAGTTAGAAAAAAGTTTTCCAAAAAGTCGGAACTAGCTTTATTTTTCTTTGTGATGACAGTGATATCTTAATTTCCCAAGATGCTCTGCTTCTAAAGAAATACTGATATTTTCATTGTATATATTTAAAGTATGGAAACTGATGATTTCACAAACATCTATTGTAAACTGATCACCCAAATCTAGATAATTTGTATATCCATAACCTCATACTGTTATTTCAGTTTTGCAGTATGTCAAGTACTGATGTTAAGTCCCTAAGTGGAGAACACCAACCAGCAGTTACCTAGCCCACAGCAGGATGGTAAACAACTCAGTAGTTTCTGCTCAGAATCCTAGATCTGCCAGGAGGTTTTGCACAAACTCAGCTTCTAAAGTAGAAGACCAATGGGTTGAGTCACTTGTATATCAAATCAAGCAAACCAAATTCATCTTTGACAGGGAGGCAGAAAAAATAAATTCTAATGAACCAGTTTCCTGAGGTTCAGGTAATCGGAGTCTCCTTACAGCCTCGTACCACCTTGCATTACAGCTAGGGGACCACAAGGAACCCTGCTCTTAGCTTTGTATTCTGAAGGGTCACAGGGATTGCTGAGTTCAACCCTCTAGGCCCTCTGATTCTAGGAGGCAGGACACAGTGTTTTATTGCTCCCATGTCTGATTGAGAACTGCAAGGAACGGAGGGAAGGGATAAGTGTCGAGGTCATTTAAGGGCACTCCCACAGACATTGTACGTTATGGTTACTTACAGGCACCATGCTACACATTGTATCACTAGAACTTACTCATCTTGTATACATTTTTAAAATATGTTCAGACAGAAATCAGTGATAGTGACTTCTATGCGTCAACTTGGCTGAATGGGTCCTATATAGGTGACAATGCGTTTTATCTTGGGGCATGCATGACTCTGAAGGTGCCTTCAGAGGGTACTAGTATTTGAATCAGTAGCTTCAGTAAGATTTCCTTACCACTGTAGGTAGGCACCATCCAATCCAGTGAGCTCTCCAGCAGAGCAGAAATCCAGAGGAAGGACACATTTTCTCCTTGTGCTGAACTGAGACCTTATCTACTGTTCTTGGTTATTGGTACTATTAATTCGCAGGCTTTGCTACTTGGGCTAGAATTTATATCACCAGGCTCCCACCCTCTGGTACCCAATTTCAATCCTTCAGATTATCGCCGATTTACATTGATGACTTTCCTGTTTGTGAATTTGAAGAGAGATCATGTAAAACAGGGCAATTCATTCGACATGGCTGTTGAGTTTTTGCAAACTAATCACAGAGAAGAAGAATCTCCAAAGCAGTAAGAAAGAACACTTTCAGAATAGAGGAAAACAAGTTAAGGCCCAGGAGGAATGAAGTAACATTTCTTAAATGCCAAAAGCAAAGCTTATGCACTGAGAACCCCATGTGAAATAAAAGTATTATTTAGAAATGAAGGAAAAAATGCCAAGATTTTCTAATGCAGTAAAACAAAAAAGATTATTTCTAGCAGGAATTCCAGAAGTGAATAAGGATGTTCTGTAATAGGAAAGAAATGATAAAAGATGCCTGGGCACATTAGAAAGAAAAACTATGAGAAGTAAAAATATACGTCCAGCTCATATCCCCCCACGTTTCTAAGTCCTTGTGTGGCTTTGGTTGAGGGGCTGTTAAAGAGGAACAAATGTAGACATAGATAGATGGAAATCTGCTAGATAGCTTTTAGCCAAATTGTGGTGAAATGATTGTCTTTCAAATAATGGTGCTAGAACAATTTGGAATTTAATGAACATCCATCGAAAACAGACAGACAGACAAAGAAATGTTGGCCCAAATCCTAATTAAAATTAACTCAAAAGATGATTATATATTTAGAAAAAACAAAATGTATATAGCATTTAAATAACAAAAAGAACAGGGGAGAATTTTCAGAATTTAGAACTAGTTAAAACATTGGCAACTTCAGAATTGGATTATAGATGAGAAATTCTGGGGTATTCCTTTCTTTGAATCCTTCTTACTCTTAAAAATTTCCTTATTTTCCCTTAATAAATATATGGATTTTTATGCTAAAATATGATTAATCAAATCTCATTGAAAAATTCAACAGTAAAAGCAAAATTAAACAGAGAAAAAAATAGAGAAATGTAATTAGAAAATAGTGTAAAAGCATAACGACGTATTTTATAGAAGATCTATAGATGAGAAACAAGCTCATGAAAGCAAGTTTAATAGACTAGTCCTTAGAAAAATTAAGAACACACTGAGATGCAGCTATATCTTTACCATGATATCTATTCTAAAGAAGTGACAACACTAATGTAGCTAAAAATGAAGAGACCAGAGCTTTCATGGAGTGCAGGTGGTACTGTCAGCTGGTCTAGTCATTCTGCAAACAGTTGGCAGTCAAAAAAGAAAACCAAAATGCTAAACCTGAAAGTACAACTTAACCTAGTAACTATATTTGTAGGAATGTATTATAAGAAATGCAAAATCTACCCACATGTCTATAGCAGCATTATTTGTGATGGTCCCCAAAGGGGAACCAACTCAGGTGCCAGTACTGGCTCACATACTGCAATTTACATACTGCTGCAATGTATAGAAACTTCTAGAAACAAAAAGGCATAAATAAACAATAGATCATAGTTTGGATGTGTTTTGAGAACTAGAAGGAACAGGAAGGGGTGGATATGGCTCTATATCATAGTAACAGGAGAGACCATCTAGTGATTCAATATTCAGTATAACACAATTAGTAATGTCTTCATTGGGAAATCGTAGTATAGTTCTGTAAGCTTTAACCACTGGGGAAAATTAAATGGATTCTATACAGGTTCTCACTGAATTATTTCTCACAACTGCATATAAATTATAATTACCATACAGTATTTTCATAAAAATGATTTTCTTTTTCATGTGGTTTATATAGAATAATCCTATATGCATATTGCTAATATAATTTGTAACTGTTTATTAACATAATTACCCTTTAACTTCTGCAAGCTTTGCAAAACAATGGATGTGAAGAAGAGTTACTTTAAAAAATTAATTCAGATCCACGATTCAAGTCTGTAATCAAATTCGGATGAGAGGCATTCAATTTCCTCATCATATAAGATATCAAACACAGGTGCAAACAGACACAATTCAGTCACATCACAAAAGGTTACATTCCTCAACCGACTCATGTAACAACTTGGAAGAACACGGGTATCAATTATAACACATTGCAGCGAAAGTCCAATTTCACAGGTTACAAGAGTCTCTCAGTTCCATTATCTCTTTTTATCTTCAAAAGAACTGCGACCAGTTGGTAGGCTGCATATTACTATATTCAGCTTTTATTGTTTTCCAAGAAATAAAACAAGGCATCAGAGAATCTAAGTGAATTCACTTATGTGGTTACGGTGAACAATTATTGCAACAAGTACTGGAATCATGTCTTTCAGGAAGTTTCTTATGCTTCAAAGTGTTAACTGCCATTTGCTCTTATATCCTCATATATAATAATAACGTTTTCTGACTTCAAGGAGTGTGAATCAGGTCTTTTGTGAAAGGTGCCATTTTTAATATAGTAGACTTCTCCTTTCTCTAAGCATGATAAGGTCAGCCCTAGCTATAAGTTTTTTTCAATCTTAGTTCTTGAGATATAAAACTGGGTTAGTTTTATAAAGTCAAGGGCATTCAAAAGCATCCAGTAATTTTCACTTGAAAAAGAAATCTAACTGGCAAAGCCATTTTGTAATTCTATTTAAAATACTGTTTGGACAGTAATAAGCATGTCTGTAGGAATACAAAGCTATCTCATTTTGAACTGAGCTTGATTACATTGAAAGCAGTGTAGGAGTGGGTCCTCAGCAACAAGATGGTCAATTTCCATCAACATTTAGAACTAAAAGTCTGTTCCCCACCGAAAAGGCATTTTCTCGTAATTAGCGTAGGCACCGTTAATACTCACTAACCAGTCTGAACAAAGTACTGCTAATTTACTCAACTAAATGAATTAAATGTCTTTCTTACTCCCATTCTTCATAACTTCGGCTCACTTCAATGTGAATGGGCATCTGAGCCTGATGTCGAGCATGCTCTCCTTCAACATCACAGGAAAGGGTGTGCATTGTTCAGCTATGGAACCATACCACTAGCTCACTCAGTGGCCCATGCTGTGTTCTTGGTAGCCTCATTGCCCTTCCATGTGAACAATCTTCCTGGGCCTGACTTTTGATATCTTGCAGACTTACCATCTGAATTCTCCTCAATGCAATAGTCTCATTCCTGAATTGGGATTTAACCTTATGAGGCAACCAACAACTTGATATTGTAACTTTGCTTTAGAAAGTTAAAGTTTGGTCAAATCCAAGGGTAGAGAAAAGTGTAGAGATCTGGCTGTACCTGGCTCTAGATTCTTCCACGTTACCAATAGTTAAACAATAGGTTTTCAGACAGTGCCTTGCTGTAGAGAATCCATTTTGCCAGCACCTTCTAACACCATTTTGAGGTTAATGGATGACTGGGCACCTGGGTGGACGGGGAGCAGCACCATCTGTCTGGTACCACTGAAGCATCACAGACTAATAAATGATTTATTTTTGAGGGTAGAGAGGGTGCCACCCAGTAAATTTATAGCCGTACATTGAGACTGTAGGGTCACGTGAACATATAAAAATCTTATCATGGAAATCAGGCACAAGAACTTAGCAGACACACCAGGCCCAAGGAAGGATGGACCCAAGGAAGGCCTCACCTGAATCCCATGAAAAGGTGGACACTTACTACTGCAAAGGCCACCACTTACCTGTCATCTGGTCACTCAATGTATGGATCAAGGATCAATAGGAATAGACTCTGAAGTGTCTTGGGGACTTCAGTTCATCCTTTTTTCCACTGTTCATGAGACCTCTCGACTGCCTGTTCTCATGTTCACCTGCCTGTCCTTCAGTCCTTCCTCTGAACCTGGTCCAGGTCTTGCTGTTTGCTTTCTGAAGATAGTCTAACCTTTGCAGCTTTGCTCTTAAACTTATGACAATTGCAGCTTCTTCTTCAAATCCTTTGAAATAAAGCAAGGCATCAGGGCATCTAAGTGAACTCACTTTATGTGGCTATGGTTAAGAATTATTGCAACAATTACTGGAATTTTGCCTTTCAGGAAATTTCTTATTTCAAAGTGTTGACTGCCTTTCATTTTTATCTCCTTATATATAATATTAACTTCAGCTCTTTAGGATTTTCTCGCTTCCTGCTGCAAGTACCCTATTGGTTTCCCAGGTTTGGCTTCTAAGACTCTGAAACGCTATGCCTCATCAGCTCTTCCTAGTCACTTTGTAACTTGAATATATGTGCATGGGGAAGGAAAGAGAGAAAAAGAGAAAGATTTAATGTATGATATGTGATTTGTGACCTGAGAGTTCATATTAGTAATCAAGATTGAAATAAAAGAATCTGTGCTTATCTCAGGCAGCGTTATGAATGAAGTATGAATATCTAGCTCATTGCTGCCATTGAAACTGCCAAATCTTGTGAATTTATTGTTATTCAATAAATTATGCCATTCTAGAAAGACACAATCATGTTTGTCTTGGTTTCTGACAGTGTACTTATGATAAGGCAGAATTCCAAGCTCATTCTCTGTCTTTTTCTCCACCTCTTGATGGCACCTTCCAGCCTAACATAGGTGAGCGCTGAAGGCCACAGACTAAGATACAGTTCTCAGAGGTTACCTGCCTTCTGTCCCCCACTGCAGAGCAGCTGTGGCTCCAGCGCAAACAGAACAGTTTCTTTCTTATAACCTGATAGTGTTTTGTTGTTCTTAGGCTTTCATCAGACTTCTTTGTTTGTAATCACTGTTGGATATAGGTAGGGTATGTACAAATCTTTTAGTTCATCAAGGCGCAAATCAACAACATAACGTTTTCAGAAATTTTAGTCACTGTGAATAAATTCTGATAATTCTGTATCTGAATAATCACCCAAGTTTGATTTATGATTTGTGCCAGATATTTTTGCTGTGATGCAACTTAAAGAGAGAAGTTATTTATTTTTGTCTCAGGCTTTGAGAGGGCTATGAGAGCATATCGTGGTGGGAGGGATGTGGTAGAACAGAGAAGCTCGCATCATAGGATCAGAGCAACCATGAAGGGAGGGAGGGAGGGAGGACAGGAGGGAGGGAGAGAGAGAAACAGAGAGAGATGAGAGAGACAGAAAGAGAGAGAGAGAAAGAGAGAGAGAGAAAGAGAGAGAGAATATGTTTGTGCTAGTTGGTTTGCCTCTTTTCCTAATTTTGCTCCACCTGGATGTCCAGTCTATGGAACTGTGCCTCTCGGGCTGAGAGAAGGTTGAGAGAAGGTCTTCTCTCCTTAGATGATGATTTCTGGAAACACTCTCACAGACACAAAGAGGTGTGCTTGGCCACCTCCCAGGTTCTTCTCACTCTTATTAAGTTGGCAATCAAGATTAAACATCCTCTGACAGTTGACTGTGCTTTTTGTATGGGACCCTGCATGAGAAATTGTTTTCTTATTTCCTTTTCAATAAGCAAGGAAATAGGCTTAGTGAGTTGCTGTATCAAAAGTGTTTTCATATGCAAAGATTTTTAAATTTTGGTGAATAATTTTCTATAATATGCTATAAGGACCTTTCAGAAGCTTTGAAGAACAAAAGTAAATAAATGTCTGTTATTGTTTGCTAATTCTGGCAGCTCTAGACATGCTATATAGTCATAAGCCCACCATACTTTATTTCTACTCTTATAAAAGATGATAGTAGTGATTGCAGTAATGGTTTGGGATCTGAAAGATCTTGCAGAAGACCAGAGTTCAGTGGTCATCATCCAGATGTTAGCTAGCAACCATTCATGACTCCAGTTGCAGAGAATTCAGTGCCCTCCTCTGGCCTCCATGAGCACCAGGCATATATGTGATAAACATACATAAACACAGGCAAAACACTTTTAAATCTAAAAAAAAAAAAAAACAACAAAAATATTATGGTCAACTGATATTATTGTTTTATAAAGAAGTATAAAAATAAAATATATAATTATGAGATGTGGTAATAAGAATTACTGAGTTGAGGTCATGTTAAGGTAGTAGACACTGCCTGAAAAGAAGTCATGTGCTTCAAAGCCCTGGAGCAGGCAGTCTGGATAGGGTGTATGCAGGTAACTGAGAAAAGGTCACCTATTCTTTATGGATTTGAAGTTTAAGGAGGAGAATAGAGTAGGTGATGGTAGAGATATCTCAGGGGTCACAAAATGCTCACCATCTGGGAACAGGTCAATGTTTTGACTTTTGTATTCGAGCTGGTGGAATTCCTCTGTATTCAACCGAAGGAAACTCTGAACTATGCAGAACCTGTAAAAGGGAGCAAGTATTTTTATCATACAAAAATTATAGAGGTTTGGAATGAAGAGATAGTACTCAATGTGGAAAAATGTAGCTAGAATAGTATTTAAGTAGCAAAATAGACCTGAGAGATGTATGAGAAGAAGGAATTAAGAGATGTCTCTGAGCTCTTTGATCAGAACAAAAAGATGCAGAAAGAGTTGTGGGAAGCAGCAGGGTGTGGTTTTATGGGGCATTTTCTTGTTTATTGAGTGATGTGGGAGGACCCATCCCACTGTGGACAGTGACACCCCTTGCCAGGTGGTCCTGGGTTGTATAAGAAGGCAGACTGAGCCCTGGCCAGAGCAGCAAGGCAGTAAGCAGTGTTCCTCCGTGGTCTGTGTTTCAGGTTCCTGTCCTGACTTCTTCAACACGGTGAACTGTGAGCGGAAGGTGAATTGAAGCTTTTCCTCCCAAGCTGGCTTTGATCAGTGTTTTCACCACAGCAAGATAAAACTAACCAGAACAGCATATTCAATTTTATGCTCCCTCAGGGCTTTGTATATAGAAACAGTAAGTACTCAGTAAGTTAGACAGATGAGGGTGGCTAGAAAGAAAGAATGTGCTCTGGGGTTTTTAATCTCACAGTTTTTCAAACTGTTGATGTATCGATCGTGAAGTAATTTCTGAAGATGGTGTGTTAACCACATTATCAATTATTTATATGTGTAAAATTTTAATTTAGCAGTTAAGCATTTATTTTTAAAAGGGATAACTAGCATGTCAAATCCATGATTCCTTGGATAATTTCATTATGAGAGAGGATTTGTCCTGCTGGGAAACCAAAGGTTCTACAGATTTATTTCAGGCTTCCCATGATACCATGGCCTCACAGAATGGAATCTTCTGCACAGTCAATGGAAACGTTGGTTGCATATATGATCTAGACACTATGTAGAAATTCTTATGTATTGTATGCCACTATCTCAGTTTTTCAGGTATATGATGAATATAGTACTTTCAAAGTACTATGAGTCCTATGGTAAGCACTTCAGAGAATTATGCCCCTTAATTAAATTTTCAGTAGAAGTAAAATCCATTTTCTGTGTTGTAACCAAGGAAATTCTTATCACTTGTAATATGAAAGAATGTTTTAAAGAAAAATTCATGTAGGTGTAAAAACAATTGTATAAAAAATTATTATTAACCCCCCTGGACACAAACACATTTTTTAGCTTGTGAAGAACTTGGCAGCTGGTAAAACACTGCTTCTTTAAGTGATAATGGATACTCACTGTTGTCATCTTGAAAATGTCTGAAATTTTTTGCTTCTTTTTCAGAATCTAAGACAACCAGACAAGCTTATGTGAGTATCCCATTCGCAAGCAATGCCCAGAAATAGGAGCCAAGGTGTACACACCTCGTTCAAGAAAGTAGGGTATTTCTTTGTTTGGGTGAAGAACACATTCAAGTAAAAATAATAAGTTAAAAGTGAATGTACTTTGAATAAACTGAAATACAAGAGAAGTGGTCTTTAGAACTGTATCCCCTTACTCTACTACCATTCGCATGTTTACATATCAAATCGCTATTTGGTGATTATCAAACAGCTTGATTCATTTCAAGTAAGAACAAGGGAACCTGCAATGTCTAATGGACTAAAATTTAATATGAAAATAGTGGAGATTCAAAAGCTTTAGCTAAATCTTAATGATAAAGTAGATGCAAAAGTTCTTAGTGAAATGTTTCTGAGCAGAATTTAACAGTGTATCAAGACAGTATGGCAAAATGGGTTTTAGTGCCAGATATTTATTTTAAAAAGGTATAGTAACTCAATTGGTAGAGTGCCTTGCAGGCATGTATGAGGCCCACATTCCATCCCCAGTAATGCGTAAACCAAGAAAGGAGGTCCCAGCACTTGGGAAGCACTGACAAGAGGATCAGAAGTTCAAGTGCAGTCCTGCCTCTACAGCAATTTGGAGTTTAGGCTGGGATAAAGAAGATCTGGGTTCAGAATAAAATAAATAAGTATAAAAACAGAAAATGAAAATGCAGACAGATAACAATTGTTTCTGAAACATACATATCAGATGCATTAGGCTTTATATTGAATTCAGTTGGTTTTGCCCAAGATTTATGACCTTAATAACTAACCTACACAGTGTGTGTCAGACTTAATGAGAGTGTATACCATTAAATTGCAAAAAGAATTCTGTAGTAATTCAGTATTCATATGTGGATACAGTATATCTTGAATTGAATAATAGTGCTAAGAGTTTATATGTAAATATAATATGTGAATGCATGCAGTGTGCAAGTACCTGTATCTGTATAGATAGCAGTATGAGATTCCATTGGAAGCATATTGGATAAAGTGATTTTAATATTCACATGCAAAAATTGTTACCTAGGGAAAGCCAAAAAGTTTAGAAATACGATAGTTCAGAGACCAAGTGAGCAGACTCTGAAACATTGCCTGCAGCTTCTCGCAGAAGTTTCCCCTCTAGGGCAGGCCACAGAGACCTATATTAACTGGCAAACCTGGGGAGAGTGGAACTGTGCAATATTAGGAATTATGCTGTGGGCCTTACATTTTATTCTGAGTAGATATGTTGTGTAATACTTCTAGTAAAAAAATGTCTTCTGAAAGTCACATGAATACAAAAATATTTGAAAAAATTCATATTAATTAGCAAAAGCTCTACTACATCATTATTACAAGTAGCGCAGGACACATTAATGGATTCTTAATGTACAAATTAGTGGAACTGCAGTGATATTGCCACAGACACATGCAATGCACACACCCATCCTTCTCCCTCCAGCCCTTGTGCTCTGCGGGGCTTCTTCTGCTTTCAGGTCTTGTCTTTATTTTTCTGCTTTAACTTTCCAAATGTGAGAGAAACATATGTTACTTGTCTTTCTGTGTCTGATTTATTTTGCTTAACGTGAAAAGTGCAGTTTGACTCTTTTTCTGCAAATGGCAAGATGTTATTCTTCTTTATGGCAGAATAACACACAAACCCTGTCTCTCTCTCTGTCTTTTTCTCTCTCATTTTTAATCAATGCATTCATTCATAGGTACCTACAATTGCATACTATGGAGAGGACTGTGTTAAACATGAGTGTACAGGTGTTGCCTTTGTATTCTTACATCATTTCCTTTGCAATACAGAGGCATGGGAAGCTGGACCACATACACTACTGCATGTGTACATACAGAAATTTGAAGATGTTCTCCAAATTGCCTCTGGTTTCAGCAGTGTGGACTGAAAATTAGAGTCTTTCAAATTCCTATTCATTTCCCCTGTGATGTAGAGAGAGATATAATTAAAGCTTAAAGACCCTAGGAGAAAGATTAAATAAATATGGATTTATATAATAACATTCACATAAGTCTTTTAAAGTAACTTTTAGACAATATGAACTGATGGTTAATATATGAAATTACACAAAAATTGTTTTAAGTCTGTTTTAAAGAGATTCTTAAATAGATTTATTTATCTAAATATTCTTATATGTCAGTGAAAATCCTAGTGTAAGTTCCCATTACGGTGTTATCTGGTCTTGCTAGCTTTCCATCACTATGACAAAATACCTGAGGTAATTAATTGATAAAGGACAAATTACATTTCATCTTATACTTTTAGAAGTTTCAGTTTATGGTCACTTTATCTGTTGCTCTGTGTCTTTTTTTTCTGTTTTTTTTCCAATATATTTTATTGATTGAGAAGTTCATAATTTTTATTGATTTACAGAGAAGTTCATACAAGAATACAATATGTTTGATCAAATCAACTCCCACTCTTTCGTTTCAACTCTTTCTAGCTCCCAGCATGTCTCCCACATGCACTCTTTTTTAAAACCACTATGTCTAGTAAGGGCTGCCAGTGTGTGCATGGGTACAGGGCTGTCCAGTGTATGCATGGGTTACAGGGCTGTCCAGTGGCACATGGGCAAAGTACCAGGGACCACATCTCTGAAGAACGCTGACTTCCATTCCCTGGTAGCCATCAACAGCCAATAGCTCCTGAGTTATAGGTTTCATTTTTAATTAAATTATTTTAAATTTTATGTGTATGTAATATCCACTGAGCCAGAAGAAGGCATCAGATCTCCTGGAGCTGCAGTTACAATTTATCTTAGCTGCTGAACCATTTTTCCAGCCCCTTGTGGTTGATTTTTAATAACTGAACTTTCTGCCTGCCAAATAACACTGTAACGGCAGAGTAGAGTGCTGTTTCTTTTCATTTGCACTGAAGTTTTGCAAATTTCATACCATGTTTTGATCACATTTAGATGCTTCTCCCCTATCTACACTCCCCGTTCAATGCCATCCCCCCAATGTCATGTACTCTGCTTATCACAGAGACTTTCACCTGTCCATCTGTGGGAATGACCTTTATTAATGGGTGTAATCTTCATTAATGACTTTTAATTAACCCAGAAAAACCATGTGCTCTTGGATAGCATGACTGGAGCATCTCCTTGACAACCTCAGTTTGATACTCCATCCCCCAAAATAATGAATGATGTGTATCAAAGTGCAGCGTACCTACCCATTGGACGTGATAGAGGCTGAGAAGAGAGCATCACCTGGGAAGAGCATGACCTAGGGATGCAAAGGCCAGATGTTCTGTGAAGATTAAGGATGGAGTCAAACTTGAAATTGTACTTTTCCAAAGAGGCTGGAGAAACAATTTGAACAAATTATGGGTGTAGACTGATCAAGGGACAAAATGAGAAAGACTGGATTCTAGATTTACAGTTCCATCCGCACAGGATGAAGACACAGACAGCTCCATCTACAGAGGGAATAAGAGAGCTCCATCCTCACAGTTCTGGGAGACAGACAGTTCTAATAGTTAGAGGAATGGATATCCTCCAAGTTCTAGCCCAATCTTAAAGACTTAATTTAGGAGTCAGTCTGTTTGTACAGGTGGTTATGGTGTGACATAATAAATGTCAAAAACATTCAGAGAAAGAGACTGCACAGTGCTCATCTCTGAATAGGACACCCAAGTCAAGCCTCTGTCGCCCAAGGTTCAGGCATCATTATGGAAGAGGCTTGTGCTGGGTCTTTTATATCATAGGAGCCACATATGAAGAGGAGATCTGGGTGGCCAAGGACTGAACCATGAGCAAGAAAGGGACAGGATCTCGGGAGCACACTATTGTGATCAAAATTCTTCTAGCTAGGTTCTGACTCTCACAGCCCTGTCAGTTTCAAACAGCTCCACAAGCTGGTCACGAACTTTGGGTATATTCCAGATCCAAACAGTAGCATATGTATATTCCAGCACACATATGCTCTGGAATGTGGGTAGGACAGTTGGTGAAATAGTTCAGTCTTGTTCACGCAGTAAATCCTCTTCAGTTCATGTGTTTTCCAGTGTTTGCAGATTTCCCTGTTGTTCAAGTCACAATGTTGCAGTTTCTGGAATGCTGTTTGCAGGTAGCCGAAAACACGCAGGCAATTCATTAGGGAACACTCTCTGGATCTGCAGTTGTAGAAGGGCAAAGATGAGGAGAATGCCTGGGAGAGAAATTGAACTTTGAAGGAGTCAAGTGCCATAAGTGTACTCTGAAAGCACAGAAGAACCAAGAGTTGCCTTGAGTTAATACTAGGGAACTGCTGACAGGCAGGGGAGTGACCCTGAAAGTAGATGAGACCTTGAACCAAAGTATTTTCTTCAGTTGAGACAGTCACAAGAGAGATTTGACAGTTGAACAGAGCCTTCTGGAAGCTTCCCCAGAAGTTGGCAGAAGGTCTTCATTGCCAGAATGAGAACATGATATTCTTCCTTCCTCCCTTCCTTCCTTCCTTTCTTCCTTCCCTCTTTTTTTCCTACTGGGAAAGTCAGATTGCTGTATGCAACACCCCATTTAGATATCCCTAGAGTCCTGAAAGCTTAACTGCCTGCTTTCTCCTACAAATTGATCATAGAAACATGTTGGGAGTTTCGGCAGGAAAGCACAGCTTCTGATATGCCCTTGACCCAAGAGAAGTCCTCCTGCACTGGGGAAGGTTGTCCTGTTTCACTAAGGGCCCAGCATCAGGAGGAACACAATGGAGTCTTGGAGCAGTTATGGGGGATGGGACAATTCCCCAGAAAGTCAGAGAGCTGAATCAATTCTGGTGATTAGGGGTTGACAGATGTCATGGCCAGATGGCCTTCAGGTCTGATTTCCAATATCTTTTTAGAAAGGACAGATACTCTTTTTTTCCCTTGGTGTTAAACAATTTAAACATTACTGGTTAATGCTTAAAAATAGAATAAAAAATATATATGAAGTGTTTTTAATTCTGGTCTCAAATGCTGGCTAGTAGGAATGAGAATCATGATTCCCTTCTAAAGATTACAGGATTTCAAGGCCAATTAACTAACATAATTCTATCCGATGATTCCCCTATTAAATTCTTTAAAAATTTGATCTCAGGACCAATCACTTAATCCACAGTTAACATGAATCCAGGTTGAGAGTTAATGTTCACAAAGATTCAGACTTGGGACAGGCAGATATAACACAGGGCTTCCAGTTCAGCTAGAACTTCAACTAACCTATGCTTGAGTGGTATAAGTTACCCCTACTCCACATCTGGGGCATACCAATAGTATAATCATAATACAGTGATAACTATTACTATTTATGTGATATTCAAATTGCATTGTGTTGCCTACAGTTTCAAAGTCAAATTAGACTGCTCAGATATCCAGCAACTCTTTGCAGTTGATCCTGTCTTTATCATGCAATGCTTTTCAAATCAGAACTTCTTCTAGTCATACAAAGCAGAAAGAACGCTCAGCTGCCTTCCAGGACCCCTCAGAAACTTGCTTGGTGCAGTGAACTGTACAATTGCATTGGTTTACTCAAGCTTTCCTCTTATCTGACTTTCATTCCCAATTCTTCTTTCTTTATTCTGCAGTCTTCCTCCCATAGATGTCTGTGTCCAAGGTTTCAGTGATGAGCAAGTAATCTGATTCCGAAACGGGTTGCAGTCTGAGATGTATTCAAAGCTATATTAGTGTATACTTACTAGGAACATGAACTTAAATTTCCAACATAAATCTCAAACTTAGCATATCTCAAAGATGTATCTATTCTGCCCAACACAGCTAATATTCTGCTCTAGACATTAGTCAAATGAATATTTATTGTTCCACCTATCGTCGTAGATTAACACACATAGATATTAAGTGTTTTCCATCTTTAGAATCCACGTTCCAGTTTCCTCTGCCTTGATGTCAAATCTAGAGTGGTCCTGATACTTATGTTTTTGTTTTGTTTGACTTTGATAAGTTTCTTGATAATTTTGGTGTAAGAAGGTGCCAGCTTCCATGGTTTGACTTCTGTGTAAATTTCCAGTCTATCTTTACAAAGAGGTGTCAGTCAAAAGATAACCTCCTCCTTGACTTCCCTTGTAAAATTTTACTAAAATATATAGTTATCAGAAATACTTTATGTAACCAACTTTTAGTAATGCGCAAAAACAGAGTTTTGTGCTTGGCCTGAACTAAATTGGTGGCCCTTGGTAGTACTACATATGAAGACACAAAGAAACCCGAAAATCTAAATCAAGCAGTCATGGAAATTTTGGTATTTTGACTTTTGTGGAGCTTTCACTTTACGTAATCTGTAAAGGAAAAGATAGATATGGCCTTCCTTGACTTTGTGTCTAAATATTTTTGCAACATATTATCTATAAATGAATGCATACTGCCGGGTGTGGTGGCAAATGTCTTTAACCTTAGCACTCAGGAAGCCCAGACAAGTGGATCTCTGAGACTGAGGCCAGCCTGGTCTATATGATGAGTTCCAGGCCAGATGGGGCTATACAGAGACTCTGTATAAAAACAAATTGAATGCATGCTAATGAATTTGACCTTACTATCTAGACTCTCCATTATTATGCAGATTAATAATGAGGTCTAGACATTTCTGACATTTTAGAAGAAAGAGTAACTTTGGAACTAAACACTTGATTTGAAGGGAAGTTGTAAAATTACCTAATGTGTGATTTAGTCACCAAACTATACTAAAAATATTTCTTTGGGTAAATAGTGAGAAAATTTCTACACTGAAAAAATATTTCTGTTCTGTAAGTTCACTGAAGTGTAAAATCAAAAAGGAAGAGGTTTGTAAATATTTTCAAATGAAATATTCATTTGCAAATGTTAACTTAATGATTAAAAAAAATCTTGAAATGTTCCACAGATACACTTTGGAATCATTCAAATACAAAAAAGACCTATTTGTATATATGCATGAATTTATTTTAATTACAAATTTATATCTATCTATCCATCATTTATAACTTCAGCCATTTACATATCTAATGAATGTTTATTTACTTATTTTTGCTCAGCAAAAAACAAAACAAAACAAAACTGAAAGAACCAAGAACTATTGTGCAATTATAAGAAATTTGTATGTTCTTCTTCATAATGAGACTTTTTAAAGCTTTTCTAGACTAAGCTAGTTGTTATTTTTCTAATTATGAAGAGACAATCAATATTTACCTTAGACTGAATAACAGGAAATTTAAGCTGTTATTAATAGCATTTTATGTTTCATGCCATATTATTGTGTTGTTGAAATACATAAAATGTTAAACAGTCATAAATATTCTTTAATTAGGTAATTTGTCAAACAGTTCTTAATTGTGGACTGTATGATTGGCAAACAATTAAGTAAGGTGATGAAAAGATGATGAAGATGATTCCCACATTTAAAGACTTTTGATTCTGGGAGAATAGGCACGCAAAGAATAAAATAACCATACCACAAATGGAGTGGCAGTGTTCCAGCAGAGTAAGAATATCGAACAGGGGCCAGACAAGTCCTTCTGAATGAATTAGGGAGTTCTGCCTGTAGAGAAGTGATTCACTTGAGGTCTTTGGTTTCTTCCAAGCCATTCATTGGGAATAATAGAATTTTAGGAGAGTAATCTGATACATAAAACACGGACATTTGTTTTGTTATTCATTCCTTATCAAGTATTGAAATGGCTTCCAGCTGACTCTCTTTGTCTGCTTCTATGTATAACTCTAGGTGAAACAAAGGTTCTGGAAGAAGAAAGCTAACGTTTATTTTTTTGAATATTTTAATGTTTTAGATAAAACTTGTGAAAATACAACCTGCAATGGTTATATTTAGCTGTGAAGAACTTAAAAAATGAAATCTGAATACAGAGGAAACTGACAAAAGAAAAAGCCAAAAGAAATTAATAGGATGAAACTTGTATCAATTGCTTTGGTAAAGGTGAGAATTTTGAAAATATGGAAAAAGCAAACCAAAATGCTAAAATGTCATACTGAAACACAAATTCTCAATGTATGCAGCCAAAACTGAAGAGAAAGGCCATTCACTTACTCCTAGATGGTTTGTTTTGTGTGAGCTGCACCATGGTTCTCTTGATATCTGGAGTGATCTCACACTTTGCTGTCCCTGCTGCTATTTGGAGACACAGTCTGATGCCCTGACTGGCCTCAAACTCACAGTTACCCTGCCTCAGCCTCCTGAGTGCTGAGGTTACAGGCATGTGTCATTATATATACTGTGTACCCATTACCTTTTAGAGATGTTTGTTACTTTGAAATCCTCCACAATCTTAATTTGGGTTTTAAGTCTCTGGAACCTAAAACACTTGTTGAGTAATTCATAAGGGCAACATATTCAGGGGTAACTATACAGTTTGACACCTTCCACTCCAACTTTAAGGTATTGTGACTTTCAGATACTGAACTTCCATGTCTCATGTCTTGTTTCCAGTATGGTTTCTAGTTTGGTCTGATGCGCTCTGAGGGCAGAGCAGGGAATGTGGTCATTATGGCGATGGACAGCGGTGGTAGACGGAGCTGAGTTGGAATCCCAGACAAACTGCTTTCAAAGTGTGTGGCTTTGGATAAGGTAGCTATACTCCTTGATGAAAATCATACATTATCTTCAGATGGATTTTCTGTGAGGACTACATAGTCTAAGCCATTAGCACAGAGCTTCACAGGGATATGTGCTCAGTAAATGCTAACAGCTCCTGCTCCCACATGCTTCCCCAGTATCTACTAGAAACTGGCTTTGCCATCACTTACCCTCACAAGCCTACCTGTGTGGGACTCCACTTCCTTCTAGTTACTTATCCCTGGCTGCTCTTGTATCTTCATTTCTTGAGAAGGCGATTCACTCTTCCTCCTCCTCCCTCTCAAGCCCCTTAATTCTATTTACTTAGGGGATTAATTTTCATCCTGTTTTACAGCTATGTCCTGTGAATTTCCTAAATTATTCTGATTTTGACCTTAACAATATGTCAAGTGGGAGATTTTTGAAAATACTCTTTATCATCTTGTGACTCAATTTTTATATACATACTTAATTTTTACAAAGCAAAAGCAGCATTTTTTATTTAGGCACCATCATAAAGTAATAGTCACCAACAAAGAGAAATATCTTCCAAGTGTAAGCCTTTCAAGCATCTGTAAAAATACAGACAGAAATTTTACCGTTCCCACGTAATATAGTCAGGCTACCTCCACAGTGCAGGTGAAAAATGGTCTCTGATGTTGTTGCATTTGTGAGGCAATAAAACACGCCACTTTACGGATGATAACTCCTGTCCTATACTTCAGCATTTGAGGTTTTTTTATCTTTCAGAGGGAGGGTCTGAACCACAGTGTGGGAGAATTCTCACTAAGATCGTCTCTAAAATACAATTATACTGGATAAGCATTGTGAAAATTATCTTCATAAGCTATCATTTAAATGATTTCTACCATTACCTCTAAGCATGAGACACAGTGGGCAGTTTTGGGGTAGAATAGCAGTGTCTGATTTTGAAAAGTAATCAGTCATCTGGAAACAAACAGCAATGGACGTGCTAAGCCTTTTTACTTCTTTGCTTGGCAACATCTGGGATGGAGTGTTATGGTAATCAGAGCCAGTTCACAACTAACCAGTATTCTTACAATTTCCTTTAGGACATCAACAGTTCTGTTCACTAACTCATTCTTGCAAGCTTCATAAATGCAAGAACAACACATGTCTTTTAGTGCTGCCTTTCTACAGGTTTCTGGCATCCAGGAAAAGGTCCATAGCATTCAGTGACCAATGGGAGCCGCTGAAATGGAAAAGGCTATGCTTTGCTGTTGTTGCCTTTTCCTTAATAGCCCAAGTTTGTGAATAAACAGAGTCATGTCCTGGTGTTCATTGTTTCCTTGCTCATCATCGGAACTGGAGTTATAGATAGTTGTCAGCTACCACGTGGTAACTGGGAATGGAAACTGGATCCCCTGCAAGAGCAGCTGGTGCTTTTAACTGCTGAGCCACTTCTCCAGCCCAGCACTGCAGGGCTCTCACTCAGCACCCCTCTGTCCCAATTCAGAAGTTTTTAAAAACTCCAAATTGGGTAGCTATTGATTACCTCCACTATAAAAGGGCTACTACTGCACCAATGTGGTTTGCTGCACTGATATTATTGTGTTTATTAGGCTTTAAAACTGGTGTTGGACCATTGGTTGATTTTATCCCTTAGCAATTTGCATAGTGTCCTTCAAAATTATGAGACTCAGTATTCAGGGAGAAGGCTTTCAGGTAAGTTTCAGCTTCATTGCTCCAAATTCTGGGTCTGAAGTACATTCTGTCTTCAGCAATGGGCCTTACCTTCCAGTTCTAGGAGATAATCATGGGCTGTCACAATAGCCTGTGCAATTTTGGGAGTTTCTTGGACCACCCAGACAAACAACTTGAGGGAGTTTTCTCTTCTTTGGCACTGTGTATCTAATTGGACTTAAAGCCCTCCATTGGGAGGAAATTCACATGTGGGTCTGTAAACATAGCCAAATATGCATGACTGGAGAGGTCATTGATCTTAGAGAAAATCCTAAGACTGTCACATCTCCAGACAAATGTAATTTCTTACCACATGCTAAATATGGATCCTTATATTTACAGACAAGTATGCCAGTTACCACTCATCAAAAAAGTATCTTTTGCAAATACAGACTATTACAGAGTTCCAAAACTGATCACACACAGTATAATGGTCTGTAAGATGCCGATCTTAAGTGAAACAACTAGAATGGAATCCCTGTACGTAAGGCTCATGAAACATAGAACAGGGAGTAGAGAGAATCCTAATGCATCTCTCAACTCTCATCAGCAAAGTTTTCTCATACAACAGATGAACACAAAAGGCCTAAACTAGCAAAAGTTTAGAGAATACACTGCAATGGTGATAGCAAGCACAAGACCCATGCAAACTCAATCAAGCAGAAACACTGCATAGAACTGGGAAAATGGACAGCAGGTCCCAACATTAGCTGAAGAACTCTTAGGAACTGATCACTGCTGGGTGAGATAGAGTTTATCTTCTTTAAGAGAGATACTCTAGATAGGCTGACTAGATCCCAATGGATAAACTTGCACTAAGGGATAAGGCATAAGTGGGTACACAAACTTGCCTCAGTATACCTTAACATATATGACAAGATGCATGAAATTGACTGGTGGGTGGGGGAGGCTACAGGGGTGTAGATGGGATATAAAGATCATAAAGATGTTTTATATGAAATGTACTAAAAATACATTCAAAGTGAAAAAATTCCAATTCCATTATCTTTTCTATTCAACCAAGCATTTGCTATTTTTTTGTAAACCTTTGCTCTTAGAATCTCACAAATGTAAAAGCAGCTTGCTGTAAATAAATTTCAGATACGGTATTGTGTCTTCTCTTGTAGATTTATTGTTTATTGCTGTTTCACTGAGCCCTAGATTTTGCTTAAGCTGTTAGTATTCTATGATTTTCACTTTGGGTCTGCATTGCAACTTGCTAAGTTCTGCACATTCTCTTAAATCCAGCCAAATGTATTATTGGTAACAATATTGGTATTGCTATCTGGTGTCTACATTATATATGATTTAGAGTAAAACAAGTAAATTAGCTTGAAAGTTACCATGACGGATTAAGATTTGTGGCATCAGACAAGAGACCTTTAAGTATAAAAAAATGAAAGAATTTAACCAAAAATTTTGATATTTATAATCTGAATTTCAAATATTAGTGCAATGTAAACTATATTTTCTTTGTTTAAAGCACAATGTTTTCTAACTTAATGGGAACATGTGGAAGCAATAACAATTTAGTAGCAGTGAGCATTCATCAATATAGAAACCAAGTCCTTGTGTAAATGCCTTGCTCCAGACTGAAATGGAATAACTGTTAAAGACTTTAAGTTTCAAGGCTCCTCATTTAAATGGAACCTTGGTACTTTTCTGGGAAGTCCTAACTGTGCATTCACGTGGTAATACTTTCCTTCCTCAAAATTAACATTGTTTTCCTTGCCATCACTCTGTTTTCCTCATGGGTATAAATTCTTTTGTTGATTGGGTTTTGATTTGCCATGGGCACTTTGGAGACCATGCTAAGGGCAATTTGAGTGTGGAGACAGTCACTTGGAAAGACTCAACTGATTTAGCATCTTTTGCATGTATAGTGCCATTACTGTAAAATCTTCTCGTGTAGAATGTGCCTCAAATTTCTAAACCAGAGCAGTGTCATTAGAGGATGAAAAACTAAAGTTATATAAGATTACAAAATGCTCTATTTTATTATATAAATATATTATGTACATATAAATGCAATGTATGTGCACATATATATGTATATATATAAAATCAGAAGGTAGTTGAAAATTATTCCAAATATTAATGTAATTCTGAAAAAAACTTGATGGTTTTCCTTAAGTTGATTACAATGTTTTAAATTATTTTTATTTTATGTGTATGAGTGTATTGCCTACATGTAGATAGGTGCACCCATGTTGTGCAGTGCCCAAGTAGGTCAGAAGAGGGTGTCGGAATTTCCTTGAACTGGAGTTACAGACAGTTGTTAGCCACCACATGTGTGCTGGGAATCAAACCCATCTCTTCTGCAAGAATAGTCAGTGCTCTTAACTGGTGAGCCATCTCTCCTGCCCTTCAAGTTGATAACAATTCTTAATGAGAACAAACACATTTTAATTCAACCATTATAGAGAAAAATGAAATGACCGTTTTGATACACTATTTGGAAGACATCATAAAACTGTCATATAAAGAGAATTAAACAAAATGTGAAGAAAGGAGAAAGTGCTCTTGTAGCCAGTTAACAACGCTCTCCCTTACTGGACTTGTGATATTTATGGAATGCTTAATTTAAGAATATTGTAGTTTGTTATAAATAATCTTGTCACTCCATATAAATATTTATTCTAAATAAATATTTGGTTTTGCATTCTATATAAGTATACACACACTGTATTTCATATTTTAATTTGTATATTTTAGTATTTTTCTTAATGTAGACCTTAAATGTTTTATGATCTACTCCTGCATATTCAAGGCCAACACACTATCAGGTGTGAAGCAGGAAACTGAGAAACCTATTCCTCTGAAAGGCGTTGTTCTAGAAAGCAAATTTATGTTCCATTACCACTTGTCTTGTCCTAAGAAGACGCTGGAACCTACTCAAATGGGCTCCCCCTGGTCTACAACGATCACTTGAACTTCAAAGTGACCACTGATATGACACATGTTTAAAACTTGTGAGAAGAGAACTAGAGGGGAATTCACAGGAAGCAACACTCTCCCGCCATTTTGGACATTGCATTAGTTCATTCTCTGAAAGTGTAGAAAAAGGAATTCTGCTCTGCTTGTATGAAATGTAATTCAGGGTACATTGTAAACACTACAGAAAAGGAAAAACCAAATGGAGAAAATCTCCACAAGGAAGGGAAAGATGGAAAAGAAATCCCAGATTTGCCATCAGGATGCAATAATCCATTCAGTCATCACCTCTTGACAAAGAGTTAAATGCATGAAAGCTGATGAGGAACTTTCCAGCCTCTGAGATGCAAGACTTTTGTGTGGGTGCTCTCTGGCTATGTCATGACCAGTGTGATTTTTTCTAAAGTAGTGTTTGCATAGACCTCACAATTTCTTCAATCTGTTCATTTCTTTGTCATATCTCATTTAAGTTGCCAATTCTGTCTTGAGCTACCTGGGTCTATAAAAAGTTATACTTTTTGGAGTCTTTTGACTATTTCACTTGGCAAGGTCATGGATAAAAACGGAAGTTTGATGCATACTGAAGTAAAAATAATCTTAGATGGAGGAAAGTTTCAAATGAAATAATAAAACAGAACAACTTGCACTTTCAAAAGTGAACCATAATGTAGAGCCTCTATCCCAGTCCATTCTTTAATTCTAAATTGCATACCTCACTATAATATCTTTTTTTCCTTTTATTTATATTTGAAATTTTCTGTGAGTCATAGTCTATAGTTCATAACTTGTCATTTAAACTAAGGAAATTGCCTTATGTCTGGTACCTTTTAACTTGAAACATTCTAAAAAAATAAGTTCATACTGAACCTACCTATTTTTTCAGTATAACTGTAATTCTAAGTACTGTTTGTTTCATATATGCATGCAGTTAGATAGGCTAACTGATATCCAACATACAGTATTATGCATTAGTAACTGATTTGACTCTGAAGAAATTTTATTAAATGTCTTTCTGAGAATAGAAACCACGAGAGCATTGCTTAAGACCTGACAGTCCTATTTTTACCCTGAGTTCTTTGCTCTCTGTAGTCTAACCACTGCCTTATAGCTATGATCAACTCTTTTTAATCCCAAAGGACAGTTATTCGCTCCACTGGTTTTGAATTCAGGCTTTTAGAGATAATTACAGTCTAAAGCAGATGGGAGGCTTTGACAGTTTCTGGGGTAACTGGGTGATCTGATCCCTATGCAATACATGAATTCTTGTTCAGCAATAACTCATCACAAGGCACACAATATATAGGTTATGTTATGGGAAAGATTCTCTTTGACTCACTTAAGATTACTGGGTTCACTATTTCTGGATGAAAACTAGAATCTTACTAGTGTTTGAAAGAAAATAGAAAGAAACAAAGGAGAAACAACCTTGTACATCTTGAAAAATCTACCATTCACTTGCAAAATAAATAAATGGTCAGGCTATGCTGTCATGGTTTTATCCTGAGAGTATGCACTCAAGAAGGTTGTAAACTTAACTTCAAGATCTACCACTAATTAATTTGAACAGTTGGGGAAGTCATAGTTATTCCTGAACTTTCAATTTTTGAGGTGGAGATTCTGGCTACTTACTTTCTAGAATTCCCAGAATACACCAGAGAGAATTCATGATGTGTTTCTTAGTCAGTATCCAACAAACAATAACTATATTCTTATTTGTATGTTCATAAGAAAGCTAGTAACCATTTCCTACTAACAAAGTTGCATAATTTTAATATTTTTTATATTTAAAGCACTTATCATATAATCATATAGTTTGAGAGTGTTATAAAAAGTAAAAATCTCTATACATAAACTATACATCCTATTTCTAATCATCTAATGGAGCAAGAGTTGAGCTTTTATTATAGATTTAATGAACACTAGGGTGGTTCTCCTGATCAAAATGACAGGAAAGAATGTCAATGTGTATAAAATTTTCAGCATTAAAATGAATCATATTCATGATTCAACAGCCACTGACTGTTGACTAGGCACTGAGGCTGAGGACCACACGTATTCCTGCTCCAGGGATCCCCTGTCTCAGTCTCCTGTGGACTCTGATTATAGGTGGCCCCAATGTCCACCATTTATGCAGGTGCTTTGGATCTAAACTCCAGTTCTAATTCATGAGGGGCAAGCAGTTTACCCCTGAGGCATTTCCCTAGTCCCATATTTCTGTACTTTGGGCACCTATTATCTTGAAAACTTTGTTTCCCAGTTTGAAACTGTTGATGTAAAGAAGAGTGAAGAAAATTTGAAGAAACATCAGAAATAAGAGAAAGGATGAAGAGATGGCTCAGCAGTTAAGAGCACTGGCTGCTCTTGTAGAGGACCCAGGTTTGACCCATAGGACTCACACTCTATAATTCCGGTTCCAGGGAATCCAGTGCCCTCTTCCATCTCTGTGGGCACCACCCCACATTCAGGCAAAACACTCATACACATGAAAGAAATAAATTTAAAAAAATAAAAGAGTAAGCATAGTCACTAAATGACAATTGTCATATAATGTTTGTTAATCTTTTATTTTTTAGTCCAAATCAAATTTTGCAACAATTTTCACACAGCTAACTCTCTAATGTGTTTAATTTGTCTTTCTTTTATGCATTCTTACAAAATGTACATTGTTTTGCATGTCATGTAGCTAAGTTTACATAAACAGTGTTGTGATATACCCTTTTAGCTTACATAATACACTGTGTTCTCAAGATTTCATCTGAGTACCATATGTGCATCTATTTTTCTTCTAATTTCAGCATAGAACAGTCCACATTTTACCCATCCACATATAGTTTGGTACATCTCCGTTGTTTTAAATTCCCTATCAGCACAAACAGTTCAGGGTAAACATCCTGTGGCATAATTTTGGGGAAATTCGCATATTCCTTGCTTTCTGGGTCATGGGATTGATGTGTATTTATTTATATCACATGCTAGCTTGTGGTCCATCATGTGGTGGTAACCTCTAGGAGAACAAGCTTCCTTCTAACTCCAAAAACTTCCGCCCATTTCAGGTAAGCCTATTTCCTTTACATCTGTCACTCTGTCACGGCTGTCTTGTAAAATGATCTTGCCTTAATGTGCTCTTTCAGGAGTATTATAACCCTTGAGTCTTCTTTATATGCTGGCTGATTTGGGAGAAGTGCTACTTTCTGAGAAGTGCAATTACCGACTAGTGACCCTGGAATCTAATCTCAACCCCATGCTTTGCACAAGAGCCACACTGGGTACTTTGAAGGCTGTTTTCTCATGCTGTACTGCCTCTCTTTTCTATTAGCATCTACACCTGAGATATTCTTATATAACCTAGTTTATGAAAGTTCTTTCTCAGAGAGATAGGAAGTTGAAAGAAGAGGTTGTATAGATACAGAAAGCGCTTCGGGCATATCTTCTCCTGGGAAAAAAAATAACGTCAAATGAAAGGGAATTTGTAAGTCAGGGTCCCATCAGAGGTGATAAAAACCAGGAGAGAATGAAAGTATTTTAACTTTGTTGGGTCACCCCAAGGATGCCTCACAGCATGAATCACGTGTGGTATCACAGAGTAGACTGGATTAAGTAAGAATGTCCATGGAAAAAATGTATACTCATTCCCCTGTTACCTAATCATGCCAACTTTTGAAAGTTTTTTTTTTAACTCTAATGTTAAGTGAAAAATGATTTTAAAAATAGTTGAAAAGGGCTTCAGAATGCCCTGTGGGGATTATAAATAACTCATATTGATCTCAGTATCCTAGATGGAGGAAGAAAAAACGTGTATCTTCCAGGACAGTTACCAGGAGAGAAAAATTGCCACTTTTTCTCCACCTTTATGTATCCAACCACTAGTTGCCTTAAATGAATTCTTTCTTAATATCCGTTAGCAAGCTCGGTCAATTTTACATATCCAGCTATTTTCGAATTTGACTTCTCTTTCTTGGTGCTGATACTGGTCCATATTCAAGAGGGCTATGGGTCAACTCTAAGGTAGATCTAAGCCATTCCTCTTTCTCAGCAGGAGTCACAGACAGGCTCAGATGACTCAGATCTTCCTTGACTTTATCTCCTTCTTCATCTTAACTCTGTCATGACCTTTTGCACTTGGTTTCTCCACTAGGCTGCACCAAGTTCCTCCTTGTCTGGATAAACCCCATTCCTTCCATCATACTTTGGTCTAGAATGATCACCCACTTAGTCACCTTCCAGGTTAGGATGAACTACTACCAACGCTCAAGGAAACTTAGTTATTAGACCATACTAGTATGTGTAAAGCTTCTCTCTATATCTATCGAACGGCATGATGTTCATTTTCTTCAGCAGGGAAAACACGGTATATTTATCATCATGTACAATATGAAAACATTATTTAGAAAGAAGCAGAGTATCTACAACTCAATTTTGCATCTTTTCTTGTACTGCCCAAGGAAATAATGTTGCTTTCAATTGTGTTAGATCTCTAGCAAAGCAGATACACACAGTTTTTGAACTGCTAATCTGTGAAATAAATTTCTTAGAGGCTTTTCAGAGTGATGGGTATACTCAAGTATGGTTAAACACAGAAAAAAAAACAAATAATTCACTGAAAGCAGGAACTAATTGTCCTGATAAAAGATAAATTTTTATTGAATTTTCAGCTACAGATTCTGGAGAGATAGCTCAGTGGGTAGAAGTGTTAACTGTGTCAGTAGGTGGACCTGAGTTTGGATCCCAGAACTCACTTTCCGGTCAGCCATGGCCTCACGTGAACTTGTAACCAGTTCTGTGAGAGGCAGAAGATGGAGGATTCTGGCACTGACTTGCTCCCGGCTTTCTCCAGCTTCGTTGACAGAGCCGGTATCATGGGAACGAGGCAGAGCGTGAAAACCCAGGACAAGTGCTACACCCCTCTGGTCTGTTTGCACACACAAAAGTATCTACATACACATGCGCATACACCACACACACAGACATGTGTGCACATAGAAATAAATACACACATACATAAACACTTTTTATAAACATAAAGAGCATTTGCTAGATTTTTTTACCATCATTATTTTGATGTTTGCACCAATTTTAGCCTGAATGAAAGAGAAGGATCAGAAAACGGTGTAGGCAGGAAGCCACCCTTTGCATAAGAAAGAAAAGCAGCAAAATTTTAATGGTAGTTATTTCTGTCTTCTTACTTTTTATGCCTTTCTACAGGTGTCGTATTTAATAACATGATTATGGTCTTTATCTTAGAACAGGTTTTAAGTTAAAAATTCAAAAACTATGCCACCATTGATATTTTAAAATCTAAAAGGGCATATGTCAAGGGCCTGCATTAGTGTTTGCCTTCCCCGCTTCCCCATAACCCAAGAATCGTGTTTTAGGCAACCTAAATGCTACTAGACAAATTTGAGAGAATGTGTACCATTTCTTCTCCTCAGTTCTCTTAGCTAGTGTTGAAATTTGACTTGAGTAAAACTAGGAGAAGCATACCTAGCTTTGAA
This sequence comes from Eospalax fontanierii, assembly GCA_035773235.1. Taxonomy (NCBI): domain Eukaryota; kingdom Metazoa; phylum Chordata; class Mammalia; order Rodentia; family Spalacidae; genus Eospalax; species Eospalax fontanierii. The sequence goes on from CM069538.1 coordinate 67,203,330, forward strand.
ACCAGTTTGGGATCTCTGCCTTTGTCTCCATCTTTCATTCCCTGTCTTTTTGTTTCTATTTCTCTTTATGGTTTTGTTTTTGAGACAGAATCTCATATAACTCAGGTTTGCTTTGAACTTGCTGCATAGTCCATGATGACCTTGATCCTGTCACTGTTTCTTCCCACTCTGAGGGTATAGATGTGTACCATTATGCCTTGCTTCTCAATTCTCTTTTTGAAATCTGTCTACCTCATGTCAAAACCCATGCAAGTGGGTTTCCAGGTTGGGACCTCAGACTTCATTCCTGTGGAGCCAGTGGCACTTCTTGCTTTCCATTGTAACAACTTTGCCCCTTGTCTCTCAGGAAAAGTAATGTACCTGGGATCTCTCAGGATTCCTATAAACAAGGTAATCTGGATGTATACATAGATGATAACTTGTTACCCCTCCTTAATGACTCTCCACTGACTCTTTCTGCATGTCTCTATTTTCCCACTGACCACTGAGCTTTGCCTAAATGTATCTCTTAGGTCCATAGCCTTCTCCTGTGACACTGCCTGGTATTTGTTTCCTTAACTCTGCCAAAGACTGATTAGCTTGCTTTCCTGTCTTCAAAAGTTTCCTGTTCACAGCCCGTACTTATCTTTATTATGTAGATAGGGTTATATTAATTTCCTAGGAAAACAAATGAAAATAGTACAACTGTGATGGTATTATAATAAATTCAGGAATATTGATCCAGAATATACTCCAAACCATTCTACACACTACATAAAGTTTAAAAAGTTGGCTCTAGTGCACTTCTCCAGTAGTTCTTCTTTCTCTTTGCTCCTATTCCTGTCACTGTCAAGCATTTTGTCTTCTTTGGTCACAGTGAATGTTTTCCACACCGTCTTCTTTACAGCAGGAATCACCTCTACCACTACATGAGCCTGAACAATTCCTATTTGTTATGCAGTTCTGGGACAACATAGTATATTGCATGTAATCTGTTCCCTCTCTCCACCACAACTCTTTCTTCTGTGCTGACTGACAAGTGTCCCAGCAGAACTGCAGAACACTGAACTGTATTCACTACTGAAATCACCACAGAGGATCTCTGTCTTGCTATTTCTGTAGTCATAGGATCAGAACATAGTAGTTTCTAAATAAATGACTGGGAGATAATATGAGAATGGAGTTTAAGTTCAGAATTGTGAGGGAAATCTTTTTTAGCATAATCTAATGTGACAATGATGTTCTTTTTCCAAATTAAGTGATTTGACAGTAGAGAGGACATGCAGGTGCTATGCAACCTTTATCCTTGGGACACTTGCTCATGTTTATAACGTGTTTAGCAATCCTTCTTATCCACTGCTTTGGTGTTTTCCTTGAGAGTTTGGTCTAGAGCACTGGCCAACATTTTCTGAAAATGACAGTGACCTTAGTATTGACATTCTGTCCCTACTCCTCAGCTCTGTAGAAACAGCTATACACAACATGTAAGTGAATGTGTGTAACATGCCCTAGTAACACTACTAACAAAACTGGCAACAAGTCAGCCTGGAACTAGTCTGTAACTTTCTGATCCTTGGTATAGAATTAGGGTTTAAGAGAATGCATCTAGGTCCCTGACATAGACTGTGGTACATTTTCGTATTGAAACTTTCCAAGTTACTTTCTTTCTCTAGCTGGAAATGCCCTCTCAGAAACTACCGTAGGAAACCGCCTCCAGACTACCATGGGCCTGAGCATATACAGGCTTCTTCTGTACTCTGCATTTTACTGCTAAAAAGGCTGTAGGTCGACCTCTCCCCAGACAGGACAGCCCCTGTGGCAGTGGCAGTGGTGCGTTCTTCCTCCAATTCCAGTGATCTCAGCTGAAAAGTCAGTTTGCAGAAAGCTGGGAGTATATGGGAAAATATAGAGGGAAGGATTTGTTAAATTATTTTTGAAAAATTAGGATGTATAGTAGCTACTTCAAGGCATGAAATATTTCACATTAAAGTTTTACAAAACTGTGTTTTGTTTAATGAAGTATAGACCATATCTGTTGAAATATTTGCTTATGGTATGTTCTCCATGGATATCTGGAAGTGAAGCCAATGACTACCATACTTAACTAGACACTTCTCAAGTAACTTGCAAGGATAGTCTTTGCTTAAAGAACAGTGTATGTGCTATTTTGAGGTGCAGAGGACACGGTGCCCTTTGAGTTTTTCAGAATCAAATGCAGTTTCAGATACACTGAAATCTTAGTGCCATTTGGTTTATTGTCTTTGTGTGGAGGTAAAGTAATACTTGTAAAAGTCACCACAGGACTGGTCTACTTGCTGAATTTTTGAATTATTACTTCTTTGCTCCCTTCTTTGAGTTATTATTTCAGTTTTCCTTACCTGCCCTTGCCTGTTTCCACTCTTGAGCATGGCTCGTGTGTCACCTTTGTTGTCACTTCGCTCAGGCCATCGCTCCTGCCATGGTGAGTGAGCACCTTCCGGGGCAGCAGCGAGGCAGCAGCTGCCAAGATACAAGTGTTTTTTTGGATATCTCAATTTGACACCCTAGAAAACAGATGAGCTGGGGGAAAGACTGTCATTTTACCTAGGTGGACAAATTCAAGGCAGGTCATAAATTTTTTTTTTTTTCAAAAACATGAGCAAAGAAATGGGCATTAGGAATTCTTCAGTTTTTGAACTGTATCTCTTTACTGTATTTTCAGATAGGAGGTTATTTCTACATACGTCTGTTAAATGAATCAGAACATCTACAATAACCCCTTATCCTCTTAAACATGTGAATAATGTATGACTCCACTGAAGTTAACTTAATCCTTCAATTTACTTTTTAACTTGTGTTTATTACCTTAAAGAGTAAATGGAATTTAAAGAAGACAGGGTGTCAACAGTGGACTGAGATCATTTACTAGAAAGAACTTCCCTAGTCTGTATGATCAATATAGGGTGTCATCAACTGTGAGAAATTAAAATGACAATATACTAGGACTGACTATACTCATGTTTCTATTCCCATGCACTATTAGAGAATGCTGTTTTTCTTTAATTAGAGACTTGGTGGCCTTAAAGAATCCAAAGGAATGTTGTTCATGTTCAAAAGAACTTTTGATGTGTTATTTCTTAACTTGGAAATAGAATACTGTTTCAACATAGATTCTTATATGCTTGCATATATATAATTAAGGTGTTACGTCACTAATATGTAACTAATGTTACTAAGATTAATTGATCAGCTGGATGGGTTGTTCCATGCCTAAAATCCCAGCCCTCCATGGACTGAGGTTGTAGGACTGCCAAGAATATGAGGTGATCTGAGCTTCATAGTGAGACCCTCTAGATAAATAAGCAGCAACAGCATCAAGGGATGGTGAGTCTGGAAAAACATACTGCCAGCAGAATAAATGTAATGCTTTGTCAATTCTTAATTTACTGCTTTATCTGTAATTTGTGTCATTATGTAATAAAGTTTTATAATTACTGTTACTTTTAAATAACCTAAATGTTTTTAGAATAATATTTATCTATTTATTTATTGATCTTTTTGAGACAGGATTTCCTTGTAACTGCAACTTGCCCAGCTCTCACTCTGCAGACCAGACTGGCCTTGATCTCGCAGAGATTTACCTGCCTCTGCCTTCTGAGTGCTGGGAGTAAAGTTGTGTTCTACCAAGACAATCTTGTTTATTCATTTTTAATTTATGTCTAGGAGTGCTTTCCCTGCATGTAAGAGTACCATGTGAGTGAAATGCCTTAAGTGGCCAGAAGAGGGCGTTGGATCCCTGGAACTGGAGTTGCAGATGCTGTTAGCTGTCACGAGAACCTGTGTCCACTGCCAGAGCAGCCAGTGCTCTTAACTACTGAGGCACAAAAATAATAAGTAAAATAAGTAAAATACTTTTTAAATGCAACGAGAAGAGAGTAAGTGCTGTGCATGTGTATACTGGAGGAAAAGAGAGAGGGGAAATGTGGAGCCCACAGTATGCGATGTATTACCTTTGTTTTGAAAACAATATTTTTCCTTTCCACGTGATGTTTAATGGCTGAACAATAAGGCTCATGATCAACATAGTAGTAGAAAATTAAAGCACAGGAGTAATTTTGATATAATCATAAAAGAAAATTGGAACAAATAATTCTAGAAATTACCAAGTTAACCAAATCAGTCAGAAACAAATGTGTGAAGAAAAACCCTCAGTATTTCTAACATGGGACACATTCACACACAGAAGGAAAACTCATTTCTTGAACTGTGAATGAAGCATGTGAACTGGGCCCTCATTTTAAACCCAGTAAAGGTCAGAAAGCTCAGAAATCAGTGGCCTGGCAAAGTTCTTGACTGATATCAGTTAGCAGCCTTCAGGATGTCTTAGTTCAAAGACGCTGAAGAAGAGTGGGAATGAGACCTCAGTGTATTGCCAACTAGCACGTGTTCTGAGTCAAGGAAAATGGGGATCATTTAGATTTGATTTTAGGATTAATCTGATGAAGACATTAGATCCTGTGTTGGAATTACCTGAAAGAGAAAAGAAAAGGAATCTTTGGTCCTGATAGCCTGGAGTATTCAGTGTTTATTCCTTCTGAGGGCTGCTCACCAAGTGTCAGTCAGGACATGCATTTCTCTTTGCCGCCGAGTTCATACCCATTAGCAAACTTAAGAGATTTAAGGGCATGATATTTACACTGCAAAGGAGTTTCTGTATTTATTTCGTGTTTGAGCTTGTCTGTGCATGTGTGTGTGTTTATTTCTGTGTGTTCATGCATGTACCAGTGCACATACGTGTGTGTTTGGAAGCCAGAGGACAACCTTGGGTATCGTTTGTAAGGCAATATCCACTGTGGTTTTGGAGACAGGCTCTCTCACTGACCTGGAGCTTGCCAATAGAACAAACTGCCTGTCTAGTCAGCCCAAAGGATTTATCTCCTTGTCTCTCTCACCCCACTGCTGAGCTTATGATGGCATTCAATCACTCCTGGCTTTGTGATGTGGACTCTGGAGATCAAAAGTGCTTGCCAAGTAAACATATTACCCACTGAGTTATCTCTCCAGGTTTCAGCATCTCTGGTACTCAGAACACTTTGTCTTCCAAATAGCATGGTGAAAATATCACTGTGGAAAATATGCAAAGATGTAATTCCAGTTTTACAACTCAACACAGTTGCCCTTTCTGTCTTCCCGAGGATTTTCTTTGATCATCTATCTATCTATCTATCTATCTATCTATCTATCTATCTATCTATCATCTATCTATCTACCTACCTATCTATCTATCATCTATCTATATCTATCTACCTACCTACCTATCTATCTATCATCTATCTATCTATTCTATCTATCATCTATCTATCCATCCATCATCTATTTATAATTTTGATATGTAAAAAACTGATACATATATGTATTGCAACCAAACTTATCAGTCTGACTGGACTGGGAATATCTGATAAACTAGAGAGAAGCTGATTTTCCTTGGACACTGCTATTGGATTGCTACTTCTGCTCTTGGGGAGGGGCAGCCCAGGCTCAGGCTTCTCCCTTTTCTGTCAACTTCACTGCCCAGGATGCATTTAGACCAGTTCTGAGGTTTCCAGCCCCTTGCGTCTATTACTGAAGAAAAAGATTCTGCTTTGTGCCAGTTCAAAGTCTTATGGATGGCCTTGAATCTACTTCAGATAAGCAGGAATCAAATCTAAAGAACTTTTGAAGTTTGCTCGTTAGTCTACTCAAAGCAAAAAGCCAAAAAAAAAAAAAGCAATTTCCATATGAAATTGGGTTTCCTTTTACAATGATGTTATACTGAAAGTCTCACAGCTAGCAAATTTCTAGTTGTCAATCTTTGTCAGTGACTCCCTCAGAAGAGCTTAGTAGTTGTACCACAGAAATGGGCGGAGTACAGAGACTTCACCATGCATAATGAAAGCCCATTGTAGGAGGGACCTTTCAGCACATAATTGAAAAGCCTTTTAAAATCCCAGCACCTCCATCACTAATTGCTAAGCAAGGCATTACCATCAGAGGCCCAGACTTCTCTTTAAAAGGTTTTTAAATGATGGTGTGAGAAAATAAAGCCCCGTCAGCCAAAAGCTTTTTCAAATATGTTCTTCTTCCGTGTGCTAGAAGCAGCAGTCAGGACTTTGCTTATAATGAGACTGTGGATGCCTGGGCACTGTCTGCTGCTAGAAAGGAGCGAGGAGGCTGAAGTGAAAGGCAGTCTTTGCAATGTGAGCAACTTGTATTAAAGTGGGAAAGGCGACACCTAGACATTGTACCAAGACCAGAATCCAAGGCCAGCCTTTTCCTTATTCTAAGTAGTTGGGAAAGAGAAAGCACTAATGATCTATGAAGGAAAACATAATAAAGTTTAGAAAACTTCAGTAAAATGGAACATAAAATTATTTTATGTCTATACTGGATTAAATATTTAAATGATATAACATTATAGATTAAAATATTACTGATTTTTTCAAATTTAAAAATTACTATTTATAAATTCTTTGAGAATTTCGTAAATATATTTGATCACCTTCACCCCTCAACACCTGACAGATGCACTTCTCTGTACTTACTCACCCAGTATTTTACTCCTTTCTAAAAAAAAAATAAAAACCATGGAGCTTAATTTATATTGTTCTTGTACTCTTGGGTGTATGGTCATTCACTCCATTGTGATCAACCTACCAGAGACAAACTAATCTCTTTAGGTTCTTATTTTTAGGTGTTTTAAATGAAATATTCAAATATTCAAACAATTGGGAATGTAGTTAGTTGTTACAATAAGTTAATTCATTCAAATACTTTTAATGTTGTCATTTATGTTATGATAATTACCATCCAGGAAGGAATAGTGCCCTTTCTAGTAAACTTTATTTTCCAGTGTGACAAAGTTTGAGTCTTTGGTCTATTCCTGCCTGCTTTTTTGTTCTTTGGTTTGAACCAACCAACAATGAGAATTCTAGAGTGGTCGATCACAGGCCAAGGATGCGATAATATTTTAAATATGAGTTGTTCTAAGTCAGCTACAGACACTGGTGAGTATGCTATCAAAAGGGGAATACATTACTTAATCTACTCATAATGGTGCACTGTATACAATTGCCAATATTCTCAAATGGAAGTTGGGGTCTGCTGCCTGTTTTCCCAATTCATGCTGGGTTTTTGTCTGATTGAGTTTGCATGAATCTTGAGCATGCTGACATCATTACTGTAGGTTCATAAGAGCAAGGTCACAAGAGCTTGTAGGATTCTGTTTCCACGTGATCACATACCACTTCACTGGATCTTACAATCTATCCAACCCCTCTTCTGCAATGGTCCCTGAGCCTTGGGTGAGTGAAACTTAACATAAGAGGCCTGTCCAGAGACCTACACTCTGCAGACTCCTAATCTCCATGCTTTGACCTTTGTGACCTTTTGTGTTCCTGGTCTTCCGTTGCATGAATGAGCTTCATTAATGAGAGTTGATGGATTTATTAGTGTCTTCTTTACCCCTTGTTCTATGTTGCATGAGTCTTAGATGTAGAGACTGCATTGTAGATGTGCCACTTAGACATAGGCAATTCACAGACAATGTCTGTGTGTGACCAGCTGTGTACTCTGTAGTAGTCTCTATCTGGTGCAAAAGAAACTTCTTGAGGAGTGGTGACTGGAATACTTGACTATAAATTTAAGGATACATATTTTGCACTGAGTAAGAAGTTACATTAGCCTAGGTATGTGACAGCCTTGGGATTTCTCTAAGATCTATGACATCTTCAGCCATGTGTATTTGGCTGTTATTACAGTACCACACATGATTTCCCTCCCATTGAGTAGACATTAAGACAAATTAGGTAGCTGTAGATTGCCCTCAAGATAAAAGTGCCACCACTGTACCAGTGTGGAGGGCTGTGCTGGTCTTTGATGTGGTTATTTGGTCATAAAGTTGGTGTTGGGCATCACTTGATGTGCTCCCTTCACTGCTTGCAGAGTGCTCTCCAGACCTATGAGAGCTAGCCATCAGGGAACATGGTTTTCAGGTCAATTCTAGTTTCATTGCTCCAAATCCAGTCTCTGAAGTACATCCTGGTTTTGATAATAGGTTCTTACCTTGAAGTTCTGGGAGGCAATGAAGGGATGTGGAAATACTCTATGTAATTTTTTGAGTCCCTTGGACCACCCTGGCCAACAGCTCAAAAGAAGGTGAAACCCAAATTTTCATATTAATGTAACTGATAGAATCTTCATAGCATAATTTACAGAGCATAGTCCAGGCCTCTTTCCTGACATAAGTTACGCCTATCCAATCAGAATAGTGCTGTCTACTACAAGTCATGGCTCCTTGTTCTAAGGGGAAAGCGCACAGACCGCTGTAGTAGACTCACACAGGTGCTCAGGAGGTCTAAGCCAGTCTGTTCCTATTTGGGGATTTGGTTCTGAAAGAAGGAACATATCAGCTTGAGTTTTAGTGCATTAATTTTTCTACTCAGGAGACTCAGTATTACTTCCTTTGAGATGAATGAGATGTTTCAAGACCCAAAAGATGCTTCTACATGGAAGCTTTTAGTGATCTTTTTTAAAAAATCAAAAGGCAGGCAGACCATTTTCCATTTCTTCTTAGAGTCTTGCAGTCTAACTGTCTGGGATCACTAGTTCCAGGGCTCAGAGAGAAAATGAGAGGATTCAGTCACCTAAGAAGGAATGAGTGTGGATTCAGGAAATTGTAATGTAATCAATCTGGTTTAATTCTTTTGCATTTTCTCAGTAATCAGCTAAAATACCATCTTCTGCATTGATTAAATGCTTTACCCAACTCAGACATTTTTGACTTACCACAATTTACAAACTATTTGTATAACTTCTTTTGAATGTCATACAGTGCACTCTGAACATATCCCTTCCCTCCCCCACTTCCTCAGGCCCTTCCCCACTTCCCACCCAGCCAAATTCATGGTCTTTCTTTTCCCCAGTAGAATTCAATATGGGTTGCTCAGATACTCTTGGGAGTGGAATTCTCTGGACCACCTTCTTCCTCTCCCCACAGCTATCAATTTTAACTTATGATGAACTTATCAGCACTTAAATCTCTCCTTAGTTGGAAAGCATCTGCTCTGTCTGATGTCAGTGACGTTTAAAAATATTGTTTTGATGCTAAGCTTATAATAAAAAAAAACCTCAGAGGAATGGGTTAGTGAAAATATAAAATATTGACTCTTAAAATATTGGCTTTTGTGTTTATATTTATGTTTGGTGGTTACATATAATAAAATTTCTCCTTTTAAGTCTTTTACTTGTACTTTATAGTTGCAAAATGATGTAGCCATCACCACCACGACTGTAATGTCTGATCTCTTCATCACCCCAAACAGAAAACTTCCAGTTTTCTGGTATTTTGGTGCCTGCCATTTGCTTAGTGTGGATAATATCTCATTGGGAGTTTGATTTGCATGCCCAGATACAATAACCACAAGCACTTTTGTAGCTTTAGGGGCCATTTAACTACTTTATCTAATGAAACATCTGTTTTGGTCATTTGCCCAGTTGTTGCATGCATTTTATATTCTCATGCTGAATAGAAAGAGTAGTTCCTGTTTCCTGGATACTAGACCCTTACTGTGTATAAGATTTGTATATACTTTGCCCCATTCTGAAGGTTATCTTTTCACTTTCTTGATGATATTTTTAGATCTACAAAAAAAGTAAACCAGAGTAGTTGGAGGTATTGTTACATGAATAATTATATGAAGAATTAAGTTTTATTGGTAATGATTTGATACCTGGGAAAGAAATAATCATTTGAGATTAGAATTTCTATTTTTATGTTAGAGTTCATAACAAGCATTTTGTTAAGGAGTTAAAAATTAAAATTAAAAATCCTGTTCTTTAAAAGACACATAATTGTATATCTATGAATCTATCCTTTGTCCATGAATTCATAATTCATACTGAATAAATTCCTAACATGAACATTCTAGTTCAGAGGCACACACAAGACTTTAAATGAACACTATGTGTTTCATTTACTACTTTTAATTAAATAGAAAACTCTCATGTTAAACATCATTAAAGGAGTTACACAGATTGTGTTGCTTCTAAATGACTTCATCAGCTTGGGCTGCTACAACAAATTACTGGAGGCAAGGTGGCCTCAAAACCAGCCACCCATTTTTTTTTTTGTTAGAGCTCTGGATGTTCAAAGATTTTTGAGGAAGACCTTCTTTTGGGTTACACACTGCTATCTTTTCTCCATTCCTTACCTGACAGAAATGCTGCTCTTGTCTCTTCCTCTCCTTCGAAGGACATTTCTGTCATCATGAGGTTCCTACTTCAAGATATCATCTAGCCCTAATTACAAAGGCCACACCTCCAGATGTCTCTCCCTCGGAAATTAGAGCTTTTAAATTTGGAGAGAACATATTTAGCCTGTAACAGTGGCCTTGTATACTGTTTGGAAATGAGTCTTTCTGATTGTCTTATACCTGGGGAAGGACGTTCATGTTGACACATTTTTTTTATAATTTTTGAATTCAGACAAACGAATTTCCTGTCATTCTTTGAAAGTTGATTGATTTTATCTTTATGGCTTAAGTGACATATGCAAACATTAGATCACTTTAAAAAATGATGATGCATAATAAATTCGTTAGGAATTTGTTTTCCTAAAGTGAACTAATGACAAGAACATATGGTGAAATATATTTTTAATTACTTTTCAACAATGTTAAATGCTATTTTGCCTTATTTTCATATTCAATATTCTTGATCATGCTTATGGAAAGTCCTCTCAGTGCAAACACAGCTCTTTGCATATTAACACACAAGTAACTTTATGGGCAATATATATCACTGTGTGAAAGCAGTATTTTTAGTGCAAATCACTTTGCTTGTGACTCTTTGTACCTTTAAAGGAAACACTTCTCTCTGTTTCCTAAACTAAAATAACCACGATGGAAATTCCCCATTTCATTAGGGCTGTTGATTCCTTTTCTGTCTTCTGAAGATTTATTTATTTTAATTTCAAGAATTTAGGGGTAACTTGGCTCTTTCAGTCTAAGGGTAACTTTAGAACTAAGTAGACATTCAATGATCATCTTTACAGTCTAACTTTTGAACCATGATGCTCAGTTTCATTTGAGGAGTCCAACATATGTTCATATACGTTCTCAGGCATGTTCACAGTTTGACTCACTTGGAACTTTACTTTCAAAGAATTGAATCTTTGCTCAGATCCATGTGACAAGGTATTCTGGAGATCTGACTGTTCCTCTATAAGTAGGCAGAAATTACATGAGATGAACTACTGAAGATGGAATAATGGTTAAGATAATTTCTTATTGCATAGAGATATTAGTAGTCACAGAAGGGGCCAAGCGCAGCACTAGGCTTCCCACTGATTAGAGTGTGCTCAGAGGTATCGTTCTTCCTTTGGAGACCAGCTTCCACATGCCTTATCCTCCTGTCTTTGCCAGCACCACTGTGGAAAGAAGACTCATGGTCTCTCTTTTCATTCTTGTGCTAGACAGCATCAGTTGTCAACTTGAGAGGCACGGGAAAAGAGAACCTCAACTAGGGAATTTCCTCTATCAGAATGATTGTTGAGTGAAATGGGACGGCCCTGCTCACTCTGGGTGATGTTACCATGGACAGGTAGACCTGGGTTGTATAAGAAAGAAGGCCAAGGGCAAGCCAGAAAAGCAAGCCAGTAAGCCATGCTTCCCTGTGGTCTGCGCCTCATTTCCTGCGTGCATATCCCTGCCCTGATTAAGCTTCTGCCTTGATTTCCCTCAGTGGTTGTAAGAGGTGCTTTTCTGTTGCTGTGATAAAACACTATGATCAAGACAATTTAATAAAGGAAGAGTTTCTTTGGCTTGTTGTTCATAGGGATAGAATCCATAATGGTGTGGTAAGCATAGTGACTGAGGTGGTCAGAACAGAAGCCAAGAGATCACATGTTCATGCAGGCACAGGAAGCAGAGAGAGACTGGAAACGTGGAAAGTCTCAGGAATTCTCAAAGTCTGCCCCCAGTGATTTACTTCCTTCTTCAAAGCCATACCTCCTAAGAGCTCCCAAAACAGCATCACCACTGGGCACAAAAATGACCAAATACTTGGAGACTGTGGAGGATATTCTTTTTCAAACCTCTACAGTGGTAGACTGTCATTTGGAAGAGTAAGGTGCATTAAACCTCTCCTCCTCTGGTTAGTTTTGGTTAGAATGCTTTATCACAGCAAGAAAAAAGCATTAAAACAGCCTTTCTGCATACTGTTGCACTGTACAGTCACTTTGTTTGCAGTACTTAAAAATCATCTGTGTAGCAATGATTGAACTAAGAACACTTGTGGCAACTGTTGTCTCAGGATGCTTGCTGTCTCTTTTTCTAATTCATTTTCTCTATCTGTTGGTTGTTGTGTGTGTGTGTGTGTGTGTATGTATGTGTGTGTGTGTATGTATGTGTGTGTGTCTGTGTGTGCGTGTAGGCCAGAGGACAAACACTTGTCTCAGCTTCAGGAATGTCATCTGCTTTCTTTGAGATGGGAGCACTCATTGCCTGGAGCACATCGAGAAATTTACAGTGGTGACTAGGGAACCCCAAGCTCCCCGCTGGCCACTGTGTCCTCAGTGCTGAAATGATATGCATATGCCATCGAGTCCTGCATTTTTACATGAGGTCCTTGAAAGCACTATATGGACTGTGTTATCTCTCTAACCGTTTGACTTTTCTTTTAATGAAAAATGAGTCTGCACAAACAAGGAAAGCCTGAAGCAGTATGTCTGTGGGTTTCAAAGCACAAAGATGATTATATTTTTATATCTGAATGTCCCAAATATTTTGGTTATGAGCAAAACTTAGTAAGGAGGACTTCTGATCTACAATTGAAAGATGCTCTAAGCCCCTTAATAAACTGCAATTTGGCTTATTCAAAAATAAGAGTTATCGTTTCTCTTTCTATTGAAATCATCATGAGTTTTTGCTTTGCTCAGAGGATGCCATCTATGTCACAAAATCTAGACTTGGCTACCTTTCCTTCGCTTGCTGCGGCAAGGCTTTCTGTTTGAGAAATTAGCATCTCCTTCTCTCTACCTGGCTCAGGAACCTCTGCCAACTATTACCAATCAAGGTCAATCCCCACCCTGTGAATGTGACCTTAGTAAAGGTGAAATCTTCACATTCTAATAAAGTTTAGGTGATGGTGTGGAATTAGAGAGGACTCTTAACCTTACAGCTGATATCATTAAAACAAAAGGTAAATTTGGAAGTAGGACACAAGCACTTAGAGGAAGTAAAGCCAGTTGAAGACGGAGGCAGAGATTGGAGTGAGTTAGCCTCAAGCTCAGTGTGCAGAGGTTCCACTGTGTCACCAAAAATTAGGGGAACTGAGGATCTATCCCTTGAACATTCAGAGAGAAACATGTTCAGATGACACTGTGATTTGGAACTTCAGTCCTTTTACACTGGAGAATGAATACATTTTGTTTGACAACAATAAATAAATTTCAAAATAAGCTTTATTCATGTCTCTACTAAAAAGTGCTATGGGCTTCAAAAGAATTGCAAACTGGGGTGGGGGGAGGAGAGATGACAAGTTGTCCACTGACTGTCTCACTTTCCATTGAAAAAACAGCCAAAAGAAACTTTTTATATTTTTAGCCAGGTGGCAAGATCTCTCCATAGGCTGCTTCTTTTTAAAAAAACAAAAAAAAATTATGTGTGTATTATGTGTGTGTAAGTGTACCCGTGTCATGCAATGCCTATTCAGGACAGAGGAGGAGGTCAGATTTCCTGGAACTGGAGTCACAGACCGTTGTTAGATGCCATGTGGGTTCTGGGATTCAAACCTAGGTCCTCTGCAAGGACAGACAGTATTCTTAACCACTGAGCGATCTCTCCAGCTCCACTGGCTGGTTCTTGTTGTTCCTATAATAGGCTACACAACCATTCAGCTAGATGAGACCACAAACCTCTCACATTAGCATGTAGGGATTGGAAAATCAGATCACAGTCAAATCTGCTATGAGTTTTATGTGTCCTAAATTACTACTTACCTCTGACTTCAGTTAGTTTTATAAGTGGACCTTCAGTATTATCTGCTGATTCAGTAAAGCTTCTGCAAACAGCCACAAAGACCAACAAAAAGCTGAATAAAAGCATTATACACTCCAAAAATTAAGGCCAATGTTTTAGCAGAAGAATAAATAATAAATTCACAAATATTAAAAGGGGAGTCCAAGTTGTATTAAAATGATTTAAGGAGTTCTGTGTGTGTGCACGTGTGTGTATGTATGTGTGTATCTGTTTGTGTGTGCCTTTGCCTGTATCTGCGTGTTTTCTCTTCCATGTCTTTAAGGGCATGGCAGCTGCAGGTTGATGTCTATAGACACATTAGAATATGGACTGGACTGGTAGCTCAAGGACAATAAAAAAAGGTCCACATTGGATTCTGGCTTCCTGCCAATGGAGCATATGACTTGAGCCTTCACAAGCCCCTAACTTGAGGTCCTAGGCTGCCCGTCTCTTCTCTGTTCTGTTAAAGGCAGCCAACTTCTCTCCTGCTGCAAGTAGACAATTCCGTTTTCCACAATAGCTGGAACACATTTAGTTCAGAGGTTAGGTCATGGCAGCAGAATAAAAAAAAAACCCAAACACAAAATATCCTTGAACACCTTCACTTCTAACCTCTTCCGTTTCCTCATGGGGTTTTCACACAGACTTCTTGGAAGGAAATTTTAATAGACACCACAGCTTTTTAGTCTTCACTCCTTTCAGGGTTCAAAGCTCAGCTTTGCTGTTTGCACTGAAGAATCTTCTCAGAGAACTCAACCGTCCTGCATTTTCCAGCTGCTGTGTTCCTCTTCTTTTGGCACATCCTTTCTTTAATCATCTCTGGCACTGCCTGCCTCCTGCTCCATGCTGCTACCAGAAATAGCCCACGCAACAGCTGGTCTCTGAGGAACTAGGCTGCTGCTGATCTTGCAATGTGACATCTCTCATGCAGGTAGGAGGTATTGTTTTGGCAGCACTTGACTGCACAGGAGTACCTTAGGTGTTACTGCTAAACTGTGCTTGGTCTGAAGCCCAAAAATCTTGAGCCCAGCCCTCATAACCCTTTAAAAATATTTTCTGAACTTTTCTTGACCATAGGAGGTATGAATGAACAGTATCCATAATTTATCTATAAAATGGCTATGGAGAGTCTGAGAGATGGCTCAGTAAGTAAAGTGTTTGTCAGTACAGGCATGAAGTCCTGAGTTTGATCATTTGATCTCCAGAATCTAAGTCATAAAGTAGGAAATGGTCTTAAGAGCTTTTCATGGCAGAGGCAGAGATAATACCCATCATTTGGGTTTCCTGCTAGCCTAACAGACATGCTCCATGCCAAGAAAAAGACCTTGGCTTAAAAGCAAGGCAGGGGGCTTGGAGAGATGCTCAGCAGTTAAGAGCAATGGCTGCTCTTGCAGAGAACCTTGGTTTGATTCCCAGCAACATGTGGTGGCTAACAACCATTGGTGTCTCCAGTTCCAGGGCATCCAATGCCCTCTTCTGACTTCTTCGGGCAGTTCATGACTAGTGTGCCTCTACCTCCTTGCAAGTAATATTGTCATACACATAAAAAATAGAAATAATAAATAAAATATTAAAAAGCAAGGAAGATGGCACACGAGGGATGACCCCTGAGGGTGACTTCTGGCCGCCTTTCCTACCTACGTTCATGTGCTTGCCCAATAAGCTGCCTACTCACAAACATGCCAAGTAAACACATCCACAAAAGTGTTATATAAACTAGGACAAAAGAAATCAGATAGAAAGATTATATTCTTTGCTGTTTTCTGGTAAAAGTGCTGTCAAGGTGGATGCTTTTCTTTGTGAACTGTATGTGTTGTTTATGTGTTTACAATATTTAAGTCTTCATTACTCTGTAATGTGTAATGTACCTCTAGAGTTCTATCACAGTGTGCTGCATTTCAACTGGGAGTTTATTTCATAGGATTCCCTTGGCTTATCGTCTTTAAAAATACTGGCCACTCTTCATTGTCATCTGTTTCAGATGTGCTCTCTGTAGGGTACCAGATCTAATAGTTACTTTGCAAGATGCTGCATAGCTGTAATGGCAAATGTCTAATTAACAGCTTTTACTTTGGACTGTGAAGTACCCAGCCCTGAATGGTATACCAACATGCAAGCTCTACACCCAAAGTCAGGTGCATTACATAAGAGGGATGAAGAGAATCTAAGAGCCAGGGGGAGAAGAGTCCCGGGACAGCTGCTGCTGGTTAATGCACTCTAGACATCGTACAGAAGCTGCATTACGATATCTCCACAGGATGAGAGCCTAACAAGATCTGTAAAAAGACAAAAACAGTTGATCTGCCAAGGTGGATAAAGGAAATTTCACAGAGTCCCACGTTAAGATGAAGAGGAGGCTGTGGGAAGGAGATTAGGTCCTGAGAGCTCAGCTCATTCCTGTCCCTAAGCAAATGTGCACATGAACACTATGAAATGAACTCAGTGCATGATATGTATGTGTATCTAACAATGATAATGATAGAAGACATGGAATTGTGAGGAAGGAGGTAGTTTTGGAGGGAGACTAGGAGAGATGCAGGTATGCAGATACAGTAGCCATGTTTGTATTCTAAAAAAAAAAAAGGTGTAAAATTCAACCTTTCTACAAAAAAAAGAAAAAAATAAAGAAGAAAAGTTTCCACTTTAAAACCTACTTCCTTACAAAAACAGAGCAATGCAATGTGTTCACTCCGGGTAAGAAATCCATGCATTCTGGCCATATGTTAAAATAGAGCTGCTCTCCTTAAATCCTCCTTATAAGAATAAAACCAGACATGGTCATCACTGTCACTGCCATTGTCACCATTTCCTCAGATGTTCCCAGGATTCTACACTAGGTAGAGTTGACTAGACCTCTGTGTAGCAAGTTCCCAAAGTCTGGCTTTTCATTAGAGCCTTGGCACTAATGAAATGAATTGCCAAGGAGTCTTAGGAATGCCTGCTCTTAAAATCTCTTGGGGAAATGACAGTTCAAGCTCCTTTCAGATTTGATTACAAGTTGGGAAGGAGAAGAAAATGTTCCATTATGCTAGTGTGCTGTGTTTTCTTGTATGAAAACTGTTTCCAGCAAGGGCCAGTGGGCAGTACAGAGTGTGAATTTTAAATGTCATTTATTGCAGGGCTACCTGGAAGTCTGAGCCAGACCCCGTAGGAGTCTGCTTGGCACTAAGTGTCAGAGGATAAAACTGCCCACAGAGACAACTGAACCCAGGCCAGTTTTAAGGCCACTGTAATGGCCCTTGGTTATTTTTAAAGTTTTTAATTTGCAGTAAAAGGAATTCTAGTGTTTTCTGGCTCAGTTTAATTTCCAAAGTGATGTGGGAAATGAAAATGTGGAAACTGGTATTCCGAGTGAAATATCTTTCCAGAATAACACCAGCATTGGGTTGAGTCTGCACGTCATGATTTTAACAATAGATATTTATCTGATTCAATGTAGAGTATTTCCAGAAGGAGAAAAACATGAAAATCCCGTGAAAAGGATAGCCCAGCATAAAACTAATATAAAATAAGGAGCAGCAGACTTGGCTGTCAAAGGCTACTGCTGTGGAACCTCTCCGTTCACTGTGGGGTATCTGGAAAGTGTGCATCAGGCAACGTGGGAACAAATTTGTTCATTCTTTACTTATGATTTCTTCCAAGGGTATCTTGTCTATGACTGAATCATGAAAGATATTCTAGACTGTATGGACAAGACATGGCAATGAGGAAATACAACTTTAAAAATCACTTATTAATTATACCCGGCAACTACATGACACCAAAGAAAATGATCACTTCACGGAGGGTCCACATATAATCTGTTAAAGGGCAAGTGTCGTAGAAAATAGACAAAACCTGGGGAAAGGATGGCTATATCAATGTTATCATGATTCAGTCCTGAGGGAAAGGTAGCATTCTCCTGGACAGCTTTCTAGGGTCCTTCATTTTGATTTTGATGTAAATTTACTTTGGTGAGAAAAAAATATCATTATCTTTTACAAGAAAATTGTTTCCAGGTGTTGACTTAATGATATGGAGTGCTCTAAGAGTGGGTGAAATGACCAGGGGGTGTTTTTAATAAGTGTGAATGCAGTTCATGAAAATTCTGCAGCCTGAACAAAATTTCTGAATGCTTAATGATTTTGGAAAGCTCTTTGCAAGGTTGACATAGACAGCTGCAATTATCTGTCCCTTACTACACATCCTTGCCTGAGAGTGAATTCACTTTCTTAATTGGGTGAGCAGTTTGTATTTGGAGATTTTAAAAGGAGTGAGCTCAATTTTTCTTATTTTAACTCAGAAAAACCAGAGTGTTCTCTGCTCTCCATTATTAGTTGAGCTGCAAAATCAAGCAATATCTATTTCAAGGACCCCTGAAGCTTTCTCCACGTCTTTCCTCCCTGCTTGTGCAGATCACTATACCAAATAAATGTTTTAAAAGCCAAAGAAATAAAATGAAATGAAAATCCCAAACATAGAAGGCAGAAAGAATCCCTTCCTCCCCTTTAAAAGCCTTTTACTAGTCTAGAAGTTGATTACAACAATGAACTCCATTTGTGTGTAGCAGAGTTTGGGAGCTTGTGGGGGTTGCTTGTGAAAGTCTGGATTAAATTTCAGGTGCGTTCTTAATTGCTCTCCATCTATTTATTTCGTTGTTGTGAGTACATGTGTTTGTGTCTCTATGTGTACATTTAGTGCATATGTGTTTGTAAAGGTACAGATCCAGTTGTATGAATAGGAATACGGAAACCAGAGGTCAATGCCAGGAGTCTTCCTCAGTCACTTCACTGTAATTTTGGGTCATGATCCCTATCTTAAGACTTTCTCATTTGCCTGGATTAGCTAGACAGTGAGCTCCAGGGATCCTCCTGACTCTGCCTCCCCAGGATTATAGGAACAGGGCACAAAGTCCAGAATATTTATGTGGGTACCATAGTTCTGAACTCAGTGTTTCATGGTTGTACAACAGTACTGACAGAGGTATATCCAAAATCACTCACTACCTTATCTTTAGAGCAGAATCTCTTACTGAACCTAGACTTCATAGATTTGGTTAGACTGCCAGGACAGCAATCCTAAGCATCCTCCTGTCTCCAATTTACAAGGCCTGGATTAGAGATACATAATATCCTTCCCTGTTTTTATGTGGGTGATGAAGATTCAAAAGCAGGTACCTCTACTTGGACAGCAAACACTTGCCAGCTGAACCACCTCCAAGGACACAGTCAACACCATTTTATACTAAATACCTGTTTATCAGGTCAACTGTGAATTTTTATGGTGAAGAAATACCTGTTCAGAGTGGGAATGACAAAGGTACCAGGATGAGATATGTATTAATTAGACATATTCTTAAATATGCCTAGTTATGAAGGGAATGATTATCTAATGACACTACAAACTGTTAGGAAAAATCTGTTGGAAAATCAAATAATAAATGCGTTTAAAGACAAGATTCTACACCACTTCAGTGAAATATGCATTGGATTCTGCTATTGAAACAACTTGATTAACCATAAAAGAACATTTCCCTCTATCGCTCTTTCATATACATTTTCTCAGAAGAGAAATTTCATATCATTCTGGAGCTGTGCTATTTTGAAGAAATAATTCCTGCAAGAATTCTCCTGCAATATATTTTTCTCTAAATGCCAAAGCACAGGTGGAATAAGTAAGACGGCTTACTGAGGTTTAAAATTTGCCAAGAACACGCAATTTCTTAAGGAACATCTAATTTGAAAATGTATGTATAAACGTCAAGGTTATTCTAATACCGACAAATGGGGAAAAAAGAAAACAAAGTGAAAACATTATGGTGGGTATCCTTCTAAAAATCTTATATTTTTTTACTTGCTTCTGGTTTTCTAAATGAAAATCACAATTAACACAAAATAATATGAATGTACCTAACATACAAATAGCTGCGTCATTCATTATGATAATTTAAGATGGATATACAATATTGTACTTTACTATATACTGTATCCAATTCTGTATATTTGAACATTGAACTACCTCCAAGAAGTCGTAATTATGAGAACTATTATAAAAAGCTCTGGACTGCTAGACTTTACCAGTCCTTAGATCTATTACTGTGGAAATGGAGCATTAGATTTTCAATTCCCCCTTAATTCCTAGTGACTTTGCTTGTCAAATAACATGATCGATAACTTTAAATTTTTTTATTTATTATTTTAATTTTATTTTGCATGTATGAATGTATTACCTCTGTGTAAGAAGTTGCACCCATGTCATGCAATGCCTGTAGAGGTCAGAAGAAGGTGTTATATATCCTGGAACTGGAGTTATAGATGATTTTTCACCACCCTGTGGATGCTGGCAATCGAACCTGGGTCCTCTTCAAGAGCAGTCAGTTATCTTAACTGCTGAGGCATCTCTCCAGCCCCTCAACATTAATAACTTTAATGGAACAGTATCGAATATCAAATATGAAGTTGCATGAGGCTACCTAAAAATTAGCAATTTATGAAAGCAAGCACATTTAAGATAATGATCAAGGATGATCCATATACCCAAAGACTTACTTGTCCAACTGTGCCCACATACATTTAAACTTCATGAACTGCACAAGAATCTACTGAGTTATAATAGCAACCAAGAAGGAGCTCAGTGGAAGATAAAAATAGTTGCTTACCCTCACTGATCATGATTTTTATCATAGATCTAATAAGGAAGTAACATCTCATATTTTTATATCTGTTGGCTATTTGTGAAGCATTTACATATGCATTATTGTAGTCACTTTTACTCCCTTCTACAGAAAGCTATGGATGCTATGTTAACTTCAGTGTAAATACAGCTAGGACTCACAGCATGTGCGTGTACATATATATATATATATATATATATATATATATATATATACATGTATATGTTTTGTACATATATATGCATATTTACAAACATTTATTTGTAAGTCTATATGTGCTTGTGAAGTTAGTGAGTGTTAGAGATGAAGCTTAAGCCCAGGAATTTTTCATGCAGAAGATACACTCCTATGTGATGTGTGGTACAATGAGGATATCTTGGTTTCCCTCCTTCATTTTCTCTATTACTTTCCCCCTTTCTGTCTTTCTTCCTTTTCTCCTTCTTTTACTCTATACTCAGTGGTACCTCTAGACTCCAACTTCAATTCACGTATGAATCTTTCAGTACGGGTTAGCTTTTACAGGAAAGAATACAGTTAAGCTTATTGAAACTATTTCCAATAACAAAAGATTTTTATGAATTCTCTGGCTTAGTGATGAAAACTAAAGCAGATCCAGTGGCACTTACAGCCTTTAATAGTTTTAAACAAACATTTGTTAAATCAATTAATTTTTATATTTTTATTCATAATATGGTCTAGGAATGAAGTAGAAAAGATTTAGGAGTGTGAGCACATGGAAAGGTCAGGAAAGAAGAAAGAACAATGTTCTTCCCTCTGTAAAAATTTAATTGGAATGAGTTGCTAACATTTTTTCCTCTAACTCCTTAAGTAGCTTTATAAATAGCTATGAAATGGGATTCCTTTTCAGACAGGATGCTTCTCAGTGTAGTTATTGAATCAACAAGGGGACCCACTTATTAAAGATGTAGACAAACTCCTGACTGTGGTAGATGGTGGACACAGTGATCTCTCAAGCAGCCCTAGATGACTCCTACTCAAATGCCCACATTCAGAAGACTGAAGCAGAAGAATTGTGAGTTCCAGGTCATCTTAGTATAAGTAATATCAGGTCACAATGTTCTGATGCCCTGTTTATGTCCTCATATCATCACAATGTGTGGGATTACTGATGTGGAAATTATGAACATGTTCTAGTGAGTAGGTGAATTTGGGACTCCAGAATCTTCAGTAACAAGGACAAACCATATCTTTTAAGTATCATTCTGGAGCATTATTATACAGAAGAACAGGTCCTCCTTGATGATAGAAGATAGTTTTAAAAGGAAATTGGTGGATGAACCAATACTGTAAATGGGGTTTTGATTAAACAAAATGTTATGATTATGAATACACAGAAGCCTAACTAACACTTTGGGGCAAAAATTTAGAAGTGTCAATGATGACTTTACAGATCATCCCCAAGATGAATAGTGAGAATCAGAGTCACAGTGGTTGACACAACGGTGATCATATTGGCTCCTTGTGATACAAAAGTGGAGAACATTAGGCATGGGAAGTTGCTAATAGGGATGAGGCAGGAAGATAAAGGAAAAATAACCATAGAGACCTACTATTTTATGAGATAACTAGAACTTAAATTTTTTATGAGTTTGAAAAGAGATAGCTTGCATAATTCAATAATTCTCCTCCCAGAAGCCATAGGTTATTTTAATGAAAATCTCAAGGCTATGTATGTGATAATTCTGCATGAGTTCTTGGCAAGGGAGAAACCAGAGGGTCCCAACAGTGCAGAATATAGCCATTGCTCTTAGCTTCCCACTAGAACTAAAAAGAAAGTCTCTATTGCTGAAGACACCACATACTCTGATACAAGACATAGAGAAATTATGCTGGAACTGATTTGGAAACCTCCTCCTTGCTGACTAGTGTTTATAGTACTCTAGAGGCAGGTTGGGGATGAGTGGGAGAAGGGGAAAGATATCAGGAATCTTAACTAGCTGAGGATCATGCAAGTTACTGCTTCTACCTACCAGGCAAGATATACCCAAAGGTGTAGCAGTAGCATGCTGACTTTTGGGACAGGGGGTGTAACCATCTGCTTTCTGATCAACCATGGGAGGCAATACATCACTTTACTGAAAACCTGCTTGAAAGCCAATGGCTGAGGAGGTCAACGTCCTCAAGAGGGAATCTACTACTGGTGTTTAGCTAAGTGGGTATGTAGACCAACTACCCTTTCAGTATTTATGCCTGTTCTCATAGACTCGTTGTTGCTCTTAGCTTTGGTCTGAAAAGCTTTGCAGTATGTAGTTATTGATGCAGAGAAACAGAACTGGTCAAAATGCTGAGAATAAGTGACTGTGAAATGCTCAGCCTTAAATGGGACATTTATATCACCCCCTCCAAAGACCAGGGAACATTAGAAGGGGGCTCAGAAAGACTGTAAGAGCTCTAAGATGGGGAAGAGTGCTATGAAGTGCAGTCTTCTTGGTAGAATGTGGCCATTGCATTCATGAACACGTAGCATCCGGGAAAACCTGCATTAGATATGAGAGTAAAAGGAGCACTAGGCAGGAGCGAGTGAGTGAAGAGAGGACGAAGGAACAATGTGATCCCAGTACACTGTGCATGTGTATGAAATGGTCAACAATTGCAGCGGGAAATACTGCAAGACAGGGTCTGACAGGAACGGAGCTCTTGGTGGACCAAGTGGATGGACCCACACTGAAGGATGCTGGGAAACACCATTCAAAATACATAGACTCTCTCCCTATCTCTTTCTCTCTCCCTCCCCCCCCACTCCATATATATATATATATATATATATATATATGCACATATATATATATATAAGCACATTAAAGTGGGCGGGGGCAGTGGGAGAGGTGTGGGTAAGGGAGGGAAATCTAAATACCATCAAATTATAGTTTATGAAAACTGCAAAAAAAATCAATAAAAATTGCATTTAAAAAAAGATAAAATTTAACATTGCACTTGGGATCAAATTTCGATTGTATCCCAAGATTTTTAGAAAGAGTTTTCTTTATACTAAGCACAGGGTTAGTAGTTGACAGACAGTTTTAAAGCAGGCAACTGAGGAATTTATATTATTCATATTTTTTTGAAGATAAAAATAAGATTTACTGAGTTGAAACAGGTAAACAGTCAGGCAGATTTAAAAAGAGGTTCTGATGTTGGAGTCAGTGATCTCTCTGCTACTCCACCCTGCTCAGCTTTGACTGTGAAGCTGATTGAGTGAGTATTCTGTGCTGAGTACTCAGTCTGTTAAAATTTTCAAACATAAATATAACAGCTAGATAACAACATTTCTCAATAGTTCACATCTCTGGCAACTGCTACCAAAGTGATACATCTGGTACCCTTTCACCTACTTCTCTCCCTTCTCCTCTTCCCCCTCCTCCTCTTCCTTCCCCTCTTCCTCTTCCTCTTCTCCCTCCTCCTTCTCCTCCCTCCTCCTCTTCCTTCCCCTCTTCCTCTTCCTCTCCTCCCTCCTCCTCATCTTCTTCTCCTCCCTTCTCCTCCTCATCTTCCTCTCCTCCCCACTCCTCCTCCCTCCTCCTCCTCCCTTCTCTTTTTGTCTCAGGTTGGCATTCCTGGTTTAGTACACATGCTCCACATGCAGCTGTCCCATCCCATCTTCCTTACATTCACTCTTCTTGTTCTCCTACTGTATTATCTGCTGTTCTCTGTCTACGTCCATGATATGTCTCTAAGTATTTCTTTCATTTGAGCATGCTAAAAGTAGTGATTTAGAGACTTCTAGTTTTACAAAGGAAGCAGTACTAATGTAAGCCAAACACTGATTTGGAAACTGTATAATTATTGGATGGAAGTTTGTAGAACTAATGCTAGTTAAGCTTTTAATATCATTTCTGTCACCTTTCCATTTCTACTGCTGCTGGTAGCGTGGGAATTAAAATTGTGAAATTTTCTAATAAAACACAGTCACTTTTCACAGAAATATGATTGTAGAGAAATGTACAGTAGGAATCATGTGTGTCATGATTCTGAAAGTGCACAGACCATCCTCGGGTCTCATTTAAGTTGAAGGAAGGTGCGTAGAAATACCTTAGTAAGGTGACATCAGACAGTGAGTGAGATTTCATTCATAGAAAATTGACTAGTTTATTGTTTTGTTTCACTTGTGAAAAAATTATGTTCATCATGTTAATCCTGAGAAATATTTGTCAGGATAACAAAGACTCCCTTCATTCTTCTCCAACACACCCCAGTGCAGTCTTCACTTGGAACATGATGAACACATATTTGGAATCACTTAGTAGAAAGAAATCTTGATCATTCAACTGAAATGCTGAAATGTCTATGACTATATTTGTGTTGGCATGAGGGAATCAGGGCAGAGAATTTGTACTCAGCAAAGATCAGAGAACTCCTCTGCTTTTTTGTCTGAGCTTGCCCTACGTGCCAAGAAATAATATAATACACATAAATAAACATAAATTTAAAAAGAATTTGAATATCTTACAGATGGTTTCTAATCACTGTTACACTAATATTCATTGTAGATGCGAGTCGTGAGGAATAAGTTATAGATTCGTGAAATGTTATGACAGTAAATAGCTGTGTGACTAGAATGTGCTTCAGCATAATGTTGTGATGATGATCTGCTTTTATGCAGATACGCATGTGCTGTGACTCTGGATACCTTAATTTACTTTGTATTGAAGCAAACAATAGGACATTATATAGCTTCTTATATGGAAAATTTCTTCTTGAAATATCTGTTATTAGTACAATGTTTGGAATCATTGTTTTCCAGGACTTGATATTTTGGGGAGATATCAAAAATTTTATGAATTGTTTTAAAAGTATATAATGAAAAAATCTTTAAAAATCATATAACAGCTTCAAAGACCAAGAAATCAGAAAATTTTAGTGTATGTAAAAACATAATTGACATTAATTAAAATGTATTCTGTCTGCTGTGTATGCAGTTCAGTGGTGACATTACTGGCTGACAGCCATGTATCCCTGGGTTTGATTTCCAGTAGTGCACACACATACACACATACATACACATGCATATACACACGCATACACACGTATACACACATGCATACACATGTATACACACACGCATACACATGCATACACACATACACACACATGCATGCACACATACACACACATATACACACATACACACGCATATACACACATACACACACACACACACGTATACACACACGCATACACACACGCATACACACATACACACACACATACACACATGCATACACACATACACACACATGCACACACAAATTTTTGCCCTTTGCTGTCTCTCTCACTATATAATATATTATACATATATGCATACATAAATTGAATTTTTCTTTATAATACCCATTTCTAGCTGAAATACCTTCTGTTGTTTCATTCTATCCATTACCATTCCCTCTTTCTACCAGTTTAATCACGAATGCTCTATACATTCACCAAAGCCACGTAGGAGAGTTCATTTACTAATTAAAACATATATTTTTGGCTTGGAATCTCCATTAGTTGATTTTCTTAGTTACTGAGCACATTTTTATTGCTCTGTTGTGTTATATTAGTTGTCTTTGTGACGTAAGTTAGAATTGTAAAGCAATAAACAGTTACTATCTCATATAGTGTCTGAGAATCAGATGTTAGGTTGTGGTATAGCCGGATGACTGTGACTCAGGGTGTCCCATGTGACTGCAGTCAAATTGTTGACCATGTTATAGTCATCTAAAAATACTAAACAGTTATGTCCAAGTCTACTCACTTGGCTGTTAACATGCATACCTCAGTATTTAATACCACATCATGACAGCTAATGAATTTTGAGCCAGTGATTACTGAGGGTGAGAGGAAAAAGAGAGGAGAGAGGGAAGGGAGACAAAAAGAATCCCAAATAGAAGTAGTTTGTGTATGAAAGAGAGACAGAGACAGAGACAGAGACAGAGAAAAAGAAAGTGTCTCAGCATAGCTGATGGAGATCTGGAACTCACTATGTATCTCAGTCTTGCCTTGAACTCCTAATCTTCTTCATCAGTTTAGGAGTTCTGGGAATGCGGACATGCAGCACTACACCAGCTGTTTCACTGCCTCATGTTAAAGGGGGCATACCAAATTCAGCCAACACTCAAGAGGAAGAGATTACAACACACGTTTCAGGAATACCAGAAACCAGAGGTCACTGGAGGTGGTGTCTGGTGGATTTCATTGCATTCCGGGTACTATAATAGTCTCCTGTTCAGATGTAACTTATTTCTTTTAAAGACAATTACGTTTTGTTTGTGACACAATTACTTTTCCTCTGGAACAGCCTTGTGGGGTTTCTTTGACACATTTTAATTTTGTTTATTTTACTTATCCCTTCTTGTTCCTCCTCTACTTTAATGGCATATATTATATCATCAGCTGCGTGCCCCCTTCCCTTCTGACTTCCTTCTGGTAGTTTCCTTTATCTGTTCACTTCTTACATGCCCAAAACATACTTATGCACACCCATGTGTATATAAAATGTTGGAGTGATCTTATCTCATCAAAATGCTTTTAAACTTTATTAGAGAGGTCATCCATTTCACCAATATTATCCTTTCTCTAGGGGTAGAATGATTAGTTGTTCTTAAAGCTTTGTCTTTCTGAGGTTTCAGAGCCAAGGATGCTCAGAAAATGCCCTTCTCCACTAGCTTTATAGGTTTCTGGGGCCTTTGTGAAATGTCAGGTCCCATATGCATAATACACATATACATGCACTGATTTTCCTTATTTGTTTGTGTGTGATATAGGAGACTCCACTGTGTAAATTCCAATTGTATAAATGTTATAAAAAACACCCTAGCTCATTTTGAACTTTACCTCTAGAATAAAAATATTGTTTGCATGAAAACTGAATTGCAATACAGACAGCAGATGTTTGGTAACTAAAGTAATTATTAATTTTGGTTAAGGAGTAGATGAATAGAGAACAATTATAACAAATATCCAAGAGAATGAACAAACCTGGTGTATGAATCTTTTAGCGCTTGCTAATAAATGAGCTAGGTTCATTTAACTTTATCATTTTTGTGCTAGGATGTACCCTATAGTTTTGTATAAAGTAATACAAAGACAGGACATCTGATAAAAAATGAATGAAGTAAGTTTTGTTTGAAAGACTGTCTTTACATCTCTACTTGCATTCAGTGTTATCAGAATGCTGGTATCTTTATGAATTCATTTTGCCTGCAATGTTGGGATAGTAAAATATGCTCAAAATATTTAAAGAATCAAATTTTACTTGAAACAGATTTTGATGTCATCTTGCATTGTCTAAGGACATTGTCTAAGGATTTTGACATTAATTTCAAGTTGATAACTTCACCAGGATCCCATGATGACTACTTTCTACATATTATGGGCAGAAAATTCTGCATTGTATTTGATACAGATGCTAAGTAGTATTTTCATTTTTATGTATAATTTAAAAATAAGTTGCACATCTCTCTCTGAATATATACCCTTATATTGGTATTTATAAATGTGAAGAAACCAAATAAAGAGTTCTGATGTATGGCAAATTTTATTTATTTGTCTCTAAGACAAAGTTAACATTTCTGGAGCAAGAAGACTTTTATTATTCTAAACACAGAGCAGAGGAGTATTCATGGCGAATGCTGGAAAAGCTAGATAAGCCTGAAGTGACGGGCAGCGCAGCGCTTGCTGTGCTCAAGCTATCTCTCATGCTTCCTCATTATTTTCCCTTCTTGTTACTAAAGGGAAATTTATTAAGCGAGAGGAAAATTCAGACCAAAGAATCAATTACATCCCTTCATCTTCTCTACCATAAGTTCGCCACTTTTTTGTTTAGCATGAGGACACAGGTTCCAGGATAAATTATCTAAACGTTCAAAGATACTTTCTTCACATAAAATTAGATACTGGTGACTGTCGTTGAAAATATGAGGTGGGGACTCTTCCACGTTTATCACCCTGCTCCTGCCGAGCTAGTCCTGAGCTGTTCCAGGAGTGTCTCAGCAGCTGGGCTTTATTACACCAATTAGGAAGGTGACCTTTTACAATAACCAGTCTCTTCGCTTTTTTAAAAATGCAAAATTTGTAAGGCTACATATGCGGAACAATGCAAAGAACAAAAAGTCAAATAAATAGCAATCGGGACTAGGAATTTGCAGCTTTACGGTATAGTTGCTTTCCTCGGAGGATCACAGTAGAAGTTTTACCATATTGAGATGCCAGGATAGAAAATTTCACTCATGATATAAAAATTACCTGGGTCATCTGAAAACAAAAGTGTCATCAATGGCTTGACAACAAATATCACACTCACTGAAATCACTGCCTCGTCCAAAAGTATGGGATGCTTTCTAGTGTCACGCATTAAAATTATTATGTTGCTTGCAAGTACTCATTAATAGGTCATTTAGGATTTTTAAGTTATGGAACTGCAGCAACTCGATGGCTTTTTTTAATCCTCTAAGGAACTATTGCTACAAAACCTACAGATATGAAAACACTTGTTACAACATAGCCAAACTGGACGATAGTGTAGCGTAGCAGATTAGAAATGAGTTCAGCATCTAACCTAAATATGTGATTATCACCTAATTCCTTTCCTTCTAGTCTCCCTATATAAAATAAAGCGAGTAATTCTAATCTCATAGAGCAATTATGAGGATTGACATGAAATGAGTTATGCAAAACGCAGTGTTAGTGGCAAGTAGAGATTTGTGCTGATTGATGTAAAGATGACTCTTCTGTCAGGCTCCACCATTAAGTCAGTTTTCATTGGAAAGATAAAAGAAAATGATGTTTTCCCTCTGTGGGGTAACTTTATTAATTTACTATACTTCCTTACTGATGAAATGATCTGTAGTCAATCATCAACTTTATTAAATATACTTAGAATTCTAAACTGTAGCTAAACATCTACAAATTCAAAACTACAGAATAAAACACTGCTGTGAAGTGTTCATATTACTCAAAATGCTTACAATGGAAATGCCTATTTTCATCTATTAATAATTTAAATCTGTGGGCAAGTGTATGTGTTGGGGATAAATTCTAGTAGAGGGAACAGGAAAAATTATAAAGAACGAGTTAAGACTTCAAAATACTGGGTGTTCATGTCAATTTATTTACCAGCATCTGTGATCTTATGATTTGAGTACAACTGAAGTGTGTCTTCTAAGCGTTAATTTGTTTAAATATAGTATTGTTTATGAGGTAGGAGGACGTAAAAATTTAAGCTATGCTGTTTAGATGGATGTGGGAACTTTAGGAAGTAAGTCAGATCAGACATGCTTATCAGGATAGAACTTCCATGACTGAATGTTGGTGGGATTATACCATGAGGCAGAGAAGCTGGAGAAAACCCCATGGGCACACACACATGCACACATGTACTTCTTGCCTCTCACCATGTGATGTCCTGTGACATTTCAAAACTGACACAGTGAGAGAACTGCCAATAGAAGTAGACTCTAACAACTCTAGAACTGTGAGCTAAATAAATCTTTTTTTCTTTATAAAGTGTTTCAGACTCAAGTTCGTTGCTATGGTAGTACACAATGGACTAACACAGGTTGTGTTAAACAACTTAAATATTTTGAGACTACATTCCTTTGTTAATCAAAAATATGGATGGTGACTGGAATAATAGATTAATGTCTTTGAAGAACCATAAAACACTACCCCATCTTCACTATCATGGGCATCATCTGTCATTGCCATGAAGGCCTTCAGCCATGCCCATTCTGATTTCCAGTTCAGAAGTCTGAGGATGTGGAATGATTGATAACTCAACAATTCCTTTCAGTCCTCCCTATTTGTACCAGTGCTCACTGAGAACATTGCCCACGGATTGAACACGGGGGCTGTCTGTACATTCCGGAAGTAGAACACATTCTGCTTCAACCTGCTCATGAGAAAATTTTCTGGTCTTGTTTCTCCTCAGAAATCTTAATGTTTGGTTTATCTTAAGACTGTCCTGTCATTTGTATTTGGGTATTACTGTTTTAGCCAGTCCTATGACATTTGATCGTAAGCTGAAAGTTATAATATTCTCAGAAGCAAACTAATACAAGATCCAGCCAGATTTTCAGGAATCACTTCCAACAGAACTTTGCTGTGCCCATACTCTCCTCTTCTTTCAGTTGACAATGATCAATCAAACACAGGGATCTTGTGAACATGTGTGTGCTTTGTAGAACGCAAATCCTGTGATGGCGGAAGCTATGTTTTTCTTCACTGGAAACTTAGTTTTAGTTATTTACTTTGGGTTTTTACTTTTTGGGAATTTCGTACGTGAGTATTGTATTTGAATCATGTCTGCTCCTCCCAGTTCTCCTTTAACTACTTCGGTGTCCCTCCACTCTCTCTCAATATCTTGTCCTCTTCTTTGCTTGTTATTTGTTGCATATACATATACATACATACACATAAATATGTATATACAATGCACTGAGTCCACTTAATGTTATTCATGTGTACATGTGTTTCGCACCGCCCTTTTGCATTTAGATAACTGCTCAGGGATGTAGTTCCTGGAGAAGACCAATTCTCCTCTCAGCATCCATTGATTTCCTGTAGTTTTTCATTTTGATATGGGACCCTGTGCTCTTCTCCTCATCCATTTTGATATGTCACCTGGTTTTGTGATTGTGTAGATCTCATTAAACTGCCACGCTGTGTTGATTTCATTGGTGCAGCTTTCCTGTCATGTATAGAATGTATTAACTAGTAACTGGTGTTTTGATCATGTGGATGTTACTTACATTCTGCACCACCAACATGATATTCTCTGAACCATACGTGAAGAAGATGCATTGTACATGTGTCACAGCTGAATACCCACAGTCACCACAGTATTTTGACCTGTTGTGGAGCTTTGTAACAGTTAACATCTATTGCAAAAAAGTGACTTTGATGAGTGCTGAGATCTCCCGTTGTCTGTAAATATAAAGACACATATTTAGAATATTGTAAGAAATTATATTGGTCTAGGAAGGTAACAGTAGTTTATTCTCCTCCAATGAGAAAGTCTATGGCCTCTCCAGTCAGGTACACTTGTCTATGTTTATAGTACCGTGCATGATTTACCTTCCATTGAGTGAGTGGACCTTAAGTCCCATGATAAAAGGGCCATTATTGCATTGATAGAGGTAGTTATGGTTCATAGCTTTATAGCTGGGTAGGAACATTGATTGGTTTTCTCATGAGGCAATTTGCATAGTATCACTGATACTATGAAAGCTAATCTTTGGGAAGCTTCTATATCAGCACTAACATAGTTGCTCCAAGTCCTGTGTAAGAAGTATGTCATGTCTTCAGCAATAGGAATCAAAGGAGGTGTCAATTGCCCATGTTATTTTGGGAGGCTCTTGGACTGCCCTGACCAACAACTTGAAGGGAGTTTTCCTTTGCCTGGCATTGTGATTTTTTGTTATATGTCCTTCAGCTTTGCACATACACTCACATTTACATGCGTGTTTTTCAATAGACCTATGAAATAATACACTTCTCTTTTATTTTTCATACTAACTAGGTGTTATATATCTCTGTTTTCTCTCTCTTCCCTAGTCTAAGTGTCCTCCTCCCCTCCCAGTAAAGTAGTCCCATTTTCCCCTTGATAATGCCCATGACCTGCTAGTCTCCTTTTCTTAGCTTCATCTTTCCCTTTACTCCCATGACTCCTTTACATTCCTGTTTCCTGAATTTACTTCAGGACACAGATTCACATCTAAAGATTCAGAGCTGAGGTCCACAAATGAAAGAGAACATGCCTTGCTGGTTTTTCTGAGTCTGAGTTACCCCACTCAGTGTAGCAGTTTCCAATCCTATCCATTTACTTGTTTTCATTTTCCTTCACAGATGAATAGACCTCGATTTTGTAAATGTATCACATTTTCATCTTATCCCAATCAGAATGGCTAAAATTAAGAAAAATGACATCAAATGCTGGTGAGGATGTGGGGAACGGGGACCCTCATTCACTGGGGGTGGGATTGGAAACTGGCACAACCACTTTGAAAATCATCAAGGAGAATTCTCAAAAAATTTAGAAATAGATCTTCCATTTGATCCACCTATGCCACTTTTTGCCATACAACCAAAGGACTCGTTAACATACAACTGAGAAACTTGCTCAGTTCTGTTTATTGTTGCTTTTTGCACAATATCTAGGAAATAGAAACAACCTAAATGTCCTTCAAAGGATGAATGCATGAAAATTATTCCTTTAAAAAACTTAACTGATCATGAAACGTGGAGCTGTTAATACAATGTCAAAAACCGTGAATTGAAAAGATAAAAGGAAAATGTACATTACATGATATATTTTCTAAATAAATGTCTGTTAGTAAAGAAATATTACAAAATTCATAAAAGAGAAAAATGTATAATACCAACATTAAGACCTAAACAAGCATCATTAATAACCGTGATGTAGGCTTTCAGACCCACTCTACTTACAAAAACAAAAATGCCTGAGAGTATTAACTCTTAGCAAAAAAGCGAGTATGCGAATATTTGTGAAAATGTAGTTTGGTCAGAACTATCAAGAGAGACATACGTGTTATATGGCTGTCCAGGCTTTTTATAATTTAAAATGTATTTAATATTTCTATTTTTCTGAGTATACGGCCTGCATACATGTTAGTGCACCCATGTCTTGCAATGCCCATAGATGTTAGAAGAAGATATTTGATCCTCTGCAACTGACTTTATAGATTGTTGCTAGCTGCCATGTAGGTGATGGGAACTGAACCTGGGTCCTCTGCAAGAGCAGCCAGTGCTCTTCTGTTGAGTCATCTCTGAAGCTTTGGCCTTCCAGGTTTATTATATAATATTAACCTAGAAATCTCCAGCATGACATATTGTAAAAGGCAGATGAAAGTGTGCTTAAATATAGAACTATTTGTTAAAGAGCAACAATGTGTTCAATCAGAGGATGAAACATCAAGGGAACACTATATAGCAGGACAATGAATTACAAATGCAAGTGAATAGATACAAATTAAATATTTAAAACAGACAATAAGTCACAGATGGTTTACCTTGTGATGTGTGTATATGTGTACATATGTATGTGCATCCCTACTATACTATGCTCTGTACCTCTTAAAGGCATGAATATGTATATATATTATATATATAACATGAATATGTATTATATATAATATATAATAGTAAAAGCTCAGACACATGAACTAGGAGGAAAGCCATGAAATCAATGTGTGATGTGCTCTTTGGAAATGAAGAAATGATAACATACAGTGGGGAGAAAATTGGATCAAGGAGGGGAAGGACTATTTCAGCTTTGCTTGTGACATTATAACATAAACAGAAGAGTATGTTAATGCTTGCCCTGAAGCAACTCTCATGCAGTCTCTCTATTCTCCCACACATGCAGTTTAAGAAACACAAAATAGTTATTGTTGTTTATGCATATTTCAGTGTATGCCTCCTTATTTTACTGGAGTCACATAAAACTGGGAGAGCTTCCTGATGACAGCTGATTACTGTGGTATCTAGAATGCACTGGAAACATTTGTTGGACACCTGCTTCATTAATAGTCAATCTCTCAGATTCTGTACCAACATGAGAATAACCACTAAACTGAGAAGCCTAATGGAGTTGGGACCAAAGCATTGACTGTTAAATTCTGGCTATGAAATGTCCCAAAGTGATTATCAACCAATGATATTCTATCATTTGCCTTGCCATCCTTCATAGGACCAGGGTTTAAAAGTCAGAATAACCTAAAAGAGAAATTGGTTAGGAATATAGAAGCCATGACTATAAGGAAGTGCACATGCAGTCATTATATCATACCCTCTTGAGACATGGACCCAGGATGGCTGGAAGCACAGTTAATGTTTTTTTTTAACAAAATCTTTTCCATTTTACTTGGCTGTGCTATATCAGTCTTTCCAGATATAAATGAAACAAATGCATGCATATAAGATAATCCATTTAATTTATCCTTATCCACAAAGCAGTTAATTCATTTTTGTTAGGTCTTGAGTATTTACTGATGCTTCTAAAGTTTAATGAGAATGAGATATGTCTCCTACAGTTCGTTTTCCTCCTGGAAAATTACAGCCTATGTAATGTGCTTTTTGATTATAACAAGCTCTGAAAAAAGGCTATAGATTATGACTGTAGGTGTTCAGGTAGCATTTATAACCAGGAACTAAAGCAGGAAGAATAACTCCAATTTTGTTACTTTTTACCCAAGCCAGGGACTGTTAGTTGAAGCACAGTGATGCATATTACTATTTTTAGAGAATATGGTTTTCACAAAGTACACAAAGTAACAATTCCTTAAACATTGAAACTGAATATACCTTTCTTCTATTATATTCTCTACTCAAATGGTCAGGCGCGGTCAACATCTCATTTGGAAAATCTCAACATAATGTGTGAACATATAGATTAGAGGGTGACATTAGTCTGCCTGTCATGCTAGTATTTAATTGCACACAAGAGATACAAAATTTAGACACCAAGACAGGGTTGGTATCAAAAGGTATTCTTTTCAAAACTGAACTCATGTCCAAGGCATTTTTAGAAACTGACAATGAAAAGCAACATGAGAAAAAGATGGACTCTAAGAATTTGAGGGGGTGACAGTCAGCCAAGCACTGTGCTGCTCCCAGAAAAGCAACTGGGAGAGACAAGATGGGGACTCAGACAGTCATCCGTAATGGTTAGTTCCACTTGCTTCTTCTAAGAGATACCCTGTCATGACACATTTCCTTCTCTGCAGTGGAACCTTGCGCTCTTCTGTAGGAATCAGTGAACACTGTGATGTTAGTGACAGGTATTCTCAGACAATCAGAAAGCATCCCCCCTGCTTCCACTGAGAGAAAAGAGTATGCCAGAAAGCCAAAGTAACTTCTATTATGTGTTGCTTAGGAAATAGAACTTTTGTTTCAGACTGGGCATTTTTTTATAGTTGGCTACCGAACACACTCAGTTTAAACTCCATGTGACTAAAATATGAAAATCACATGTGAGGAACTTATCTATTTTAGTGACAACAAAAACCTGCAAATGTCTGATCTGATGGTAGCCCACTGGGTGAGCTTGTTTGTCCCTGTGTTCTAACTAGTGATCAAGATCTAGAGCATGGGGTAGCCCTCTCTCAAGGATGTATTAATGACTGTAGATAAATAACAATCATAAGGTTTACAGATTAGGTGTTTACAGATGCAGAAATCACAATATTGGGCAGAAAGTCATTAGCTATCAATGCATGAATGGTTTCAGCATGCAGCTCAAAGTATAGCATAGGGATCATAACAAAGCCCTTCTTTCATGTTGGAAGATCCATTTTAACTCAGATTTGGATCCAGAGGTGTCATTCCATTTCAAAAGTTTATAAAACTCCTTGACCGTAACAGTAACCCATCACACTGGCCACTATCTAAAGGAATAGAGATAGACGCAGAATGACTGGGTCTGAGAAACTGTTTTGGTGAACCCTGTAATGTTTTTGAATTAAAAAAATAAATCAGACTGAGAGCGTGAGGTGAGTCTATTGCTGACAGGCCACAGGGGTTGAGAGCTCTTCTTTAGAGACTGCTGATCAGATATACAGACAGACTGAAAAACTGAAGTAGAAATTCTCTACAGCAGGATAATCCCAAAGAACTTTGAGAG
Organism: Eospalax fontanierii; assembly: GCA_035773235.1. NCBI lineage: Eukaryota > Metazoa > Chordata > Mammalia > Rodentia > Spalacidae > Eospalax > Eospalax fontanierii. The sequence goes on from CM069538.1 coordinate 67,239,634, forward strand.
GATTCCTAGAATAGATGAGGCATATTTCCTAATTCTGTTGGTTTAATATCATCATAACATTCTTGGTGATAAAAGGTAGAGATCAATATCAGAATCCATAGTATGAATTGTGTTATCAATTTACTGTAATGTAAAAACGTTTATATGACCATGCCCAGAGAATGACAGTTTAAATATCTACAGAAAACTTTAACTTTCAATAACTACTATAACTCCACTTGAGTCTTGCAACAAAGATATCACTATTGTTCTCCCTATGTGACCACTAAACTGTTCTCAAACACAGAACTAGACTTATAATGACTAAACACTAAACATATGAAAGTTTGCGTATAATTAAGAAAGTAAAGCAGAATTGTAGGAAAATAGTAAATCTGTAAGTAGATTATTATGGATAGAGTGTTAATACTTCATTATCAGCAATAGAGGCATTCACAGCAAACACAAGGTTACTTTTGTTATTTTTAATCTTTGAGTATATATATTACACAATAATTCTTGAGTTAATGCCATCAGCTCCTTTATCTTTTTGAGGTTTCCTGACATTGAGAAACTATCAATCTTTTAAAATATGGAAACAGGCCAGGCATTGATAGTATACACATTTAGTCCCAGCACATGGGAAGCAGAGGCAGGTGGATCTCTGTGAGATCAAGGCCAGCCTGGCCCACATAATTCCAGGCCAGATAGTACTGGATGGAGACCCTATCTCAAGGAAATCAAATCAAAATAAAATATGAAAACCGTAAGGAGAGTAAACTCTGCTTTTCAGAGTTGAAATGGCCTGTGTTTTCTCATTGCTGGGGCAAAATAGTTGGCAGAGACAACCTAAGGGAAGATTTATTTTGCTCCGGGTTCCAGAGGGTTCGGTCCCCTGGTCCATTGGTCTTAAGGGGTTGGGCACAGCATTGTGGCTGTGGGACCCTGTGGCAGAGAGGCTTTAACTTCTTACTGTGCACAGGAAAACGGGGCAGCCGCACGGCAGCGCTGGACTCGCTTTGTCTTTCCTCTTTTTACTCGGTTGGTCTGGGCCCTCAGACTTAGTATGGAATGGAATGCCCACATTTTGGGGAGCCAGGGAGAACTTCTGCTCTGGTAATCTTCTTGAACTAACTGTTATGCACAAACCTAGAGTTGGGTCTCACCAACCTCCTGGTTAATTCTAAGCACAGTTAGCAAAAATTAACCATCACAAGTTTCAGAATGCCGTATTTATAATTTCATAAGATCGTTAACATTTCTTTCCCCCAAGTTCCCATTATGTTCCACACACACGGATGTACAAAAAATAGTGCTTTTTAGTCTGGTGACTTTGCCAGGCATGTGATATGATGGAAATTTGGTAGACAAAAACCTCAACTCAGCAAGTCTAAGAATTTTGCTTAAATACCAGAAAGGAATACCAGTCTCTCCCCACAGTAAATTTTCCTGGACTGCTACAATTCTTCTAATCAATGTTTTCTTCAGGAAATATGTTACCTGGGTAATTTTAAGTTTTATCATATCAATATTTTAAGAAGGAAAATAAATTCATGAATTTTCACATTTTTTGGCTTGCTTACTCTAAAATTATCACCTTACTATACCGTGATTATAAAACACCTTTCATTGTGCATTTTCTTTTTTATTGCCTTTGAACTATGGTGTGTATTCGATACAGCAAAATCCACTTAAATCTAATCCCATTTTAAGTGCTCAGGAACCTCTCCAGCAAGTGCCTACTTCATTGTCATTGTGGGACTCCGTCTTGACTCTAAATTTGAGGTGCAACAAATTCTTGAATGGTGGTAACTGATTACTGTTGAGTCAGGATGAGCTCATCTTCCTAAAGGATAAGCTAACTAGACCTCAGTGGATGAAACTGCACTGAGGAACTTCTGGGGACACTAACTTTACACGATTGGCCTTAACACAGATGAAAGAATGTATGGAATCCAGTTGTGGGGCTATACGGGGTGCCATTGGGGGAGGGGGCATAAAGATGATTAAGTTTGTTTGAGTTGTTCTGTATGAAATGCACAAAGATTCAGTAAAATAATAGGTGATGGATGGATGGCTATGCTGCTGAGAGAGAAAGGGTCAATTTTTTCCAGGGATGCGCTCTCTCACAGATTATCCAGTCCCAAGGGAACAGTCATAAACACCTGTATGTTCTAGCATCATTAAGTGTCTTAAGTGGGTTGTTTATATGTATATATGCACATACATGTGTGTGTGTGTGTGTGTGTGTGTGTGTGTGAGTGTTTGTAGCAATAACAGTGAAGTCAGGACCTTGAAAGGGAGTGAGGGGAAAACGGTAGGAGTGAGGGGGGCGTAGGAAGGTAGAATGCTCTAACTATGGTACTCATGTGCTAAAAGGATTATTTGATGTCCTGATTCCACAGCTTCCAATACAAACCAAATGAGAAAATGAGTTAATCAAAGTCTATCCTCACAAGTGCTTAAAAAGGGGAGAAAATATTCAGCACAAAGAGTGGAGAAGGAAAGGTTATTAGTCAAACAGCTTTGCTTATTAAATGCATATATCCAGTGGCTTGGTTATTAAATAGCTTATTCTCTCACACAAAGGTGTGAGAGGACAGGTCCACTCACTGCAATTTTCCTTCTACTGCTCATGGACTATTTTTCTATCAGGATCCCCAAAGCTCACTCACTGAGACTTTACCAAGAAACGCTTGACAAAAATAACCACATTTAGCCTTATGAATTTTATATTTCACTCTCAGGTTATATAAAATTTAAATTACCTTGATTGAGAGAATGTAGACATGTACATTGGAACATTAAGAATTAAATTAGTAGCTAGAAAGAGTTCATTGAAATGTTGACATGATTGCAGATCAGGGTTAAATTTACAACTAAATATCAATTATTTAAGATTGATAATAGTGCTTTTACCTGAGCTACTATGGATAATTCAGAGACCTTTTACGAAGAACAAACCAAGAGCAGATAAAACAGCTTGGGCTCCAGTTTCAATTAGCTGGTTTCAGACATTCCTGTAGCCTTTGAAGAATGTTCCACTGACATTTAAAGTTAAGGATCACAGTGTTATGAAAATGCGGTACATTGTCTTGTGGATCAGAATTGTCCAGCTGACATGATCGATGATTGACATTTGGATGAAATGACTGTGAACCTTTTTGAGAGGGTTCTTAGCTGCTCCCTGTATTAGTTTTGATAGTTGGATCAAATTCTAAATTTACTGAAGTTGCAACACTCCTGTATATATGTGAAGATTAGTGTTAATATTTATAAAATCCTTTCCATCTTACACAATACATAATATGTATGCCACAGATTGAATTACAATTTTATTTTGAGTTATCTATATGCAAAGCCATTACAAAATCAATCTAACATAATAGATTAATTTGGACTTGGAGTCTGGGCTGTCCACCTGACCATCTAAAGTCAATTAATAATCCATTCATTTATTTATCCTTCCCTTGAAGTATATATAACAGTTTATTTGTTAGTATGGCTCATTACTAAGAAACCTTTGTGTGTTTCTTTCTGAACCCATAGTCCTTTACCATACTGAGAGATGACCATAATTTTGAGTTTTTGCTTGTCATTTTCTTGCCTTAATTTTAACTTAAAATACAGATGATATATTTCTACACAGTGCATTATTTGTCTTTCACGTTTTATACTTTACACAAGTGGAAACATGCAGTATGTATTTTTCTGTCACTTTACTCAGTATTTTTATGAGATGCATGAAGTTTTGATTGGTTACATTTTTTACTGTGTTGTATAGCACATTCTTGTGTCAAGATTGTTTTTTTTGCTATGGGACTTTGTTATGTCTACAATGCCTTGTAACAACAAACAGTGCTTCTGGAAATATTTTTATTCATCTTTGTTTTGCTATACATATACATAGGCAAATATATAATGTGCAGACCACACATAAGAATTTTTCTTAGGATGTATTTATACAGATGGAACTGCTGAATTTTGTATGTGTATATCTTTGGATTTATTAGATAATAACTAAGTTCCAATGCAATTATACAATACAGGAGTATCAAGAACTTATAAGTAATAAAAGTATTGCTCTATATGATTACAAATTTAGTATTCATATAGAGCAATAATACTTAAAAGACATCAGTGTTGGCATCATGTGTACAAATGCACTAATTGCAAAGAAAAAAACCTACATCTCAGAATACCTTGTGTATTTTATATATTAAGACATTTAACAGCTAATCTTCTGGCCCCAGTATAAGACATGCTTTTTTTGGTTGGTTCATGATGTACACCCTGCTTTAGGTATACAAAGGGACTGTCAATCTTCTAGAACATAGGTTAATGTTTATGTGGAGGGTGATGGTAGAGGGACATGGAACTGGAGACATAGTTCCTTGTGCACTGTGTTCCTCATGGCACACTAACCTATTTCAGGGTAGGAACACTGTATTTACAGTTCTGCCTTTCTGAGTGCTAGGCACAGATGTCCATGCTACTCTGTAGCACACTTGCCTTTGCCTTCTCTACCCAGGTGAGAAAAGACATCTGCCCCTGCCTCATGTCCTCTTCTCAAACAGATTCTTGACTTCAATATTTACACAGAGTTCGTGCTATATCTAACCATGGATTGATGAAGTTGTAGAGGTTTTCCCAATATTGCATATTCTCTACCTACATTTGACCTTGGGAACTGAGTCAGGTTGAAGGTGGATATGCAACTGAACTCATAGATAAATCTGTCTTTCAGATCTTTCTAGAAACCAGGGCCTATGGAGAGACCTTTGAGTTCCTATAATTAGTTGTGGAGAGAAGCCTGCACCTAAGGTTGTATTTTCGATAGGAGTCAGATCTTGATCTGTGATGGGTCACTTGTTGAACTACCTTCAGCTCTTGATTGGTAGAAGGAGCCATCGGGCCTAAGGCCCTGAACAGATGGACTAGAACTTCATTTTACTGATACAGGCATTAAAGCTCTCAACCTAGTGATCATGGAAGGTGAGACAGAATTTCTGACTGTCTAACCAGTCAGTGCTGCCACTTATGATAGCATAAAAACCCTCTCTTTGGTGCAACATTATCAACAGCTCATGTTAGGGGTGACACGACTTTAAGTTTAGTAGGATAACTTGTGCCCTTGAATATAACATGGCTTATTTGCTCTTTTTCTGGATTGAATGAGAGTGGCTCATTTTAGATACAGAAATTCTCTTTTTATTAAACCCATCTCTCTCTAAAAACGTAACACACATAAAACAAGCAATTTTATGGGCAGTCCATTCCCAAACAGACCACTTCAGAAGACATCAGGAACTGGTTCGGCAGCTGAGTTAGTCTGGAAAATTTCTTTGAGAGGAAAGAACTCCATCAGCACCTTCTTTCTAAATTAAAGCCAGAGAGAGTGGGGGGAAACTTCTGGCTTCCCATATGTTCTTGGTCTCCTTATATAAAAGGCTCCTAGGAACTCTATCCCAAAAGCCAGGACTTTCTAGAAACTTTTACTTAAAGCAGAGTTAAGTCCTGCCTGGGGAACTTTTATTTATTTGTATTAGATAAGGGGAAGGTTAGTTGGTAATATTGACCTGAGTATTTTAATATCCCTCAAGGCTAACCTTTAAATCTGTATATGCTCAGTAATTCATGTTATGCAGAGTATTCTTCTCTGTCTTTAGGAATATCATCACATTCCATAAAGCTATAATAAAAAGAGAAGTGGAAAAGGCAAAGGAAAATTACCTTTTTCTCTGTAACAGCTCTTTAGGGCATTCACATACTCAGTTTACTCAAATGAGGTCCTTTGACAGTCTGCAGAGACTTCCCTAAAGGAAATATTGCATAATGATGCTAACCTGATGTGGAATCCTTTTATTAGTCCAAGCAGTCACATTTCTCCTTTCATTAATAAAATATGAATCAGGATCATAGCTTGACTGAGATTAGCAAACCTTTGCTTCCAAGGCTGTTGAGAAGAACATAAAGGATCATTCTGTAATGACAGCCTCCCAGTGTGCTGTTTTCATTAGCTTTGTGTGAACTCAGTTATTATATCCTGGGCTACTTATATAATGGATTATAGTTATTAGACATTGATTTTTCCCTCTACTTATATTTTTGGTGAATGAGATCCATAAAATGTAGACTTAGTAGATTAAATTTTTGGTGTATTTATTTGCTTTTATTCTCTGAGTATGAGTGTGTTGCCTGCATGTGGTGTATAAGCGCACAATGTACATGCAGTGCCTGTGAAGGTCATAAGAGGGTGTCAGATTCCCTGGATCTGGAGTTATAGATGACTGTTAGCTGCCATGTGGGTGCTGGTAACTGAACCTGGATCCTCTGCAAGAACAGCCAGTGCTCTTACCCACTGATCCACCTCTCCAGTCCCAGTAGATTACATTTTAAGTCATGATTATGTCAACACTTTCTAATTCTCTAATGACTTTTAAGTTGGAAAATTTTTGCTTATTGTTCCATTCCTAGAAGGAAAATATTTCACAAAATGGGCCTGAGTATATTGAAGGCAGTGCAACTTCATTGTTAATGCAAAAGCTGTTATGTGCTTAATTCTGTAGATGATTAAGCACTCAGATCAGTAGCAACATTGCTGCCTTTGTTACAACTGAAGAGCAAATAAAACTAGAACTTTTGGGGGTCTAGGGAATGATTTAGTGGGTAAAGGCACATGCACACCTCTGAATCTGATGACGTAGGCTCAATTCCCAGGACTCACATGGCAGAAGGTGATAAGCAATTTCCACAGTGCTCTGACTGCCACACACTCCCCAATAAATAAATAAATGTAGAATAACAAAATCAGGGCTCTCTTGCTTACATGCTGATACATTTGCATATGTGCATAATCATAATGCCAGAGCCTGCCATCATCTTAGTTATCAACCGTGCAGCTGATGTTCTGGCTCACTCAGCATTGCTGATTTCTTCAGTCACACAAATGCAATGAGGTTTCAAAAATTTTGATAGCACTTAGAAAGGTAGGAAAAAGAATCATACTCTGAAAAAGAATATGTATTTATAGAAATATTAGACACAACAAACTCATGAGTTAATGGAAGAAGCATCAATTTCAGGAAAAATCAGGATGGTCTCTGATGCTTCTGTTCTGCATTGCGCTGGTGAGCTTGACTAGCAACAGCAGCAAAAGATAAGACAAGTGAACGGGAATGTATGGAGTTGAAAGACTGACATTTTTCCTTATGTGCAAAAATATGATTGACAGATGAGAATTTGTAAAATACTTAGTACGTGTATAACAGATCCATAAAAAGTAACTTAAAAGACTCCAGATTATTTCCAGGAATAAAACTGCCTAAGATTTGCAGACTCTTCAAAATCAGATCAGAACACACTTCTTAAGACATCAGGAGGACCTATACAGAAAGTGATAAGCAAGGTCACAGATAAGATAGTAGCACTGTGAAGATATTTAATTTTCAAACTTATACTTTCAATCAGTATTTAACTATTATTTTTTAAGTTGGAAAAACTTATCTATATTTCCTAAGTAAGAGCAAAGGGAAATTAAAAAAAGAAAAATTTAAGAAGTCCAGAGGATTTGCTGCAGTGGATTCAGTAGCAACTCTTGGGCTGAGGGTGTCCTTCCGTGATAGAGTCCATGCATATGCAAGGCCTTGGGTTTAACACTCAGTACATAATTTCTTTTTATCATTTTTAATGAATTTTTGTGTATTTCATACACAACATCAATCATTTTTATACCCCATTCCTCATCGACACCCTCCCATAATCCCCCTCACCACTGGATTTCCTACATTCTGTCATGTATGTTAAGGCCTATCAAGTCAACTTAGTGTTCTCTGTCTTCCATCAGTACAACTTTATTCACTGGGGTCTAGTGAGCTTATCTAGAATCACTCCCTTAAAAACAGTGAGCTTTTCCTCACCCTGTGGTAATCAGCTGCCCAGTGGTTCTTTGACAAATATAGAGGTCCATTGCCCATTCCCATTGTTTTATGCTGCTAGGTTTTTTTTTTCTACTTGAGTTTGCATGGGTCGTGTGCATACTGACATCACTGTAGTTTCATATGACCAAGGTCTCCATATGGTCATGTACTTCCTCCCATGACTCTTAACAATCTTCTTCCCCCTCTTCCACAATGGCACATAATTTTTAATGAAATAAAACATCTCTAATTAAACAATTGGTTTTATACTGAAGCACACAGAGATATCACATGGATTTGAGAGATCATAGCATGACAAATAATAAGTAAAAGAAACACACATGGTAGATCAAAAATAAGAAATCTCCGTTTTCCACAAAAGCAAACCAAGGAGCCTTAGATTTCATATGTAAAATTCCACATGCTAACACTTCAAAAAAGTTTCTAGTGAGCCCCAAGTAAGGGAATATGTAATAAACCATGAAAAGCAAAAAAGAAATGGTCTGTTAGAATGATTAAATCAAAGTTAAATGTTTCTGTTCAACAAAAATAACAAAAAACACTATAAACAAAATTAATAGGTAACTAATCAAATACAGTAGGAAAATATAGTTCTCATATTTATTGTCATAAGGGATTTGTATTAAAACTCTGCTTTAATTCAGTATTTATAGTTAAGAAGTAAAACAGACACCAAAAATTTTTAACACATCCCAAGAATATGGTAAAATAACCACAAAGGATTCTCAGTAGAAAACTGGAGGTCTAACATACTCTTTTTGTATAATCTATGGTCAATTTTGCTAGTAATGGGGAAAATGAAAGTAAAAACAATAAATAGCATCTCATACTTATCAGACAGATTTGCCAATTTCTAGTAAAATTTACTGAATAATACTTAGATGATACTTTTGCGGTGTAAACTCTTTTATCTAGTCTAAGGAATAAATATTCAGTGTCTATTAGATTTCACGTTTTGATTCCAAGTATGTGTCTTTAGCACATGTGTGCAGGAAGAAATGCAGAAGGATATTCTTCGTAGTACTGATTATAGCAGCATTTAAAAATAACTTGATTATGAATAGAACCACAAATTTTCATATATTCAAATCACCATTCAAATCACACAACTACTTAGACAAATAAATGGGTGTAGTTATCGGTATGTATTGATCTCAGAACAGCAGTATATGAAACCAACGGTATGAATTATGTGCCCAACACATTTGCAACAAACACATCAAATTCATTATTGCTTAGGATATGAAGAAGTAAATAAAATGCATTCTGTAAGAACTTTGCCATAACTTCCTAAAGAATAACAACACATGATTGGGACACAGGACTTGGAGCAATGGAGTAGGAACTGATCAGGAACTTCTACCTGAAGTTTAGCTCTCATAGTTCTAGAGGCTACTATGCAAACTGCTAAAGAAGAAAATCAGTCAATGGCCCAACCTAGTCCTAAAGCCTAATAACCATAATGACTGGCACACTACCTCTATTTGTGAAGTAGTGTCACTGTTGTCTGGGGGCGGGTGGGATAATCCACAGCTGTCTAATTGGGCCTCAATGGGAGGCAACTCGTGGATGGCACTGGAATTATAGCAAAATATATATGGTTTGAGAGGTCATAGATCTTAGAGAAGACTCCAGCTCTGTCATACCTCTAAGATAAATGAAATTTCTTGCCATATTTCATATTTACAGACAAGAATACTGTCCACCACACATTAAAGAAGCTTCTTTTTGCAACAGATGGAGGCTATTTCAGTGTTCCACAACTGATCACACATAGAGAATAGATGTCTGAGAGATGCCCAGTTCTATGTGACATATCTGCACATTAAAGTTAAACTTCTACATCAAGGTTCACGGACTGTAGCAGAACAGGAGGTGGAGAGAAAAGTGAAGCTTCCTTATACAACAGAGTTCTTCCTTATACAACAGAAGGTCACATCTGACCAAATTTAAGAGAATATGAGCTTGAAGAGTGTATGTCCCCAGATAGGATTCCTATATTAAACATCACTCAGCCAAGGCTCAGGAACCATTGGGGAAGAGAGGATGGAAAGATTGTAAGAGCTAGGGTTAATTCAGGAATGTAAGAAGACAAAGGCTTTCAGTCCACTGGAAACTTACACATGTAAACTTGTGGCAGTAGTGGCATTGAGCACAAGAGCCATGCCAACTCCATCAGACAACAATCAAGAGTGGAGTGAGGGAAGTAGGCAGTGTGCCAGGCCTAGCCTGGGAACAGCTGGAGACTGATTACTACTGGGTGAGGGAGAGTAGACCTTATTTGTGAACTTTAGATAGGCTGTCTAGACTCCAGTGGATGCATTTGCATGGAAGGGCATCTGGGTACAGTTTGACTGGGTAGGACTTAGCATGAATGATGGAATGTATGAAGTCCTGCTGAGGGTTGGTGTGGCATTGATAGGGAAAGGGTCTAAATTTGACAAAGAGCTGTTGTATGAAATGTACAAAAGCTCAATTTAAACAGGAGTTAAATAAAAGCAAAGAAATTACTTCCATAAAATTTTGTGGAAATTATTGTCCTAGGCATGGTAAAGATACAATGAGATCAAAGAAGGCTATCCAGGGACTGTAATCACACATACGCTTTTTAAATACTTGCATGTATGTAAGTATATCCACATTGTACAATGCCTACAGGAGTCAGAAGAAGGTATTGAATCCCCTGGAACCGAAGTAATAGACTTGTTAGCAAAGATGCTGGTGTTGGGATCAAAACCCAGGTCATCTGAAAGAACTGGTAGTCTTAATCACTGAGCCATTTCTCCAGTCCTCAAATAATTTGTTTTCATTTTATACAATTTTTTGAATTTTTGAAAAGTTTAAGATTGAAATAAAATTCAAATCTAGGATTCATGAAAGAAAATGTTCTCGGATTATCTAAATATTTTTGCAATTCATTTTCATTTTTAGTTTATGTGTATGAGTGTATTGTCTCCACGCTGTGCAATGCCTGCTGAGACCTGAATAAGGTGTTGGATCTCCTGGAAGTGGAGTTATGGACAGTTGTTTGCCAACATGAAGGTACTGGGAATCAAACCTGGGTTGTCCTGCAAGAACAAGTGATTTTAACTGCTAAGCCATCTCTACAGCTCTTCATTGTTCATTTTTTTAATACGCTTCCTTCTTGTTAGACATTTTATAGTTCATTTATTTTATTTTATACTTCCATTAGACACAAAATTGTAGAAATTTTGAAATTTAGAAGACATTACAATTTACTCACGTATTTAAAATGTTTTGAGAATTTCACACATGAGTTCTGTACTTAAATCAACTCTCAGTCCCCTCCAACTCCTCCTGTGATCTTCCTCTCAATTTCTTGCCTTCCTTTTTGATTATTATTGTTACATATGTGTACATCTATAAATACACATACAAATATGTGTATACATCATGTACACTGTCCATTTAGTGGTGTTCTTGTGTACGTGTTTTTAATGCTGATCACTTGGTATTAAATAAACTAGCATGGAGCTAGTCCCTGGAGAAAACCAATTCTCCCTCCTTCTGTATCCACTGACCTGTAGCTCTTCATCTAGAGGTGGGCTCAGTGAAAAGTCCCCCATTCGCATTGACATGTCAACTGATTTTGTCACTATGCACAACTTGTTAGGCTGCCATACTGTGGAGATTTCATGGGTGTAGCTTCCCTCTCATGTCTAGAATGCATTATCTAACAGCAGGCATCTTGAACCCCTGAGTCTCATAATCTTTCCATCCCCTCTCCCACAATGTGCCCTGAGCCTTAGGTGTAGAGACTGCAATGTAGATATATCAGTTAAGGTTGGGCGCCCACAGTCAGTATTCTGCATTTTGACCAGTTATGGGATTTTGTTGTCTCTGTTACAAAGAAAGATACTTCTTTGATGAGTTGTATGTGTCCTTATATTCAAAGACAAGTATAGCTCTATTCATAAATTTATCATAAAAATGGATATATAGAAAAGACAGCATTAAAGTATTTGGCAGAGTTGTCTGCACCTAAACTATCTTCTTGATTTAACTGAGAACTTTACACTGTATTTCATTACCTTAAATCTATGATGTTTCAAGTCGAACACTAGGGAATTAATTAGAGGAAGCGAGACAATCCACAGCACAGAAGCAATAAATGATTAAAAATTCAAAATAATCTTGCTTCTCCCAGTGTTGTCAGATTTAAAGTGTTTCTTTTGGAAACAGGTCAATTGTATGTTAACTTGTACATTACAGAAAGTCTTTTCAGGGCCTGAAAGTTTGCTTTACACCATAAAGGTTCTATGTTCAATGCAGGTAAGGTGAAAAAAAAAAAGATAATGCCTTGGAAAAATCTAGTTACACTATACACACCGAGTTTAGCCTTATCAACACGGTAAATAAAACCTATGCTTCTAGTCCAAAAGACACAGACGTGGCACTATATTTCTCTAAGATTGAGCTTATGAAATTTGTAAGGTAAAGTACCTATCAAATGTGTCTTCTTGTATTTCCTTGATGTGATAAAATATTCTGGTAAAAGCAACTTGCGATATAAAAGGTAAATTTAGCTCACACTTCAGGTATAGTCTACCACAGTGGGGAAATCAAGTCAGAAGTAGCTTGAAGCAGCTGGTTGCATTGTATGCATAGTTGAGAGAGAGCAACCAGTGTATATCTACAAGATCTCAGCTTGTTTTTCCTATCTTACACAGTCTAGGATCTCCTGTCCAGCTAATGTTGCCACCGGCAATTAAGATGGGTTTTCTCAAATCTACTAAGGTAAACATGATTATCCCCTAAAGCCATGCTCAGAGGTTCATCTCAGGTGAGTCCAGATTCTGTCAACTTGACACACTACCCACCATAGAAAGTGAGTGATGAAAAATATGTACAATTAATATTTGCATAATGGACTTTAATTCTGTTTTGTGTTAAGCAAACATTTCAGCAGCGAGTAGCTAAAACTCTGAAATAATAGCCCAAACCATAAAACAGTGCCAGTCTTTATTTTAGAATCATAGACTGTTCTTAAGGCCTAAAATCCCCTTAGTAAAGTCACTTTATCTTAAAATACTTAGGTGTGAATAATTTAAATAATGTGGTCTAACCCACTTACATGACACATGCAGACACACAAGATATTATTCTTATTTAGTTGGTCAACAGCTATAACTAGAAACCAAAAATGGGAAAATTCTAGTACAAATTTAGTGCCAACTTTCCAGATAAAGAAATGAGTACAAACATTTGGTCTGGAGAACTAGAAATGTAGACTATTAAGTTTTAGAGGGTTTTTTTTTCTGATAGATTTCTTTCTATAATGACCTTTATCATGCATATGAAGGCCACTTTGCATGAATAAAAACATAACTTTTCATGTAATGATACCGTCAACTCAAGGCAAGCTTTCTTCTCAACATGGTTATGATTAAGCTTCTCATATTTTCTAGGAAGAACTCATTCTTGCCTACACTGCATTTGTGTCTACCATGTCCTGGTCATTTACTATATTGCTTTTGAGTTTCACTATTTGGTGCCCAGTTGTGTGCTGGTTATTTGGGTTTAGGTAATTGCATTTCTTTCACTAGTGTGTTTTGTATGTTCACTATGTGTTGTCAATTAGATGTATTAATAAAATGGTCTATTAGAGGAGCATGTTATATGCTGTCATGAGCCTGTTCTGTGGAGGAAGAACTTCACAGTACCCTTTTCCCTAGGATTTTCCAAGTTTCTCACTTGGAGCTACCAAGATGGCCTGTAGTTAGCCTTCATTTTCCTGAGATCACACAGACAGAATAAGATGAAATCATTGCATAGTTACACTGCACATAACACAGAAGTATGTTATCTCTCATTTCTTAGCCCTTTAGACATTGTGTTTTCATATATGCTTTTCTGCATATGACTCTCTAACATCATGAGGGAGGAAGTAAAGAATCCTTCCAAGTGCTTTCTTTGACAGGAGGGTTTAAAAATGCATCTCTGATTTATTTTAATTTGCTTTTCTCCTTGGCTCAGACAAAGCACTTTCTGTTTGTCCCTCAAGGAGCTTGGGTCATATATATGTGTGAACAATCAGAGGTTCTCAGTTGGGGAAGCTAAGAGGAAATTCTCACTCCTCTGTGTGTATCTCAGGATTACTTTATCATAAGTCAGAAAATATGATCTGGGTTACTAGTTATAAAAGAAAATTTTTAGCCAGTTTTGATGGGACATGCCTTGCTACTCAGAACGCTGAAACAGGAAGTTTAGGTTCTGTCTAGGCTGAATGTCAAGTTCAAGACTAGCCTAGGAGGCATAGGCAAAGACCCTATTTCAAAGTAAAAATCTGACGGAGTGGGAATCTAAATAGTAGAACACTTATCTAGCACTTGCAGGGAGCTGCGTTCAGTCCTCAGGACAGTTAGTAAATACTTGTTACAGGTATCTATTCCTATAAAATAAACAATATGATTTGGAAACATCAGAATTCATGCCAAAGCTTAAAGGCATAAACAATACCCAGGGGAGATGGTACACTGGGGAAAAGCACCTACCGCGAAGTCCCATGGCCTGAGTTCAGTCTTCAGGACAACCACATTTTGTCCTCTGACCATCACATATGCATCTGGCATATGCACACATACATACAGAAACATGCATACATATATCAGTCAGTCAGTCAGTCAGTCAATGTTAAACGACTGTTTACTTGCTCATGATTCTGGGAATCACACATTTTGGCTAACTCAAATAACTCAAGTTCCTTGATTTTTATGTGTCAAAAGTTGGCCATTGGTTCATCAAGTATCAATATTTAATTATTCAGTGGACACTTGAGATGCTAAGTTGAAAATCAGAATTGGGAACAACCATGAGTTTATTTTAGATCTTAAAATTTTTCATGTTGAGTCACTTAACTGACTGTGGTTGACTGGGGGTTGGGCTGGGTAAAATTTTGGTGGTCTGACTCTATACTCTGGTTCTGGTGGTGGCTGTCAGATTGGTGTCTCTCTCTGAGTGGTTTCTTTTGCTCAAGGACAGTAACCTTGGGTTTCTTATTTTACAGGAGCCTTCCTAATGAAGAGAACTGAAGCTAGAGGAGCTCTTGATGACTTTGTTGACTATACCTGTAAAGTTAGATAGCTTCAGTTAAAAGAAGCCTCAAGGTCAGCTTCCAGATTCAAAGGAGAGGAGAGGGGAGGGGAGGAGAAAAGAGGAGCAGGAGACAGAGAGAGAGAGAGGAGTGGAGGGAGAGAGAGAGGGAGAAAGAGAGATAGCCTACTGGGAGAGGTTTCAGATAAGTAATTTTGGTCATTTTCAACCAATAACACTGGAGTATCAAAAATAAAAAATAAAGAAAAAACAACAACTATACTTACCATAGCTGAAGTTGAGAGCAGTCGCTTCTAGCCAACTATGGATGGCCAGGTGGTTTAAGCTGACTAGATGTGTGCTGCTGTGCTTAGCTGACAACACTACTGTTCCTTGTTTGGCCCAGTCAGCATGGGAGGGCTGACACCTCAAAGCAAGGGTGAGGTGCTTTTACTGTAAAGAAGAGGAACTAAAGCCACACTTGTGGGAACAGTGGGGGCCATTGTTCTCCGAAAGGTACTGAGAAAATCACTTGCAATTTGGACTTGAAATTGGTGTTCTCATGTTAAAGGGGAATAACTGAACATTGTCTTCTGTTTCCTTCTACCTTTGACTTTGTGGCACCAGTTCTTACAGGCATCTTGGGAGCCTAGTGTGCCTCTTGACTTTGTGACAAAAGAGAAATGTGGGGTCTAAAAATCAGTGTTTATCCCTGGACTAAACAGCCTTGTGAATGCAGGCTCTTAGACTTACCAGAATCCTTATCTTTTGATGTGCTGCGGAGCACATTAAATATTGCATGTTGGAAGAATCAGGTTACTGGAGTCTTCTGAAGAATCTCACCCCTCCATGGACCTTTTTTCTGTTTTATATGGTATGAAGAAAGGAGGACTGTAATGAGCAGAGGCAATGTAATCAGTTCCATGTAGATTGGATTCCATTTAAACTGCATGTGCCCTGGTAACTAGCCAAAGAGATTTTATTTTGAAAATCAGTATCTAAAGTCACAGCTACAGATCATGAGTGAAAATAAAACTGTCTTTTAGAATGTAGTGGTGAGCTTACAAAGCTTGCTAATCTTCACAGGAAACAAAATGAACTCTAGGAGCAGCAGGTTTTCTTCTGGGTTTCATGCTGACTGTGATGTTGTAACAAACAAAGAGACTAAAGACAAGGGAACAGTTCAATAAGACTTTCTAATTGACCCTGTGGATGGGGACACAGCCCAACAAGGATAAGAGAATGAAAGACAGACCCAGGAAAGGCAATGTTTAAAAATAAAAATAGCGGTGCCCCTGGGGAAGAGCAATTGAGTATAACTGTGCAAATGACACAATGATATTATGCTGGTGACTTCCCCCGATGCACTTATAAATTATGCAGAGAATATTGGATTGGAGGATTCATTGTAGTGAAAGCTGCTGTTTTGCTTCGAGGCCTGGCAGAGGTGAGAAGGGTTGAGACCCAGAGAACCAGAAACAGGGACATAAAAAATCGAATGCATTGCACAGAATACTGGAAGACTGCAAAATCAACCTGTAATGTGAGAACCAGGTTAGAGGAAGTAATGCATCTCATGTAACCTGGGAAATGGGCAGCACCATGGCAGAAACTTCTCAGTTGGCAATCTCAGCTAATCGGTCCACATCAGAGCTGGCTCTCTGTCGGTTTCTCACCTATGTGCATTAGAAGTCTTACTAAGCTCCCTTATTTCCTTTTTTTGTAAAATGTTTGCCAGCAAAGCGAGAGAAAAGCAATACCGGGTATCATGGTAGTAAATAGATGTCTTCCTGACTTACGTCTCTTGACAGATCTTTGACTTGTATTTTTCAAGTTTTAAAATGATAACTGCAGCCTCTTTTGGGGGCATCATTGCAAAAGCACGACAGATGGAGAATGCGAAAAGTCCAAGAAAGATATCTAACGTTACTGCTAAGTTCTCTACTTTCTACACGATGTGCGTTGTTCATTCTGCCAGGCAACTTTCCCTTAGTAGAGGTAAAGATGAATGTTAAGTATTGAGGTCATTAATTACATTACAGATATTTTTCAGAAAAGACTGTTATTTTTTGAAAATAATTATTGAATCAGTATAAGTAGTATTTGGTATCAGCTCTATCCAATGAAAACTTAGAGATCCACAATTAAAATCATTTATTCAGGAGATAGACCTGTGCTCGAGACCCCACGGGCAAAGTCTAGGCAGATGGGTCTTTATCCTTCTTGGCAATCTGAGGAGGGCTTGTGTCCTCTCGTGTCTAGCTTCCGAAGGCCACATACATCCCACGGCTCTTCAAAGTCAGTGATGACTGGTTGAGTGTCTCTCACAATCAGTCACTCCAGTCTCTTCTCTACTCATTTTCCAGTTTCAAGAGTCACCCTCAATTTTAAGACCAAGTGGCTTGCAGACATAATTCTACCTGTTCCTTTGATTCCTTCTTGACATATAATGTGACATGTTCACAAGTTCCAAAGATCAGGCTATGAGCATTCTGCAGCAATAGTGTGCTGTTCTCTGTACTGCTGTAGAGATTAAAGGACAGACTAGAAAAAGTGCTTTGAGAAGTTCTTAGCATAAAGTAAACTCAACAGAAAAAACAGAGAGTGAGTTTGAAAACAGCACTATTCAAATGTTAGGGTGCCTGTGCTGTCCGTGAAGGGAAGAGGTAATGCCTTGTGTTCCTACCCTAGATGTGGATGTCAGTCATCTCGCTACAGTAAGGCATTTCTTTCTGAAGTGAATCTGGATGAGAATATCAAGGTGAAGGTCAATCGGAAGCTGCTCAGAAGGACAGAGGAGAGGTGAAGCATATGGGCTGACATGGATGTGATTTGTGTAGTTTCATAGAAGGCTCATAAGGGTCCTTATACCTGAATTCATGCACTGTTGTGGTCAACTTGAAACACTATGTGATCCCCACCTTACTGAAACCCCCCATGTGTGTAAGTACAGAAAACATATACTCTGTATAAAATCTGTTCCTTTCCATGCCTTTCTCATGTAACTTTTATAATACACTATGAACACAGAACAAGGTAGATGCAGACTGTGAGAAAGCTCAGTAAGATACAAAATACGTTGAAAAAAATATATTATCCTGGGCTACTACCACAGAACTTGGTGACTATGATTTACAATAAAGCACTTGTGTATAATACCATAACAGTACATTTGAAAACTCCAGGGGAAATGTTTTGAAAGTGTTTTATTATAAAGAAATGATGAGGCTTTGGGATTTGTTTTGGATAGTGTGTGGTGGGGGGACCCAGTATGGATCAGTGGGGAAAAGTCCTTGCTGGGAAGCATGAGTTTGATCTCTGGGATCCACATTAAGTTAGGAGAGACTAAACTCCACCAAACTGTCCACCGACCTCTCCACAAGCACACTGTAGCATGTGCATAACCCTGCCCCCACATTATACACACGTGCACACACAATACATTTAAAAATATGTTTTAGAAGAAAGGGTGGTTTTGAGATAAACTATATTTAACCTGACTTAAATATCATGGAATGTAAACATGTATTGACTGCTGTATACCCCATTATGATAAAGTTTTATAGTTTTACATATCAGTAAGAATATTAAAAATAAAAATAAAGAATAAGCATACTTCTTATTTCTGCAACTGTGTGTGGCTGTTAACAGCCAAGAGAAGTCTCAGCCCAAGAAGGGTTAGGCCAGGTTTTAGCACAGCAGACTAATGAAAGAACTCTATTACAGGCTATTACATGCTCTTGAGTCACAATAGTGTCCTATGTCAGTGACACCCGTCACCAACATGGAAAGCGAGGGAAAGAAAAGCCAATGCATTCTTTTTCTTTTGGTCTTTCACTGGCTTTAAGTTAAAGACAGATCATGTCAGTACAATTCATGTGTTTATCAAAAAGGAATAAAACCAATGGATTTGCTTCATATGCTATTTCCATTGTTTTGGTAAGAATAAAACACATCACCATAAAAATACAAATCATGTGATTTCACTGATCCCATGTTTAAGGTAAATACTGTTCCATTTGTGTTTTAAGTTGGCATTATACAATGAAAATATGATTGGTAACAGGCGTATTAATCATTGAAAATAAACAGGAAAAAGATTCACGAGTTGAGAAAGAGATCACAGGGAATAGGGTAACATGTATGTTTACCACCTTTAATAACACCTTTTTCTATATTTAGGAGGGGTGGCCTAGCCTTTTGGTTTTGTAAGAGGCCTTGCAAATTAGGTAGCCAGGCAAGCTTGATGGATCTGGAGTAAGGTCACATTAGGGATTCAAGGTCCTTCTTGAACTAGTTACATAACCTTGGTTTAGGTATTTAATCTCTTTATACCTTAACTCCCCTCATGTGGGAAATGAAAGCTTGAGAGGGCTTTAATAGGGAACAATGTGGATAATCCATGCATTACACTCAGGATAGAATCTGTCTCACACTACTAGAATGTAACTTTCAATAATAGCATCTTCATTTATTTTATTTAAGCATTTAAAACCACATTTGATGTGTATTAAATCTATAGATGATTTTCAAACAATGAATGTACACACTTAAATTTTTTCATTAATTCCCCAAATCTGGCAAGGCTAAAAGTACAATTTCGATTAAATATGAATTTCTGGACCACACGTTTTTAAGCTGCAGAGTTACTATTTCTTATTAGAATCCAGAAATACAAAGTATAGAACAATCTCTTGGTAATTTTAGTGGATGTCAGGTTTGGAGGCATTGTGCTTTTAATACATTTCTATCTATTCATTCTTTTCATAAAGTATATTTTCTCATCTATTCTTTTTATCCTTTTTTCTTCTTATGGTAAAATTATAGGAATTCCGTTTCAAGCTTCTCTTGTCCATGATCATATCAATGAAATACAAAATTCACTTGTATTTCCTATGCTTCACAGGAAAACAGTGTTATAAACTATTAAATCATCAAGTTGTACATATATTGTTTAAACAAAGAGTCTAACCCACAAATGTAACTGAAATGGTTACTTAATAAAATGACTGATGGATACACTTGAGAATGACACTGAAGGCAGCATTCAACACCTGAGGTGAAGCCATGAACACTTTCTTATGTAAAAAGGAAGTCCATACTGTAGCCATACAGTATGAATATCAAAAGACCACAAACCTGATACAGTACAGGGGCCTAGGAGTCCATTGGAACTTTGCTTGTGATGTATTTTGCTTTGATGTTTTGGAAGCATTTAATTGTCACTTTTTTTGTTTTTTTTTTGAGACAGGTTCTCTCTGTAGTCACAACTGACCTGGAGCTTACCATGTCAACCAGGCTGCCTGACTCTGCCTCCTAAGTGTGGGGATTAAAGGTATGTTCCACCATGTCCTGCTACTTTCTTTTTCAGATTTATTTATTTTTTATTATTTTTATTATACTATTTATTATTTAATAATAACTATTAATTACGTGTATACATGTGTGTAAGTATGTGTATGTGTCAGTACAGTGACCTTGGAGACCAAAGAAGGGTGTTGGATGCCCTTGAGCTGGAGTTATAGGTGATTGTGAGCTGATGGTTGTGGGGTTTGGGACTCAAACTGTGGGTGGGTCTCCATCTCCAACACGGCTGTTGTGCTCCAGCCATCCTAGAGAATGGAGGACGACTGAACAGGGCCTCAGGTGCTCATAGTGCGGTGGATGGGAGGATTTCCTGGGATACTGCTTAGGTGGGCAGTTCAGTTATTAAAACGAAGGCAGGGGTTTATATAGGGAGGCCCTTCTGGCCATTAAGAAGGCATAAATGTTAAAGACAGGGTCTTTATGTAAAGGCGGGAAGGATTTAGGGCTGACATGGAAATTAGGAACTAGGAAAGGAAACCCAAAAAACTGGTTCTGGTCTGGGGTGATCTTTGTGGGGGAAAAAGATGAAGCAACTGCTGAGGCCTGCAGTGGCTTCCTGGGACCTAGGTTATTGCATCAGGCAGAGCAGGCCAGACTTCTACTGTCCTTTCAGGGTTTCTGGCATTGCTTGGCTTGCTCAATACCTTTTAAGATAGACCCAGCCCCACAGCTCCACCTTTGTTTTTTTATATAACAGGGAGGTGTATAAGGGTCCCAGTAAAGCGAGGAGCCAGGCCACGAGGGGATTGGCAAACCAGGGGGGATAATGGGTTTTAAGTTCATTCCTGAGTTTATGAAAGGTCTTTCAACAGATAAGTGAGAATTTATAGTCTCTCAGTTAGCTATTTGTTCTCTAACATTCCCTCTTGGAAGAGGTAACCCTAAAATCTTTTAAGAATTAGATAGTTGCTTCCAAATACCTTGGACATATTTGGCCTTTGGTATAGAGTAGGCTGCTGAAGGGCACAAGGACAGTTTTTGGGTTTTAGTTAAAAAAGAAACTGGCTACTTTTGGGGGGGGGATCTTTTTACCCTAAACTGCCTAGCCAAATTCTACCTCCTATTCTTACAACACCACCCTCTGAAGAGGTCACCCTAATTGCCAATTGGGAATTAGGGGGCTGATGCTCTTGGCATCTGCAAGCTGAACAGGGACATAGGTTGTCGCAATTGGGGTACCCATTCAGTGAGTCTATCTAAAAGACCCCTGAATTACATAATTTCATTGTAGGGAGAAAAGAAAGTCTTTCAATGGTGCCTGGAAGATGAAACAAAATAGTCAGAACAGGGAAGAATTCAAATGTCCAGTTCAAAGTCCATTAGAATTTCTTTCTTAAGGACTTTCAAAGGTATCTATCTTTTGGGTTACTCTTTGTTTTTCTTTTTGACCGCCAAGGCTGAACTTGAGTCTTGAAGTCAGGATTTGTTTTTAGGCACCTTGATAGCTTCCTGGAGTGGCTAGAATCAGGGTGAGTTTCCTCCCAAATGGCTTCTAGACAGGGAGAGAAAACAAATTAATCATTTGATTTTTGAGTTAGAACAATGGTGGGCTTGCTTTTCTTGGCCACAGGTATGCACTGCAGTGTTGAGGTAGGCCGAGATTTGAAGTCTTACATCTGAGAGGCATTTTTTGTTAAGAACAAAATCATTAGTGCTTACATTCATTTAAACCTAATGTCTGGGAAGTATGATTCCTTATACTCTTAAGGAAGCATACTAATCACTTTAATTGTTTGGCTATACTTTCCTTCTGGGTGTTTAAGATCATACAATTTGGCCCCAATAAACCAACTTAACTTTACTCTTAAGTCCAGTTGAGTATCTGTTCCTCAGGGGGGTCAAATGGGCTTGAGAGGAGCCCCTAGATCCATAGGCCTTTATTTTACCAGTTCTACCCATGTGAAGATAAGTCAGAAAGTCTTGCTAGACAATGGCTTTACTTGGAAGCAAATTGAGGAAACATTTTCCTGTGCTGACCCTCTTCCTTGCAGATTGGACACTGGTTTAAGTCCTTCTGGTGGGGTCTCCACGACCTCCCTGAACAGGAGTACAGGTGACTCATCACAGTTACAGGACATTTCAAGAGATGCCCTATAGTCCCCTGGAACTTAGTTGACCTTGAAGGGCAAGAGACAAAAAATTGTCCCTGTAAATCCCTCTAACCAGATTACTATAGGCCTTTAAATATGGTTGTTAAACACCCAAGAAGGTTAGTTCCACCAATCTGGTACTTTTAATTACTATATGTTATGTAGCTAAAGCTTGGGCAAAAGCCAAACATTTTTTTAAATAAGCCTTGACTAGACATATATTTTTTTCCTTAAAGTATTTGGCTGAACTATTACTTTAGAAACTTTAAGACTTTTTAGATATTATTTATCTAATGTTTCCTGTATTATAACATATAAACTCAGATCTTTAATCACTTGTATAGACTTTCTTATTTTTCTTTTGTAGTCTGGAAATATCTAGTCATTATGATCGTACACATGAACCCTTCTCATTTTCTTTTCTTAAGATCATGAGACATAATAACATTAACAAAATTCTCTTCCTGGGTGTACTAAGCCATGTTTATTCCCTTTCTAAGACTCTAGTATCAAACCAATGTTTGATGATATTAAAGTTCACCCTGGGAATGAATGACTTTATTCATACAAATGGAGGAAGTATTACTAATAGGTATATAGGTGACCTGAGAGTAAAGTCTTTATCTAAAATGGATACAAAGTTTTTTGCCTTAACTGTAGAACATGATATTGGAAGGGAAATGACAGGAAGGCAAAGAGAGGATAGCTTGATTTTGATAAAATGTTGAGGCTGTGACTTGTAATAAAACATGCATATAGTAAAAGTTGATTAGGAAGTAGATATTATTTCAAAAATATTATTAGGGAAAATACTACTTTGTCATTTCCTGACTTATATTAAGAGAATAGATCTTCATTCCATAAGAACATTATATTTCATAATAATAAAAAGTTTTAATATTGCTATTGCAAGGTATTAAGGAGACTCTATTATTATGAGAGGGATGAATGCCTGAGTCCCAACATATGTCACATCTGCAGAGCACATCATAAATTCTGTCACAGGGAATCTTGGGATTGAGCACACACACCTCCATTGGAACTCCAGCTTCTTTTGAGATTCCATGATCATTTCATGGAAGATTAGTTGAATTTGAAGACATGAATAAATCATTAGGAATGTCTTACACTTATGACTATGGATTAGGAGAGATAGAAAAGATCTGAGAATTGCCAATGAAGGACTGCTGAAGATCTAGAAAGGAAAAGAACTGCAGATCAACTACCTGCCTCTCATAGTTGAGCTAGACCTGGACTCTGTTAGAGATTTACTTCTCTAAAATCAATCATTCATGTATTTTGCTTGTATGTTGTCTGAATAATTTTAATTTTGTCTCATATTTGTAAGTCACTTTTGCATTTCAGATCACTTTAAGACGCAGTTGCAATAGTTTCTACAATAAAATAGAAGAGAGCATAATTTGCATAGCTCAGCTTCCCTAACATATATAAGGTTCTATCAGCAGAGAAAAGAGTAGTGCAAGGGAGTGCTTTTCTTTCAACAAATGTCACTATTACTTACATAAACCATGACCAGTGCTGCACAATCAGACAAGCTGAGTTTCTTGGTGACTGAGTCTTGTAATAAGAACCAAGGTCCCTGCAGTCTTGTCCAAATTAACTAAACAAAGAAAGATATCATAGGCACTGTCTAATACAAGACCAAATAGACTTCTTATATCCTTAAGGGAGAGCTCTCAGGAACAGCACTGGCAGATGCAGATGTCTTTCAATTGCATTTGTGCTACCTCAGATCAAGTGATGGTGTACGTGAGTACTGAAAAGAGAAAGAGCACCAGTGAGTTCAGATACACAAATACCACCATCTCTCCCTCCATCATGAGCCCAGCCTATATAGCACATAAGCTCATGTGGTATTTCCTAAAGAGGAAAGTACATGAAGCATAAAAAATGCAAAGTTAGCTGATATGAAGGAATATGATTGCAGTTGTTAGGGTTGATTACTCTAACCCCTGATTGTCAAGAGTTGAAAGAACTTGGTCGGCAATATGCTGACAACTTTTTCACAGACTTTGTCTAAAACAGTGTCTTTTAATTGTGTTTGTTTTTTTGGTTGGTTGGTTAAATACCTGATCATTCATTTCAATGAGCTTAAGAGTTCTCTACAGGTTGAAGTGACCTTGTATCATGTGAGAAACCGGGTCTTTTATATGATTCTGGGCATTCTAACTCCCGAGAAAAATATATAACAATTGGTAAGCATAAGTTTTATAAATAAATTCATAAATCCTACTTCTGATTTTAGAAAAAGAGATACATTTGCATTAACCATCAAGAATTTGACACAAATAACTAAGTGACCCCTATCATGAAGTGAAGAGCTAGTTTAAGCTCCATAAATTGGAGATAAATAACAAATGCAGCAGGGAACACAGGGCATATGACATTAGTCCTATGAAGACTAAATTCAGAGACTTTTACTTCTACATGAGTGTATGAGGTGGCAATTGTTAGCTTTGTTAAACCTGGTTGCTTAGAAACAGCTGACTGATTAGAAGATAGCTGCTATCTGCACCTGTAATTATTGTGATTACTATTACTATGGCAGCCCTTGGTGGGATCCTGAAAACAGTTACATGGCAAAGCATTTAACAAACATACACCAATAAAAACAATATATATCCCAATAAAAAAGATTGATAGTGTCCCTTCCTTACTCTTCTGATGGGTTCATTTAAAGAGTAATGCAAGTATCCTCTTTCTGCTTACATTGTGGCTTCCTTTTGAGACCAATATAAAATAGAATCAGAGGTTATTACTACAGATGAGAGGAAGAAAACAAAATCCTTCTGAGAAAAGAATATCAGAGATTGATCCTGCTAGGTCTCAATCTCTGAGTAGGTAGCAACTTTAAAAGATCTCAACATGAGAAATACCAAGGCCTTTTGTTTTACTTTTGATTGTTTTAGTAAGTAATAAGTAGCATGAACATAGATTACATTTTTTTTTTTAATTTGTGATCTGGCTTACGACAAACTCACTGAAATTGGCTCCTTGGGAATACAGTCTAGGTTGGTTTGAAGCAGGAGTTTAATCATTTCTATTTTGCCCATCAAACAAATGAAATCACAGCAAACAATGAGAGTATACCGACATTGTGTTGACGCATGGGCACTTACTGCAGAGACTCCTTGTAACAAGGAGCTGTAAACATTTGTGCGGTAATTGCAGTGGGAGAGGAAATAGAAAGCAAAGTATGTGTCCCGTCATCTCCAGTGACCACAGCATACTTTGATAGCATGGTGCCTTGAGTCCCACTTCTGGTGGACACTTGTATTTCCCTAATGACTCCTGCAGAGGACCTGAAGTCAAATATATTTGACATTGCTTAGGTAAATCTTGGTAAATCAAAGGTATAGGAACACAATTGCACAAGCCTTCACTCTTCTTTTACTACAACTGCATATTCTATCATCTGTCTTTGTGTGTGTACATGTTTATATGTGTGTGTTCACATGTGTGCATGTGTACATGTGCATGTGGAAGCCAGAAGTTGGTCTTAGGAGTATTCTTCGACCACTTTCCAACTTATTTGTTGAAGCACGATCTCACTGAATCTGGAGTTTGACAATTTGTCTGGGCTGGCTGGTCGGCAATTCCAAGGATCTACTTCTCTGTGCTTCTCCATTGCTGGGTCTATAAGCATGTACAAATGAGCCCATTATTATTATTATTATTATTATTATTATTTGTTTTTCATTTTGGTTCTGGGGAACTGAAGAGGAGTCCTCATCCTTCTGTGGCAAGTACTGAATCCACTGAACCATCTCCCTAGTCCTGCATATTTTTTTTAAAGTAAGCTTTCCATGGGGTGTGTTTCTCAGCCTGAATATGTTTATTTTACTCAAGATAGTTGAGAGTGTGTAGCAGATTCTTGGGAATTTACAAAAGCTCTGTGTGGAGCACAGGAAAAAAAGTTTCTTTAATAGATACCCTTTGACTGACTAAACAATGTCTCATTTCTTACAGTCACGTCTGCCAATAATTATATTTCATGTATGCAATGGGATTGTAGAAAAAATGAATCAATTAAAATAGTTTGATGGACTATGGAAGTCTCCATAATTAAACACTGTGTTTATTCTATATAAAATTATTGAACGTGTCTTAGACAGCATTGGGAAAAAGGTAGATTTGTGTGGACTATTTTCTGCCTTACTCTCTGTTCGTAGATAGGGGCTGTTCCCTCCAGGAATAAGGTCAGTATGTAACAAGAAAGACCTCCCCGTGACTGTCATATTTTAGGGTTGACATATTGGATTTCTCTGCTTGCGCATTGATTCCAAATCTTTCCCTGTTGTTGCTCTTAAAACTTCTTGCCCTTATCTTATTAAAGTGTTTTGAGGCAACATTTCACTTTTCTTTGGCTATGAACTACAGCTGTGCTCTGGAAGCCTGGAGATAAAACTGAAGATTTCCAAGACCTTCCTCTACCCTGGATTATGAAAATACTGTTCCATCTAGGTTTGGTTTAGTCCCCAACAAAAGGGGCTGACCTCCCAGTTTTGCTACCACTGTTTGTGATTAATTGAAAGCAACAGCAAGACCACTGGTTTAAATCTCAGGGGAATATTAACTGTCTCATTAGGGAACTCAAAGCAGCTAATGAGGAAAATCCATCAACTCTGAACTGGAAATTTATATGTATATTTTATATATGTATATATAATCTTTATATTATTAATAATACTTGGAATTAAAATGAATTTGATATGGGTACAGACAGAGGAGAAAATGTTCAAATTGAAATATCTTACGTGACACACTTATGAAGCAGTCTCTAAGGAGAAGCAGTTTCTCCTTGCCCCCACAACAGCAATACTAGAGAACAGATGCCCAGAACAAGGAAAAAACATCACAATTTTCTAAGATTTCTATGAAAATCTTCTATTTGTCTGATAGGAAAACATATGGCCATCATAAATAAAGGCTATAAATAATTCATAACACCAATGCAAAGATAATGGCCAGGGTACCATTTGGTGATTATTCTTTAACATTTGAGAAATCTATTTACCCAAATACCCAGATAAAATTTCAAGAAGGATTTCTTAAGGTAATAAAAGCAATTTGTAAATAAAGATTATTTTTTTCATACCAGTTTAACATTTTAAAAATATTTCTTTTCTTTTTTTAAAACGTGCTCCTCTAGTTGAGTCCAGTTATCAGGTTGTAGTTATTTAATAAACTGCATTGATTATTTCATATTAAATTATTATCATGAGTTAATTGGAGTTAGTATTGCCAGATAGGTGAACAATGTGTTCATCAGAATTCCAGGAATGATTTAATTTTATATTGATAATATATCAACATGAAAATAGCCTTTCCTATTCTGTATTGTTCATCTGTGTAATTTCCTTATGCCTGGGAACTGTCAGACTGTGATCTCTAATGATAGCATTAATATACCTCTGAATAACAATCAGAGGCTAAAGCAGTGTTAACATGCATAGAATGATCCATGTTGGAGCTGTTGAAACCATCACATCTTTGTTGCATGGTGCCTATGTTTTTCATTGTATGAATGTCTTCATTGATATGCACTGAGGTAATGAGCCCTTCATTATGCAAAAATGTTTTACAATAATCACAAAACATATTCTTAACATACAACTTTTCTCCTTTTACATGTCTTATATATATATATATCAAGTAGTTGAATTTACCTGTACTAATTAAAATTGTTCTGCATACCTGAACTGAAAATTACCACTGAACAGGGAGATTGAAAAATTATTTTAATTACCATTATAAGATTTAGTTGTGATATAGCTCATTAAGAGAGATCACACAAGTAATAAAAATAACAAAACTAAGTAAGATTTTAATTGGGTAAAATAGTTAACTTTTATTTGGATATTTATCATTTACTATAGACATAAACATATCATTAGGAAATTCACACTTTTGTTGAATATGTATTGAGTATCTTTTCCCTGGAATAGTTTTTTTCTGTGCCAGAGATGGAAGCCACATTTTACTGATCCACCTAGACTATAACTGCAACTGTAGAGTGTTTTTGGGAAATTCCAGGAAAAAAAAATCTATTGGCTTTCCTTCTTTATTTGAAATTCCATTCCTTTTTATACTGAAAATTTTAGATCGTTCTGTTAATTAAAATGTAAAATCTGTCACATTAATCTGTTAGCATTAAACAATTTAGTTTTCTCTTTACCTTTTATCTGAGATTGGCACTCATTATTTTTGCTAAAACAAAAGAAAGAGATGATCTGAATGTGAATTCAAATGTAATGTGTCCACTTTTTCAACCCTGGCTCCTACACTACGCAAATTTTAAGGGGAATGTTTCCTCTCTCTTTAGCACAAGTTTAGTGATTAGCTGCTGATTCTAAAGCTCATATGTGAGGATCAAAACTCAGTGTTCTCCTAAAAGTACATAAATGTGAAATGAAATGAAACGATTACTCACTGACCTTTTCTACAAAATTGGATTACACCTAAATTATTTCCAAGACACATGCCCTAAGCAAGAAACGGGACACTAATTCAAGATGTGCATTCATTTATTCACTCACTTATTCATTCCATATTTTCATTTTCCTCTGTGTTCTTAGCATCAGGTGAGGCTGTAGAGATCAAGATGAACATTCTCTCTACCAACTGAAGGAACTTCCAACTGCTCACAGGTGACTGGCTGAGCATCAAGCACTTGCAGCAGTACCAAGGGTGGGCATTGAGAGTGGAGATAAACATCCCCGTGCAGGCTCAGGAGGTTGCGGATGGGCAAGGAGAGTCAGGACAGCTGTGTTCTGCCTGTAATTCCAGCAGCTGGGAGTTCAAGTTCAGCTACATACCAAATTTGAAGCCAGCAAGAAATAGGCAATCCCTTGTCTCAAAAACAAAACAAAGCAAAACCAGTCAACCAAACAAATGAATAAACAAAAATGCAGGGTAAATGGAGAGAGAAATCCGTATCTCATATAATATGGCAGTAAACCCTGGCATAGTCCTAGATGTGAATATGATGACCCAGGCCACTTTGGAAGCCAAAGAGACTGGGACAGCAAGAATCAGGTAGATGTACTCCTCAGCAAGAGGCAAAGGTGAGCAGAAAAAGCAGCCCCGTGTTACCCCTGGCCACTTCACATCCTGACTGCTGCGGGGCCGCACCGTCACTCAGGGAACTTCTCACCTCACATAATCCTCGCTAGGAATGGCCTCCTACACCACTGAGAGGCATATATTTTTGGAGATTTCAATTCCAATCAAGTCAACCAGAAAGATTAACTATCACAAGTGCCTTTAATCTAATTTATTTTTCCAGGTCACACTGCTATTCAACACACACTGGGGATTAAATTCTAACCTTTCTTATATAAAACTTTGTTGAAAATATAAACTCAAATAGAGGGTTTGTAGACATATAACATCTATAAACTATAGACCTAACCATACATTTATAGCGGGAAAGCATATAGAAATGCACAGCAGCATTAAGTTAGTTTTTGAAGGAGAAGCTTTTCTGTACCCTAGGCATAAATCTTTTCATGCTATAGATATTTTCTTGGTATATGAATTAAAATATAACCGTAATTAGTACGATTTGGTCACAGAATTAGAGTTGTACTTCATGCTGCCAGTTGTAATGCATCTGTAGAAAACAGTGACATTAACCTTATGTTTGCAGAAAAAAAAGTGTATTTCTTTCTGTGAGATGCAGAATATAGATTATACGTTAAAGAAAGGGAAACTGAAGGGAGTGACCACTTCCTTAAAACAATGTGCTACTACAGTCAAATGATGGGAGAATCTCCTTCAGCGGCGCTGTGAAAGCTACTTGCAATCACAGGCCTTTGAAAGTTTAGATTGGTCAAGAAAGAGTTCAATTTCCGATAGTTTCCAGAGTTTAGAACTGACCCCAAGCAATAGCTGTGACTCTCAGGGTAGCAATCATTGTGACTGAAGGAGTTTCTGGGGAATTATTGATAGTTGGGCTCTGCTGTTAATTAAAAATGTCATTCTGCTTCAAGATGTGTTTTCAGGATGTGAAAATCTCTGTTTTCCTTCTTGATGGTTCACAATAATAATTAATGCATAATGAGGAAACTTAGCTGAGTTTGACAACATGTTCTTGAAAAAGAACTTGAAAAGGACTTCAAAATAATTATCTAAAACATATTGCTGCAATTTTTGATGAAGAAATTAGATAAAAAATAATAGGAATTGAAAAATATCTAATGGTGGTTTTTTTTTGCAAAAAGACTCAAACATTAGTCTAATGGGTTTCATGATGATACTTTCACATATATGTGCCATTATACTTTGTTCTAGTTTGTCCCTCCCAGCAGCTGCCCTCATCCGTGCCCTCTGCCCCCTTCTGGTTGGTTCCCGTACTCTCCCACAGCCCCCCACTTCTGCTTCCTGTCACATGTATTTCATTACTTCATCTTTCCTCACCCCTTTCTGGTCTGTCCTCCTTGTCCATGATTCTTCCTTGTAGTTTTTCTTACCTTCTTATACAGGTATGCACATTTCCTTGCAGTTACATACACAACACACACACACACACACACACACACACACACACACGCATGCATGCATGCACACACATTAACAGATAATTTTAAATCCGGCTTCCATATATGAGGGAAAACACTCACAATCCTCCTGAATCTTCCATATTTTGCTTAACAGAATGATTTTCTGTTTATCCACTTTCCTATAAACATCACTATCTTATTTTTTAATGGTTGAATAAAATTCATTTCTGCATATGCAAATAATGGATAAAGAGAATTTGCATTTATCTTTATCCATTTATTCATTGTTGAACATCCAAGCTGATTCTATTTCCTGACTGTTTTGAACAGTGTAGCTATAACCAGGGATATGCAAGTATCTGTGGTATGTTGGATTATAATACCATACTTCCAGTATAAACCTAAGAATAGGATCAAGAGCTAGTAGTGCTTTTCATTTCTGACCTCCATGGTGGCTGCACCACTTTACACTTCCACCCTCAGTGTATAAGCTTCCCTCTTCCTGTACATCCTCATCAGCATTGGTACTATTTGTTTTCTGGATGATAGTCATTCTGTGCGGTGGCATGAATTCTCGAGGTTTTAATTTGCATTTCCTTGATGGCTAAAAATGCTGAACACTTTCAAGTATTTACTGACCGCTTGCATGCTTTTTTGTAGAAATTTCTGCTTAGCTCATTAGAGCACTTATGTGTTGGATACTGTTTTTGGTGTTTAATGCTTGCAGTTCTTTATATATTATGCAGGTTCTCATTTTGAGAAAAGGTAAATGTACCTGTATTGCAGTCTATCTCAGGTCATATATATCATGATATATAAGAAAAGTACCAAGAAGTAGTATTAATATTAGGAAAAATAAAAATTAAGGTAAAATGTGAGCACTGGTAATTGTTATAGTTCATTAAAAATTTGCCTATTATTGATCAGTACTTGCGAATAAGCACATCATCCAAATATGTATGGCAAAGACTAAGAACAGGAGGAGAATGTGGTCATAGTCTCTTTGGGGAAACTCAGACTCGTATCTCAGAGTCTGTCAGGTCCAATAGATTACAAGTGACTAATGATAGACAGTAAAATTTGCATAGCCTTCCTATAAACACAGTGAAGTCTCTGAACACAAAGCAGAGGAGAGGCAGAAAGGCCATTTCTCATGCAGTCATCCTAACAAGCCTGATGACCTCATAAGCATAGGCAACTGAAGTGTTCTAAAATAACTAAGAGTGAAATTTTGAATAATCATTATTTTACTTATGGTACAATTTAATTATGCCTTGATATAACTCTGCTTTCAATAAAGGGTCTATTTAACAAGGAGTTAGAAAATCTCTGAAAATTGGACAGTGACCCAGAGTGAACTGACTTCAAAAAACCAACCTTTCCTTCTAAATCTTACTCTAGGACACTGTCACTGTCATGAAAACTCTTTGGAACTTCCACTGCAAAGGTAATAAGAGCTATTTTCTCATTTTCCAAGATGAATGTGTGACTTATAAGTAGGAGTTTCATGACATCAAAGCAAACAGAGTTTAGATTCATTATTTGGTGTAAACATGAAAACAGATCAACACAATGGGTCTTTTCATCCACCTGTTTCAGAATTAACATTGTATCCAAAAACCACTCTGACCAACTACGCAATGGAAGGGTGAAGTCATTATCTTTAAGAAACAACAGCAGTACAACATGAAGGTTGATTTCTCCAAAATCAACTGAAATTAAGAGTTAATTGTGGGATTATATGTGCATCTTCAAAGATAAATGAATACTACGCTGCTTTTCAAAATGTCTCTGTATATTTAATACTTGGACAGATGTGCTCTCTCCTGTTTTCCATTTTTATCTTTGCTTTCTCTGATGTAGTCAGATATTTCTCATTTATCTCAAACAGATGCGCAAATAGTACTATCTTTGTTTTTATGGTTTAACTTTTAGTGCCTAATGACACTGAGCATCTCTTCATTTGGCTATTTACCATTTCGGTTTATTCTTCAGTGAAGTGACAAACTTCTCCAGGTTTTGTGTTTGAAAATATCTCCATTTTGCTCTGGAGTTCAAAGACTACCCCACCCACCTCAGCTATTGAATTCTTGCTTGACCATCATTTTTTTCTTAGTCCAGGAAAAGAATCTGTCTGGATTCCATGCTTGTTTGTAAGAAGTCAGCAGACAGCCTGTTACCACTCCTTTTCTTCTCAAGATGCTGTTAGAGATCTTTCCTTAAATGATATCTTTTTTTTCAGTACTTTGGATTAAACCTCAGGCCATGTGCATTGAAGGAAAGCACCTTATTATTGCAGAACAACCCCAGGCCCTTTTTGGTTTCTTCTTTTTTAAATCTAATAATATTATTTTTTATATTTCTATTTTATTACTTCATTTTATGTGTATGAGTGCCTTGCCTACATGCATACAAGTTCACCTGTGTTATGAAATGCCCTCAGAGTCAGAAGACAGTGTTGTATCCCCTGGAAACTTACATAATCATTGAACATACTCTATTGCAAATTTCAAATATATATAAGAATTGATCATATAGCAAATTCTTTTAAGAACTCTAAATTGAATTAAGAATATATTCTTGACATTTACACACACACACACACACACACACACACACACACACACACACACATATACTTCAGCAGAAGGTGTGGCATTTTTCTGCTAAACAAGAATGTCCTCTGTTTCTACTCTGCTTAGAATGAGTTTGGAAATACTAATACAGAAAAAAAAAGACATCTAGGTTGTCAACATGTATGTGATAAATTCATATATCAAGACCCCCTCGCTCTCCTCTAAAATAATTCCAAGTTAAGCAACTACAAGGAGGCCTCTGTGTGAGCTGCAGCCTGCATAACTTATACCAAGTTAAATCAGAGTTTACGCCTATATTACTTACACAGACCATCATCTATTGCTAATCAACCCTAAAATTTTCACACTCGTAAATTGTGAAGAGATGTACAAAAGTGTCATTACTCTTTCAAGAGAAATTGAACTTGGCCGTGATCTTACTTTTAACTAAATTATTTTATTGTTTGAAACTTCATACGTGTTTATAGTGTGTTTTGAAGAAGTCCATCACCCATTCCTTCCCTTCTAATTCCTCTCACATCCCCACAGTCTTTTTATCTCGCCAACTTCGTGGGTTCTCCTCTGAAACCTCCTGAGCCCATTCAGCCCTGACCGTACGTGCACAGGCATGGAGCCACTTACTGGAATACGGGTAGCCTCTCAGAGGCCGCACCCTTGAAGAGCGCTAACTCTGCCTCTTCCAGCAGCTCTCAGTTTTTAATAGATTGTTAGCTACAGGTGAGATTTTAAGACTCTCCCGTCCATGGTGGGTTTTGGCTGACTTGGTCTTGTGCCTGTCGTGTACATGTGGTTACAGCTTCTCTGCCATGTGAGTCGTGGGCCTGTTTGGCTGCAGATGTTTACTACCTCTGGCTTTTTGAATCTTTCTGCATTCCCTTCTACGTGATCACTGAGGCTTGGGGGGATGGTTGTGATGTAGATATCCCGTTTACAGCTTAGCACTCCACAGTCCCTTATTCTTTGCACGTTAGTCAGTTATGGGTCATTTTGTTAATCTCCTCCTACTGCAAAACTAAGTTTCTCTGATGAGCGTTGAGAAATGCATTAACCTCTGGTGTAAAGATAAGACCTTGGGGGGCGCAGTTTATTACTATGTCCATTTAGCAGAGTGAGAGTAGTAGGTCTTGTTTTCAGTGGATTTGATTCATTGGCATTTTTCATCTAGATATGGAATTGTTTCCTCCTCTTCTCCTTAGTATTGTACACTATTCTGATGGTAAATAGGCCTTTCAACTTCACTGCTCTTGGCCACTTTTTTCCAAATAATTATTCACTGTTGGGTTCTGTCTTGCACACCACAGGCATTTTCAAACCTGCCTGGATGCAACTCACTACATGAGCATAGCCTAGAAATCTCTCCAGAAAATCCAAAGGACCACAAGGAAGCACATCTGTCCTAGTTGAGAACAACTGCTTTCCCAAGATGACCTGAAAGGAACAGAATAAGGTCATCCTTTACAGTATACGGTTCATAGTCTATAAAATTGTCAAAAAATGAAATATAGGGAAATACTGTAAAATCATGCAGATCAAAGGAAACAAAATATTAATGTGACATGCATTTTTCTTGAATAATATCCCACAGCAAAAAAGGAAAATATATTTTGGTGAAAGTTGTGGAAAGTATAATAGTTTCCCGAAGATGGATGGTACTGCTTCAGTGTTGGTTTTCTATTGCAGGTCTTTGAGAGTTCTGGAGTCCCTTTGTTTCTGTACAGTGCACCCAGGAATAATTGGGCAGTGAACTACTAAATCATTATTATATATCTGGCTTGCTTCATTTGCTTTAGAAAAACATTGATTAAAAAAAAAGTAGAGGTGGCTCTTCCAGAAAATGGTTTTGGCACCAAACATGGTGATCTGAGTTTGATTCCTATAACCCACATGATGGAAGAAGAGAATCAAGATGTACTCTGATGTCCGTGGCATGTGTTCACACATGCATCTGCACACATACTGCAATGAATAAATAAGTAAATAAACATAATAAAGATATGATGTATAAAAGAGAAAGAACAAATTAAAGAAAATACAGTGTAGGAATCTAGAAGGGGTTATCAAATAGATCTGGGCGGTGGTTCTCAACTATTTTGTAAAATGAATTATTTTCTAGTAATTAACTTGAAAGAAATGACTTTTCTTATTTTACACTGCATTGGAAAAGGACATATAAAGGTTTAGAAGCATGCAGTGAGATACAAAAGATCATGCTAGAGGTAGACTATGATATGAATGTTGGCCACTTGTCAGTTAATTGTTTTAATGTGATATTTAATCTTTCTGTATCTTTTATGTGATTTGCTATGTCTAAGGCTTCTGGAAACACATGCAGAATGAATGCCTTGGTGGGGAATGGAAAGCAATAGAAACTGAGGAACAGTCACATTAATGTTGATGGAGCAGTCTTAGAGGAAAATAATTATTCCTCTTCCCAACTTTAGAGACTTTTTGTGCACATGATGTCTGTTAAACATTAGAACAAAGGAATAATTGAAACGAGGGCCCTCTCTCAGGCTGGCTGTGGGAGCTCTCACACTGTAAGAAGCAGCTAGAAATGAGTGGAACATAGAATTCCAAATTAAAGGATGAAAACAGACTTGTAAGCATGAGCTTGCACACTGCCCTTTTCCCGTGCCCTATGTTTCAACAAGTGAAATAGCTTTCTTGGGATGTTCAGTTGTGGGAATGACTTTTATAAATGAACAGAATCAGTACTAATGACTTTTAATTAACCCCAGCAAAACCACGTGCTCTTCTGTCTTATGAACTGAGCCCCTGATCTCCTTTGCTTAGCAACCTCAGTTTGGAACTTCACTCAAAAAGACATTGAATGAATGAATGTGGATGTGCTTCAGAATTAACATATCAAATCCCCGAAATATGGTGCACCCATTCCCCTACACACAGTAAAGATCAGAAAGGATGTGTAACCTTGGATAAATGAGGTATTCTTAAAGTAGGCATGTTAAGGTCAGATAGTCTGGTAAGAATGATGTGGAGTCAAGTTCATATTTCCCCAGTTGAAGCTGGGAAAACCATCTTGGATAAAATCATGAGTGGAGCCAGGCTCCAGGACACAGGTTAGTGGTTTGGAGTTCCAACAGCACACTTCCAGGAGACAGACAGCTTCAAGGAATACCTAGGGGAATAGCGTCCACTGAGTTCAGGCCTGCTCTTAAAAATTAAATTTAAGTGTTAAGGTTTAATTTGTTCAGATAATTATAATATTGACATTATAATGTTATAACTCTTCATTCAGTGTTTGATAATTTTAGAGAAATTATTTACTTAAATGGAAAAATACCTACTTTTATCATTAAACAATATATTTGTTCAGTAAATCTCTGTGGAAGAATTGTTTTTCTTTTTTAAGGGGATCTATTATTAAGTAAGTTCAATATGCTTCACCATGAAATGCCTGTGTATATATAACTGGAAAATTTAAGTTCGTTTCCAGATGCCAAATGGCAGTTAAAAACTATCAGACTCTTGATTCTGACACAAGTGCTCAGAGGCTTCCATACTAACATCAAGTTACTGGATCCACTCCTAAGCAAATCTCTATCAAGTTCCAGACAGGAAACTTAAAGGATAGACTCTGGACACTTAGGACCTGGAATCTAGGGTACCCTTTTCCCTTATTACCCAGCTGCTTCTGGGTGGGTTACATTACCTCTCTACCTCTGTTTATCCAGCTGTAAATGAAGGACTTCAAAGGGTTACTGTGAAATTAGTTTGTGTAACATACTCAGTTTAAGACAGTTTACCAA
This sequence comes from Eospalax fontanierii, assembly GCA_035773235.1. Classification (NCBI taxonomy): domain Eukaryota; kingdom Metazoa; phylum Chordata; class Mammalia; order Rodentia; family Spalacidae; genus Eospalax; species Eospalax fontanierii. The sequence goes on from CM069538.1 coordinate 67,276,955, forward strand.
CTGCATGCAAATCTCACAAATACTATTTGTGAAAGTCTTTGTTTAATATTAGGAAAATGAAGTTTTATCTCCCAATTTGGAAAATAATTTGTTTTGAGCTCATTCATTTTGGGGGTATAAGGTAATGATTATATATTGTCCAGAAAAACAATTTCTGATGTTGGGCAGGTAACTAATGGCCTCTGAGTAACACAGAAGAGTCACTTGGCATTGCTGATGGAAATTTTTTAGTACAGCTCTTTATCAGTCAAACACAGAAGTTCTCCAGGCTCCTCACACTATTTTATCTTTTAAAAATCGGTAGGTTCCACATTCTGCACACATCCTGTCTCTGTTCTTTCACAATGTGTGAATTTTTCTCTTTCCCTCTGGAACTTTGTTGGGAATTAATACTGTTTATCAGGGTGTGAGATATGACTACTTCTTTGGGTGAAATTTCCTCATCTAATCAATTGAAATCAGCCTGTCTCTCTTTTGGTATGGTTCCATAGCATACCTGGTCACAAAGGATTCCTATCTACGAATGACAAAGAACATGAGTAAAAGACACATTTCAGCTCTAACAGTGGCTGTGACATAGTAAATAGTAAACATGTTTCTTACTTTTGGAACCTGAACATTATCATGCAACTTCCTGGTACTACCACAGGGTGAATGATAATTCCACAAGAGGACCTAATGAGCCAAAGGAGTGAAGTCTCAGTTAAGAAGCTTCTGATTGGCGTGAGGCAACTCGAGTATGCATTTGGTTTCACTGTTATTTATAAATCATTCGCACTGCTTCTTATAAAGTACTTTCAAATACTAACCTCAAAATCACTCCCTGGACAGATAATTGAAGGCTTACTATGGGCCGATCCTGGACTGAGCCCATTAGATCCATTGTGTTTCTGTCAGTAATCCTCCTGTTAGTCAGGGACTGTTATTAACCACACTTGACACAGGAGCATCTGAGTCTGAGAAAGCATTAGTATTTAGCAAGATCATTGTCCAGTGTGGAACAGAAACTATGATTTTTAAAAAATATTCAGAACTTATTACCTTCCAGGTGCTTTTAATTATTAATAGGCCTTAAATTTAATATTGTTCAGTGAATGAAAATAAGCGTATGTGAAAATTTAGTGTACGATTTCAGCTTGAGCATTTAACAGCAAAAATGTTCATGGCTGCTGTATTTGTTACTGTTGAATGGATGACTAAACATTTTCATTGATGAACTTCCTTGGACCATACTTGATTCGTATCCAAAGCTGCCAGCTCTAACTGAGTTGTCTGTCTAAATTAAAGAAAAAGTTGTTCAAATTCAAAATTTGATTTAGTCAACCCCCATAAATAGAAATAAGATTTGAGAAATCTGCATCTGTTAGTCAGTAAAACATTTCCATTAGTCTCTCATGCAAGTACAGTATCCTGTAATGATTGATGGTGCACAGTTTTAAAAATAAAGCCACAAACATAGATCACTGTCTGTGATATGGCATATGTATTAGGAAAAGATTGTACAAAACAGTTTCCTACTTCCCACCAGTTTTAAAGTCTACTCAAAATAATATAATTAGAATAATCACAGTGAATCAATGCCCAGAATTTTAGTCTTAATAAGTTTTTCTAGGCTCTAAATATTGGAAAACTTCCTTTGCTTAAATTGTCACTATATGTGTATTTATAGCAATTCTTAAAATAATTCAACCAGCACACACTCTTGATTAGTGTCATTAGAGTCTATTCTATAAAACTGTGATTACACCATTTAAAAATAGGTATATGATATTCAGCTCATGGGGCAACATTAAACCATTATATGCTAATGTTGTATAAATGTGCCTCTGTGAAATTTCTATAGCACCGACTAATTATTTTATTGTCTATTAAAAGTTCTAGTGAATCACTCAATCAATTGAATATACATATTTAAATTTGAAAAGGCAAATATTATGGCATTCTCTGGGGGAAATTCTATTCCTCCACATTAAATTCTATTTTTATAATATGTGTCTAGGTAAGCTGCTTTGAAGCTATTTACATATTTAGCTAGCGCTATGCAGTTGCACCATCCACTTAAAATAAGAGACAGTCTTCTATTATCTATGCACAGATAAGAAGGTGGTTCATCCTTCCATGCAATGACTAATGTAAATAATTTTGGTGGAAATATCCATAAGATACTATGTCTGACATGTCACTGGACAACAAAGACTAGCCAACTTTCAGTACCGAATACATGTATCTCTCTTTCTGACATTTTGAAGATTTATCACAAATAAAATTTGGCTTCAATATTGATTATAAATGATTAAAATCAAAATAAAATGAGTACTTTGTAAAGTTTTGAGATTTGGGAAAATATGTCAGAAAGATAATCCTTTCTTTCTAAGCTAATGTTCACAATCTCTCCTGCTGACACACATTCCTAACCAGGGGCAGCATTCATAAAATCTAAATAAGTTCAATTAATGATTCCACAATTAGGACAAGGAATGGGCCTTTAAACAGTCCATTTCCCCATTAGTCCTTTCCTTCTCTGATCGCTCTAAGCCTAACATAGGTGAATTAATCTGTTTGAATTTAATGGGTTCCTTAAACCTGCCTGTACAGATAAAGGGGAATCAGGGTAAATACATATTTAGATCAGTAGATTGTCACTAGACATAAGCTACCCACTTAAATGATCTGATTAAACTAATTCTGATATGTTACAAGAAGGAAATGTGAATGTGAGCAGAACTAGAAGATTCATCTAAAATGGAAAGGCTGACACCCACTTTCATACACACTCCATCCATTATTACCATCAATAAAGATGACTACTGGTGGTCATTAGACAGTCAGTAAGTTGACATGTTGAAATGACCTTTGCTCAATGGAAGGTAAATAGTTTGTTAACACTCTAGATTTCACCAAACTTTATAAATTTATAAAAATTTAGGTTAAGGCAATTTCCTTTTTATGAAGTTTGAGGTATTTCTCAGCCTGATCCCGCTCATGCATAGGCCTGAAGCTAGAAAGACAGCCACCATAGTATAACAACAATAGCCATCATCTTTTAGAACAAAGATCTGTCCAGTCAAAATTTTTATTGGGTAATATATTGTGAAGCATAATGACTAAAATATTTTTTAAAATATATTTAAGAATTCAAGATAATGGTGTTTTAATTTCATAACACATTAATGCTACTACTCAGTTCAGATTAAGATTTCAGGAACTGGAGAAGGACAATAAAATAGATTTCAGACAGATGCCTTGCAGGTAACAGTTGAGTACACCTGGAGTGTTCTTTCCTTCAAGTTGCACTGTTTTTGGCAATGATCCGACAGAATCCCTGCTACATTTCATTTTCACAGTGAAATTTGCTCAGAAACATCAGCATTTAGCCATCTGTAAAAGGGAAAAGGGATTCTGCATGTGACTTAAGGGGACTGAGCTGACTACAAATCAAATCATTCTTCCCCACCAAGCCATCTCAACTATCCGATGATCCAATAATGACAAACTTTTCGGCTGTCCATCCATCCAAGATGACAAGCCTTCTTCACTGTCCAGCAGCCCAAGATGATTATCATTTACATCTTCGTAGCAGTTGTTTCACTAGGAGTTACAAAACTGTTGCCTTTCTAAATCTCTTATGCATATGCATTTTTACTTATTATTTTGAAATAAACACAAATTTAAAAATTGTTAGGTTCTAATCCTAGATAATCCATGGCTGCTAAGATAGGGAGTCGGTTTTCTCAGAAAGGAGCTCGTTAATAGGTTATGCAGTCCAAAGTGGTCAGCCCTAAACTCATGTATCTAAAAGTAGCACTAAATATACTTAGTATTTTGCATATACATGTGTGCACATTTTGCATATACATGTGTGCACATTTACATATATACATATATGTGTGTATGTGTATGCATTATCTATAACAACTATTATTATACTTCTCTAATTATTACTCAGAGAAGAATTTACAAACTTAAGTATTGGAAAGTATGAAAGTAGCTGGGGGGAGAAGAAGAGATGGAAGTGATCAAAATACAGTATGCACTCATGAAATTCTCAAAAAATGAATTAAGGTTAGTAATAAATAGAAGAAATAAGGCTGACAAAACATGCTTCAACCATTAGAACAATTGTGTTAATGAAATATTAATATTGTAAAAGCAAAATAGATGCTTGCCTTAGCTTGTTTTAAGTACTTGCATTAATTAGTTGGTGGAACAGGTAATCTACCACTGACTTGTTTCCTTACTTTCCCCTCCTCTTCCTTTGACCACCTATCTTGAATTTTTATCATCTTATTTTCTGTTGTTGATATATTCCCAACTTTTAAAACATATTTGATAAGTTTTAATGAATTTTAATCATTATTTTCTCAGATATTTCATATTTCTCTGTTTAGGCCAGTCTCAAGTTTTTATGTGGCTCCCACGCCTGTGAACTGACTAGGTTAATCTCAAGATTATTGGAGATAAAAAAAGGCAATAAAATACAATTTGGAAAGTAAAAAAATAAAAAATCAGGGCAGAAAATTTGGAATTCTCCAATTGGAAATTTAAAAGAACTATGATTATCATACTAAAAACTCCACCGAAAATAGTGGAGAACATGGTGACTTCATTAGTCCTCTGTCACTATGAAAAAGATAATGAAATAAAAAAGAATGTTTAGAATTGTCAGGATAGACATACAGAATTTCTCTCTGCCTTGAGGAACATGGGCCCAATAATGTATTGATGCAGATGAAACCAATAGAGTCAACTCCTTTCCAACTAACTTAGGGGGCAGGGTCCACTGGGAAAGTAGAAAAAGCTAGGTAGGAGACCTGTGGGGAGAGGGACTGTGGGTCTCTAGCTTGGGTGTGTGCGGGTCTTTCCATGGGGATGAATCCTTTGTAAGTAACTTGGGATAAACTGGTTTCTTCAATTGGAGAACATTCTCCATTTGCTAAATCGGTTCAAACCTGGGAGTGGGTGGGGCTGAACGCCTGGCCTCACTGTGAGAGAATTCATAGGACAAATTGGCGTAGTCAGCAGGATCGATTGACAAAGGAGAATGCCTCCAGGAAAAGGAGTTATGTGATTGCCACTAATGTGGGGACCAGCAAAGGAAAGAGTGTGGGCAGAGGAAACTGATATGTTGGACCATCCCCATAGGACTGGTATGTGTGGTGGACATTGCAGGGATAGTGTGGTTTATACTGAAATATGTAACTAAGATAAACTTGCCTAAGCAGATGAGATTGGTGGGGAAAATACTGGAGTGGCAGTCTCAGGCTGAGATTGTAGCCCAGAGAGAGATTCAAAGTGTGAGAGATGAATTAGATCAAGAGAAAGATATAAGACTTGCTTCTTCAATACTAGCCTCTGACCTTGCTAGCAAATGGGATAAAAGAAAAAAGGACATAAAAGTTTCAGCCTGCCACTTTCTACAGCTAGGAGGTGGAAAAGAGATGAAAACCCAGGTCAGGTTTATAATACAAGACCCATCCTGGAACCCTAGAACCTGGAACCCCTGGGAAGAATCAGGCAGCAATGAGGGAGGGTGCAACCCATAAGAAACTAAAAGTGCCTCCCAGGTTCTACCTGTGATACAAAAAAAGGAAAAATCTGGATGTCAGCATGCTGATAGAGGCTTAACGAGCATGAGAATTTAGTGAATAAAGAGTTCTCAGCCCTAGAGTTGCTGGAGCTAGGAAAGACACTCAAACAAACCATGAAGGAGCCCTGAGCTACCTGGCTTGTAAGACTGTGGAACATGGGAGGAGATGAAATTATTTTCAATGCTGCAGAGGCAGGACAGCTGAGAAATGTAGCAGCTCACGCCTCCTTGAGATTTAGACTGCGTTGCCTAAGGCAGTACAAGTGGAAGCAGTCTCTGATGGACTGGCTTGTGCGAGCTCTTAGAGATACGTGGCTAACACCAGAGGAGGTTCCCATGAATGTCAGGAGCTGGAGAACCATCAAAGGGGGACAGGCACTGCTGAGAGAACCGGGTGTGAGGAAAGCCACATATGGTGCCCCTTTCATAGGACCAGATAGGACTGTGTTCAGTAAAGATTTAATGAAAGAATTCATTGAACAAAGTCCTCAACACTGGTATGGAGGTTTAGTTTCCTTACTAGTGGGACAAGAGCTTTGCAAGCCAGGAGAGGCTTTGACAGATTTAAGCAACCTAGAATAGCATGTAAATTATGTCTGTAGAAGAATAGAACAACCTAAAGGATATATAATAGGGGCAAAGCAGAAAAAGAGGTCTGCTTGTGTTACTCATAGGCAAATGTGTCAAGACTTGTGTTTAGCCCAAGTTCCTAAAGAAAAGACTGATAGAAAGCCAAATTCTGTGCTAAAGCATCTCTGGAAGGCTTTAAGTCCTGAGAAATGGTTCACAAAAGGTACGCAGAGGATAAAGATGATCTCAGGGGCGCATACTAACCACCCCCCAGAGTAAACAGGGTATATTTCTCCCCTGTGACTGGCAGTTCCAGGGGTAGAGACAGTTTGACTGGTCAGGGTCTCTCCCAATAGTCAGGTGTGGTCAATTGAGAGACCACGGGTGTGGCTAGAGCCAGGAATCAGACCCACAATTTACCTGGCCCTGGGAAACAACAGCTGCAATAGGGGCAAGAGAGATCTTGTACTTCCTTGACTCTATGTAGGATCAAGCAGTTTGGGCCAGCACCAATGAGGTTAGCAAGTATAAAGGGATGCATGGAGGCTCCATGTGAGAACTGCAGGACACTAAATGGATTCCAGATAATAAATAAAGATAGTAAAGGACGACTAATTTACATACCACTATACCCAACATGGATATGTTGAAAAAACAGCTGATGAAAATAAAAAGGAGTTTTCCATACTATGTTAGACCTTGTGTGTGCATATAATGTTAACTTCTGAGTGTTTTACAGATGTGAAACCCAGTTGACAGATGTCAAGTACACCTGACAAAACAAGAATGGAATATAACTCATACAGGGTACAAGGGTGAAGTATAGCTGTGAAATTCTGGGAGCTCTATGGGCCTAGGCCTTTATTTGCCAAAGAGTAAAAGGATACTTTATATAATTGTTAACTAGCAATTCCTGTACCAGTCTTGAGTTGCTACCCCTGTGAGCTGTTGGCCAGGGGTACCTTGGAAGCCCCCTTCTACAAAAAAGGCAATTGCCACCACATTACAATGCTGGTTGCACGCTGGAAGTGGGTGATAAAGCCCTATTACTGAAGATGTGACATGGATCGAGCATGGAAAAAGAGAGATCTAACTGGGACCAAGCTGAAAACTCCCCACAAATGCATGGCTGGACTTCAGAGTGCTAGAGGGTGCTATGTAGGCCGCTGTGGGAGGATGATCCAGAAAAGCTCTGCTTAATGACAGATCTTGTGTGCTTCACCATCAGATGTCTTTACAGGTGTAATAGAGGTTCACCTGGTATGTGCACTCCCAGCATATTTATAATTGGATTTAGGGCCCACTCTTCAGGGAGGGAAAACACATCTGATATTAGGAAAAGAATGTCAACTCCCAGTGGTGATGGGGAGAGTTATAAGTCCCCATAAAAAAAGCTACTGTAATTGTTTGCAAGATGAATATGATGTGCCTACTTGCTAAAGACTTGTGTTTACCCCCATAGGTTAGGTCATTCAGTATCTGTGCGGATGTTACTTTTGCTGTTATTGTTTTACAATTGTGTTTTTACGGTAGAAGGAGCATCACTGAAGCAAGATGATAATCCATGCCACAGTGGAAAGAACATCATCCTATACCTGTTATTCCCTCCCCAAACCCTTTGCTCTTGCGGCTCAGGGACTATCGCAGAAGACGATGGCAGAGTTTTGTAAGGTACAGATAGAAAAGTGGTAGGGTTTCAGGGTAGATTTACGAGTTTCTTCCTTGAAGAACATGGGCCCAAATATGTAACTGACACAGAAGAAACTAGTAGAGTCAACGCCTGTCCAACCAACCAGTGACTTGGCGGGGAGGGTCCATTGAGAAAGTAGAAAAAGCTGGATAGGAGATGTGGGTGGGGGCGCTGTGGGTCTCCAGCTTGGGTGTGTGTGCTGGTCTCTCCATGAGGATGAATTCTTTGTAAGTACCCTGGAATAAACTGGGTTCTCCAATTGGAGAGCATTCACTCAATTGGTTTAAACCTGGGGTGGGTTGGGGCTGAATGCCTGGCCTCACTGTGACCGAAGAATTCATAGGACAATGATTTTTCTGTTAAGACCCTATTGCTTTGGGACAACATGCCACAAGAGTGTGGTAGAGATGGCTGTTAACCTTTCCAAGGTTGGAGAGGAGGGAAGGGTGTGTGTTGAGGGGAATAAAAGGAGGAGGAGTAGGAGGGATTAGGTGGAAATCAAAAGCATCAATAGATATGCAGAAAGACTTTGATGGGTTCATCAGTAGACTGAGCACAGGAAAGCAGAGGACCTTGAGGTATGGCAATAATGCTTCCCATACTGGAAAGTAAAGAGAAGGCAGAATGGAAAAAGAGTCCCCAAGACAACCAAGAAGCAGGAGACAATTGTAAGATGGACAAAACACATGAAATGGAAATACTGGAAGGAAAAAATCAGGAAAGAGAAGAGATATCTAAAGTGATGTGATTGACTGTTTTACAAAATAAATGACAAAAATGCATTTAAAAATCATTGAAAATGTTTAAATCAGAGGTTAAAATAATTTAGCCAGAGAGTAAGACTACTGGTGGGAATTGTCTACATTTCTGCTTATTTATTCATATACTTTAATGTTTGTGTGAGTGTGAAGTTCTGTGTGTGTGTGTGTGTGTGTGTGTGTGTGTGTATACATATTTTACTGTGAGGGTACTCTTATGTCACAGTGCATATGTGGAGGTCAGAAGGAAGAAATGACATTTTTGGAAACGTCTTCTGTTACGAATATAAAATTTACCAACTTTTGCAAAGTAAAGCAAACACATGGGTTTAATCCCTCTTTCTCACACATCATTCTTCTTTGACCCTGATCCAGAATAATGGATGTGTGTGGACATGTCATAATATTACTGCTGGAATAGTAACCTTGGAAGCAATGGGTTGTCCATGAAAAATATTGTAAAACAACTGTGGGTTTAGGTTGATAAGGTCTATTTGCGGTTCTGTATGCTGTTCTGGGTCAGCAGGGGTCACAAAAAACAAATTATGCTTTAACAAAACTCTACCTAAAGATTCTTTATGTCTTTCATTCCTTTCCAATACCATGCCTGAGTTTGCTGTTCAGTAGATAGAGTATACTCTATGTTCAGAGGAGAGAATGAAAGAGATGAGAATGTGCTACTTCAGAACAGAGTGGGCTAACTCCTGATTTAAAGTATTCCAGGAGTTAAAGTTTGATTTTAGTGTGGCTCTTCCTTGTCAGATGACAATCTTAGGTATCAGTTTCTTGCCTTCCCCCTTGTCTGATGCAGTGTCTCTTCACTCCTTGAATCCCAGGGCTAACTGGTCTATTAGTTTTGCCAAAGTTGAGGATGTACCAGGGCATAGGTACTTTACATGGGTTCCAGAATGTGAACTCAGATGGTCAGGCTTCCTCAGCTTTTACTGATGAGTCATCCCCCTGCTTTTGTTCAGATTTTGTGTTGGAATCTATAAAAATAGAGACAAGTGTAGAAAATCCAGTGAGGTGGAAAAAGAAAACCAAAACTAGAATATTATATTCATCTTCAAAGTAGATACTTTCTCAGATAAAATCTAATCGACTTTGTTGTCATTAGCATTTCCTTGAAAGAGGCTTTTAAGAAAAGGTTCCTTGAGAAGAAACAATGATACAAATCAGAGTATAGGATCATAATGAAGTAGAGAATGCCAGAGAATTAATAAATGATGGCAAAATTAAATGGTCATTTTTCTTATTTGATCTATTAAATAACTGTTATGCCAAAATAATTACAACAAAAGCATACTGGGTAATCACAAACCTCAGATAAACGAAATGATGGACAGCACTATAGCAAAGGATGGGATGGAAGAATTAGAATGTTGCATCATAAGGCACTTGTAAAACCTGTGATGTGCATTTCAAAGGAAGCCCAGAGCAGGTATCCATGCATATTGCATAGTCCAGGAAAAGCACAAATAACTCAAAAAGAAGAAGTTGGTTCATATGCTAAGAGGAGAGGAATGGAATCATATAAAATGTTCAGTCAAATCAACAGAGGCAGAAAATGGAACAAGAGGCGCCGTGTTGACAGCTACAAGGCTGGAGTAGCTTTATTGATTACAGGCAAAATCAACTTCATGGGAAGAAAATTATGAGGAATAAAGAGAGGAATTTACTTAAATGATAAAATGCTTGATTTTTCTAAGGGAATGGAACAAGATTTCACCTGTATGCTTTCAAAACAGAATGTCAAAATACAGGGAGTGACGATGAATAGAACTAGAAGGAGAAATGGAGCAGTCTGCTACCAGAGTTGGAAACATCAGTGACTGACAGATACAGCAGACAGGAAATCATTAAAACATGGTATTACTATGCAGTATCATCAGACACGGTATTAGTTATATGAAGAGAATTCCCAGGGCAATAATCTTTCCGTTTTGTTTGTATCCATCTTCTGTAGAGAAAAGTAGAGAAAAACAGGAAGGAGAAGACACCTACAGGAATTGTAACATTCATTCTTAAGACATCTTAAGTTGGAGACTGTGAAAGTAGCTTGGATAACATAAACACATAGATTACTGCAAATCACTATTCATCGATTTATCCTCCTGGGTTCCAGGGGGGACTCAGTGGAAGGAAAATGAATTAGAAAATTATACCTTGGCTTCTGTTTTGTGTTCATCTGTTTTTGTCAAAGTTGTAGCTGAAACAAACATGCAGAATATACATAAAAATAGGAGTCTCTAAGCGAGGTTGAGCACTGTCTACAAACCTTAGCTTTGAAGTTAGTATGATCCTAAGCTAAATTCAGATCATCAATAAACCCTGTGTGTTATCCACAGCTTATGAGTTATTATTCTAATTAAAACTAGTTATCTCTAAATATATATCATTCAAGAATTAGTAAATCAGCAATACCTAAATATTCTCAAAATCTAAGCCACACAATTCACTTGTCTTTAATATACAACAGCACATGTCTATTGTCTCATGGAATTAATCAGAAACTTCAGAGAAGCCAAATAGGATCTCTTGTTTTAATTAATTATTTAAGGTATATGTCTTAAAACATTTTTGTGAAAACATGCCATATGAAAATTTGTTGCCAAAACTCAATAAAAGGTAAGCATGAAGTTTTCATATTTGAGTTAATTAGTTGTATTTTGTACAAATGACTTTGACAATACGGGCATAAAATGGGCTAAAAATTTTACCTAAACTTGCAAACAAAATTTGCTGCTGATAGTGTGAACAAGCTCACTGAGCTGAGTTCTCCTCTTGTGACTTGGACATACGACCTTAATCCCTCAGGAATCCTCCTCGTACTACACCCAAGACAATGTTTGAAGGTATGTATGAATGCTTTACAGGTAAAAGCACTGAGCTGTTCCTCTCCTATCCCTGGGCACAGGCAAACTCCTGCCCTTAGCATCCTAGATCCTGGACTAATCCCTTAGTCCAGACCCACCCACTGCATCCTGGACTCCGTACTCAGACAAGCTCAAATTTTCAGTCTAGTTTCTTAGAACCCTAACAGGCTGTCCCAACTCTCAACTTGCCATTGCACTCCTGAGACCAGCTTCCCACTTTGGAAGTCTCCACTCCCAATTTGCCTTGGATTCCAGAGACCATTCTTCTACTCTTTTAAATCTGATCCTTCCCACTGCATCTCCACTCCCCTACTGCCACAACAACTGTTCTACAGCAAGAATCCAAGGACACAGAGTTTAAAAGAACAATCTTAATCATGAAAAAAGAATTCAGTGAATTTAAATAACACACAAAGAACTAAAATAAGATAGGGATAAACTACTGACAGAATTTACAAGAGATAGAATTATTAAAACTCAAGCTGAAACAAAGACGGAAGGGAAGAATACATTGAAACAACAGAAGAACGCCTCACCAGTAGAATGAATGAAATGGAAAACAGAATATCAAGACTAAATGATAAATTTGAAGAATTAGAATACTCAAGGAAAGATTTTGAAAAAAATTAAAACACAGAAATGGAATATACAGGAAATGTGGGACACCATGAAAAGACAAAGTTTATGTATGATAGGCATAACGGAAGGAAGAGAATCTTAGGATAATGGTAGTGTCAAGATTTTCAACAAGATTGTAGAAGAAATTTTCAAAAAATTAAGGAAAGACATGCCCATACACATATAAAAAGCACATAGAACATCAAGTAGACAGAACCAGAAAAGAAACTCCCCATTGCCTACCATAGTAAAAACACTAAATGTACAGAGGAGAGAGGGAATTCTGAAAACTTCAATAGAAAAACAAGTCACATATAAAGGAAAACACATCAGAATTACAACTACCTTTTCAATGCAAGCTATGAAAGCCAGAAGAGCCTGGGCTTTCCAGGTACTAAATGACCATAGATGCAAACCAAGAATCTTTACCCAGGAGAAATGTCTATTATAGCTGAAGGGGAAAGAAAAACCTTCCACAATGTGAATAGGCTGAAGGAAATCATGTCCAGAAATCCAACTATCAGAGAATACCTGACACAATACAAAGAACTGAAGAAAGGAATAGTTATACCCGAGGGGCAACAGAAAGAAAGTAAATGATGGTGTAACTGCGTAAAATAAAAGTTAGACCAAAGACACAGATAGAATTTAAATGATTGGAATCAATACAAATCTTTCAATAAAACTTGAAATATAAACAGTATGAACTCTCCAGTCAAAAGACACAATCTAGTTGAATGGATCAAGAAACAAAATCTATTCTTTTGTTGTTTTTAAGAAACCCATCTCACTTCAAGGATAATTACTACCTTAAGGTGAAAGAATGTAAAAATTAATTCCAAGCAAATAGCACTAAGAAACAAGCAGGAGTTGCCATTCTAATATTTAACAAAATAAACTTCAAACTAAAACTAATCTGAAGAGATAAAAAGAGGGTCACTTGATCCTGATCAAAGGAACAATTAACCAAGAAGATATTCCAATCATGAACATATATGTGCCAAACTCTGGGACACTTAACTTGATAAAAACAGTACTACCAGACTTTAAGGCATAGATTAATCCCAGCCCACTAACAGTAGGGGACTTCAATACTGCACTGTCTCCATTAGAGAGGTCAGCAAGGCAGAGAATAAATAGAGAGCTATCTGAATTAAACAATACCATACATCAAGTAAACCTATAGGCATCTACTGAATATTCTACCAGCCACCAAACAATACAAATTCTATTCAGTACACCTGGAATATATTCAAAATTGACCACATACTGGGACACAAAACAAACTTCAACAAGTACAAAGAACTAGGAAGAATGCCAAGCATTTTATCAGATCACAATGTAATAAAGCTTAAAATCAACAACAGTAGAAGCCCTAATAACTTCGAAAATACATGAAGATGAAATAATGCAATACAGAACAAGGGTTAAAGAAGACACTAATGAATCTCTGAACTCTCATTCATGCTCTTTCATGCAACAAAAGGTCAGTCACACAAAAGGTCCCAAATTCCTAAATCATGGATATTAGCAGTCTTCGATTTTAAGAACAAGTAAGGATGTGCATGACCATATGGAATTAGAAACCTCCAGGCACCTGAGACCCTGCACATATGAACCTACAGCAATGGTTTCAGTATGCTCAGGACTCACGCAAACTCAGGCAGACAAAAACAGAGAATGGAGCTGGAGAAATGGGCAGCAGCCCCCAACCTTTGCTGAAGAAATATTGGCAACTGATTATTGTTGGGTGGGGATGAGCTAGTCTACCTGAAGTAGAGGACACTGGATAGGTTGCCTAGAATTCAGTAGATGAACCTGTATTGAGGAGCATTTGGGGACACTAACTTGACACAATAGACCTTATCACAGATGAAAGTATGTATGAATATCAGTTGGGGGCCTATGGGGAGGGGTGCTAATGGGGAAGGAGGGAATAAAGATGATTGAGAGGGGCATTAAGACTGAGTAAGATGTTCTGTGTGAAACACACATGCTTCAATAAAAAAAATAATAACATTGAAATGTGTGCTTTTCATTTCAAACAGTGATAGAAAGTGAGTGCGCTAATCTAGGCCTAGGGTTCAAAGGTCACGGTTCTCTGATAAGATAAGGTGGTCCAGATTTCTAGTCCCCCACTGCATGCTGAAGATACTATTTCAATAAAAGAACACAGGCTTGTGAGCAAAGTTCTGAGAGTCATCTGAAAGAACAGGTGCTCAACAGTTTTGCTCTGCTCTTGGCCCTAAAATTGATGCTATGGTCCAGGCTATTTTTAACTCATACAAAACTGTAATGTAGATTAGAAACACTGCAGGATAGTTAGAAAATAATAAAAAAAAACAATGTGTTGCCACATATCATTTATGATTGCATTAACTTAGAAAACATGCTAGAGAGAGAGAGAGAGAGAAGCAAAGCAGATACACATCAGTAACTGGTGGTAACTTTTAAAATTATTGAGCTAGCTTTAATATCATGGATTGTTTCATTCAAAGGATAGCTAGATTTATTTTTATATTATTTAGAATATGGCAATTCAGCTATTTGTCAGTGGGATAGCCTTATAAGATTTGAGGGGATAATGGTTATATCTACTGTATATTTTTCTCAATCATCACCCTAGAATTTTCATAGTGTTTTTCTCTCTGGTGTTCAGCAGGGCATTGCCACTCAGACATCAGACCCAGACATTCTCATCAGAAATATTTGCTACACAAGAAGCAATTGAATATCTGTGAAATATTAGAATGTATACAAATGACTGCAGTAGTAACACACATGGGTTAAGTTACCAGAGGAAATAATGAAAAATTTCTGCTGTTGTCCTAATCAATCATGGTCAGTAAGAAGATAGCAAGTAAACAAGTAAGTTGAATCTTATACAGCTTGCTATTATATGTAAAATAACTTTTTAGCCACAGTAGTCTGTGTGCTGGTAAGGCTTCAGAGTTAGAGTTGGTCTGTCTCTCCCCTTAACAATTTCTTGACCTATAAATATCTTACAATTGATGAATAAAATAGTATGACTTTGGCATAGTGTAACACATAAAAATCAGTCACATAAACACAAAACAAAACCACATAGACATTTTAAAGCATAGGACTCCCATGTAGAAGCAGTTTCACCTGGATGGTGGTTTTGTATTTTGCACTAGGCAGCATGCTTCTAAACCAGGGTACCAGTCAATTTCTTAGCATGGAGCCTGGACCTCATTGTGACAGAGAGTACTGTAGGCCATAGCATCTTGGAAGAAGCTAAAATAAAACCCTGGTAGTTACTGGGGTGTGAGTTCTCAGCATTCTACCAATGGTACAGACCTTCCTAGATTCAAAATATTTCATGCAGTCACACACAAATGAATAATGGCATCCAGTACACTGTGACGGATATCTCTATCAATGAGGAAATTCATGAAAATAAGTGGATTCATGGATTTTCCCCAATATCATTTGTATATTCTTTCAGATGCTTAACTGAGAATCAAAATATAATCTTAGTTTTGGAAGATGCATGGTTTTACCTTCAAATTCACATTTTCTTAATTATATTTCAAGTTCTTATATTTGATTCAGAATTTTTGTTGTTATTTGCTTGCTATCTACATAATGTTACCTTGGTTAGCTGCCAAATTGCTATTGATAAAATTATGGATGTTTTTTATAACAGATGATGAAATTAAGCAGATGTAGATCCATGAAACAGCAAATAATGTGTTAAAACTATCAAAGGGCAATAATTTTCTGTATTTCTTTTCATAATGGTCAATTTCACTCTGCAGTGCTTAAAATATTGGACAATTGAGTCAGAGAAACCTTCCCTTAACAACAAACAACTTGTCAAGTGACTTTGAGAAAATTACTTCTCTTTATGTTTTATTTTATTTTCAAAATATGCTATTTATTATGTTTGTGGGAGTGTGGGAGTGTATTGCCTGCAGGTATATAAGTGCACCAATGCCTGGCAATGCACACAGACCTCAGAAGAAGGCGTCAAATTCTCCTGGAACTGAAGTTATGGATAGTTGCTCTCAGCTACATAGTTGCTGGGAATAAAACTTGGGTCCTCAGCAAGAGAAGCTAGTGACTTTAACCCCTAAGCCATCTCTCCAGCCCCTATTCTCTAAGTTTTAATCATTCCACTACAATAGAAACTTAGTTTCTACCTTAAAGGATGATGTGAATTAAAAATGACATAATTCATGTCCTTCTAGAAATATACTGTGGATACTCAAAATAATGTTGGTCAGGAATATTCATCAAGAATATTTGAAACTGTTATGGTAAACAATACTAACTATATCTAAAGATGTTATTATCTATAAACATTGTAATCGATGCACGTAAGACAAATTATTTGGAGATATAGCTCAATTCGTAGAATGTTTGTCCAATATGTAGGGAGCCCTGGGTCTGATATCCAGCACCACAGTAAATGGAACGTTGTAGGTTGCAATCTCAGAACTCAGGTGTCATTACATAGCCGGCCTCCTCGATATTTTCTCTCTCTCTCTCTCCCTCTCCCTCTCCCTCTCCCTCTCCCTCTCCCTCTATGTTATTCTTTCTCTTTTTCTCTTACTCCCCTCTGTCTGTGCATATATAATCTGTATAATTCAAAGACAAAATTTAAATAACAGTAAAATGAACCATCATCCCCACAGCTTACTTCACATAACATTGAAGCCATTGTCAATAAACAAGAAGCCTGCTTGCTCTTAACCTAACTTAGCATCTTGTCTGCAAGACCCCTCTGATCCAGAATGCTGTTATTTTTATTTCATTAGTTCCCTCATAGTTTACTACTCATGCTTATCTGCCTGAAAATAAAAGTTTAATTTTGCATCTATTTGAGGTCATGGGAATGAAATCACACTTTTTGCACTTAGTTTTTCTGCTCAATGTGCCACTCTAGAGATACATCCCTTTAAATATGCATTGTTCCAGATCAATATTAGTCAGAATGTTCTGAAATGTGACAGAGTAAACAATTTCTTCCTGGGACATCTAGTCTCTGTACATTCCAATAAATATGTACAAAAACAGGTGGCAGGCTACATTTGACATACACATTGTACTGGTTTCTATTCTACTTTATTCATTCTTCACAGAACTAAAAGTTCTGTTATAGGAATATACTCAACTTTATCTTTTTCATTGTATTGAGAGTCATGGAGCTATATGCTTTTACTTTAATATAAATGAATTAAATTTCAATCTTTCACATAGTTAGTGGAAAAGAGAGCATGAAAATAATATCTTCATTATAGAGGACTCTTCAAAAAGAGAAATGTTAAGAACCTGAAAGGGGTTACAGTGATTGTTCAGTGGTTAGAAGAGCTAGCTGTTCAAATCCCAGCACACACATGGCTGCTCACAACAGACTACCTTCAATTCCCAGGCATCCAAATGCTCTCTTTTAGCTTCTGTGGATACTAGGCTCAGAGAGAGAAAGAGAGAGAGAAAGAGAGAGGCAACACATGTAATAATGAAAATAAATGAATAAACATTTCAAAAACTGAACATAAAAAGTGGATATATATTCAGAAATTTAGTTAAAAACCTCAAAAAGCTCAGTCGTTACAAACTGATGGACTGAGTCAGTGAAATTCCAATAGAGATGCTGTTGTAAACAGTACTTTCTGTGAGGCACAACAGTATCAAACTTTGCTCTCCTCTTTAGGTTCGGAACAACAAAGTGAATGCAGTATGATTTGCCAAATTATAGCTTGGGAAACCAGAGTTTATGTGGGTTTACTTACAGAGCAATTAGTGGGGAAGGGGGAATTCCTCTACTGAGGCCATACAGCAAAGTCTACATTTACACAGGGACTGATGTGTCGCCCCCCAGCCGCTCAGGGTGGCAAATGGCCTCCCTCCTTCCCAGCTTCCTCCACTGACAACTTTGTCTCTTCCCCCACATACAAGTCAGGTCGCTGGTTGATTGGGAGGAGTAGCTGACTCGGTTCGCTTCTTCTTTTGTCAATCAAGTTTGTTTATTCTGTGGTAGAGTGTGTGATCCATTGGGGGCGGGGTGCTTTGGTGGGCAGAGGATCCGATTCACCCCACGCTCCACACCTTTCTCTGGCTCTGACATACTTTCTGTAATAGTCCGAGTCTTAGAAGGGGGACAGGGTGAGGTGTAGTATGGTGTTCTTTCCATTGTGGCATAGATTATCATTCATTTTCAGCAATGCATCTTCTACTATAAAAACAGAATGATGACAGCAAAAATAATATCCACATAAATACTGACAGCTATAATAACCTAACCTATGGAGGGTTAACACAAAATCTTGGACCGTACGTAAGCAGATGCATCACACTCATCTTACAAAACAATTACAGTGGCTTTCCCCACTGGGACCTATAACACCCCTCACCACCGGAGGTCAACCTTTCTTACACTACTATATGTGTGTTCCTCCTTGAGGAGCAGGTCTTTAATCCAATTGGAAATTTGCTGGTCAGACATACACTAAAGAAGCTATTATTGCATCAGCAGGAGCATGCTGCTTGGCATCTGATAGTGGAGCACACAGAATCAATCATTAAGCAGAACATTTCAAGACCATTCTCCTCTAGTGATCTGCATAGTGCCCTCCAGCTCTATGAAGAACAGCCATTCATTTGCAGACAGTTTCCAGCTTAGTCCCATCTGGATCTCTCCTTCCCATGCTCACATCATGCCATGTTTTTAGCAATAGGGTCTTAACTTCTGCTTTAAGTATGTAACCAACATTAGTTCAATGGCCTTTCTTGTTGGGGGAGGAGGGGAAGACTCTAAGGCTTCCCTGGCCAACAGCTCATAAGGGGGCAACCCATGCCTGGTACTGGGATTTTCAGTTAAAAATCATATAGAATTGTATAGAATAGTTGTATAGAATATCTTTTCACTTTTCAGCATCTGTTGACCCAAGTTTCTGCAGATTTATCCACCAGTGTGGTGTGTATTACCAATTACAAAGCTCCCAGGGTTTTACAGTTACACTTGGCCCTTGTACCCTGTGTGAACTGATATTACCTCCGTGTTTCTTCAGGTGTACTTGATGTCTTTCAAATGGGTTTCACATCTATAAGACACTTAGAAGTTAAAATTATATACTAAACCAAACACAAGGTCTCACAAAGCAATGGAAAGGCTTTATCCATTTGTATCAGTTTTCTCAGCAGATCCATGCTGTGTACAATGGCATGTAAAAGAGGCAATAATTTAGTTAGTTCTTTACTACCTTTAGTTATCTTCTTGAATTCATTTAGTGTCCTGGAGCTCTCTATGGAGCCCCCTGCTTTCTTTGGACTTCGTAAACTCAAGCTGCCCAGGTCTGCACAGGGCCAAGGAGGAAGAGGGCCCCTCTTGCGCATGTTTCACCTGTTGCTTCCCAGGGCCAAGCAGTCCCAGGGCCTGGCTCCTGGCTCTGGCCCCACCTGTTGTCTCTTCACTGACCACACCTGGCTAATGTAGTGACAGAGGCCTTGACTGGGCAAATTGTCCCCACCCCTCAAATAACCATTCGCAGGAGAGAAGTGTACCCTTTCTACTCGGGTGCTGGGGGTACTATCCACCCCTGGGATAATTTTTATCTTTTGTATACCTTTTGTAAACTGTTCCTCAGGTTTTAAAGCCTTACAAAATCACTTTAGCCCAGAATTTGGCTTTTTGTCAATTTTTTTTCTTTAGGAACTTGGGCTAGACACAAGTCTTGCAATATTTGCCTTCAAGTAACCCAAGCAGAACTCTCTGTTTTGTCTCTTTTATAGCAATTTTGTGTTATTCTATTCTTCTATAGACATACTTTGAATGCTGGTCTAAGTTACTAAAATCTGTCAAAGCCTCTTCTGCCTTATGAAGTTCATGTCCCACTAAGGGACTTAGGACAGACACTAAACTACCATACCAGTTTCAAGGTTCTTGTTCAATCAAATCCATGTCTTCTGTAAGAGCACCCAGTACACTTAACCACTGAGCCAACTCTTCAGCAACAAGTTTTTAATTTTAATAAGAAAACGTTTGAATAAATCATTGTTTTTCAAAACTGTTGGATTTTTCCTTGCTATTCCTTAACTAAAATGATAGAATAATTTTGAATTTTGAAAAATTCCCTTGATTTATCTTAGTGATACATGCTGTTAGAAAATACAAGCACCCTAAACATATTTTGTTACTATATATGTTGAACTGTTTTATGTACTTTCCTGTGCAGTAAAATGACTTTTACAGCAGACACAAGTTTTATCTCATGCCGTGGGCTTTTCTCTCTGTCTTTCTTTGACACCTTGCACTATAATTTTGAAAATACACAGATGGTCATAACAAATATTAACTTGCTTCTGATAATTTCCAATATTTTCCCTCTAATAGATAATCAAGGTAGTTCTTCTGTTTACCCTGTTTGGTGTGGGGTCATAGCAAAACTTTTAGTGTTCTTTTTTAATCCTCCCTAACAATGGGAAAGTTAAAATATATCCTGTCAGGTTAGGCTCTAATTTTGTTCTGTTGCATAACATTTCCACCCTTTCAAGCTTAAAATAAATACCAATTCCATATCTTTTCCAATTCTGTGAGTTTCCAGAGCTCTGGTAAGGATTCTGCCTTGAGCCCTCTGTGAATCAGTCGAATTAAAAAAACAAGTCAGTTTTTTTAAGGATGTGGCTCTGGCTATGTAGATCAACTCCAGTGAATGGCCCCTGTGCCCAGGAGTTTAAGGATAACACAAAATGGACTCAATGGGTTATTAAATAATACAAAGGAGGTCATGATGTTGGGTTAAGGAGATGGGGATAGCTGGGAGGGTTAATGGGAGGGACTGAAGGGAATCTGGTCACGATACAGTGCATAAAATTTTCAACGAATTAATACAAATACTCTAATATTTTTTAAATCTCAAAGACGGTTCTTCACATGTTTTGAATTTGGCGTGATTATTAACAGGATCTGTGTATAAGAGCACTTTAGTTATTCTCTTTGAAGCATTCACACTGTTCCAGGTTAGGCTCCCAAAAGCTGAAAACGGAAACTTCTTTCCTTTCCTTTTACATGCTGATTTCAATATTCCCCAAGCAGTACTTCCACAACATTCTACTTGTAGAAGCCAGTTTTATGGTCAAGCTAACGTCAAACAGCAGAGAATCAAGCTGTGGCATTTGGTGTCATGTAGAATGTACACATTGCTCATGGGGAGTGTTGACAGTGAGGCCCAACACTGGCTGAGCCAGTGAGTGAGTGAACAGAAGGGATACACAACTAGTAGATTGCAAAGTTTCCATTTTAGAATATAGTGGTCTTTAAACTACTGCGTTATTAGTCAAGTATAGACAGAATATTGAAATGACAAAAAAATTCTACATGGAAGAAAATAGCACCCCAGTCACATTGACATCTTGCTCTACCCCACTCACTATTTAATAACTTTTCAGGGAAAAGGTACTTCTTCGAATTTTGACTAATTTCAAGCATTTGGTCCTGTACAACCATTTAAATAATTCTTTGTTTAGTAGGTAAGTAAGTAGACAATCTTGGAACTACATTCTGATTTTTAGTTTGTTTTTTTAAGTCTATAAGGAAGCCAGAGATCTAGGTAAGTAAAAATGAGTATTCAAGTATGTAGAATGAATTGCCAACATATAATTAATTCATAATTTCTCTTTAATAAGTGATTTCATGACAAATCAGGTAATAAAATCTATTAGTATGTTTTTAACATTCTTTCACTTTCATTTCTGTAGGGAAATCTAAAATTTAAGTACACATGAGAAAATATTTACTTTTCAAAATGAGCTATAGCATAGACTTCACTTGGGAGTTAGTTTGCTTTTGAATTATAGTTAAATTTACTCAAAACTGAAGACTATTTGCATGGAGATTAGGGAATAGGGTGACAATTCTACAAATGTAAAGCAATCATTTTAATAAATTCTGGTCTATAAAAGCTGCCAATTCTTGTCTTCAAAAGCTAGGTGGATATGTCTAGAGTGATATGTCCATGGGGAGAAGGCTTGCTGCACAAGCTGAAGGACTTGAGTCAGACCCTCAGAACTCATACAAAAGCTGGTATCGTATCACATATCTATATCTTCAGGGCTCCTTCTTTTCTGTCAAAATGGAATGGAGAGGTAGGAGAATCCCTGGACTCTCACAGGTCAGCTAACCTAGCACATAGCTATGAACAACAGAAGAGACCCTTGTCTCAAAAGAAGGTGAAAGGTGAAGATCTACACCCAAGGTTAACACGTGTGCACAGTGGCAAGTACATGCCCACATTCTCACACACATGCCTACATGTAGACCCTTCATATACACATACACATACACATACAAAGAGAGAGAGACAGAGACAGAGACAGAGATCTAGTAAGAGCAAATAAGAAGCTAAATGCAGCATAAACAGAAAATAGTAATAATAAACATCAGAGTAAAAATCAATGAGGTAGGAAAAAGTAGAGAAACAATAGTATCAGAAGCAAGAGGAACAAGAAAAAACTTCTAGTATCAAGAACAAGTGAGATTGCATCAATATATACAATATAGATATTAACATCACAATGAAAGCTTTTGGTTTGGTTTGGATATTTTAGGAACTAGACATTTTCATACATCCTGACTGTAAATAAAATACTGGACATACTGGAAAGTCAGTGAATCTGTTTAGATGCTTTGGAGAAGAGTCTGAGTAGACCACGGTCCCTAAATTGAAGAGACTGACAATGGTCATCCAAAGAACTTACCTGAGAAGAAACTCAAGACAAAGAACTCTGTGGAGTCCAGCACTGAGGTAGGGAGATGTGACCAGACACAACTCTGTAGATTCAGTTTCTGAGTTGAAATTCTGAGGGGATCTTATCATAGGAGAACTTCCATACCTCGGTGAGTTCTGTCCCCAAGAGCTCTCTCAGTCTCATGGTGTTTACTGGAAGAAAATCTTCTTATACTCTCAGAATAGGAAAAATAAACCTTTTTGAAACAGGTGAAATTATTTTACTCTCAATAAGGCATGTTCTAGGAGAAAATACTTTTGGCATTTTAACTTGCTGGCTATTTTCAAAGCATAACTTGCCAGAGGGAAGGAAAATACAGAGCTCTAGACTCTTTTTGCTATCCCATCCCACTCCTGTGTGTGTGTGCTGTGTGTGGTGTGTGTGTCTGTGTGGTGTATCGGTGTGTGTGGTGTGTGTGTGGTGTATGTCTGTGTGTGGGTGTGTGTGTGTGCATGTATGTGTATATGGTATGTGGTATGTTTCTGTGTGCGTGTGTGGTGTGTGTCTGTGTGTGTGCCTGTGTGCATGTGGTGTGCGTGTGTGCGTGCATGCATGTATGTCCGTGTGTTAGAAAGCATATGCGAAGGATAGGTAGAGCTCACACTCAAGAGTTACTCAAAGAACAAGAGCTAGTCACATCATGGGTCTAACAATTGGCAAGACTACACCTTGGCCAAGACTGCTTAGCTGTGCATGTGTTGTGCCCTCTGCTTAAATGCCAAACTCATGTCAGAACTGGAAGATAGAGCTTGCTGTCACTGGACCCCTTTATTTGTTCTTCCCAGTATACCACACTGAATTCACCTCTGAGTTCTGCTCTTCAGTGAATCTCATCTGCTTGTAGGGGCTGCCAGAACCCAAGATTGTACCTCAAAAATTAACAGATTTGATAACAAAAGCTAATTACCCAAGACAATAAAAAAACTGTGTATACAATGTCACACATAAGAATTTCCATTCTGGCAACAGCCGTAACTATAAAGAACCAAAAGCTCCAATCACTGAGCGGATTGAAGAAAATGTGCTATAACCTTAAGCAGAGCACTAACTAGCAATTAAAAAAGAAAAATCAGTTTTTGATACATATTACAACATGGCTTGGTCTCAAAACCATTGTGCTGGGGGAATGAAGTAAGACTGAGAGAGAATAGATACCATTTAAGTCCATTTTTTAAAACTCTAGAATATATTTATTAATCTATGATAATCAAAGTGAGGTCAATACTTTCCTACAAATAGGAACAGGTAGAAGGAAAGAAGATTGGGCAGGACGAAGAGGTTATAAAGAGTCTTAGAAAAACTTCTGGAGGTGATAGATATGTTTACTACCCTGTTAATATTAAGTAAATATAGGTAATTTAGGTATATATATATATATACATATATATGATTTCAGATTCATATATATATGTATATATACGTTAAAACTTATTTTAGGGGAGTATAGCTATCTTAAAATTTACTGGTTGTACACTTTAAACATATGTGGTTTCTTATGCATAACTTTTACTTCCATAAAGCTATTAATGAAAATGAAGTTAAAATTATATATCAGTATTATTCCAGACAAGTGAGTGAACACAATATCCTCCCATCGAATACTAGCTACAATACACTTTTCTTTTCTTTTTACTTTGAGTCAATATTATACATTTATAAATATGCACTGGATCAGAAAAAAAATTAAGTTTTAAACCATTTTTCCAGTTTGATCTGACGTTTGTGTAATGATTGGTTTATAAACAGTTGACTAAAATTTTTGAAGCATTTATAGTTTATTGTGCCTGGTATAATCTTTTTGCTAATAGTTGATACACAATTCTAGCCCACAGCCTTTTACAAGTCCTTTAGAAAAACAACAAGAGAAAGTGATAACATTTTATAATGATGTTGAAAGCATAATTAATTCCTTATCACAACAAATAAAACAGTTAATCAGGAAAGCAAAATTCCTGTATTTCATAACAGTATTGGATTAAGAAGTTTAATGACACATCCTATACAACAAGGCCTTTCTTTGTACATATCCATGCTTTAACATGGACTATACACTTGGAATTGGGAAGGTCTGAATGAGTAATAACATTTTTACACTAATATATGTCTAAGAAATGTGGAAGAAGAACTCTAGCTATTTCTATCACACTCTTTATAAATCAAAAACATTAGAATAGTGTGTAAGGCTGTTCTAGAGATTTAAAAATCAGCAATAGCATGAAAAATATCCTAAATCCTTATTTTTCCTCCCTGTAATTTTGAAAAACAAAAGGTACTGTTGTCAAAGTTGACTACTTGGTCACTTAATTTTGTCGATTTTATGAAGAACAGCCAGAGTACTTCAGATAATGATTAGTGACTTGACACTAAATTCTAAAATTCAACACCAAAGAAAAAGTTGTGAGGAAATTTAGTACGTACCTAAATAAGAAACTTTTCATTTTTAATTAACTAAGTACATGGTAAATTCAACAAAACTTAGCAAAGATTATTCTGGAGAAACATGGAATCTCAGCTCTCTGACTTGACTGCATAAAAGGTTAAAAATAACCTTTTACCATCCCTCGTTAAGAGCTCTAAAACCAATTTATTCTTTTAACAAAGAAAAAGACAAATACTCGTTCTGGATACTTATGTTATTTGCCATTTAAGGGTTATGAGTTTCCTTTTGAAAAGTATCTCATATTGAGCCTGGAATATGGTGAGAGTTTTTCTGAGTTTTTAATTACCTCTTGTCGCCTTTTTTTTTCAGATTCAGCAAATACAGGCTGAAACATTTGTAGTGCCCTTTCCTCTGATCTTCCAAAAATTAATGGATTACTTAGTGTCCCTATCTTTGCCTGCAGTTTCTTCTTCTAGAAGATCATATTGTGTAATTATAAACCGGGACTTTACTGTAGTGCAAGAAATCTATTTTTTTGGCCAAGAGTAATGAGACAGGAGTGGACCCACCTCTCCCAGATGTATTGGATAGATGTTAAACACTGTTACAATCTGTTAAAAAAATCATTGCAGAGTAAATGATAAGTTGTTCCAGTTCTCAATGTAAGCAGTCTTTCTGGTGTTTGGATTCCCATACGAAGCAAAGGTGTTGGGGATGGGTCGATTTGACTACCTGATTGGCAGCTGTGTACCTCTCCCTTTCTTTTTTGGCTGCTTGAAGAAAAAGGAATGTTAAACAGCAAGCTAGAACATACTTATGCCAAACTGGTGGTTTTGAGTACTCCATAGATACCCTGAGAAAACTACAGAACCAGTACAGCTGATTCCAAAGGATCCTGACGTTGTAGCCTCAGAAAAGGGCTGGAGTCAAAAGCTGAAGCACAGATCATGGAAGAATGCTGCGTACTAGCTTGGTCCTCCTAGCCTGTGCTCAGCTTGCTTTCTTATGCAATCTAGGACCACTGACTTGCCCAGGGTTGGCAGCACCCACTGGGTTGGGCCCTCTCATACCAATCAACAGTCAGGAAAATGCCTTATAGACATGTCCTGTTAGGGTAAATTCACAGTTTCTCACTGCCTCCAAGGAGCATGCCTGAAAGATGCAATTGACACAGATGAAGCCAATAGAGTCAATTACTTTCCAACCAATCAGTGACTTGGGAGGCGGGTCTAGTGGGAAGGTTGAAAAAGCAGGGTAGGAGATGCGGGCCGAGTGCTTCAGGTCTTCATCTTGGGTGTGTGTGCTGGAGGTCCGCCAGATTTCTGATCAGAATGCTGGCTTCCCCCATATGAAATTTCTGTTTCTCTCCACGGGGATGAATCCTTTGTAAGTAACCCGGAATAAAACTGGTTTCTCCAATTGGAGAACAGTCTCTGTTCACTCACTTGGTTCAAACCTGGGGGTGGGCTGGGGTTGAACTCTTGGTCTCAGTGAAAGAGGAGAATTCATAAGACATGCCCACAAACCATTCTGATACAGGGAGTTGATTGAGGCTTTTTTGTGTTGACCCTGAGGAAATTCTTCCTAGAAGATTTCACCTTAATGATGCTTGTCTCTTTTTAATCAGAGTTGATCTTTCAGCCTCTTGTAACCAGAATCAATTGTCCTAGTAAAGCAAAAGTTTCACTTCAGTGGTTCTGTTCTCTTGTTAATCACAACTGATTCTTTAGCTCCAGCTGACCAGAAACCAGAGACTCTCCATTTTAAATATCACACAAATGGTCCTGTTACAATTTTTGATGGACTATAAAATTTTCCTCTGAAATTTCATAAGCTGTGCCTCCATCTTAAGCTAGAAGCAGGACTTCATAATGTGTAAGAGTCTCCTGCATGGTTCTGGTGTTGAAAACTTGAAGGGGTTACAGAGAACAGCAGAAGTTTGGCACCTAGAGAGGCCAGGAAATGCCACTGGTGAAAGTGCAGCCTGGGTTGCAGTGTATAACTGCCTTTGTATCTGTATGTGTGCGCATGCTTACGTCTTTGTCTGTATTTGTATCAATATCTGTGTGGCATTTTTTGAAGTACTGACCACCATTAACCTCCAGCCTCCAATGTGATTCTCATAGATTGTTTCTTGTTGACATGTACTACAAGAGGACGTATCCTTGAGATATTCACAGGTCAGAGGAGGCAATGACCACTTTCCAACAATAAATCTCTCAGTTTTTCAGGCAAACACAAATTGAGTTATTTGTATATAAAGAGATTTTCAGAAGTAGCTAACATTTTTTATATCAAATGACACTGTTAATTTAAAAATGTCCCGAGTAAGACTCATCATATATTTCAAGGATTTCAGAAGACAAAGGAGAGGTTCTCTGAATTCAGAGCTTTCAGAGAGGGCTTGAGCCCTGTCTGATTCTGAGCCTCAGTGATTCTCCCTTTCCTCTGGATCCTGTTTTCTGACAGTCATGTGTGGACAAGAAACTTCAGCTTTGCCTGATTCTAGGTCTGAGTCTTCTTGTGGTCTTCCACTCATGACTGGGCCCATACCATGGACATCAAACAAGCTTCAGATTACCTTTTCTTATCTGTCTCTCAAATGTTGTGCTTACTTAGATATCATATATAGCTGCATAAAACAACTCATTGCAAATCTCATATATATTATTTATAATATGTAATATTATATAATGAGAGATTTATAATCATATGTTATTAATATATAATTTTGTACTGGTTCTTTTCTGGTTGACATTTACTAATATAATATTCATCTTAATAAACACATGCAGATTGAAAATTAGAAAGTTTGTGAACCTCAACAGGAAAATGAGCTATGTCCTTTAAGTATCATCTTCTCTAAGTTAGAATTATTTTTCTGTATGATTTCAGTATCTGCAAGATAATATGAAACCTCTTAAAGTCTAGAATCTTTAAATTATAGTAAAGAGTGGATTTAAGTCAATATGTTTGCCTAGATAATCACTGGGTCGTTTTCCTGAGGGATATATGAAGGTTATGCTGCATATAATTTTGCTTCTTTTTTTCCTGAATTTTTGATAACTCATTATAACATCTTTATAAAAGCAAAATAGTTTAAAAATTGAGATAACATATTTACAATTCATATCCTTGAGAAATAATTAAGTAAATAGCATATAAATCTTTAAGATATTAGAAGAAGATGAAACTCAGCATCCCACTTGAAAAAAGAACAAAAGACATCAACACACATTCCAGAGGAAGGAAGTTGTGTCAGATAGTAAATGTGAAAAGATATTCAATCTTACCTGAAATAAGAGAATTTTAATTCAAGACTATAAACTGAGGCCTGTTTATATTCATACAACTTATAAAATTGGTTATTCTATAGCTGTGAAATATCATTGAAGATGGGATTTTTAAAATTCTGTACCTTGCTATCTATAAAAGTATCTTATAAATATTTTGACATTATTTTGTAAAAATGAGCATTTACTTTTTATATGATTACAAAATGAAGTTCCTTAGATGTACATCAGAAGATACCATACATACTCACCAGCAACAATGTCTAAAGATAGTTACTAGAGATTCAGAAATATCTTTAATAGATAACTATGAAAAATATGAATAAGATAACAGGCTATTCAATATTCAAAATCTATTCCATATGTGAGATAAATGAATTCATTTTTACTGTGGGTTAGACTATGGCTTGACTCTCAAGGTTCATATATTGAAAACTTGGACCCCAGGGTAATTGTTTTGAAATATCATGAGGCCTAGAGGAGTGTGATCTGATCATGGGGGGCAACACTCAGGAAGGAATAATGTCTTCCTTGAGAACCTGGCTATGTCTGTTGGGAGTCAGGTATTGAGGGACTAGATTAGTAATTCAAAGAGTGTGTTATTGTAAAACAAGATAGCCTAACCTCTTTCTTCTGTTGTGTTCTCCAGTGTGCACTTGCATCTATTATGTTTTTCCATCTCAAATTAGCACTTTGAGACTCAGTGGGAGCTAGACTTTAAAACTGCAGAACTAATAAAGAAACCTTTTCCCTTTATAAAATTTCACAGCAACATATATTTTGTAATAAAGAAAACAAATTGGAGCATCTACCAAGATATATATGACAATACTGTTGAGACACAGAATGACTGAGTAAAAATTAAGTCCTAGAAAATTATGTTAGGGACGTAGTTTTGTAAACATTTTAAGGATATCATGTCTATTAAATTTCATAAAAAGTTACCCTTGGAGGTCTTAAAACATTAAATTGAACCCATTGATATTTGCATATCCATAATGTTAAAACAAAGTTTTCTGAAGATTTTGCGGATAGTCTTATTAGATTTAAGCCGAAACAAGAATCAGAGATGAGATGAGAAAATTGAAAGTCAGTCAAAAAAAACTATTGAGAATTTTTGCAGTATTAGAATTCAGATATGCTTCAGAGCTCAATAGGGACATTGAATCAGTGCCTTTTAGTTTAATGTAAAAAATTAGATCAAATATTTTTATTGATTGGGTGATGCAAAAGTCAAACATAATTGTGGAACAAGTTCTTGAGAAAATGCATTAGGATGACTTAGTAGAAAGCCAGAGCTCAGACTGGAATAGAAATGGTGTTCAAGAATGGTCCATGTATTAAGGGCTTGGTCTGGATGACGGCCCTTGTGGGAGGGGTGAGCCTTTGAGATGTGATGCGTAGTGGGAGGAGCCTAGACAACTGGACACAAGAGATTTGTGGATCATTTCTGTCCGCTTTTTATTGTTGTGATTCCTTTTGAACTGTGCTGTGTGCTCCTCCGGGGTTTGAGGATTAAATGTTTGCTGTGCTGTTTGCTGTGCTAGATTCTGATATGACTTTGGGGTGAATATTTCTTTTTATTTCCCAGTTTTTGCTGTCTAGGATTGGAATGGTTTGCTAGCAACTATCTTGTCATTTTTAAACCTTGGATGGCTTTACTTATACAGTTATTTATTTATTCACTTATTTATTTATACATATATTTTCTTACATGCATTCATAGATGATTTTTTTTCTTTAATCTCTCAGAGTAGATCCTGGAACTGGACACTGAAGCAATGTTAAGTTGGTTAAGACCGTGTAGCTCTTGTGGATAGAATGAACATATTTTCCATTGTGAAATGGACATGCATCTTTGAAGAGCCTGGTTCAGGTGAAAATCACTGTTGATCATCACGGATGTCATCTTGTTCAACTCTTAGCTGACACATAGTCCTCCCCAGGAATTATGCTCCAGAGCCTCTCACACAGAGGACTGAATGAGGAGACCTGAGAGTGGTCCATTACACACAGCAGGACAAATACCAGCATCATCCATGGCACATGCCATGAGGCAGATGACACTGCAAAGGGACCTGTGGGACATGTCAGACCGAGCATCTAGTTAGTGTGAAAAGAGTGGGTGGTCATTCAATGCAGACAAGAAGAAAACAAGTCAGACAGGAAAATGCCAAAGTTTGTTTGGATGCTGGTGGAGGAAGCCAAAGACAGAAAATAAATTTATGATAAGTCGAGAAAGTGAAGTCCATGGTATACAGCGAAGAAAGCGGTGTTGTGTCAGACTTCCTGAGTTCCCGCCATGCAGATGAGTAGCTCATGGATGACAAGGTGCTAAAATCGAGGATGCAGATGTAAACGATATAAACACACGAAGCAGATCATGAATTCCTGATGGTCTAGAAAATTTCCCTGAACCTGTGTTACAGAAAACTTGACTGGACTCTCTCCTGTGATGTTAATGGATCTTTGTGTTTCTTCTTTTCCTTTGACAGAACACTTGCGTGCCAATTTTTGTTACTATTGTAAAAAAATAAAAATGCATATGATTCAATCTGATTAGAAAGAATGCATACAATATGTCAATACATAAAAGGAAACAAAAAGCATTCTAATTAACGATAATTAAGATAACTGTATTCATATATATGTATATATTTATAAAAGAAGTTAGAAAAGAACATAGATAAAAAGATAACCAAAATGGAGGCAAAATATTGTGAAATAAGGTTGTATGCTGAATGGTAAATTAATGAGATTAGTAAAATTATCTGGACATGATTATAAAAACAAAAACTATGAGGAAATTAAAGATTTTGAGAAATATTGCATGGAGACCTCTAAATCTGTGGAAAAATGTGTGAGAGTCACTAGAAGCTTGGAATAGTGATGGTTTATTTCTTAGACTATGTATTACAACTTCAAATTCAAGCAGAATTTGAATGACATTTACATGCTGACATACACTCCAGTCCTCTACAGCCAGTTTTCAAAGCTGTGCTATATTTTTACCTGTCAAATGTTATAACATTTGTATTCCATTCTTTAAACCTGAACCCTGCATTTTTTCCTTTTTCCATTTGTTTTTTGATTGGTACCATTTTATGTCCAAATGATTTGACTATGTTTGCTTATTTATTTTCAAATAAACTTCCATATATGGCAAATTCCTGGAAGGTTAGAGTGTTTCAGAAGGCCTGGTTGTTTACTTAAATGGAATCAAGAGTTGAATGTGTATTGGTTTAAATCACAGTTTCATTTCTTAATTCTTTGCAGATTTTAGTCTTTCTTCTATTACTCAGTTCTTATTTTCTTCATGAAAGCATGAGACATCTTTCAGAATTAAAAGAAATTACATGTGCATGTAATTTGGAAAGCTGAACATCTGTACTGTGAATGCACACAATAAAACTGAATACTTTATATTAGCCATTTATTCTTTCCAACCCAGTCAGGCCATATCTTTAAATCCTTAAATTGTGTCTTCTGTTCTTTTCATCTTATTTCTGATTAATTCTGTTTCATTATTCAACGTTCTTATTCAGCAGCATTCCGTTATAAGAGAAACTTGTTTCTCCTTTTTGGAGATGCAGGCCCTCTTGCCTCTGTTCTCCCTAATGTCATTCCTATAGCACTCTATTTTGAGGGAGTTCATCTGTAATAATATTCAGCTTATGACATAAAGATTACTTACAGCTAAGGACAACATCCTGGGTAATTACAGTGCCTTTCCTCATGCAGTGCCATATTTGTCCTGGAATCCATGTCTACTTTGACTTTATTTCTCCATTTCCTTTATGAGCCAAAAGTCTTCAGGCTCTGTAACATTACTAAGTCTGGGAAGTCCAGGGAAATGCCCCAGTTACTTTGCCATTACCATTTTCTCCTGTGGGTGTCCCTCCTCAAGTTAACAGAACTCTCTTGCTTCTTACAGTTACCACACAAGTGCTGTTCAGATATTCCATCACCTTCCTGCACCTTCCCTTCGTGCATTTCTCTACTGAATCCTGTGCTGTCTGTATCATGGATCTCTGTCTTCCTTAATTGCTTGTAACTACATAGATCTTCCGTTGATATTACTGGTACTATCCCACAGGGATGTAAAATCCTGAGATCTTACACACAAGCAGATGTCTTAAGTCATCTATGGTTGGCAGCCTGTGAATAAATTCAACCATTTTCCCCACAATTGAAAGGTATTATATCTATCTAAAGATTCTAGTCATTGTGACAGAAAGTAAACTGGAATCCTCTGTCTTGATCGTTTCTTGGTTACTTTTTTTCCTCTTCTTCACTTTCTTAAAACTGTTAACCTCTTCATTATATTCAAGGGCTCATAATATTTTATAACACCTTTTTTTCCATTTATTTTATTGGCCACTTGGTGAGGACATCAGTCTGACACTCTTTACTCTTCAGTGTGATAGGCCTGCCTGGGGTATTTCTGTAATGATTTGTTTCTCTTTATGGTCCTTTCTGTAACTCACATTTTTAGCTTGAACCCTGACTGATCATGCTTTATTTATTTGTTTTTCACTTTTATGAATTTTTAGGTTAGTATACAAAATAACTAGTTTCATTCCCCCTCAATTTTTCAAATTTCAAGCTTAATTTTTAATTTACTTAATACTGTTACCTGAACTTTACTATTTTTTACATTTTCCTAAATTTAAGATTTTGTTAAATTCTTTTGTTCTGCATAGGCTTCACAGGGCTGTCAATCCGTTCTTTAGTTTATAAATTTTTCTCCAACTTGCATTTCTCCTCTTTTCATATGCATTTATGTTTCATTCTCATTTGTGCTTGTGATACTGGTGTGCTGATTTTTTACATCTATGCTTTGGTTTCACTAAAATTGTACATCTTGCCAGACTTCTTAAACAGCAGTTCAGTTTAACAAGTGGGCACTTATACCCTATTGTCAGTATTTATGTGTGGTTGTCCCCTTCTCAGAGCATGCGGCCTGGCATTGTCTCACTGATTTAATAATGCAATGCGTCCTGATTGCTCCTGACTCCTACTTCCCTCTTGTCTTTGCAGGAATGATTTTCATGTGAGATCACAATATTCATATCATCTGTTCTTCAATATTAAAATATGAAATTTCCTATGACTTTGTAGATTAACCACATCTTCTGTGGAGACAGGGAGGGTTTGGTATCTTCTGGGACCTCTCAAATGTGGGCATTGTGGTCCTCATCTTTTAAAGTTTGTAATGAGAAATTATTCTTCCTGTGTGGAATTTGAAGTTCCTTCCCCAACTTACTTTTATGAAGTTTTGGAGAAATTAGATGAAATCAATTCTTTAATTTGCCTTTAATTTATTTCTAACTTAGAAGCCTATTCATATTTGGATGTGATTTAATGGGAAATTTGTTAGCACATGTGATAAAGAAAGGGGAGAAGGCCAGCTGCAGAAGACCCCGTTTCTGAATTTTTCCCTGTTTCAGGTTACCGCTTTGTTTGGCAGCGTGTAGACTTCTGCTCTACTGGGGCTGCTCGCGTCAGGATATTTGTCTCGTGGTGGAGTCAGCAGTTTTGAATCTTGTTTCTTATTTATGGATGATAGAGCTGCATTATTGATCCTTAAGATATATTCCACTTTTAACTCATATGCATATGATTTTCTCATGTTCATTTAAAAACCCTGATATTTAATGTATGTGTTAGATAATACTGTTTAACAACTTGGCATAACTGAAAGGTCTAGGCACATGTCTTTGAGGACATTCTTAGATGAGAAGTCCCAAATGTGGGTTGCTCCATTCTTTGAATTGGACCCCCAGACTGATAGAAAGGACAAAGTATACTGAGCATCAGCATCCATCTTTCTTTGCTTGCTGACCATGGGTACAATGTGACCAGCTGCCTCAAGCTCTTGCTGTCAGGACTTTCCTGTGCTGACAGAAACATGCTTTCAAACTGTGAGCCAAATCAAACCCTTCCGTCCCTCAGTTGTTTTTGTCACAGCAATGAGAAAAGTAACGTGTGTGTGTGTGTGTGTGTGTGTGTGTGCTGGCTTCTGCAGCTTGACTTTTAACATTCTAAGCAGTTAATGTATGTTTTTTGTGACCATTTGAAGAGGAATTATGAATAAGGAGATATGGCTCTGCTGAAGAGGAAAAGTTGAGACAAATGTTTTATAAGCTCATTAAAGTACAGAGCATGGTAAGTGTCATAATATATAACACACAAAGTGCATGTCGGGGCTCCGAGGAGGGAGAGAGTGTGGTTTTAGATAAAAGCTAATCATGTAGAAGTGACATTTGAAAGAGATGTAGAAAACAGAAGATGAAAGTGAGGCAGATGAATTTGAAGAAACAAGACTGAAAGTTTGGGCTCAGAATTTCGAAACTGTTACCTAGTCCTTGTGTCTGAACCGACAAAATCAGAGCATGAACATGAGATAAAGCTCTAGACACCTCTGACTTAAATCTTTAACTTAAGTCTCAGAAAACTTAATATGGCAGAAATTGGGGTGCTGGCTAAAGCGCATGACAGAGTCCAGAACAGAGCAAAGAATGAATGACAAGAGCTCTCGTGTTCAAGTCTAGGTGAGTGACTGAAGGGACAGTCTCAATCGAATTAAGAAAGGTAATTAGAAAAGCTATGTCTGGTGGACAACAGTCATTTCAGCTTTTCTTATGGAGCTTAGGGCATATTATACTTCCCAAGGAAGATCTGACAGGAAAGTAGTGGAAAGGCAAGCGGCATATATACACTTGACTACCCAAACTTTTTATCTTTGAATTGTTTCTTGCTTTTTACTTGTGCTATGCTTAGAGAAGTCAAAGGAGAGAAGAGGTAGATGGAAGAGAGCAGATTTGTCACAGCTGGATTCTTTAGTAAATAGTAACGGAAGTTCTCAACACTCCAAGAAACAGCAAAGCAAGTACCAAGGAAATGTTTAAACATCTAAGAAACAGAAGGGATAGCAGCAGAATGTGAGCTAGGAACTCACATCTTATTTCCTGCAAGCTCATGCCACTTGGTATATACATGAGTTGCCCTCTTAAAGGTGAGGAATTGGTGAGAAATAAATGTATCAAAAAATGTTTTAATGAATACAATTCATAAGATTAACACACAAATGTTTTATTTAATGCATTTTCCAAGTGCCTCTTTGGTGGAAACAGCCACCGTATTTTAACTATGTGAAATTTATTGGTTTCAAGAGGAGCAGCAAATTGACTTTCCCTTTAGATGCCTTTACAAGTCTCCAGTAGTTGAAAGTTTTCCTATAGAAAATGGAAAGCGGGGGCTGGAGGAATGGCTCAGCTGGTAAGAGCATCTGATGTCTTGCAGAAGATTAGAGTTTGGGTTTCTGCTCTCTGCAATTCCAGCTCCAGGTGATCCGAATGGCTCTTCAGTCTCTGTAGAAACAGCTGTGTAGACGGGGCACATTCATGTGTGTAGACAAAGCACTCAATACATATAATAAAAATAAATCTGGAAAAAGAAAATGGAAAACCAAACAAAAGCATAAATGTCTGGCTTTTATTCTGTGTATTTCTCAAGAGTGTCTGGGAAACAAGAGGGCGCAGGGGCTAAGAGAATAGCAATTGCAGCCATATATATGGTTTCAAATAATAGTACAGCCACCAATTAGTAGCAGAGGAAGTGTGAATCAATTTAACTTGTCAGAGTTCTGTTTCAAAGGAGCAATGGCTTTCCTAGCGTGGGGATTGTAGATTAAAGTTATACAGTCATGAATATCAAAAGAAGAATTTATTATATCTCCACTAATGATTCCACTTAATATTCTGTCTTCTTAGAATTTCAATATAGCAAATAAAAGTACTTATAGGGATAATTTATTTTTGTAAGTCATAATTCTTTTGATTAATTTTGCACACTCATATGAAAGTTGACACATTCTAAGTCTCTTTTCTGCTTCCATACATTGTTTTTGTTTTGAGTTTCAGGAGAGTTTCAGTTGGGACATCTATTAGGGAGTGTTATTAAAATATTGAGAAATAATGCTACTAAGAAAGCAAATTTATGTTGTTAATTACAAATATTTTCAAAAGGTTAATTTTAAATGATAAATTATAATTCTCTTTCAATAAAATAAACTGGAGCTATTTGAAGATGGATACTATCCCACTAAAGACTTCAGGAAACCCCATGTGAAATTATTTATAAACTGTAATGCCGGCCAAAAGGCAAAATTGTTTTGTTTTTAAACTGGGGAAAATTTTTGTATCTCAGGAATGTTTTGAACATTACATAATAATGAAGTTCTTCTTTAGTTATGTTAGAGTCAAAGAATAGGTGCTTTGAGTATGCAAAGATTCTTCTACATTTTAAGCTGGTGACAATGCAGTTAATTTTAGAGGTTAATCATTTGTTAATGACATTGAATTCAATGCAGATTCAAATTTCTTTTATGTTAAGCATATTCCAAAAGCTTCTTTTGAAATTTTTTCCATTCTTAGACATTTTCACATTTTAGATAATGAATATTTCCAACATCTCTAAATTGATCTTGTCACACTATGAAAATCTTTATTCCAAATTAAATTTTTAAAATAATTTCTACTGGTACAGTAGTGGTACTTTTATCTTGAAGGTAATCAACAGCCCTCTAATTGGACTTAAGACCTGCTCAGTAGGAGGGAACTTAGGTTGGTACTCTAAGCATAGCCAAATGCACATAGCTTAAGAGGTCATATATCCTAGAGAAAAACCTGTATCTGTTACACTCCTGGACCTACGTGGTTTCTTATTGTATTCTAAATTTGTATCCTTATATTACAGATAAGTGAACCTTCCCCACTCATCGAGAAAATAAAACAAAGTTTCTTTTTGCAACGGATGGAGACAATTGCAAAGTTCCACAGCTGATCAAATGCAGAGCTTATCATTGAATAGGACACTTATATCAAACCTCTGCCACCAAGGGCTTAGGAACTATTGCAAAACAGGGGTCGGAAAGAACTTAAGAGCCAGAGGTAGTTGACAACCACAAGGAAACAAGAGTTTTCCAGACATCTGGGAAGTTACTTATATTGTGACAGCATGCACAAGATTCTTGCAGACTCAAACTAAACTAAACCCCAGATAGAAGTGTGTAAGAGGGTAGGAGGGCCCAAGCTCAGTTGATGAATTATTGGAAACCAGTATCTACTGGGAGAGGAGAAGTAGTTTTCTCTAAGAGTGTGATGCTAGATATGTTAACCAGGCTCCAGTGGATGAGTGTAAACCGAAGTAATTTTGGGGACCCAGACTTGACTCAAAGGCTTAATATATATGGCAGAGTACATGAAATTCAGTGGGGTCTATAAGAGGGGTGCAGATAGGGAAGGGTGTCTGAATATGATAAAAATACACTGATGAAATCCTAAAACCTTAATAAAAAGGGTTTATTAAGGAGAAGGGAGAAGTCTCCCCAAATATTTTTAATTAATGTGGATATTAATTATTCACAGACAAGTTTACCTTATCAAATTGAATGCATTAAAATATTTTTTGTGTATTTTTCACATATATTTCTTAAACATATTGGGAAGTAAAAACTATAATATAAATGTATCAAGAAAATAAATCTTGGTGTAATAAAAAAGAAATCTTAAGGCTTGATGATGATTTTTTGGTGAGTAAACCTAAAGGTGAATGGGTATTCTAAAAAAGGCAAATTATTCAAAATATCCATTTTAACTGAGATGTTTAGGAAGTTTAAGCAGATAGACCAAGAAGTTTTCTTTTCTTGCAAAGCCATTCTTTTTAAGGCATATATCTAAAAGACAATTTTTTAAAATAGTCTTGACAAATTTCACTATAAATTTATCACATAGCAGAAAGGTAACAATAAGGAAAAGATATCACTGACTACATGTAGAATGACTCTCAGAAAACCCCCAAATGCTGCATCATTTTAGGTAATAGCCGATGTTATGAATACTTTAATTGAAATTAATTAGAAATAAAATGCCCTCTAACCCAAATTATGAGATTAAAGTTTTTCTGTAAGGTGATATTATATTTGTTTTAAATGAGGAACATAGTATGTATAAATATTCTATCTCCTCTACCAAGTATTGCTAAGGGAAATTTTTACTTAGCTGAAATTAAGAGAATTGTATTTGACAGAAAATATCCTATTCCTCAAATTATTTATATCTAATACCAGTATGAAACAAGTCAATTAACTGAGTTTGAAAGAAAGGTTCAAACGTGAAGCTACTCTTTCTTGGTGGTTATGATGAGAAAACATATTTTTGAATATGTAAGCAGCTTTTTGGCGTTTTTCTGAATGTCTCTGGATTACACAGACACTTCTGTTGTAAATTTCTTGCAGGAAAAATATTTGGACACAATTTATGATATAGAATTCTGGGAATTTGAGCCAAGTATTTTCCTTTGGAATGCGCTATGTGTAAGCGCATTTACCTGTGTCAGTAGAGCCAATCTGATAGTCTTTGTTCCCTCATTTCAGTAAGAAACTCAATCTTTGAGGGTTTCGCCAAACCCTGAGGGTTTTTTCCCAGAATCGTTTACCCATGGATAGAGTCAATGACGAACTTTGGGCCAAGTGGAGGCTTTGCCTACAACTTCTACAATTTCTGCTTCTTGGAACCCCAGGATGTTAGTATCCTAAACTTCAGAAACTACGATGGAAAAATGAGTGTTTAATTTGATCCATAGGCAACACATTAAGGTTAGACAGACAGAGAGGAAGCTGAGGCCTCTGATGAGTCGTTTCTCTCATCCTGTGCATGCAGGCCACAAGCATGTGTTGATACTGCACTCTTTAGGCTCTAGATTCCTATGAGGCAGAGTGAGAATGATTGCAAAGATGAATCATTCTTGCCAAAGATGAAGAAAGATCTACACCATTCATTATGCATACCTTACTGAAAATGCATAATGGAAGGTAAAGATTATGTGACAAAGACTACCATCTTTCTCTCTGATTGTTACTCCATCAGTGTCTTTTGAAGCCTGACTGCTTGATTCCATGAGCTGTCTTCTAACTATGGCTTCTAAATCTAGCTGAATCCTTCAGTTGCACATTTAAATAGCTTGCTGAATGCTCATTATGTTCTAGGCACATTCTGACTCATCATATACATCCCACAATGCCCATGCTGATATAAATGCATAAGAAACTGTAGAGGAGGGTAGCATGCATTGGTGTTCCCTGGTAAGTGATGGTGTCACTTAGTTCAATGTGGAATGTGTTCTAAAACACCTGGGAATGGGACCATCAGAAGGAGTGTGTGAGTATGTGTGTGTGTGTGTGTGTGTGTGTGTGTGTGTGTGTCTGTGTCTGTGTGTCTGTGTGTGCTTGCATGCATTTATTTCATGAATTTTCAGAAATTAGGGCATTGAAAACAGCCCCATTCTTTCCCTGAGTTCTTATGTCTTAACAATAATTTCTAATTTCCCAGCATACCCTGCCTCTTTTTATTCTCTGTGATCACACAACACATATATTTCCACTTTCTGATAAAGGCATCTCAAATATGTAGGAAAAGGTACCGTTCTCCCCTGTCAAGCTTTTCTGCCTGGTCTAATCTCTAGTTGTTTCACAATGTCCTTTGTTTTCTAACATTGCTTTAATCCATACTTACAGTTTTCATATTGTATATAAACATAAGTGACTTCTTATCAACTGGGCTGAATGTTTACTTGATCTATTAACATTTGGCTTACAAGTACTATAATTACATATAAGGTGTCCTTTAGTTAAAATGAAATTTCATTTAACCAGACAGAATAGGAAAAAGAAACAATAAATATGATTCAAGAAAGGGGGCTTGATGATCTTTGTCATGAACTTGGGAAAATAAACCTGTTAGAAGGTTTTGTTTGAATTATAGCTTGGATATGAGCATGTAGTATTCAGAGATTAAAAGCACGTGCTCTCCCAGTGGCTTAGTATCTGTACCTACCTATTCAAAACTCTGATTTATTACCTCCTATTTTCCAAATATCTTTGCTGTGGACATCTTGCCCCTAGAAATTTATCTTCCAGGGCTGAAAACTTTGAACTGCTATGTTGTATAATTTAGATTTGTGTCTAAATATACAAGTTCCTTATAGTATTTCACTATTTTTAACCTTTCAAACTGTCTTTTAGCATATTAAAGCTATCTTCAGTTCATTATGAAATCTGGTTAGTGCCAAATAAGTAAGTATATATCCAGTACATATAGGTGACATGTCCTGTCAATCAGCTGTGTCCATCCACTTAGCGTTTCTATTGGGAATTCACTTTACGCCTTCATCTCCTTGGACGCCAGCAGGTACTTTATTTGGTGTGACTCTCAACCCAGAAACAACTCTCATGTGTTCCTTCTTTAGATTTAGATTCCATCTTTCACAGTAGGGCTTTCAGCTCAAAGTCCTAGACCCTCAGGTGTTGGAACAGTAACAGTCGGTAGTCTATCCTGTTGCTTTCTATGAGGTCTGCTCCCTTATTGGCCGAGTTGCTAAAATTACAAATTGGTGAGTTTTGGGGTGTCTTTCCTCTCCTCGGCAGTCATGCACTAGCTCTATGAAGACGGTGCACCTGGATGCATTTACCTGAGGCAAAAGTGTTAATTCAGTGTTCTTTGTTTCTTTCAATCCATTAAAAAAGAATTAAATGGGTATTTCACTAGGCCACAGATGGAATTACTTCTCTGCAGTGTGTATTCCTTGTCCTGTCTTTAACTGCCTTCTCATTTGTTCTTTTGGAAACTGTCAGCAGTATTGTTCCCCAAAATCGAAAATAAGATCAAACCTATTCTCCATGCGACGTTTTTCCACACATGCTCCTGTCTCTGGCTGAAAACATCCAAGTGTGAGCGGCCATTAGCTGCTCATTTCTACACTGTATGCACTGCACTCAGGTATCGCATTTCCTGCTCATGTCACTTACGTCAGCACCTCCAAGGGAACCGAAAGGAAGATTTGGACAGGAGAAATGTAGGAAGTAAATCGTGTGGTTTTCTAAAACATACATTCTTATTAAAATTTTGAGAGTTTAATACAGTGTATCTTGATCACGTTTTCCAACCCTCCAACACCTCCCAGACCACCCCACCTCCCCCCTTTTCCCATCTAGTCAAATTTGTGTTGCACAAATACTGCTGTATGGAAACTTCCCTGGAGAATGGTTGACCTACCAGGGCTCACCCCCGTAGACAAAACTGACACTTACTGCATTGAATCTTTCCTCAGTGCCAAGGAGGAGCTATAAGCATTATTCCCATGAAAAACAGACTTTCAAAGACTATTATATATAATAGTCTATATAAAATAAAAATGAAAGAATAAGTTGACAAGGCCAGGATGAAATCGTTCTCTCCAAAATCTGGCAGTTTTATTCCTTCTGCCTTTGAGTCATTCCATAGCTTATTCTTTTTCTGTCCTAAATTTCTTCTTTCTTGCTTCTTGTCTATGCAGTAAACCGTAATCATGCTTTCTAAAATGTTTATACCTTGGTATATCTTTCTCGAGACTCTCCCTCCTTTCTACCTTGGTAGATCTTGAAATACTTGACAGGGTCTTGGACTCTAAAGTAATTTACATTTAGTGTCTTCTTTAGAAGATTTGTGAGATGATGCAGCTCTTCGCATTTTTAAGTAGAATTACCCACAATGTTTGTCCTCAAGTACTTTATCAGTAACTGACTCATTGATGTCATGTCATTTGACAAAATCATATCCAGGAACCTGTGTTCAAGTTTATACTTGAGATAGGGTCTCTTGTATACCAGGCTGGATGGACTTGAGTTTGCCATGTAACCAAGGAAGACTTTGAATTTTTGATCTTCATCCCTACATCTTCTCAGGGGTAGGTTTACAGGAGTGTGCCCCCGTCCCTAGTTTCATGTGTCATGGGAAAGAGCGCAGGACCTCTTGGGTGTTAAGCAAACACTCTACCTTCCCTCCCTGCTCTATTATATTCAGTTTCTTTTGATAATGTCCAAGACTCTCGATGTGAAAGGCATAACAGACCTTCATTCAGATGGAGCCGCCTTAAAATGTTTTATTAGGCTCTATTAATTGTCATTACATAATAAGTACAGAATCTATGATATGTAATACATAACAATGGACATCATTCTACCATTTTATACATGCATATAATGCATTCTAAATATACTCAGCCCTTGTTACCCTTTTCTGCTGCAGTCTACTCTCACTGACTTTTTTCTTTTCCCCTTCTAATTTCCTTCTTCATTGTCTTTAAAAAAAATTATGGCCTAATGTGTTCACATAGTGTTTCTTACAGGAATGTGGATGAGAGGCTGTTTACAGGACCCTGGATTACCAATGGTTACGCCATCATAAAAAATGTCTCTCCTTGCTCTAGCAACACTTAATTGGGTATAAATCCTCAAGGATCCAATGGGCCTCTCCTCCCTCCATGGCAGGGTATTGATAGGCCCAATCTTGTGCAGATGTTCACAGTTACAGTGATGAGAAGATTGCAGTGACCTTATCATGACAAGAATTCAGTGGTGTATAGTGCTCCAAGTAGTACTTTTCAGCTCTGAAGCTAAACCTTACCTTTGAGGGGAAAAAAGTGGGATAATATTAGAATTCTAGTGATATTACCAGGATGTAGAATGCTTTAGAATTAACTACATGCAGTTAGGAAAATATCCTTTTATGAATTCTAGAGAATCTAAACCATAAACTCATATTTTTCAGTTGACATGTTTGTTTCGCTATACTTATGTGCAATATTGATTTT
This sequence comes from Eospalax fontanierii, assembly GCA_035773235.1. NCBI lineage: Eukaryota > Metazoa > Chordata > Mammalia > Rodentia > Spalacidae > Eospalax > Eospalax fontanierii. Next base: position 67,320,170 of record CM069538.1, read on the forward strand.
ATTTTATTGACAGGGTACTGATATATTGTGCATGTTATTCTAGAACTCACAACAATCCTCCCTCTTTAGATTCCAAAGACCTGGGACTACAGTCATGCACTATCACATCTGCCTCTGTATTATAATTCCTAACTTATTTACATTATCTTCTAGGCATATTGAAAAGGATCATAGCTATAAATGAATAAGAAATAACATTAAACATCTATTTTGTAAGCATATTATGATCTTATATATAGAATCAGATTTAACAAGTATAATATATTACACAGAATAATGTCATCAAGTTTATAAAGGATCTATTTTTAAAAAATAAAAGTAATTTGATAACATAATTTTTGTGTGTGTGGAGATGCGGATGTCCTTGTATGTGTGGATCTATGTGCATGGATGTATGGAGGCCAGAAGTGAATACGGGGTGTCTTTCCTTAGCATCCATCCACCGTTTTTGTTTTTCTTTAAGAGATGGACTCTCACTGGACCTGGACTTTGCTGCTTAGGTTAGCTAGATGGCCAGCAAGCACCAGGGATACTTCTGGGTTCACATCTGCAGTTCCAGATATTTTCCTGTTTCTGCTTTACAAGGGCTGCAGTTACAAGGCATATTAGCAGGTCAAGCTTTTGACTTGGGTGCTTCAGGTCAAGCTTACGTTCTCCAGCTGGCACAGTACTCTAGAAACTGAGCTGGAAATCACTCCAGCCCTGGTAAAACAATGTTTTGATTAGATTAATTCCTTCCCATTTGGTCTGATCTGCATCTGCACATCGTTGTCATAGACTTGGTCTGTATTATTCAGGAAATGTGCAGAGACACAAATTTTAATGTCACAGCTCAAAAATGTCGACTTCTAGTAATTTTAGGGAAACATGAAGAACATTTACTGCCCCCATGGGCAATAGTATATATAAATAGCATTAGAAAGTTGTTTTACTAACTCACGATTCATGCTCTATATTCTTTAAACTTTTCTCCTTTTACACTCAGTTTTGTTTTATTATGGACTCAGAAGGTCATATCGGCCCCACAATAATCTTTTCTTCCTCCAACAACCAGAGAAAGCATAAGTTCAATATATGCTCTTTAGACATGATATCCTTTGAGTTTTTGTCCAAGAAAACTAGTAACTTAAATAAAAAAACCCGAAACCCAGAAAATTTCCGCCTGTACAAAGGGCACTGTCAGTCTCGGTTGAGATTTACTTTTGTGACACTGGTTATTAGATTTCTTAGTGCACTGCATTTTCTTTCAGTTTTAAAAAGGTTCACTATGAATATGGTGAGCCATGGGCTATGGGCATATTAAAACTTCTTTAGATAAAATACCACTTCAATTTCTTTTCTGAATTGGCTTTTAACAACATTCCTTGTTTTATTTCATTTTTTTCTGTTCTAAAATATATCACCTTCCAAGAGCTTATTTCGCCACATTTATGTAGTCTTTTCCAGCATCATACATGTCAGGTTTGTGTTTCATTTACTGTCCCTAGTGGCCTCATATTTATAGATAAATCCTTTTTAATGCAGTTTATGTGGTGGTAGAAAGGACATCAGGAGCCCTGGCTCTTTTATTTTCTGTCCAGTCCGTAAATTCTAAGATACGTTGAGAACTCTTTTTTTTTCCCTTTACAATTATTCAGACTAATGTCAATAATGACCTGAGGGATCTCCACCTGTGCAAGCAGCAGCTTTAACTAGTTAATGACACCACATAACATGATAAATTATGAATTTAGAAAAACCATTTTTGGTAAATGAATGGTTATCCATCCCTCTGATGGCAGATTCATCTTCAAGCATCAGAAATCTTAAAGCAAAAGGCAGAAGAACCAGAATCCTTGCTCTACAGAGGATCATGAGCTAGAAGATGCACTGATTTGAAAACATGATGTACCTTTGAAAACCAAAGTAAATGACGTAATTGTACAAAGGGAAGTATTTCATTGCAGCTCTCCTCACATTCCTGCCCTTTACTCCTGAATGCCCCCGCCTACGTCCCCTCTCCATCACCACATCCCCAGTAATGCCACTGTTAGCGTTCATGTCCTTCTTTTATTTTGACTTCTAGATTTCATATATGATACAGACGTCATAGTTCTCTTGTATGCATATTTTTGTTAACTTAACACAGTTTTAATAACTTCATCTTCTTTATGGATGTGCCACAACCCACTCACTCTTTAATCCTTTGATACTCAGCAATTTGGTTATCAATAGTGCCACAGTAAAAACGGGTATACTAGAAACTATGGCAAGTTGATTTTATTATTTTGGCTATATAAGATGAAGTGGTATGGCTGGATTGTATGGAAGTTCTATTTTTATTTATTACCTCAAGCTTCAGCAGTGCAAAAGAAACAGTTAACATTGAAAAGACTGCCTACAGAATGGGAGAAAATCTCACAGATTTATATATATATATATATATTCATAAAGAATTCACAAGTCAAAAAACAAAAGATCAAATGACCCAGTCAGTAAATGGGCAATGGAAATTAACAGATATGTTTTCAAATTAAGAACCTCAAATAGCCAATAAATACCTGCAAATAATTTTAGCCACCAAGACACTGCAACATTCATAATAAAACAACAAAAACAAAACCCTAAGCAAACACAAATGCTGACCAGTATATTTTGGTAGATAGGGCCTTATTCATTGAGGGTAGTGATGTGAATTAGTCCATCCTCTGTGGGATCCATACAGAAGTTCCTGTAAACACAAAAGCATGAATCTGAGTTTCTAAAAAGAACACCAAATATTAGTTTTGTTTTGACAACCTAGTTTTCAAAAGTACTTTTGTTTATTGTTTTTATTTTCTGTGTGTGAAAGTAGTGCCTGCATGTGTGTAAATGCATCCCTGTTGCACAAAGCTGAGGAGGCCAGAAGAGGGTGTCTGATTCCCTTGAACTGGAGTTACAGACAGTTGCTAACTATTATGTGTGTGCTGGGAATCGAACCTGTGTCCTGTGGAAGAAAATAAAGTGTTCTTAACCATTGAGCCATCTCTCTAGCCCCAGCAACCTAGTTTCCTAAAGGTTAAAATTTATACATGTCATATGTGTAATTAGTTAGAAATATTCATTGGTTTTTCTTTTTTTCCAGGATATTTAGCATTTAGAACAGAATTACGAGAAGTGGTTGGAGTAGCTGCTTGTGAGGCCCGACCTTTCCCTGGACTGTTATTGGAAGCTGTTGTCTGCTGAGTGAAGGAAGTCACTGTCTTCAGCGGTGTATCCACTGGTGAGTTTCCCATGTTCCTGTGGATAGCTCCTTGCCCAAGTCCATGCAGACTTCCCTGATTAAAATCAGTGGATCATAAAACCAAAACCAAGACAAAACAAAATGAAAAGATATGTCAATGTGTGTGTGTTTGGGGGAGGGGGCTGTTGGAAGGAGGCAGCATTTGGAAGTGGAGAAAATGGGGATAAGAGAGGAAGGATTGGAGAGCATGACCAGAATGCGTACTATACACGCATGAGGTCCATCAGAGAATGTATTGATAAAAACAAGTAAGAAAAAATTCAGGAGTCTCTTATTCTTTGCTCACTGACCAGTCATGGATCCTAGTATCAATAACCATCCAGTGCAAAAAGAAGCTTCTCTGATGAGGGTTGAAAGGTTCCTTAAACTACGGATATAAGGGTGAGACTCTAGGGGCCGTTTCTCACTACATCTGTTTAGCAGAATAATAATATCATGTTCTCCTCTATGACTTGGGCAGTCATGGGTTCTGGGCCCTGTTTAGAATACCAGGCCTGAACTCCATCTTGCAGAGTGGACCTTAACTCTAACAGAAAGGGGTTGGTCACTTCTGTAACACTGGTGCCACTACTGCGCTGGTCGGCATCCTCTGCCAGTACAGTAGGTATTGACAGGTCAACAAGCAGATGGGATAGGTAACTGAGGAGCGCTCGGCTATACATGGGATATCTATATCACTGCACCTCTCCCTAAGGGTCAGGGATCATCAAGGCAGAAGATACAGAAAGGTTCTAGGAGCCAGAGGCATCGAACATCTACAGTGAAACAGTATTTACCAGGCATGACAGGGCTGTTGAACACACAAACTCACAGCTACTGGGATCACATGCTCAAGACTTACACAAGATCACATTAACAAAATTCCAGTATGGAATGGAGAAGGCCTCATGAAGACACACCATATCTCAGGAGTCATTGGCAACTGATGGCCGTGTGGTAATGCAGAGAATGCTTGTGCTCCAGGAGATGGTCTTACACTCATGCACGTGCAGGCAGCAGAACATGGTCTAAGTGGGTTTAAAAATAAAACACAAAGTTGAGAAGGGAAAATGGTGGAGATGTAGGAGAAGAATGCAGAGGAGAAATTTGGGGCAGATTTGATCAAATTATTTTTTAAGTAAGTGTGAAATTCTCAAACAATAAAAAGAAGTTTATTTTAAAATATATTTTTAAACACCTCAAATCTGAACAAATTTACCTATGAGTATAAATATCACTGGTTCCTCTTCAAAATATGCTTGCTAACAACATGGTAACATGGCATATTATGGTTATCAATTAATATCCGTGCTTCTCACAGGTGTCCCTAGCTGCATTGTCCACTCACCCTGTTAAGAAAGCAGCCGAATATGGCCATTATTAAGCACAGTTTGATGCACTGAAAAATAATTTGAAATATATTAATGATTTAAGAAAAGCAAACAAAATATAGCTCACAATAAAAAGATAGGAAACTCAGGGCAGATTGATCAGGAGTCATCATGAGCAAAATTTCAGAGAACTGCAGATATTCAGAGATAAAGAGACAGCGAAACCACTAGAAACAAAAACTGCCCTTTGATTGCCAGTCACTCTGTATTTGATCTTGTTAGTGTCTGTATAACTCTGTATAAATTAGAGACTCCTGAGCAGAGGGACTCACAGTTGAGGATTTTCCTCTAATGATTTAGCCTATGGTCAGATCTGTGAGGTCGTCACTGAGGTAGGAGGGCCTGGCCCACTGCGATGAGAGTCATCGCTGAACAGGCAGACCTGGGCTGCATAAGGAGGATAACTGAGCAAGCCACAGGAAGACAACTAGAGAGAAGTGCTCCTGCATGGTCCCTGCTTCAGACTCTGCCTCCAAGTTGCTGTGTTAAGATCCTGTCCTGAACTCTATCAACAGTAAACTATCTATCACTTCACAAGTGATATAAGATTAAATAAACCTGCTCTTAGTAAATGTGTTTTTTGGTAGGGTGTTTTATCACAGCAATAGACAGCAAACCAGGCAGTATCTTCATAATAATACCATTTTTCTTCTACAATGCATGGTTCTCATATCTCTGAAAATAAAATAAAATAGCATACAGAAGCTATCACAAGCAATGATTACATAATGAACACTGAAATAATTCAGGCAGATATTCCAACTGCCACCTTAGATAGAAGGTAGATGTCAAATTTTAGACACCTGTATGATCTGTATTGTTTTATCTGGACATGTTCTCTTCTGAATCTCCTGTATTACTGGAATCTGTTCTGTCATTTCTTGGCATATATTTTCATTGAGATCTCAATCTACTGAGGTGGTGATCCTTGGTCAGATCAGCTATATGGACAAGGATAGCCCATTTGCATTTCTAAGCTACTTTTCTCCTCTGTGAAATGGAAGTCACATCACATCTTACGAGGTATTTTTGTGAGGGTTAGAAATAACATAGGTAACATTACTTCAGAGAATCAGAAGTAAAACCATATGAATAACTGGGAGGGGAAAGTCTGATCTTAGAAGACCAGAAATAATAAGGTTTTCGTATTTTCTTCTCCTTGGAAATATCTTTCAATTGGGGTAATAAAAATCAAAGCAAAATACTTTTTTTATTTTTCAATTTTAATTGTGTGTGTGTTTGTCTGTGTGTATGTTTGTGCCTGTGTGTGTGCCTGCGTGTGTGTATGTTTGTGCCTGTGTGTGTGTGTGTGCATATGTCTGTGTGTGTGTGTGTGTGTGTGTGTGTGTGTGTGTGTGTGTGCATGGAGGCCAGTAGAGGGCATTTGATACCCTGAGCCTGAGTTAATGACAGTTGTAAGTCCCCAAATATGGGAGCAGGAACTGAGCTTGGTTCCCCTGAAGAACAGTATGCATTCTTATTATAGCCATCACACCAGCACCAACAAAAAACTTTAAACTAAGATGCCACTTTAAAAGATTTCATTGAAATTTAAGATGTGCTTTGATCTTCCATTACTGATTATACTTTTTATTTCAATTAAAAATATTTTTTCATAGTAGTATTTTGGAGTACCAAAGGAAAAAATGTTCAGAATTATAGCCATTTTTAAAACCAAATATTTGGTAAAATAAATTTTCATTTAAATGATTTTCACTGCCTTGCCAATTTGTGAAGTATATGATTATCTCTGGAACATAAAGAAATTAAAACAAGAGAAGTAGCAATGTGAAGTGACTTATTTTCAGAACATACTTGAAATGAAAACAATAAATATGGAAAAACAATAATTCTGATATTATTTATTTGCTTCAAATACTTTCTTTCAAACCCCAAAGGAGATTCTTATAGAAAAGAGAAAGTAGCAGAAGATGTTGTTTATGTATTCAATTCTGTGTGTATTATTTTGGGAGATGGGGGAAGTTAAAGTTGATAATATTAAAACTGGAGATATTCTGCAAAGAACTCATTATTTTATTCCATTGAAAATCAAAGTGAGACTTTGAAATGCACTGTATTCTTTCATGGAGATGAGTGCCATCTGTGGGAACTTGTGTGTGTGGTTGGGTAAGGAGTGTTCTTTAAAAAAAAATATTCTCTGAGGTTCCAGTGTAAAAGTGAAATCAGAATCTAAGCATCTTCAAAAGTTTTCTCTATTCATTAAAATGAAAAACTGTGACAAGGCTCCAGCCTGAATCAGATAGGTCAAGAAATTGTAATTCTAATCTAGAAAACCATAAACACTTTATATTACTGGCCATTGACTAAAACTTCACTGCAGATAAAGAAAAAATAATGCTTCTAGAGATAAAAAATAAATCAATCACCCATAGAATATTATTTATTTCACATTTTCTGTCTTTGCTGTGATTTATCTCTTATAATTTATTTCAGCAAATGAAGTATAAAAATATATTGCGAACCTGGCTTTTAAAAGCATTTTCTCAGGAACTCACATATGCTGAGAGCAGGGTACTTGAAAGTGAGTTATTGTTTTGACAGATTCTTGAAAGAAGTTTTTCACAAAAATAAGCAAAGGAGGCTGCAGAACAGTCTATGTAGTGTTTATTATGTAATATTGTTTATATTCTCTATTAAATATTAATATATCCATGTTGCTTTACATATGCACATGATTGCATACATAGAATTTTAACATATATCAGGAAAACAAAATTTTTTAAATGAAGATATGCATTTGCATGAGCAAATGGTACCTCAATACAATGCTGTTAACACACACAAATAGGCCAAGTGTAGTGGCTTATCCCTGTAATTTCTGAGGTTGGTGTGCTGAAGCAGGAGGATTGCTGTAAGCTTAAGGTCAGGCTGCCATGAGATGATACAGAATGAGATGATACATTTTCAAAATGGAACAAAGGAAACAAATTAAAGATAGACAGGAACAATAATCCAGATTACAGAGAGGGTGCAGGAGAATTTTGGAAGACATATATATTTGTTTACAGTTTGATGATGTTAATTGGTTGGTTGTTGAACTCTTATCCCCAAACTCTTATTCTTAATCACTGAGTTGTATATTTTAAATATGTACATCCTTTTGCATGTCGATCTACACTCAACAAAGTAGTATTTTCTTAAAAGGAACAAGTAATAAACAATCCTTTGCATTATTAAAGGACATAGGCTTAAACATGGTCTGTCTGAAATTTAACTTAAAGATGATGGCCAAAACAGTCAAACCTTGGACAAATCATTGAACTAGTTATAGTGCCACATATGATTTTTTATTATCCTCCAACTTACACATTGAAAAAGAGGACACAAGGTCTTGCTGTATAGTCCAGGCTGATCATGAACTCACAGTCTTCCTGCCACAGTTTACTAAACACTGAGGTAATAAGTGTCTATAGCATCTGGCAATTAGTGGAACTTTTCTGGTTCAGGATACTGAATAATCTAAAAGGTAACCTTCCCCACAAAACCTTCCTACTCTCTCTTTGTCTAAGGTACTGCCTGTCAGAACACTTATAATTGATGACACTTGTTTCCTTTTTTACCCTTTCTTATATCTAGCTTTATTTCTCATTGCAGCATGTGGTAGACACTCAAGAACTAATCACAGCAGCCACAACAACAAAAACACTTGAGTGATAAACAAGACTTCTCAAAATCCTGTCAAATAATGTCATATCATTTTGGCAGATGTCAGGATTAGTGGACAGGCCAGATATACATTATCTATGCAGGTGTTACAAAACATCCCTCAACAAAGAGTTATTTTTTGTGTGCAGAACTTTTCACCCATCACAACCCCAGGGCAATTAATAGATTCTACTACCAGTGAATTCAGTGTTTTCTAGTCAATTCTTTTCCCTTTAAATTACCACTGTGACCTTTCTCACTCATCCCTGCCTTCTCAATCTTTCAATCTCCTTTCGTTCCTTTGTTCTTCACTGAGTTGAGCTATGGTTAATTTTCCCGTCCTTTGTAAAAGTCCTTTCAGATCTGGTATTCTGAAAGGGTTTTATTCCTCCTCCTCTTCTATTCTATTTTTAACTCAACTGAAGTTCTTCTTCTTTTTCTTCCTCCTTCAATTGTGTTTTTGCATCCATTCCTACACTTCCACATCATTCTTTAATTGGGAAAAGCATGATTTCTTTTCATCACTTTCCTGAAAGTGGTCTGTGAAGAACATTAAATCTCAAGGCCTCTCTGTGCTCGTTTTCCTCAGTCAGGACTGATGAATGGCCTTTCAGTGTTAGTTAAGAAAGGCTCACTACTGTGTCAAACAAGCCTTACAAACTCACTGCAGAACACGTACTGGAATTTTAATTCTTTCTAGTGCAATGGACCCAAAGAGTCCAGGGGGAGATTTGAGAATGGTAGAGGTTCGTGTTCTTGCAGCACACTCATGTTGGGGCTCAGGATGAGAGTAATTCTACCATTTTCAGTTTTGCTTTCTTCAACAATGGTCACCATAGCGCTCTGAGTTGTATCCAGCACGAGAAATATGGAGACTTACAGGTATGAAACGTCAGGGCCCAGGTTTTATACTGGTAAGTTTGCTCATGATCCAAAATTTAGGATTCAGTTTTTCAATTCTGATTAACTGAGGCTGGTCATGTGTTCTAAGATGGCACTAACTAGGGACAACAGCAACAGCAACAAAAAAACCAACCACACAAACAACAATTAAAACAACAAAAAGACTATGAAATACAGGTTCAGAAAGGGAATCACAAAGTCAATCATGATCTCTTTTCTATTGTTTTTTGTTGTTGTTCTTATTCTATTTTCTATTGTTTTAAAAGCTTTCATATCTATACACTGGGTAGTCAACCATTGAATGTGATTTTTTACATTAATGGGAAATCATTATCTTTTAAGAATTATTTGATTCTTTGACTTCAAATAATATGAATGTAAGACATCTTGCCTCTTGCATTAATGATGTAGAACTCTGTTTCTAACTTCTGATTACAAGCTTCTGTTGATAATTTTTGGCTCCTATAATCTAAAGTGCACCCACCACTTACTCCTCCAATATTTTGTTTTTAATTCAAGCTAACAATGTATAAATTACATTGTAATATTCAACTTTTTAAACTTTTTAATTTATTTTTAATTTTTGGTCTTTTTGAGATAGGCTTTCCTGAGCCCCAGCTGGCCTGGAACTCGCTGTGTAGGCCAAGCTGACTTCAATCTCACACAGATTCTCCTACCTCTGTCTCCAAAGTATGGGACTGAAGGTATGCACTACCATACCAGATTTGTAAAAGGTTTCTTTTTTTTTATTTTTTATTTATGTGTATGAGTGTTTTGCCTGTATGTATGTAAGTATGCTTTGTTTATGCTTCAGAGGCCAGAAGAGAGTGTCAGATCCCCGGAAATGGAGTTAACAATGGTTGTTAGCTGCCAAATTGTTGCTGGGGATCATACCCAGGTCTGCTGGAAGAACAGAAAGTGTCCTTAACTGCTGAGCCATCTTTCCAGTCCCATATCATATTTTTGTTTCTTTATGCACATAGACGTTTTGTCTGCATGCATCCCATGTCACCTGTCTCATATGATGCTCACAGATTCAAGAAGAGAGCACCAGATCCCCTGGAAATTGGAGTTACGAATGAATGTTAGCCACGATGTGGTGTGCTGGGAATCTAACCCAGGTCCTTAGCAAAACAGCAGCGTCCCTAACTGCTGAGCCATCTCTCCAGACTGTGCTTTTTGCTCTTTATTTAGTGTTATGTTGAATCTCCTCTACAATGTCTTCTGCCATCAGATGGAGATTAATAACTGTTTCTTTGTACTTTTCTAAAGATCTAACTGATGTGCTTTCTTTACAGGGTTCTCTGATCAGATAACTTTAAACAGACTTGTCTGTATTGTCCTTAAGGAGAATACTTTTGATCTCTTCTCCATCACAACTGAATTACTAATAATAACATAGGTATAAACTCTTTAAGCTGCTAACTGCGCTTCTTTATCTACCTCTCACGTGGAGATGTACAGATCACTTTGAGATAAGTCTACTTAGATGTCAGGAATGATGAAGATAGTGTTTTAACTTTAAAAGTAATAGTGATAGCAGCAAAATACTTATACATCTATAGGACTTCTTATGTGCCAGGCTCTATCATGAGAGTTTTAGTCACATCGCCAGTCTTTATTAGTTAGAGGAGTTTCCTCTCAGATCCTTAAGTCGAGTGGTGTTTACTTGCTCAAAATCATGATTTTAGGAAATCCTTGTGTCTTCTGTATGATTTTTGTCTCTACAGAGAGAAGGTGACTATGTAGAATCTCTATTTGATCTAGTTTGTCTAACACTGAAGACCTCATTCTAAATGCTTTCCTGGATTGCATATTCATATTTTACTCTATTGTAGAGCTCATGAATAAAGGCACTAGAATGTGGGAGAAACACAATGAACAGTCATGTGCTTTTTTGAAGTACATTGCTAGCTGATGTATTTGAGTGACTTAAACCAAGAGCTAAACTGAGCATATGCCTCACAGAAGACATTCAGTGTATCAGAGGTGCATTATTTGAGGAAGTAAGATAGCAGTGATGTGATGATGATGGAGTTAAAAAGATAAAGGAAAGAGGAAGGATGGGAGATTACCATAAAGTTAAGGATAAAACTAATTATAATTTCATCTAGTATCCATTTATACATGATCATGGCATCAAATTTTCTGAGAAATAGATATTTGGTTCCCCGAGCTGATTTTAGCCTTTTGACAGGAAGCTGCCTTTCTGAGATTATATATCATGGTCTCTGAAGACGCACATCATCCTTTCATACCATCTATATAGTAAACCTTCAGCAAAATATCTCTTGGTAGAAACTATTAAATATCCTTTGTTAGTATTCATGTTCAAAACAAAACTAAGAATATAAAGTTCATAGCATGATTCTGTCATCATGAAATCTTCTGTCTGGTTGATAATATGTGCTTACTAATTATCTGCATGGATTTCTGATCCAAGAAATATAAATTAATCTCAGTTTCTTTGCGTTTGTATTTTTATGGTTTGGATAAATTTTTTTTAGCATTTCAACTAAAGGAACTATACTATGACTTCGTGTTTTTACCTGTGATTATTGTAAAGTCTTCATTGTTTCTCTGAAATTACATGAAAACATGACCAGAGTGGAGTCTAGACTGCTACAAGTCAATGAGGAGGAGGAAAATACCAAACCTGAGTGTCTACAGATGTTCCAATGACCGAACCATCCCTGCTGGTCTGTGATATTTCCTGCTGTGTGGAGGTCGGCCTCTTCGATGATTTCTGTCGTCAGCCACTTTTGGAGGGGTGCCAGGATGTGGAAAGATAGGCAGAGCATTTTCAGTACTAACACTAACCTCTAGACAAGACCAATCTCAGTGGGATTGACTCGGTACTAACATTGACCTTAGACAAAACCAATCTCAGTGGGATTGACTCGGTACTAACATTGACCTTAGACAAGACCAATCTCAGTGGGATTGAGGTGCAACTGATCTTTCACGGGTCTCTTTTATCTCCCTCTCGTCCTTCATTTCATGGGTCAGTAACCCGATATCTTCATTGTCCTTACAACTCTGTTCATGACCCTGTTGTATCTAGTAAATACTCCGGTTTGTGAGCATCTATTATGAGCTGAGCCCTCCACGAAGCCTTTTAAAGGTATCATTTCATTTAATCCTGGCAACAGTCTAGAAGGGCTGATACTGTTATCTCTGAGGAAATTGGAGTTCAGGAAGGGCACCTATTCTGTTCAAAAATCACACAGTCTTCAGGTGGCCAAGCTTGTATTCAAATCTTTTGAGTCTGACCAAAAGTCAAAATTGCATTTAAAACTCAGCTGGGACTGAAGAATCCTGGATAAGGTTGCCTAGAAATCAAGACAGAGCATGGCTATCAGAAAGAATAGGCCAAGACTGGTTATAGTGTGTGATCTCTCCTTAGAGATATAATCTACTCAATAGGACCATGCTGGGGACAACTGTGAAGACTGCGAAGCTCTCACCTGTCTTTTTCCGTCCCATATACATATACTCCTGTGACAGCTAACTGTCTAATGCTGCCTGATGCCTCTCGTGTCATGATAAACAGTGCTCAATAAATTCACTTTTCCTAAAGTGATAATCACATTAAGAATTTTCCCTTTAATGATAGTTTTTAATACTTTAAAGGAAATATTTAAAATCATAGAGATTAACATAAATAAATTAATCTTAAAGAGTGAGAACTGTTTTTTTCTAATTCACTCCTGTTGTGACAGATGGACAGAAATTCATTTAGACCTGGAAGAACCCACCACTCTCAGATTTACAAGCCACAGTCTTTCTAATCAGGCAGTCCATGTTGTAGCTGAAGCCTGCTCATTGCTCCCTGAAGAACACTTCCTAGTCCATTTTATTTTGCTTTTACCCATCAATGTTCACAATCTTAACCCCACATGAGTGCTAAAAACCAAATCTGGGTCCTCTGCAAGAGCAGTCAGTGCTCTTATTCACTGGGTCACTTCTCCAGCCCCAATAATTGTATTTTATTAATTCTTAAGAATCACAGAAATTGTTACTGGATTGTACCAAAATTAATGGAAAATTTGCATAATTACCTGTTATTGAGTAAATATAAATCTACCAAAGATTTCTTTCAAAAACCCAAATACACATTTGGTACCATATTAATATATTTGAAATTTATTGGCTATAGTATCTGGGGTAATTTTTATAAAACCCATATATACTATTATACTGTTATCTATTTGTACTTTCAGTTAACACTATTTGACCTAATATATATTTTCATTCTTGACACATTAGGAAATAGAAAACAGGAGTTTATGGAGATGCAGGCTATGTCTATAAGAGCTGCGTGTCCATGAGATCTGTGAGATGGCACAACAATCCACCCACAGCACTGAAGACACTGCATTGGCTAAAAGGACTGAGGCGGCTTCATCTCTGTTGTGATGATAATCAAGTTGTATCTGTATTCATGAGAAGGAAGAACTGTGGGCATATCATTTACTTTACTTCCAAGTATTTGTCAATTCTGTTTGAGTCAATGAGGAGAAGTGAATCTTCATATGATTACAAGGAGAACATTTAATCCCTCAGCATAAATCTTGAAAAGAGCCAACGTCATTTAAAGATGTCATGGGACAGGAAAGTAGAAAGGACATATCGGGAGTAGAAGGATTTAAAAGAAGGGGGAGGTAGTGAGCTGGGGGAAGAGGGAAGAACACTCATAAAAGCAAATTACGTACAAGACTGTCCCAGTGAAACCTAGTACTTTGTACACTAATTTGAATATATCAACACATACAGGTTGTCTGTATAGTTTATAGTTTATCGTCAGGTTGATGCATGAAGAGGTGACATAAGCCTGTGGAAATGTAGCGATCTAACCAGGGTACGGTTTGTCTCCTTCCACCTACCACATCCAGTGAGGATGTGGTGTCAGTCACTGTGAGTTAGTGTGCTCTCGGTAACAGAGATCACCAAATGATTCGTGAGACTGAGAAGGAAAATCGAGGTTTGCTTTTAAGATTTATGTTGAGAAAAAAAGAGAAATCTTTTGGCAGCAAACATTAGGCCCAGTGGCACTGAATCTGACCCTGCCTTGGTGAAAGAAGATAATTGGTTCAGGAAAAATGTGATTAGATTTTGTCCCTCTAGAAATCATGGTGGATTGAACTTTTGCAATTTGGTCTTTATCGGAGACACATACAAATCGGAGAGACCACACAGCCCTAGGCATGCCACTCTGTACATAGACACAGCGAAGACAGAAGCTCTGTCTGAAGACTGAGCTCACATTGCTCTGAAAGAGGTTCCTGCAATTAGCAGGGCACATATGGGTCATAAATTTGGGGAAGGAAACCCAGGTGGCTCTAGTAGGCCAGAGATGAAGGCAAAGGACATGAAACAGGGCAGGAAGGGAAGCCAGTACAAGAGTCAGTCTCAGCAGGGACATTGTACTGGCTCTCAGTGGGCAGTTGGAAAAGTAGGCAGACAGGTAGGCAGCACCTGGTGGGAAGCCTGGCTGCTCTGCCTGGAAACAGTGGACTAGTTAGTACCCTTAACTCAGGGTATACAAAGATGTTCCAGAGTAAAACCTGAGTTTCGTAACCTAGGGAACATGAAGACATTTACTAGCCTGGTTTAGTTCCTCGGAAAATATTGCCTTGAGATACATGAGAGTTGGATTTTCTGCCAAACTGGGTATTTATTATGTGCACTCCCTCTCATCCATTGCAAATGCTGTCGGTGCTTCCTGAAGTGTCCATTTCTTTCCAGCCAAACAGCTGACAGCCATAACAAATTAAGTTCACCACTGGATGTAAAGATGATCTGTTGATGACCTCACTGATTCAAAGACTGTGCTTTGATGAGACCTTTCAACATGAGTGTCCTTCAGTCTGTGGACTGTTTCCTAGAGTCCTGGAATGATTCCTAACATCTCTTCTCACCCTGACTCCAGCCACCCATGTTGACGAGGCATTACATCTTTTTCTTCACAGCATTACCTAATAACAAGAGGAGCACTGTTTGAAGCCTGGCTTCATTACTGTGAATTGAACTTTGTGCTTTCACAGTTATCTTTTCCTCAGAGAAATCTCATGCAGAGTTCACCCTTCACATGGGATCTACCAGCTACTTGTAAAAAGACTGACTGTGAACTATTAAAACCCAGGCCTAAAACAGTAGTTGTGACCCTTGAAAATACAAGCATCTGTGAGAGAAAGCAAAGCTACTCTTTCTTTATAACAGTATTTACACAGGTGTAGTGTGTGTTCACGTGTGTGGTGACAGCATTTTTAGTGTGTAGTGTGTGCTTGCATGTGTGGTTGTGAGTGCATACTCACGTACACTTGAGTTTGTAAGTGTGCATGTGGAGGTCAGCGGACAACCTCTGTGTTATTCCTCGGGAGCCATCCATCTTGATTTTAGGGGCAGAGACTCTCACAAGTCTGCAGTCCATCACTTAGGCTGGGCTTGTTGTTGAAAGAATCCCAGTCATCTGCCTTTCCCCAGCAGTTGGAATAGAAATGTATACCAGCCATGATTTTTATGTGGGTGTTAGGGTTCAAACTCAGGTCCTTATGCTTCTGTGATAGGCACTGAAAGAGTTTTGTCCCCAGATTTTGATATCAGTATTTAATGCTCTTATTGGTGAACTCCTTTTGCCAGTCCCTTGGACTAATTCTGAGACAGGCCACTGATCGCTGTCAGGTCACATATTGTCTCTCAGGCCTTTTATTCCCCATTTAATAATTGTTATGACTAGTATAATGCAATTGATATTCAGAAGTTCCACCAGAATTCTTCTTTTTCTGGATAGGATAGATGGCTCAGTGATCTATTTTGTAGAGGACCCAGGTATGGTTCCCAGCGCTATTGTGACAGCTAACAGTCATCTGTAACTCCATTTCCAGGGAAGCTGAGGCCATGTTTAGCTTATAAAGGCACAGTATGTAAATACATGCAGACAAAAATACTGACACATGTAAAGTATAAATAAATACATAAACAAATAAACAAATAAATCTTCTCCTTTGACACTTAGGCTGACTGCCAGGTACAGGAATTCTGCAGCAGCAATGGGAGTGTGTGTGTCCCCCATATACACTCTATGAAATCGTGTCTCCTAAAGTCTGACTTTCTGAAGCCTCTAGGAGGAAACTAGGGGAAGAAGAAAAGTCTAGGGGCCGTAGAGTTCTAGCACAGATGTCACTAGTTTGCTTGACTGTCGTGCCCTAGGTTACTTGGTGATGGGCACTTCTGTGCGGTTTCTCATAGGTACCAGTGACTGAGGGTGCTGCCTTTTCAGCTATGCCTTCTCCGTTCCTACCCTAGGCTTCTTGGCACTCAGCCATCACTCAGACTCTCTCAAAAGTCTCATGGCCACAATAGGACTCCTATTTTTAGAAGACTCAGTGAGATAATTTATTTGTTCTCTCTCTCCACAGCTGTTTCTTTGTAAAAATAATGTATATTTGGCCTGTGAGTGTATGCAGTGACTTCCCAAACTTCCACACTCAACTCTGATGCTGCTTAGAATTTCATCCAATCTTCTTGTCTACATTTCTCAAGTGGGTATTACTCTGGACTATTACGGCTCACGTCAAACACGGCATCAAGTCCTCCCAATGACATCCATAAGTTTCCTTTCACAGAGCTAAAGCCAACAAACAAACAAAAAAACATCACCCCCTCAGTGGACAAGGAGATTGAGAGCTCTAAGAACACGTTTCAAAGAATCTATCTTTCACATCCAACTTTTCGGTTAGTCTCATAACCTATTTTTATTGGCTGGAGATGTGTGGCCAGATAATATGTGTGTCTTAGTGCAGTCCTGTTGCTATAACAAAACTTGAAAGACTAAACAATTTATAAAGAAGGAGAATTTATTTATCACAGTGCTGGAAGCTGTGGAAATCCAAGATGAAGATTTCAACATATGTTGTATCTGTAGTTGCTTCACAGAACGTTATTCAAAACCTGCCATTCCAGGTATCATTTGGGAAAGGAGTCATAATGTGTGTGGTTTCGGTGTGCTGACATTATACCTTCTCAGTGGCAGATCAGGTCTGAAGGAGGCAAATTGTTTTAGATAAGGAAAATCTGAAATATTTTCTGAGATGTACTCTCTTTCTCTTTTGCCCACGAAGAATATTTAAATGCAAATGCTTCCTTGCTGCTGGATGCTGTTACTTCTGGTGGGAGATCTTCCCTGTGGCTAAATCCCTAGATCCACATGATGCAGGGATCAATATGTAGACATGTATTGAATATTAGCTATGTGCTCATTTCTGTAGTTGATTTTGAGTTCATCTCACTGATTAAGTGCAGTAATGTTCCTGCTATCTTTTTGACAAGATCTCCCTAGGCCTTGTCCACCTAGAAGTTACTATGTAGACCAGGCTGGCCTTGATCTCACAGAGATTACCTGCCTCTGCCTCCCAGAGACTGGGCTTAAAGGCATGTACTAGGACTCTTGAACAGCTTTTTCCTCTTTTATGCAGATTATGTTCAGGCACTGTGCTGCAGTGGTTTAAAGCTAACACGTGACCACACGGGACTGGAAGTGTGATCACTTCCCATCAGAGTTTTCTATTGTAAGCTAGTTTTCTGTTTTTTCTTTGTTTTGTTTTTCTGTTTGTTTTGTGTTTGTTTTGAGACAGTCTCCCTGTAGACCCAGCTAGTCTGGAACTCACTATGTACTGGTCTGAAACTCATTCTGGGTCGCAAAGATCCACCTAAGGTTCTTGAGTCCTGGGTTTAAATGGAAGCCCCAGTTTCCATTTTGTTAAGTGAAAAAGAAAATGGGATCAGAAAATATGCAGAAACCTTATTTAGAGGTCATGTAAGTAACCCATTATATTGCAAAAAATATGTAAATAGCTTGTGTGATGGCACATACTTTTAATTCCCAGTACTGGGGAGGCAGAGTCAGATGGAGCTCTGTGAATTTGAGACCAGCTTGGTCTACATAGTGAGTTCTAGAACACCCAGGGCTACACAGTGAGATTCTGTTCTGTCTGGGAAAAGGAAGAAAGAAAGAAAGAAGAAAGAAAGAAAGAAAGAAAGAAAGAAAGAAAGAAAGAAAGAAAAAAGAAAGACATGTACATAACAAAATATATCGTAAAAGACATGTAGGATTACAAAACAACAAAGGCTTGAACATGTAGAAAATAAATCAAAGATATTTTTAAAATGTGCAAAAAACCTCACTTTCAGTGTCTCTGATACTGTAGAACATGAGCCATCACTGTGCCACATACACATAAAGCAATTCCTACCATCCACCTTGCTGTTGAAAGAAGTATCTCGGGGTTTTCGATGCTCACAGGCTACTGGTATAGGCTTGAAAGTCATTTTCATTCTTCTGCAAAACAGACATTCCTGGGTGAGGCCTCAGGATCTAGGAAGGAGGACAGCTGCACTCCTTTCCTTGTTACGGAAGGGAGCGTGAAGCTGAGTCCCGAAAAAGCACAAGCAGACAGCTAGATAGAGCCCCAGCTCCTTTTGATCAGAAATCTTGGGTGAAGGCTATTTGTATCGTGTTTTCCTAAATCTCATTTAACTGCATTTCAGCAAATGCGTAGACCGAAAGCCAGGCAAGCAGACTGGCATCTCTGCTCGCCATCAGAATGCAGTTACATCTAGAAGCAGAGAGCATTTCTGAAAACACATGAAATGGTCGCACTGCGTTCAGGAGCAAACTCCAAATGCATCATTTCATCACTTGTGTCCACTTTCACTGAGAGGAAGGAAAGCTATATGCAAACATGTGTAATGCAGCCTCTAGTGTGCTAACTCCTGTTTTGAAGCATTTTGTTTTAATTTGAGGCTTTGCGAGACCAGCTCCAAGGTGACTGACTCTGCAGTAGAAAAGAGAGGCAAACTCCTTCAGGCCAGAGCATCACATTCTATACTGTCAGTGTTGGCTTCAGTGTCAGCATCACAGGGCTGGGGGAATGGCTCAGTGGGTAATGTGTTTGCTGCACAAGCATGAGGCCCTGCAAGCAAGAAGTTGGACATGGTAACATGCACCTATAACCACAGCTCTTGAGGGACAGGGACAAGCAGATTCCAGGAGACCAATGACCAGCCAATCTGGGCAAAAGTCTATATTCAGTGAGAGGTACTTCTTAAAAAATACAGTGGGAAAATGATTGAGGAAGAAACCCTGTGTCAGTCTCTGGCCTCTACACATAGGTGACTATCCTCCCATGCATACATCACATACACAAACACACACATACACACACACACTCCCATGCACATGTGTGCACATACACACAAGCATACTGTGTTAGTTACTTCTCTGCTGCTGTGATAGAAACACTGACCACGGGAACTTATTAAAGGAAGGGTTTATTCAGCTTATGGTTCCAAAGAGGCAGAGTCCATCATGGCTGGGTGGGATAGTGCTAGAGGTGGCTAGAGCAGGAACAGAAGCTAAATGCTCACATCTTCATGCAGGCACAGGAAGCAGCGCCTGACTGCAGATCCTGCAAAGGCTTAAGAACTCTCTAAGCCTGCCCCCCGGTGACGTGCTTCCTCCTGCATGACCACACCTTCCACAACCTCCCCAAACTGTGCCACCATTTCACCCAGCATTTATTATATTTCTTAATTTTTCAACAATGATTATTATTATTTTTTTACTGTCAACTTAAGTGGATCAAAAATACCAAATCAACCAAAAAGTATTCCTTTGAGTGGGTCTGAGGATCTTTCCAGAGGTTTAATCTAGAGGCAGTGGACTCACCCTATCAGCAGTACAAACATTCCATAGGCTGCATCTGGAAGGAATAAAAAGAGGAAAAGGAGAGTCTCCAACTCACTGTGATGCTTAGGAACTTCTGAAACTATGCATCTCAGTGGACCCTCCTCCCTTTCAAGAAGGTTCCTTTTCCCCATCAGACATAACCTCCTAGATATCAGAGAACATCAGGTATATTCCAGTCCAAAACAGGCTTACCCGCCCCGCTTGACCTTCCTATTTCAGCAACCCATTCCCGCTACAGTCTGTTGAGCATATTTGGTGACTGGTGGCACATTGGGGTTGGTATTAAATTGCCTTGGCATCTGTAGTCTCTGAGAGTGTTTGATTCAGTATTTTCTTTGCTTGCTCTTTTCAACTTTAAGGTGTTGCAGTCACTCAAACTTGGCAGGGTCAAAGCGGAATTTACCATCTTCATTGTCTCCTCTCTCCCTGCATTTTCTTCTTCCTCCATCTCAGGAAATGGTACTATTTGAGTCTAATAAAACCCAAGGAGCCACATTGATTGCTCCCTTTCCATCATGCTGTGAAGGGAGCATCACAAGGTGGAGCCTAAGCAGCCCACTTTATTAGTATTTTTGGAACACAAAAGCCAACAAAGACACCTTTTGTTCCAATGATCCCAATGAGAAGTGCAGGTCACAAATGCTGCTTGTACCTATTTTTTCAATATTAGACCTTTCCTTCCATTTTACATTGAGTCAGTCATGAGAACAGCCTCATTTGCAAGCATCAAAGCCGTTTGTGACACCAAACTGAATGGGTCGGAACTCAGTGGAGCAAGGAGTTTTTTAAGAAGCCTAATTGCTACCAACTGTGGCCTTGTGAAGGTGGACTGCTGGAGTAGATAGAAGCTGCATGTAGAATAGATCTTAACCTACTCAAAGTCTGGTCTCCAAGCTCAGGAGAAGCCAGAGTGAAATCAACCTGAATTGCAGGGGAAAAGCAACACACACTCACACGCTCTTACTTTTCTTCCTGTTTCTTCATGTGGACGACTGGGCACTCCCCATAACGCCTTCTGGCTCACATGAAACACTATTTAATTCATTTTCATCTCATCACCAAACATATTTTCGAAATAAAGTCAATTGGGGCTATTGTAAGTTGCATATTTTTTCTTAGAAAATACGTCTGCATAAATAACTTAGCCTATGGTTGTCTAGAACCTAATTTCAAACCACAGGCATATCTTTGAGATGAAATATATATTTAAATTAATAAAATATATGTAGCTTTTGAACAGACTCATAGACTCATATTCTCAGTCTAGTATACATGTAACGAATAGTAAAATATTAACACTTTATGCATTATTTTTCAAAATGTAACTTCATCTTTCTATAGTAATGAATTCAGGCATCATGGTAAACATCTTTAAGGCCAACACTGGGAGGCTGAGACATGAAGATTGTTTGAGGTTAGCCTGGGCTCATGATGAGTTCTAACCTAGATGGGCTACATAAAAAACCAAAAACAAACAATGAAGAAGTCCTATCCAGAGCCATGAACTCTGCAGCTTCTTATTCTCTATATTGTGGCCAGTTGTGGCCTTCAGTGTTTCTCACCATCTGTTACATGAGGCAGCTTTGCTGGTGAGAGTTGAGATATGTATTGACATGCTCTCTGCTCCCTGTTCTGCTATCTCTGAACCTAAGATATTGCGGTTGCACTGTAAACGTGCCACTTAGGGCTGGGCATCTCACAGATACTAATTCTCTGAATTTGACCGATTGTGGAACTCTAATAGTCTCTACCTGTTGCAAAAAGAAGCTTATTTGATGAGTGGTGAGAGGTATACTTATCCCTGGACAGAATCCCATGTTAAACTTATGTCAGCCATGACTCAGAGATCAGTTCAGAAGAGAGACGGAAAGACTGTCAGAGCCAGTGGTAGTGGATGACCATGAAGAAACATAGTTTTTCATTGACTGGGCACTTGCTCATAAGAAATTATAACAATGGTGACAGCATTCACAAGACCCATGGAAACTCAAAGCAGGCAAAATCCCAACATAGAAACTAGGGACTGGCTAAGAAGCCCCAACCGTAGCTGAGGGGCTATTGACAACGATCACTGCTGGGTGCGGAAGAGTAATTTTTTTTTTTTTTAAAGTAGTCACTCTAGATAGGTTGACTAGGCTCCAGCAGATGAATTCACACCAAGGGATATCTGGGGACACAAATTTGACTGAATAGGTCCTAACATATAGAACAGAATGGATGAAATCTAGCAGGGTGTAGATGGAAGAGGAGTGTGGGGAGGGGAGGGATTCTACATATGATCAAGATGTATGAAGTGCATAAAACTCCAACCTAAGTTAAAAACAAACAAACAAGCAAAACAGAGGCAGAAAAAGCGATTATTAAAATGGACATTTTTCTTAAATTTATTAGGAAGTCCAGCCTTGGAGTCTATTTCCTAGGACAGTTTCCCAGATTTGCTTAGAATGTGCACCACTTCAGCTACAACAAGATGTGATGTGAATTTCACGGATTCTGATCTATTTTCCGACCTTACAGACACTTGAAATAATTTACTTTATAACTGTGTTCTATAGCATAGCTGGATTGCCTTCTACCATTTAGGTTGTGAATGGGAAAACAATTGGTATAATTGTTACAGATGCATTTTCCATCCTCAGAATGTGACCATATTGCCAGAAGGCATGCCTAACTTTCAGATATTTGATCCTGAGAGATTATTGGGAGGTACCTTCGTTTGTAAACTCATGTGTATCAGATATGTTCAAGAATCTTAAGCTTTCTCAGTCAAGGCAGGAAGGAAAATAAAGATGACTTTATTTGAGGATACACAACATTCTTTTTTTTTCTGTGAAATTACTAGGAAATAGAACAGTGTCAAACATAAAATACTTCATATAACAGATGCCTCCTATGCACCTGGAAGTTGCCTCCAGAACTTACTGTCCCATCTTAAAGGGATACACAGTTCTCATTCCTTTCAATGAAAATTCAAGTAACATGGGAAACTGTATAAAGGTAACCTGATATTTTCTTTTTAGTCTGGGTCAAGTATTTATTAACAGGCAGTTCAAGCCAAACCACTGGAGATCTCAGCTTTTTCACTTTTCAAGTGTTACCTTCATGGCTATCTGTTCTGCAGCTTGGGGTTTCCATGTTTAAGAGGTGAGGTGCTAACGGAGTATCAGATTCTCTGAAGGGCTTTTCCTCTTTCATTCTGTTCATTCTGTTGCTGTTGGTTTTGTTTCAGGAGACTTGGCAGATGCCTTTTAGTTCTAACATAACTGAAGAAAACTTGCTCTGTAAGCATGCTAATTTTCTTCCTTTAAGAGAAAGCTTGCTAATTTCATGAGGTATGGCAAAGGTTAAATTGAAGTAATCAGAAAAAAACTGCTAAGTTAAAAAATATGTTCTCCAGAGTTTCTGAGGAGTAGGAATGTAGCAGACGACATCTTCACCTTATCACTTCCTGAGGATGTGGGAAAACCTGGTGGCCATTTAGTTAGCATCTGCTTTGGAATGCCATTTGGCCTGTAGATTACCTAGGAGTGCTCTTTTTGTGCTTTCCCTTGTGGAAATTGCTCTTGCAAAAGACATCTCCATGCCAATAAGACTGACCTCTTCTTGCAATAGTCAGTTAACCATCCATTCATGCTTGAAGCCCTGGGGATATAATTCAGTTGGTAGAGTGCTTGACAGACAAGCATGAAGCCCTGGGTTTGATTTGAAACACAGCATAAACCAGGCCTGTAAACCCAACTCTCAGTGGGTGGAGGAAAAGGATCAGGAGGTCAAGATCTTCCTAGACTATATAGGGAGTTCCCAGTTAGGCTAGGATGCACTAGGGCCTATTTAAAAAATAAAACAATAAGGTAAAACAGAACAAAAAATTCTTGGATTCTATATGCTATTCCTTTCATAATGTTCATGCCATGGAGGGCCATGTAGGTATGTGTATGAGCATATAAACAAAATATTTGGGGTCATGTGGAGAATTCTGAGCATATCCTTCCTGACAAAAAGCAGATTTTCAACAACTTTTCTTCTTTTATAGTAATTAAATTTATTCTTTGACAGTTTCAAACATGTATATAACCCATTCTGATTATTTTTAGGCCCACATACTTTTCTTCCTTCTGTACCTCTAAACCCCTTCCTCCTTACAGTTCCTTTTGTTTGTGTCTCTTTCTTTTCTTTTCTTTTCTTTTGTCATCTATTGAGTTTAACCAGGGCCACCTCTGTGGCCATGCATTTGGAATTATTCAGTGGAACTTGGTGGCTCACTAGTGTGACACAGTAATGTATTTGGAAGTCAGTGTGTTAAGCCACTAAGATTTGGAGCAATTATTATGCAGTTATAGATGACTAATACATAGTGGGCATCTCAGGCCCAGTAACTTGTGCTGAAATAGCTACACTGGGAAACAGTTCAGAGTGTAGGTTTAGTCTGTGTCCAAGTCTTTGGTTTCTTCTTTTACAGTTTAGGAAGACATATCACAGGAGATCTTTTGATAGTTCTCCATACCAAAGGCCCCAATCTGATTATTTTGAAACATAAATTTAATATATTAACCCAAATCACAAACCTGAGTGTATTTTTTGATACCTAGTGGGAACATATCTCAAACATTCTCAACATTCAAAAAATAAGAACATCCCCAGAAGATGAAGATGTCAAAGACGTGAGTGCCCAAACTTACACGTGGCATTGGTGTTCTCCTGGAGTAAGGAAGTCATGCCACCCAAACCTGTGGGAAACAGATGACGTCACCGCATGCCTCAGACTCAGGACCTGAGACTTCAGGGTTTAATGATGACCTTTCTGGATTTCAGTCCTGCTTTGGTCCAATCTTGAATTACAGAAATCACTTCAAACTCTGAACTTCTGCTAAGATTATGAGGATTCTTGAGGTTATAGTGAATGTGCTTGGCATTAATGGATAGCCGTGAGTCTAAGGGGCCTGGGGCAAAATGTGGTGATTTCACTGTCCGCTATGGGTTCATATGTTTTAACGCTTGCTCCCGTGGTAACGCTGCTTGAATTTGTGGGTTCCCTTGGGACATGTGGCCTAGCTCGTTGAAGTGGGTCGCCGAGGGTGGACTTTTAAGGTCATATCCACTCTAGCTCTGGCCTGAGTTCTCTGTTTCCTGTCTGGCCACTATGTGAGGACTGCCATCTGTTGTGTCTGCAGTTCTTCCCACCATCATGCTTTCTGCCAGGGTGGACTATAACCTCTGAGGATGAGAACAAAACCTCTTGTTTCTGTCAGGTACTTTTTTATTGAAATGAGAAAAGAACTCAGACCTGTGGTGAAGCTAGTCACCAATGAGCAGAGACTGAAGAGTTGACTGATACTAACAGCGATAACCACACAAGTTCAATTCACCTTCAGCTTAGGCTGAACAGGCATGAAGAGTCTAAACATGACTCTTCTGTTTCTTCCTCATCACAGATCTTGACATGTTCCCTTTCTCCATTCTCCACTGTACCTCTGAGTGATGCCTTTAATATCAACCTCGAGTCACGCTCACTTCTACATAATCGATTTGATATTGAATTAAATTTCCGTTATGATTTAAGTAGCTTCTTTTAACTAAATTTCTGAATCTTAAGATACATAAAATATTTGTGTTCCTGTACAGTAGGAACTGTAATAGATACATATGTATATTAATATGTTAACATTTATCGTTTCTATTTTTCTTATAGTCATTTACTTTTTCATAACTGGGAATAAACTGCAAGTCATCATTTGCAATTCAACATCCTCCACGTTTGGATAGCATTACAGCTAATTATTGCTATAGCAGTCCAAACCACTTACTAATGAAGATGCAAGATTCTCTTTTTTGGTGTATAATTGGGATAATATCAAAATAGTTTCTATTTGGAAATTAAATTTACCTCCCTAAATAAACTGTACTTCTGGCTGGGATTTTTCCAGTTGAAAATGACAAAAAAGTTCCTTTCTTTTTCTTGTACAGTTGGAAGAAGCATTTAAAATTATATGTACTGGGGTAAGAACATCAAAGTCTTAGACATTAAATTAATTGCTTACAGACAATGAATAAATAGAACACAAATCAATGCATTATATTGCAGAGGTCCCTCTACTGCATGCTCTTCGGCCTCCCTCCCTTCTTGCTCCTTTTCAATTCATTTCTTATTTTCTTTTTAAAATATATATATTTTAAAATTTTTTATGTGCCCGAGTGGTATGCCTCATGTATGTAAGTGCACCTGTGCTGTGCAATGCCCTCAGAGGTCAGAAAATGGGGGTGTCAGATCCCCAGGAATTGGAGTTACAGATTGTTGTTAGCACCATGAAGGTGCTAGGATTCCAACCGAGGTGTTCTGCAGTAGTCATTGCTCCTGACTAACGGCTGGGCCTCCCTCTCGTTCCTTTTCTACTTGTCCTCTTTCCTTTTGTCTCTTTAGTTTGGGGTAAAAACATTTATTGACTCCAGAGACAGCATTTGAAAAACTATATAAATAAAAGTTGTGGCAGCTGTTGCAGACCTTTACTGTGAGGACTACCCACTTTTTTGAGGTCCCAAATCCTAACCCTACTCCAGCTGATGGACTGGACATCACATCCTCCTCTCTGGAAACCGCCCCCATGCATTTGTTTAGGAATCTTCACTGCTAAGTCTCCCCACTTTTCTCTCTTCAGATACCAGCTACACTCCTAAGCCTGCTACGCTTGACAATCTGGAATCTTCTCACTCTCTCTGAAGCACTTCCTTCTCTCACACCCTATCCCTGTTTCAGCTACTTGCTACTTATTTGGGTCCTAACTAAGAGGCATGCCTTCATTTCCTCAGTTTCTCTTATCCACTTTCATCTTCCTAGCAGCCGCTGAAAGTACAGCTTGCCTAGCTGACTTGCCTTTTTTTTTCCTCTTAATCTCTAACAAGATGGTCCAGTTGGGAGGCTTACTTACACACGCGCACACACACACACACACACACACAGACACACACACACATGTGTGTGTGGGAGAGAGAGAAAAGAGAAAGAGGAAGAAGTATGAAAGAGAGAAGAAGCATTATCCCTCACAATACGTCAAATCATAAACACACAATTCCAATGTTGATTGGTTCATATATTACTCCTGTGTGATCAGGACACAAGGATAATGGCAGAATCAGGTTAAGATGAAGGCAGGGCAAGTGAGAATAAAATTTTTCCTAGTAAAAATGTCATCAACTTTCCGTTTTGCCTTGGCTTCCAAAGGACTCATTTTGTTGCTTTATAACGATTGCCTTACCACAATATCGTGTTTTGAAAAATATTTACGAAGGAGTTAAATACAGCATTTTGCCAGTGAGTGATTTTTTGGAATTTTAATAAGCTTGAGCTCCTGCAATTCAGCAGATAACGGTCACCTGGATTTCAGTGCACAGAGAGCTGCACAGTGTCGTGTTTTCATGACTGCACAAGTCTTGTAGAAATTGCTCTTGGAATGACCCAGCGTCACGGATGACAAATCCAGGGGGTGTCGAGGGGAAAGAACACCATGTTGAAATTCTTGCTAGAGCCACAACCTTTGGAAGGAGAAGCCAATGGAGCTGGAAGGCTGACAGTAACTGACTGCCATCAGTAGCCAACGATGGCTAACTGGGAAAAGAATTGTCCCACTGAGGTGGTAGGTGAGCTGTTCCTCCTGGTGCCAGAGTCATAGTGCCATTCTCTGCTTCCGAACACAGGCACAGGAAGGAAGCACGGCACACGGTGCAAAGTCACAGACAGGGTCATTCTGGTGCTTGGAGAAACGATGCTGGAGCAATCAACTCCATATGCAGTGGCAGACTGTGTCTCAGTTGAGTAAAGTGATGAGGTGCCCAGCCCTGAAGCGCTTGCTGACTTGACTTCTTTATGATCAATACCATGAAAAAGTAATAGTTTTTATGGTATGGCATTTCTGTGACTCCACACAGGAAATGAATTTTTGTGTATTGGATCTCTTATGGATTCTGTGTGATTTTTTTTTGTCCCAGGAGTGTAAGAAAACTGCTCTTTTTATACTACTAAGTGATGCAGTGTGTAGCCTAAACAGATGGAAACAGCTTGACTTTAACATAAGTGTTAGAATCTGCAGTTTAAGTGTAGAAATCCAAAGGTGCAACTAAGAGAAAATTTTTATCATGGAAAAGATCAAGTTTACATTGCACAGGGATGGTGGTATTGTTAGATGGATTAACTCTTTTTAAATGATGCTTGCATAAGATTAATACCGAATGTCAAATATATACACCTTGGGAAAATAAAACAGAGGGCTGGAGAGATGGCTCAGTGATTTAGAATGCTTTCTGTTGTTTCAGAGGACCTGAGTTTGATCCTCAGCACCAACACGGGGTGGCCCACAACTGCCTATAACTCCAGCTCCAGTAAATTCAATGCCCTCTCTGTCCTCTGTGGACACATACATTAATGCATTCACTTGCACACGTCTACACACCCACACAGACACATAGATACACAAACACAGTCTCATAAACACACACATATACATTATTAAAAATGAAAATAGATCTTTAAACATGCAAATAAAACACAAACAACCTAAAATGCTGATTGGTATGTTTATTAAACATTAGATAATTTTTTTATTTTTAATTTTTTTTAAATTTAAGTGTGTGTTTGTGTGTGTGTCCATGTGATTGTACGCCATGTGTTGCAGATGCTTGAGATTGGAGAGGTTGTCAGATTCCCCTGGAGGTGGATTGACTGACAGTTGTGAATCCCAAGACATTGGTGCTAGCAGCTACACTGGAAAGAGCAGTGTGCTCTCATCCCAATGTATTGTTAAATTGTTCTATAACCATGCAAAACAAAAGACAAACAAACAAAAGCTATGGCACACTAAGCACTCTGCCAGTAGGTACCAAGAACTTTTTAATATAGAGTGTCTTGAAAAGCCATCTTTCCATAAAACACATATCAGAAAATAACTGTTGAATAATCAGTTTTGATATTTGAAATTATATAATGATATAATATTCATATTTTCTTGTGCTTGTCCTATTAAGGAGCTTTGAGAGAAGGCAAAACCCATATGAATTGTTCGATGCAGTTTGAGAATGCCCTTGTTGACAGCATGCACATGTTTAAAAATATAAGTATCAACAATACCCAGGAAAGTTGTTCAGTGGTATCACGAATGGAGAAACAGCTCTTCACTGGAACTGGAAGCAGCCTGAGGAGCTCATTCATAGGGCCCACTTAGGGGAAGGCAGTTTCTAGGCTTCACTGAGGAGAAAAAACAAGCAAACAAACAAACATCAGAATGAATCAGAGTGAAACAGAGATGGAGTTTAAGAATAGATTTAAAAAAATTTAAATGTGGACATTGTCAGGGAGGGGGTCATGAGAACAGCAGTGTACACTCAAGAGAAGGGTGTGGGTTTTCCCTGAGAGCTGGATTTAAGCATTTATCAATAGTTATATGTTTGATTTTGGTGGATTCTGATTTTACAGTGGCTGGGTTTCTAAGAAACTTCTTAAAGACATTTTCAGTAACTGAGTTATTTTTAAGGAGTACTATATAAGATTACGGACTGATAGGATAATAACATCAAGGGTTAAAAGTAGAATCTGTACATAAGGAACAAAGAAACTTGGGAATATGTTTTGGCAGTAAACAATGGTTATAATACTGTTTGCAAGATTCTCAAAAAGTTAAAAGCTTATAGTTTGAAAAGAGTAAGTTTAAACATCAAGGTAATATTTGCTTAGTCCTATTGTACATTACTGTTTTGACTTCCCTATTGAATATATTGCTATTAAAAAGGAATACTGTTTCTAGGTAGGCAAGCTTTATAGTGAATATTTTTGTTGTATTGACATTCTTCAATCTCAGGCTATAAGAGACTATAGCCAGATTCCTTTCCCTTTCTTGTTCCCTTATTTTTCTTATCTTACTTTCTGGCCTGGGTACTCAAAGCCTATTTAGATTATTTATTTACCTTCCTTTTTCTTGTTGTTGATTTATTTCCTTACCAGTTCTGTCCTCAATACATAAAAGTTTATTATTACTGATTATCCCAGTAGCATATGAATGCAAGAAAGATATGAGACAAAATGAACAAATTTGGAAATGGTGGTAATTTATGAGTTTAAATTTACATTAAAACAATCTAGAAACACAGGAAATATTTGACCTAAAGCAGTGATACAAAAAGCATCATCTTCAATAAGAGAGCAGTAGTTGTTCTTAAACTGTTAAAATCATACCATCGAAGTAAGCCACTATTTCACCTCTAGATAAGATGACACAGTAATAAGACTCTTACGTTACTGTTTAGTCAGTGCACGTTACTGTTTAGTCTATCTTTAGGTCTTTTACACTTTTAGAGTATCATTTGAAATGTGATTAATAACTTGGAACAGTCAGCAGTTGCTCTGATCCCTGTAACTGGAGAGTACTTTAAGCAATGAAAGGCCATCTTACTTCAGAAACCTACTGAACTGGGTGATGTTATTATCTACACTTTTGATATTATATGAATATTCTGATCCATGACTTCACAGCACAGTACCATGAAAGTGAGTAGTCAGTTGCCAAAAAAATCATAACTATTCTTTTCATGTATTTGGACATTTTATTTTCTGTTATTAATTGCTCATTCAGATTTGATAATAGTAAAATTTCATATAATAAATTAAGCCAAAAGAGTAGCCCTTGCTAAATTGCTCATATGGTTATTTAACAACACTTCAAAGATGAAAGATTAGTGGTCGGGTAGGATGTTGGTGGGTAAGTAAGCTTAGCCTTCTGAAACTATCTTTTAAACTGATAAAATAGGTTCTCAATCTAGAGAACTAGAAATGTTTATTGCTTCTACTATGAACCAATAATTTGGCATGATATTTTTTAAAATCATAGTTGTATATTTCATAATATCAACATGTCAATAAAACATATATATGTGTATATATATACATACCAATAGAATTTATATTATTTCCACTGCAACACTAAGGCTTCCCCACCCCAGTGCAGGATGAACTATTGAAGTTACCTAAGGCTTGCAAACCAGTGAGCACAGAGTCTTTGAGTTGGCCTCCAAGAAAACTCTCCTGGTGTCTTCATTAGTGACTCCTTTGGTCTGAACCTGCTGTTAAAGAATGAATACATACAGGAAATTCTGATCTCTTACTTGAAATCACAGTCTCAAAATCCCTCTTACGGAATATAACCCTTCCCCAAAGACAGATACTCTCCTGTATCACTCGAGAAGCACCTTTCCCATTGTCCCTTCACTAAAATACCTGCAGGACTGATGGACTGGACAAGCTGATTTCAGATTTAGCTTCTGTTCCCCTTGCTGAATGGCCATGCAATAAAGCTGCTGCTTTTGCAAAACCATGGTGCCATTCTAAAGTTATCTATATGCCTCAAATTCTGAGTCCTTACTCAGTGACACTGTTTTGGTAAAGGCAACATATAAATTTTCTTATGCCAATTGTGCAGCTTGAGAAGAAAGAAATAACCAACTAGTATGCTTGTCTACGTATGAGTTGTGGTACTGCTGGGGTCAGTGTATCACTGTATCACAGTGGCCGAAGAGTCAAGGCAAAGACATCACAGTGGGTAGTTGAGGTTGGGGTCTCACCAAAGCGAAAGACCCCCACGTAGAATGTGAAGGCAGAAGCACTCATAACGTAGGACACCTACATTATTAACCGAGTCTATAAAGTAGTGTGTTAATGTAGTGTGTTAACAGACTTTGGGGATTTTTGCTGAACAATGCATTTTTATATTTTCAGATGACTGTGTTAAATTGTTTTTGCATTAAGTTGATAAATAGATCAACAGCTGAGATCCAAGCAATCGTAATCTGTTTTAAGTTGATATACTTTCATTCACTCCGTCGGTTTTGATCTTGTGAGAATTTCTCTCCCTGCATTTTTCTCATTAATTGTTAAAAGCCTAAGTATCTAAAATGCTAACTAAAATTTCAGCAGCAGCCAGATTCAGACAGGTTTAAGAATACTTTTCAGATGAATTTCGAATGCACACTATTTCAGGAGCCCAGTGTACTTATATAGAGTGGCCTTCCTTTACAAAGACAAATTTTTTTAAAAAATCCATAAGAAACGTTCATTCTGCTGCCATATCTCTAACCCCCTCATCCATGATGGTGAAGGTAGATGTCCGAACTTCCTTGATTTTCTAGGCTGGCAATGCTGATGCTTTAAAATCCAGCATCTCAGTGATCTAGGTACCTGTTACAGAAAGCATTACTTTTAACTTCCACTAACCTATTTCTGACAGTTCACAAAATAGTTTTTTATATAGCTATGTATTTTTGGTTACAAATTATATCAATTTTGTCTTTAATGATTGCCACCAGCAAGACTCGGAATGGGCTACTATATCAGCACATTCCAGGGCAATTTCTTCTCCTAGGGTATTCAAAGGAAATGTGTTACCTAGACTCAACATTACTTCTCATTGGCCAATATATTCTATGTTATGGATCTATATTTCATTTTACTACTTTCCCTACAGAGCAAATCCAATCTTAGAAAGCTGTAATATAATACAAAACTAATAGTATGATGTGGATTTTTTTTTTCCAGATTCAGGGAAAGAAAATTGGATAACGCCACTATATCACCCAATATCTATCACATATGCCTTTAAGCAGATTTTTTTTTCTTATTTGGAAAAAAATCTTCATAGCAAATCATGATTAGGAAGTTTCTATTAAATGTTTGAAATATTTGTTTTCTCTTAAGATACAGAACTGCTAATAAAGTTAATTCCTTAAAAGGCTACAATGTTTTATTGAACCAGTTTAAGAATCAAGAATTAATTTACCAATACAGATTGGAAATGCCTTATTATTACCTATCCAACTTCTTCTAGATATAAAAATACATTGATTTCAACAGTTCTTAATAAAATCTAAGAGCATTTGCCTACCTGTTTAAAATTATATTTAGGGAAGTATTTTATTCTGAGAAAGTAATCCTTATATTTTGCTTAAATGCATAAGAACTGAAGATCTTAAGTCAACACATTTTTGGTTGATTATAGTCTGCCTTAGGCATCTATTATGTGAATTCATTCACTCTACACCTAGTAGAAGCTACAGCATTAGCAACTTACCCAATTCAATTTCTTTTGCCTTGAAAATAAAATGCTTAGGTTAGTATGAGCGTTTTCCCCATGAATACCTCTGGCCTGCCATGGCATTTATGTAGCAGCAGGAGACCATTATCCAGTGACACATTCTATCCTACTGACATTATCACTCAAAGATGGTCGATTTCATTTTCAAGGAGGTCCCAGAGAACCACAGACAAGTTACAATCAATCACACAACCACAATTACCAGTGATGCCACATTACTCTCAAAAAGAAAAAGGAAGAAAAACACAGAAATGTACCCATGCATATGTAAATTTCATATGTTGTTACTAAGGAACTGTGCAATTATAGCATATGTCAAATTGACAATATCTTTCATCCATGTCCATTTCTATCCTTCCTATTTCTAAATACTCACATGAATTTAAATGCTTTGTGGATATAGAATACATTCAGTTCAGTTGCCCTGGGAAAGAGTGCAGAGACTGTGTATGAGTGGAAATGAATGGGGAGCTTTGAAACTAGTCAAGTAAAGCTATCCATGAATTGCATTAGGTTTAAGTGGCAGATAAAGTTATGCAGAATGTGGGTTGGGCAAATGTCAGTCGTTAGTCTGAAAATCAATGGAGAGGAAGGAATCTACCAGAATTGCAATTCACTGGGCCTTGCAGAGTTTCCTATAGAAACACTTTAGCTTCTAATTTGAGGATGTTTCCTGGGCATTGTGAGGATTTGTGCAGAATGACTTTGTCCCATTCAATTAATTTCTGTCTCTAGCTCCCTCTTTTCATGAAATGGACTATAACCCTAGTAGTCATGTCACGTTTTTAAAAAGCTTTGATATTGCCTTTCTTTTGCCCAATATTTTACCTTCTGTTTTAGAAGTTGGATTATGTCTTCTGAGCTCATGAGGAATTTGTTTAGGCTGTCAGTGTCAAGTAATAGATCAATTAATGTGACTAGCCTGTTAACCTTATTCACTTTCTGATACAACTTCAGGTGCCTCATTATTTCGCCAGTAAGGAAACCAAGGCTCAACAAAAATAAAACATTTAATCTATGTTTGAGTTTATTAATGAATGAAATAACTTTGAACATTCAAACTTTTGACATTCCTGCCTTATCAAATGACCTCTCCATGTGGCTGAACTAATTCAAAACAGGCAGAACTCTGGTTAAAATGAAGCACCGGGCATAGATTATTTTATTGGAATTCTACAGTAACAATATTTTCTGGAAATAGTTCTTTCTTTCTTTGTAATATAAAGAGAAGGTCATCGAGCTTGGTTAGTCGCACAAGGGAACTGAATCATCACAAAATCCTTACTTTGCTATCCTCCCAATTTTGAAGAGACCTCAAAAGTATCCAACCATATGATTACATTAGCACTACACAGAAGAATTCTGTGAGATTATTGGGACCCTTATTATTTTAATTCTACCTAAAAGGCCTCCAAAGTAATCAGCAACAGTTTTTGGAGCTACTGATATTTATCAATAAAATAAGCACAGTGATATACTTACATAAAATGAGAACTACCAAAATATGAAAGTTCTTGAAGAATTTGTTTAAGCTTCCTGGAATTTAGTTGCTTAATGTATAAAATAGGGCATACCAGGCAAAAAATAGAAAACTGGTTAAGATAGATATGCTGACAAAAGGTCTCCTCATTTAAATTCTGACTCTCACACTTACTAGGTTTGTATTGTTGGGTAATATTTTTGTATGTACAATGGGGTTAAAGGTAGATCTTAGCTCATATTGATGGTCAAGAGATAAAATGTGTTAATATATGAAAAACTTTCAAAACAGTGATTAACTTACAGTAAATACTTTATTACATTTATGTGTCATTATTTTAGTTAACTGTGGTATAGATTCCTATAACACCATGTGAAGATTTTATGAATATGTGTATCATGTACTTTCTTTGAAAATCTGAATTTTCTAAATAAATCTATTAAAATCAAACAGCTAACATATTTGTGATTATAATAATTAGAATTGTTTACATGCTACTGACCATAAATGCATGTCACTTTAAAGCAGTGATTCTACAGCACCTGGCACAAGTAGATAGTTGTGTTGAATAGTTGATTCTCTTTCTTTGTAACATTGTCTCTCTATGACACAGGTGCTCTGTGATAATGAATTGGAGCCATGTCTACTTTGAAGCCATTTTAGAGATGATTCTGAAACATCTTTGTACCAATCAGAGGGCTGTCATACTGATGCTAATTGAGAATCACTGCTCTAGACTTAGTTTCGAAACACAGTTATCTCATTTATTACATATAATAAAATACTAAAAATGATGAAAATGTGTTACCTTTCTCATTTTCACAAGGCTTTAAGAGGGAGAAGGGGCCACTGACCTCACTCATTTGATATGTAATAGTGGTGACGAAATGTGACATTTAAAATTCTTGTTGGCTCAGAGCAAACCTTTCGCCAAATATGGGCAATGTGTCTTAGAATATTGATCCTTTATTGATTCTTAATTCCGTCACTCAGGTGTTCTGTCTTGCCTAATATTCTGCTGCAGTACTTTAAGTCTTTTGTTGTTATTCTTAACATCTCACTACTTTCTGGAAAGCTGGCCAAAAATAAGCACTCAACAATTGTTGACATGGCCTATACACAAAGCCTGGCACTACCGTTAGCTTATAGACACACTTATAATAAGACATTGACTCTCTTTGACAGTACTGTAAAGTTGCTTGGATGACAGGCAATTGCGTTTCATGCGAAGATAGTGATGCCTATGATAAGTGCTTGTTTCTGTGAGCAGAAAGTTCTTAATGAGTTAGAAATTACTTATAGGGGTGCTGAAATCTAACTTGCATCCTAGAAGTATGGGGAAGAATCATATTCCACACAGAAAAAATATGAATGCAGACAAACCCTAACAATTAAACGTGTGTTTTAGAGAACAGCCAGCAATCTAGTATGACTGGAACATGGACTTGTGGAGTCAGGAGTGATGAGGAAGAAAAGAGCCGAGATCATGAGGGGCTTTAAGACCAGGATAAAGAGCTTGGAAATACATCCTAAACTCTGAGGGGTTTAATAATGCGATTGACATGACCAGATTTAGATTTCATATTGCAACTCTGATTGCGGTGGTGATATTTGGGGATAAGAAAATAGACGAGGCCATCTATTAGAAATGTGTTTCATCTTTGACAAAAATGAGTAAATCAGAGCCTCATTGTAAGCAATAATGTTGGAAATGAATGAATGAATAAAAGTCAGAAATATTGCGAGGAGAGTCAGGAGGATTGGGGGGATCTGGAATGCCAGAACTCTGGAGCTGACCATTGAATGGAACTTGGGGCCATGAGAGAAACAGGCTCTTTAGGGAACAGAACAGGCTGACTGTGGAAGATGAATATTCATATTTCAGAGTGTCATGAGCAAAGAACATTCACACTTTAGAAAGAAAGATGTCCATGTGAGAAAGAAGGAAGAAACATCAGGCTTGGGACATGTTTGACAGCGCTGAGCCCACAGGTAGTAATGGAGGAGTGGGGGCTGATGAGCTGGGAAAGAGCATTTCAGAAAGGAGCAGACCGAAAGCCCACAAGAGTGCAGAGAGCCCAGAACTTGTATTTGTCAGGGGAAATGAACGACTCACTTCCCTCTGTTTCCATACACAGTCAAAAGAGAAATTTTGCTTTGCTCCAAAACTCGTTCGGATGTCTCTATGCCAGTAAGCAAGGGATTCTGCTTAGACATCGTCTGACTTCTAATTTAATTTAGTTCTGAAGCAATCTATCTGGAGAGAGCCTCATCCCCCAGCGATTGATGATTTAGTTCCAAGACACTCACTGATGCCACTTCGGATCCATTGAGCAGTGGGGGTCTCCAAAACTCCTGACCAACTGGCTGCAAATTGGAGTATTTTTGTACCTTCCTAGAAGTTCAGTTAATTTACTTGAGTGGGACACAATGTTCAGAAAAGCACATTTGCTAGTTTATTACAAAGGACACAATTAGGGAGAGATGCTGTGGTCCATGCTCTGTTCCCACATACTGTTTTTTTTTAAGAGTTAGCCTTACGGTTCATGATTCAGCTCTTTGGACTTTATTCAAATACTTTCAATTTTTAGGGAGACTTCATGTCATAGGCATGGTTGTTAATAGATAGGATATGTCCGCTGAGGTTTTCTTTGCCTCCCGATGTAGTATTCATTTCTTCTCTGGGGGAGAAGGACTACACCACGCCAGAAAAAAGAAGGCCTTATGAACTGCCGTTGGACCAGACAGGTCAGAAAACCGGGCTTGGCAATAAAGCACTAAAGAAATATGGTTAAGAAACTAGATTACAGAGTTTTGTAGGTAAATATAAGATAAAGGTGTGAAAACATGGCATTTAAAAGGTCTTATTAACACGTTGGCAAGAAAGGGGTTAAGAAAAAAACAAGAAAACTATGTTGGCTGAAGGAGGGATTTAACTTTAATTAAATTTTTACTCTGAAAATTTCATACATATTGCATTTACATAATTTCCAGCCCTCACTTTTCTCCCGTGAATTCTCCCCATGCCTCCCACTCCTTCTCAATGCTGTGACCTTTCCTTTCATTTTTCTTTTTACACACACACACACACACAGAGAGTCTACTGGAGTGAGTCCATTTAGTGGCTTATATTGTTTTGTGTGTCTCTTAAACTATCCTGACCAACAACTAGAAGGGAAGTTTCCCTTGCCTGGCAGTGGAATTTTTGTTAAATAGCAACACACATACACACACACACACACACACGCACACACACACACACTAAATGTGTTTTTAAGTAAGCTTATCAAGTAATATATATATATATATATATATATATATATATATATCCTTATGACTTTCTCAAGCATTCTTAGTGTTTTTTAAATGTGAAATGAAAGTATAGATTTATATGCTCATGACACAGGAAAATGAAGGAACAGTAATTATAACAAGGTCATTGTAGAGCAAAGAAGCAGAGGGAAAAAGAAAACAGAATACTGAAAGCAGAGACATTTACTTCAGCTATGAAAACACTTGACAAGAGCTATCACTGTCTAATGATTATGCACACAGATAATGGTATGTGAGGCGAGAGGGACACTTGAAGCCTATTTTCTGGATTTTTTCTCATGCGGTAAAAAGTCTACATTATTGGAGGAGAGGCAGAAGTGGGGATGGTTGAGAATGG
Source organism: Eospalax fontanierii (assembly GCA_035773235.1). Classification (NCBI taxonomy): domain Eukaryota; kingdom Metazoa; phylum Chordata; class Mammalia; order Rodentia; family Spalacidae; genus Eospalax; species Eospalax fontanierii. The sequence continues at coordinate 67,358,395 of CM069538.1, forward strand.
CTGCTACAGGTCATGGAAAATGTTGAGGGGATGATTGACAGCACCTGGCAGGATGTTAGTGTCACAGAATGATTGCTATGATGCACTGAAGGGCAAGTTTTCACTGAAAGCATAAATTTATAATGCTTCCACAGTTTAAGATGGCACGATCTCATTTGAATGTATTATCCAGCATTTTTCTTTTAACAGTTGAGAAATTATGACTGTCCAGGATAATGATTATTACCAGCAAAGTACAATAAAAGGATGGAAAATTTATAGACAAAACATAGTCAAGAAAATGGAAAATGATTAAAATATTCGACAGCAAAATCTAGGTTCCTCAGGAAAGCAAAATTAATTCATGGAGACTTTAAGATATATATATATATATATATATATATATATATATATGGGACAATATGAAGTTGTAGAAATTGAAAAGTATAAATCAACAGTCAAGGAAGTGCTTGAATTTAACTTTTTTGATTTATGAATCCTGAAAACATTACTTAAAACTGAATTAGGCATTGGAATTTTGCCATTACTGAAAAATGATTATCCTATCATATAAATTAAAGCCTTAATTTTCAAATATTTTAAGAATAGGCTAGTACATTATTGTCTGAAAAATAAGTAAGAAAGAACTACCTAAGATGATTTGAAAATGAAAGATAAAAAAAGCAAAGCCAATAAAATTCTTTTCTAAAATATATTTTCATTGAACTTTTTTGAATTCCGTACACTACATCTTAATTTTAATTAGCCTCCTTTCCCTAATCTGCACCCCTGTTTCAGTTTGCTTTCAATTGTTGTGACAAAATACAATGATCAAAACCAACTTAGACAGGAAATGATTTATTTGGTTTACATCTCCAAGGTCACAGTTCATCACTGAGGGTGTCCAAGGTAGGATCTCGGGGCAGGAACCTGGACGCAGCAGCTGAAGTACACGCCATGGAGAAACGCTGCTCACTGGCTTGGTCCTCTGACCCATGCTCAGTCTGCTTTCTTATATAATATAGAACAACCTGCCCAGGGGTGGTATCTCCCACAGTGGGCTGGATCCTCCCACATCACTCAACAACCAAGAAAATACCCCACAGACAGCCACAAACTAGTCCAATGATGGCAATTCAGGTTCCTTCAACCAAGGTGTGTGTCAAGTTGACAACTAAAGCTACCCAGCACACCCCCATAGAATGCCCACAGAATTTCATGCATTCTGTCATATATATTCAGGTTTATTGTGTCAAGTTTGGGTATTCAAATGTCCCTCAATGTAAGTTCATCCACTGGAGCTTGTTCAGCCTGTCTAGTATCACTCATGTAAAGAAAATCAGCCCTCCCTCACCCAGCAATGATCAGCTGCCAATAGTTCCCACCAAAGTTGTGGCCTCCTGCCCATTTCCCGAGTCTATTCTGTTTTTGTCTGATTAAGTTGGCATGGGTCTTGTGCATGCTGTCACCATTGCTGCACGTTCATATACGCAAACTCCCAAGAACCTCTAAGGCTCTCTTTCCTTGTGGTCATGCACTTTTCTGCTTGGCGTTTACAATCTTTCAATCCCCTCTTCTGCAAAAGATTATATCCTTGGTATATGTAATATTTAATAGTCTTTCCTCATGTAACCATGAGTCCTAATTTTATTTTCTCAGAGATTTCTAGTAATTTCTTTACAGATAGAGAGTTTGATAGGAGAAACTTAAGGTGGGGAAGAGATTGATTAACCAGTTTTGAAATTGGATAGTGCAGATTTTTTTTTTATCTAGTTCTTTTGACCAATAAATTTGTCTACTTGTGTTCCCCAAATACTCTTGGTTGGGGTCCATCCTCTGGAGTGTGCTCAGCCTAACCAGCATCACAGCCATAATGAAAACTGACACTTTGTCTCCCTGCAGCTATTTATTGCTAATAGATTCTCAGCTGGGGCTGGGTCTTTGTGCCCACCTTCCTCATCCATCCTGGGTTTTATGTTTGTATGTGCAACTGCCCTGTTGTCTCTGGGAAATATGGTGTCCTTGTATTTGTCTACCACGTCTGCCTCTTCCAATCTTTCCTCATTTCTTGTCTTCTTCTACAATGAGCCCCGAGCCTTGGGAGGAGAGGGTGTGTCTCATTTAGGGCATATTAACCAGTGGTGGATCTCTATAAATCACAACCTGCTACATGAAGAGGCTTCTTTTCTTTCTTAATATATTCAGCAATTGCATTAAAGTACTGGTCTGTTAACTCTTATGTCTGCTTATGTTTCCTCTTCATCATTTCTTACATTTGTCCACCTCTTTTCGTGTCTAGTAACATTTTTATTTTGATTAAATGCTAGACACTGTGTATAAAAATAACAGAAGCTCCAGATGACCTCACCTTCCATCATATCTATCACATCAGCCTTTCTTCTCTGAGGCCCATTATTAAAGTGCCAAATAGTCCCTGAAAAGTAACTGGGGTAGACTGAACAATCTCCAGGATATCTGTTGAGAAAACTCCACTTCCCAGTTTCGCTAGTCACTCATTTGTTTGTAGGACCATCCCTAGGTAGGCAGTTTCACCTTAAATTATGCTGAATAGATGGGCGGATACCTAGTGTGTTAATTATATAGTCACTGTTTTCTGCCTGTTGTCCCACCTCCTCATTCTGTGCTTTCTAATTCTTGGCCCAGAGAGAGCAGTCCCTGGCCCAGTTAAATAAATTTAGCTAATTTGGAAACATCAGAATCTGAGTGAATGGTCCTTCCCAGAGGCCTTAGTACCATAGCAACATCCTGTGAGGATCTGATCTTTTTTGCTGGTCAGAGATGAAGCTCTATAATGTAACTAAAATACCTATGTGTTCCTCCTGACTTTTTATTGGTAACATGAAGATTTCTTTCATCTGAGCATGGAAAGATAAGGAAGAATTTGGTTCTACCATATGATAGGCTGTGTGTGTGTGTGTGTGTGTGTGTGTGTGGTGTGTGTGTGTGTGTGTGTGTGTGATGGTGAATTCCTTCTGCTTGGGCTATATGCATTTCTCAGCCCCCATCTGGAATCATCAAATGCTTTCAGGGAACTGGCAAGTATCTAATCATCTTAGAAATCTTTTTACTTCTTCATATTTTTTTTCTTTTCTCTATGATTTTGGTTAATCTAATCCAGTGGATCTTAAACTTTCTGATTTCATGACTCCTCCTCATTTTTCTCTGGTACTGGAGATTAAACCCATGACTTGCTAAGTTAATGTTCTACCCTAAGCTGTATCTCTAGCCCACTTGTTTTTCATTTTGAGACAGAGTCTCACGAATTTGCGTGGCTAGCCTTGAACTCATTTTGTAGTCCAAATTGACTTTGAATTTTGTTTCTTACTCCCTAAGTTTCTCTAATATCTTAGATTATAGTTTCTCCCTACCTTTGCTTTTGAAATAGGATCTTTTATATATTTATTTTCTTCATTTTGAGATAGTGTCTCAATGTTAGCTCTGAGTGACCCAGAACTCACTATGTAGACCACGCTTACCTTGAACGCACAGAAATTTGCTTCCCTCTGCCTCTGCCTCTTGAAAACTGGGATTAAAGGTGTGCAATACCACGCTCAGCCTGCTCTTGCAGTGGACCCAGGTTCAATTCCCAGCACCCACATGGCAGCTAACAACCACCTTTAACACCAGTTCTAAGGGGATCCAAAACTCTCTTCTGACCTCTGTGAACATCATACAACACAGGTGCACATACCTACATGCAGGCATTACATTCATACACATAAAATAAGTGAATGAATAAATGAATTTAAAAATGTCACCATAGTCTTTACCAGTCTCAATACTATTCAAAATTCAAGTCCATAGTCTTTTCCAAGACTCACGGCAATCTCTTAACTATAAGTCTCTTTTAAAATTGTTATGGTTCCAAGACCTATGGGAAGGACCACTCAGACTCCAGATGGTCCAAATCAGTCAAATGTATTAAATGGCCAGTTACTTCACTCTCTGGGCTGTGATGTACAGAACACAGTGCTAACTCAGAGGCAAGCAGGGCTTATAAAGCATCTTGATGAACCAGGTGGTTCATTATACAAGATTACACAGGCACAACATATTTGTTCCTGCCGTAGGCATGACATATTTGTTCCTGTAACAGGAAGGCAAGTTTCTACAGAAGCCAGTTTAGCATTAAGCAAACCAGATAAGCATTAGGAAAGATAAGCATTAAACAAAAGATTATAAAAGCTATAAGATATTAACTAAGACCTTCTGGATTCTGTGGAGGTATTTTTCTGTGGTTAGTTCTTCCTGGACTAGCTCTATGGTTAAAAATTTCCTAAAACTATCTACAAGAGTCAGGGACAGCTCACCAAGGTAGCAGCCCTATACAAAATGGAGGAACTCAGGCCATAACAAAAACCAAAAGACAAATTACATACTTCCAACATACAATGGAGCAGAATACACATTCCCATTTCAAAAGGGAGGAATGAGGGCATATTGAGGAAGTACCTGACCAAACCAAGAACAAAAAGCCAGCAGGGCAAACATCAAATCCAGTAGCTCCATGTCCAACTTCTGGGATGTTACTTTGGAAGGGTTCTGTCCCCCAGCTTTTCTGTGTGCCACATACATCTCTGTCTTGGACTGGTAGCACTCCCTATATGCAGCTCTCCTTGGCAGACGTCTCACAGCTCTGGCATTTCAACGTCTTCTTGGCATCTCCACTGCCAACCAGGTTTCACCTTCACAGCTTCATGCAATGGCATATGAGGCCCTCAGTCTTTCAGGGCCTTCATTTTGCAGGTATGCCCTTGCTGTACACTGCCTGACCTTGGCGGCTCTCTGAAACCTTGGAGGAAGAACCTATGACCCCTTAACTCTTGCATCTTTCATGCCTCTAAAGCACCAGGTAAATGACACTGCCAAGTTTTGCTGCAAGTTTGAGACAGAGACCCCCGTACCCTCCACATTCTCAGGTATGCCATACTGTGGTTTTCTAGGAGCAGAAAACCCCTCCAGCTTTGCTAGGTGTAGTCTTGCCCCGAAGGTATTCTCTTCATTGTTTACCTGCAAATCTCTAGATTGCTCCATAATCACTTTTATCTCCTTTTCAAAGAGATACCATCCTTCTGATCCAAACTTTACATTTTGTATCTCTTTCTGTCCTTGTCCTTTTTCACTGTACACCTGCATAACATTCACTGTTAATAGCCATGCCACAGTTTCTAGTTAGGCTGTCTTGAAATTTCTTCCTCCAAAGAAATTAACCTATTGCTTTTCACCCTAGCCTTAGGCAAGCTCTTAGGCTGTGGGCAGACAGCAGCCAGACTCTTGGTCAAAACACACTAGTTGCTGTCTATGGTGGAGTTGCTTGCTTACCTATTTCCAACCAGCCTCAACTCAAAGTTTCCCTGTTATCTCTGACTCCTGACACAGTGGGACCAACATTCAGATGCAGAGACACATAGTGCTCCTAACACATATTGGACCTGTAGCTCTTGACCCTCAGAAGTCACCCATCCTTTAGGAGAAAGTTTAATGCAGCTTATCTAGCTTGAAACTTTGTGCAATTGATGGTTCAGAAATGTCTTTCTAAGCCAAAGTATTAATGATTTTACATGCGTTTATTTTTTATCTGTCTGTCACAGATCATTCTACCTGACCATCAATCATATCAAAATTGGAGACTTCAGTGGGGAAATCAACCACCACTTTTGCAATGATATTCAATTTTATTATTTTAAAAACATTTCGGTAAATAAGACTTTATACCAGTGACATTTTCCTCAGCTAAGAGGTGCAGAGCGAATGCCACCACACAGAGGTATTCCTTCCACAGACTATCTGCTCCTGGAGAATGAAAGCCTGTCATTACTAATTGATTTCTAGCCATGGTTTCAGGTGGCAATATTCTAACTAATTTGTTTTCAGAAAAAAATAATTTTGTAATCATTGTTATGGAGTTTTATGTTTGCCGTAATTGTATACTTTCCTTGATCAGGGAGAAAGATTAATTCAAAACTTGTTTTAACTGCATTTCATTAAACCATAACGGAGTTTCATTGGTTTAAATTTGGTAATTTTCTAATCTAAGTATGTTTTAGTTTGATGCCAATATTGATTCAATTGCTTCTCTTCTAGATTCATAGGTTTCATAAAAAGTTCATTTTATGTTAGCTTAGGGCTTTTCTGCCTAGTGAGGATTACAGTATTTGCCACAAGGGTGCCCAGATTCTGTATAAGGAAAAGAAAATGATTTGTAAATTTTGCAATTGAAATGACTATATTTAGAATGCTTAATAATGGCACTTAGGAGACAAGATTGTTTATACATTCTTATGCTAATTAGCCAATTTGCTGTTGCTTTCTCTTAATTGTGAAAGGTGGTTTTAGTGTAGAGTTCTGTGGTATGATTTATAGGACATTTAGACCCTCACTTTTATGGGTGCGTTCAGTGGAAGTAGAACATTTTCTCCTGCACAAATGCTGTCATGGCACAGTCAGTGCAGAGCTGATCATACATTTTATTTTTTGGAGGGCAGTTTTTATGCAATAGATAGGGGAGATAAGGGGACCTATGCCTTTCCCCATGTGTCCTCAGTATTGGCTAGGAAGCATGACTGTATTGCCATCATCATTCTGATCACAGCATGGAGAGAGCCTGGAATTTTAATAACTGCCCTATTCAGTGAATTATAGTCCTTTGATGTAGCAATTTGACAGTATTGTGATTAGTTAGCTCTGACTACCCCATCCCTTTGGTGTTCTAATAAGGCTCCTCCATCCAGACCTGTAGGCAGCTTGGATGCCATACAAAGAGGTAACTGAAATGATGAAGTGTTGTATATTATTTATAGCTTCAATTTGCTGAACGAGCTTGCTTTGTGTTGCTTTTGAGTGAAGGGAAAGCATAGGCAACTCTAAATGATTTCCATTTGTGTCCTCTGGGTATGGTGCTCAACTCACTGCACCCTCTAATTTAAAAGATGGCTTTCCTTCTCAGATGAAAGTGATTGTGCCGGAACCTGGCATAAACCAGCTGCAGAACGAAATGAGGATCTGAATAACAAAACAAAACAACAACAATGAAAACCAACAACAACAAAAATCAACCTCTGTCTCTAAATGTTTTGGCACACTATCCGAGAGCAGTACTGCCAAGAGTCAGGTCCATAATTTCATTTCAACTTCAACTAAGACAACTGATATCTTTATTACTCTAAAAGAATTACAGAATTTAGTCTTAAATCACTGTGCAAGTGAGCTTTGAAGAAGGTTCATGTTAGCAGTAACATAATTGCTCTTTCATTAAGAGAGGCAGAATGTGCTTTTTCCTCTCTTGATTATTCCATCCATCCCTCCATCCATTCATCCATCCATGCATCCTTTTAACAAATTTATTTCACTATTTCTTAGCTGATGTTTGTTGAATGTCAACCAGATGTCGTTTGCCTAACTAGCCTTATAATCTTTAGTACTTATTTAGTGATACACAAGATATTAGGTGATCATGATACAAAATAAGTAAAGCCCACTTCCACAAATCAGAGTAGTGGCTGACCCAGCTGCTGGTGGGTCATTACACAACAATGTGGCAAGTAGTTGAAGAATGTCGTGGATTATTTGCTAAGCTATTAGTTACTTTTTGTTTGGTGACAAAGCAAGAGGACTCAATGTAACTTATAGAAGTAAAACTTTACATTGGCTTATAATTCCAGTGAGTTAAAGTCCATAATGGTTAGACAACAGAGTAGCAGGCAGTCATAGAAAATAACTGGCTGATCACGGTCCATCTGTACAACAGGAAACAGAGACTGATTTGAGGTAGGACAAACTTATCAAATCTCACAGTCCACACCATAATCCACCAGTACTCAGTAACATCCTTCCTATCTCAAGACTTTACCACCTAAAGGTCCCATAACTGCCCCATACACCACCAACTAAACTAGGAACCAAGTGTTCAAGTAACTGAGCCTATTGGATATTTTTCATCCAAACTGCCATAACCACAGATATACAGATACAGGACCATAAGTCAGCTAGGAAGACTGGTATAATTATTTTGCACAAAGGTTCATCCTTGAGTTGAGATTGAAGGATAAGCAGACATTGTTGATGGGATACAGAAATAAGTGTTCCTGCCTTATTTATCTCCAACAGAGAAAAGCTGTTCTGTCTTACTCTGGAGTCCCATGCTTTAAAGATTACAATGTGCTGCTTATATTGAACCTTTTGCTCTGCTGGATTTTAGAGGTATAATGATAAAATTCTGTGTGAAGGCCAAGAGTTTGTCAGCAATCTTTCAATTTAAGGAATGTTTAAATTATTTAGTGAATAGACTCGATCCATATTTGAGATTTGTGTAATGTTCCCTAGTAATATAACAAATTTAGGTTTACATTTGGGGGTAAACCTTAATATTTCTGTTTGTGTCTTCTGGGTATTCTCCACTCTAAGATAAATGTGCTTCTCTGGAACGTTTTCCAGCTAAGAATCTCAGGAAACAAAAATGTAAAACTGGTATTAGAATTAGTGGCGATTTTGATTGTCAACATGATTAGATTATAAAATGCAGGGTTGTTACTGGTACATAACATTTGAGTGTGTTTGTGAGAGAGTGTGTTTGTCCAGAGAGGATTAACTGAGATGTGGAGACTAGACCTGCATATGGGGTTACCATCCCATGCCCCAGCCCACATGGACTGAGTGAAAAGGGAAGACTGGAGGAAGACAGTTGGATTGTAGTATTCCCTTTTGTCTGATTCAGGATTCCTTGAGCTGTTTGCAAGTAACCTCTTCCACATGTACAGAGGCTGGTCCCACTGTCCTCTACCCTGACATGATGAACTGTCAGTCAATCAAAAGTTCAAACAAACTCTCCCTTGAACTGTTTCTTGCTAGGTAGTTGATCACAACAATAAAAATGTAGTCAATACACTGGACGAAGTAGCAGTCTTCGTCATGGCATTATAGGTAATGGTTTGATGCTTATAGCCAGACTAGTGGAATACATTTTTACTGGGCTACTTTGGTCCAAGGGAATGAATCCTGTGAAATCATGCTAATTTCTTTTATTCTTTCATTTTAGGAGTGTATAGTAGACTAAAATGTCTTACGGGTCAGACCTCATAATGGCAAAGCAGCTCCTGTCACATACTTCTATACTAATAACACTGGCAGAAAGACGATGCTTAGTATAAAACGCAGCATTTCTCTGGTGAACATAACAGAGAAAGATTTTATGCCTTTCTCAGTTTTATGGGTATTTCAACTTTCAGAATAACATCAACATAACTACAGATGTGATGCTTTTATTAAAGAAAGTCTACCAGGGCTTAAATGGTGCCATAAATTTTGTAGTTACTTGCCTAAGGAAATCTTGGTATGATCTTAGATGTTATAAAAAGAAGGCTCTTGAGACCAGATCACATCTCGTCTGTTATAGTTGAGTCTATCTGTAATTTCAAATAGATACATGGTGAAATCTTCAATCTGTTTTTTGAATTTGATAGTTGCCTTATTACTTCTGATCACTTTGCTTATGTTGAGTTTTATATCATTACTTTAGATCATTCTTTTCAATCTCATTAATTTTCCCATCTGTATTTTACTTTCTAATTCTCTACTGAATTTAAATTTAATAATCATGTATTTCTTCTATAAATGTAATCCAGTTTTTATTCAAGATCTATATAATGATTTTTATAATCTCTTGTCCTTTGTGAATTTTTAATTCTTTAAAAAATATAATACATGGGTTGTGGAGAGATGACTCACTGCAGTGGTTAAGAGCAAATACTGTTCTTGTAGACAGCCAGAGTCCAGGGGCTAGCACCTACATTGAGCAGTTCACAACCACCAATAACTCCAGCTTCAGAGGATCTAATACCTTCTTCTGGTATCCACGGGCACCCATATATGTGTACACACACACACACACACACACACACAAAACTAAAACTAAGAAAATATATACGTATGATTTCTACTCTGTCTGGTTGCTCTAGTATCTGAGTTGTTAGGGGAATTGGTAACTTCATTACATCTTCCAGTTGCGTACTGTTATAATCTTTGACTGTGTGAGCCTGTTTCTCTCATAAATGTTTCTGCTAGGGAAGTCTGGATAGTAAGGAAAAGTAGTTTAAGAAACACATTATTTCACATCCTAAGGTGATGTGAAATCATGCCTATTTTTCCTTTCTTCTTTGTTTTTTTTATTTTAGATGAATTTTTGTGCATTGCATATAATAGATCTTGATCAAATTTAGAACCCCTCTCCCATTTGTACCTCCAGAGCCCCCCTGAACCAGATTTCATGCATTCTGTCATATTATGTTAAGGCTTAACTGATCAAGCATATTTACACAGATGTCTATTTAACTTTATTAGTATATAAATTAAATATATAAATATATAAATATAAATATATAATAATTAACTTTATTAGTATATAAATTACTTCGCAAATTTTTAGAAAATTCAAGTAGGCACACTCTTCTGTCTTTCTGATTATTTATAGAATCATTACTAACTAGAGGTGGACATTTAGATCCAGGAGATACTCTACTTTGCAGATGATAATTCAATGACTTCCTTTAGGATATATTTATTCATTCTACTAATATTTTTGGAGAACAGCATGAAAAACAATGCTGTATTGTCTCACTTGATAAGTTATCACGTTTCGTCTGTCAGCTTTGTGATATTCAGAGCTCCATAAGCAACTCTGACTTTGAGCACAGGCTTGTTGGGGGCAGGCCTATGAGGTAAATTTAAAAATAAGTGTGCAGGAAGGCAAACTTCTGAAATAGAAATGTTTTTCCTGTGACAGAGCAAGGGGAAACCTTTGACCATGAAGAGATGTAGGTGCATTTCATCAGCATAAGCTGTTATATTAAAAAAGTATTTAAAAAGGTATATATTATACCTTTACTCTCTGTAAAATCATGTTTTAAGATATTATCTCAGGTCTTTCTTTTGACAAAAGGTTTACATTATTGTGTTTTGTTAGCTAAAAGGCTGTGTGTAAAAATGAGTTTATACCCACTTGTACATACACATTTCGAAAGCCTATATATTTGATTCCATTTAAGCTAGGAGAACTTTTAAGATTAAGTTTTAAGAACAATACTTAAAATAAATTGCATATGAAAATTATGAAGCAAATAAAAAGTCAGAAATGAGGCCAAATCTCAAAATTTGAAAGTCCCATCATCCTCTTATTCTGTTATTATTATTTGTCTATTTTTCTACTGTATTTAATTTAGCAGAATTAAATCTATGCTGATTAAAGCAGAGAAAAAATAAAATCTGTCTTAAAATTAAGTGAAATATTAAACACTTGCAAGAACACATGTAGACGGAATGTAGTGACACCCTTTCCTTAGCATTTTGCTTCCAAATGCACTTGGTAGAAAATTCATTTTATAACATCCTAAAGTTTCTCTCAAAAGTACACTTACGGTTGTCATATCACAGGTCCAGATTTAGCTAGTTAACCCCAGACACCAGGGTATAAAATGAACACAGCTTTCAAAGAAATCACAAATGAATGAAGATTACAAAAATTGATCGATAGACAACATGGTTTGCTAGCCATTACTATCAAAGCCCATCTGTTAGGATGGCATGGTGCCTGGAAGTGAGGTCAGACTATGTGTGTGAGCGGGTCTGTCTTTGGATAACCAACTAAGATCTATTATTTTCCCCATTACCCTGGAGTAATTCATTTGGTTCTGGAGGTCTCTTTATAAAAATGAGTACAATTAATATTCAGTTGGTAGATATTCATTTAATTTCTTTTTAATTTGTATATATTTTGATCCAGAATTAATACAAGAATTTTGTGATGGTTCAAAAAATGCAAGCAGTAAGAAAGATACCATTGCACAGTTTAGAGGCAAAGGGAGAAGAAAAATGTACAAGCAATCATGTACTTTGAAGATGATATTCAAAGACAGATGCTCATACTATGCAAATACAGATTAGAAGTGATGACCATTGCATTTGGAAGTTAGATGGGTTTCACAGAAGATGCAGACACTGAAGCAGTCTTGAAATGAGAGTTGTACTAGTAGTATTTGAGGACAGAAGAAAATACTTCAATTAAAAGGAAACAATACATTCTGTCCCCTGTGCAAGCAGTCATAATGACCTGCCTGCCCACGTATGCAAACTGGGCAGTAGTGCTGCAGGTTTCATGGGAGCAGCCAACCACTTTCTGACTCAACTGCAGGCAAGATGAAACTCATATGTGGCACCTGTACTGAGGCCAAGAACCTGGGCCTACATAGGTTATAGGCCTTAAGGGAGAACCTACTACTATTATTTTTCCAAATGGACATAGTATTAAACCACCTTCTAATGACTGATCATTAGATAAGTAAATCAGTGCATCTCTCAACCTGATCAAAGAAGCTTCTTTCTTCAGTTTATAGTTATTAATCTAAAAACCCATGACTGGTCAAGGTGCAGAGAATAAGAGACTGTGGAATGCTAATCCCTAAATGAAACATCTAGAACACATCTCTCCTCCCAAGGCTTGAGGATCATTGTAGAAAAAGGGGACAGAAATATTGTAAGAGCCAGCAGTGGTAGATGATTTCAAAGAACAGTGTTTTCTGGACAGAACAAGACAGTTGTACATATGAACTCATAATGGTTGTGACCGCGTGCACAAGACTAAGCTCAGGAAAGACAAAAATGTAGCATGGAGAGGAGAGGTCTGAGTTGCTGAGTTGCTATTGACAACTGATAGCTGCGTTGTTTTCCCAGAATTAAAGACAAAATGGTTATGAACTGTGTAAGAAAAAAGAAAACCTATTCTAAATAGGGAAGATAGATTCATAAAAGAAAACACTGCCATAAGAACTGAGTATTCTGCCTACCACAGCAGCCATTGGTTTCTACCCCAGCAAACAACTGATCAAGCAAACTGCAGGATGGTTTATTAAATTCTCATAGAAATGAAGCTTCAAGACATTTGTCAAGCTCTGTGCTACAGTCCTGCAAAGGACTCTAGGTCTTTCTTTCTTTCTTTCTTTTTTTCTTTCTTTCTTCTTTCTTTCTCTCTTCATTTCTTTCTTTCATTCTTTCTTGCTTGCTTTTTTTATTTTTTGATACAGGATCTCTCTGTGGTCTCAGCTGGTCTTGAACTAGTGATGTAACCGGGCCACCTTCAACCTACCTCTGCCTCCCGAGTGCTGGGATTTAAGGTACTCCCTTTTCTATATAGACATTCTGGGAATTCCCAGAACAGTGGAAAACAAACCACTTATAACATCAAGAAGATCATCCCAAAGAGTGATGGATGTTAACACTCAGTGGTGGTTATTTCTATGACAGGACAGATGGAAGATGTTTTGAGGAGTTGAGTGGAAACTTAAAACTTGACTGGGATAAGGATAAAGCAGAACATATTTATGAAGTAAAGAAATGTTTGGTGTTGAGTCTCACATTTATTTTAATTGACAGCAAAAACCACTATAGGGTGGTTTTTAAATGATACCAGAATCCAGTGACCTTGTTTGATGACTCAAGTTCTATAATTATGTTTCAAATAACAAGCTGACATTTCTTATGATCAGCTTTATTATTAATGGATGTAATGATGCTTAAGAATAATCCATGATACATTTGTTGCCGTGAGAAATGAAGCACTAGTAGTATAATTTTGTGTCTCTTTTCTTTATTAAAGGAGAGTTGGGATTTTATTAAAGGGCATTTTAAAACTACTTATCTATTATATCTATGCTATGTGTATGATTGTATTGTCAGCACTTGTTCATTTTGACTCATCTAAACACATATTTAATGTGTTTATTTATACGCAGTGGTTTAGAAAAATAAGAGATTTTCTTTTTTAAAATAAAAGTTTTGTCACTGTGTGGAGAAAGTCAGAATTGCCCAGAAGGCCTTTGCATCATCTGGTCTCTAAGCTCCTCTTCACCTGACAAACGTCAGCTCAAAATCACTGGCTTCTCAATGAAATGGAGCAGTTTCTCCTCTCTCCCATGCAAGCGCTTTTCCATTTGATTCCTTCCAAGCACCTACAAGTAACTGGAATTGGCTTATTTATTTGTTTAAATTCTCGCTATTTGTCTCTGGAGTTGAACTCCAAAGATGCCTGTTCACTCTGTTCTCAGTATGCAGAACTATCTGAGATTGCAGACAAGAAAACTCACATGAAATGGATAAAGAAATAGAAGACTCACAGACACACCTAGGAAGACAGGAGAGCTGCTTTTCTGAGTGGACGTTTAAGGGAGGAAAAAGAATTTCATCTGTCTTGTGTTATCTTTTGAGTTCTATTGAGAGGAGAAAGAAGCTTACCAGGTGCATAGAAGGAAAGGCAATATGGATTTGTCTCGTTAGCATTAAATTAAAACTTTGTGACAAAGTGTTCCAGGCAGCACTGTATCAGAAGAGAGATACTGCATCTATTCTGCAAGTGAAATCACTGTCACATGGAGAGTACTGACAGATGGTGGAGTAAATCATCCTTATAGCATTCTTAACTGGAAAATTTAATATAAACTTTTGTTGGAAATCAGTAAAATTCCAGACTCAAGGTCAGAGTCTCCAGGGAACAATTAACAGTTGCAATGGAATCACAGAAACTCTAGCATACCAAGCCTGTAATATTTACTCTCATGTTATACACAGGAGGGAAATATCATCAACAATATATTTAATCATGGAATTTTTTTTCCTTAGACTGTTTGAAAGCAGAGACTGGCACTTTTTTGAGAGTGATTCAAAACTTTTGGTTTCTGGCCAATCATACAACTGATCATTTCCTGGTGCCTTTGGAGAAATCATTCATGTTGACAGTGAAACCAGCCAGTCACCTCTCCATCCACTCAGTGGCACTGGCTGGCATGATCATTTCCTTCTTTATTTCCTCTCTTTATCTTATTCTTCACTCCTTAAATGTTCTTTCAATATGAAGTGTTTGCTTTCAGTGTGAAGTGCTGATATCTGTTTCAATTTTGCTCCCCCTTGCCTGAAACTTTTAGATGCTTGTTTTCTGAGCCAATATCCTTCCTCTCATGGATTCGCTTTAACCCATCAGGCACATTATTTTTTACAAAATGAGCTTCCAGATATTTTTGTTTGGTATTAATATTACTTTCTCAGTTTCTATGATAGTTTCTCTCTCTCCCTCTCTCTCTCTCAGAAAACCTCTGATGTTTTTTACAGGATGCTGTCCACTTAGGTTTTGAGATCATATCCTTCACTGGTATTAGCCACTAGCCAGCAAGCCCCAGGAATGTAACTATCTCTGCCACACAGCACTGGCATTAGGGTATGTGCTACCGTGCCTGTTGTTTGTTTGTTTGTTTGTTTGTTTTGTCATCCAGGTTCTGAGTATCAAACTCAGGCCCTCATCCTTCCAAGATAAGCATGTTACTGATTGAGTACTCTGGTCACATTCAGTCATAATTTCTTCTAATTCTAGACAGCTGTGGAAATCCTGCATGTGCTGGTGGTTGTGGGTATGTTTGTTACATGTCTTCATAAAATGGAATCTTCTTCTTAAATTTTGCACTTCATGTTGTTTTTATTTTTACACTACATATAGGAATCCCAAATAATAAATTAAAAAGAAATTTATTTGGACTTAGATTTCTACAGACGTATTTCTACACACTTTTCAATTGATGACACTGAGTCATATGATTTTAAAAACTGCCATCTTTCCAAACCATGAGACAAGTGATTACACAGCATAGAAAAATGTTTTGTATAATTATGGAAACATGTTTGTGACCTGCCAAAAATTACCAGCATCATAACCAATATGACCATAACACTTTTCTAAATTAGTGATAAAATGATATGTGTCTTACATCTAAAATAGCACATTTAACCAATTAAAAAAAAACCATAATTTTCTAAGTTGAAAGGTAATGCTTCTAATTTTGTAGGTGAGAAGAAAGGAGAGCCAGGGAGATTAAGCTTCTTAGCCATCTAGAGGGTTTATTCTGTTACTTCTAAATTAACTTCACGGTACATTTTGGGGTTTGGTACATCTTGTGCATATGTCTGGCACTGTCCAAAAATAAAAAAAAGAAAACCTGAGTATAAAGCAGCAATAGCAAATACTGTGTGGGTGGCATGCCTGTCTGTCATGGTCAGCGGCTTCTACTTCTGTTACATGGCAGGCAGGAACTATAATTCTTTATTGTAATTCTCCTCGTGTTCTTTGCTTCATGTGTGTGTTGGTGGTCTCTGTGGAGTGTGTCATACACTAGCTGATGACTTGTCTGCAGACCTGATATCCGCATACTAAGACAATGATGTAAGAGTTGGAAACAGGAAGATATTGGGTCAGCCTCCCCTTTCCTGCCTGGGAACTTGTGGGCAGGATTGTTATAAACATACAACTGGATAAATAAAATAGTTCCATATAGTACTGCTTGGAAAAAACATATTTGTGTTTATGTATTTTGTCACTTATCTGTGTCTTTCCTTTCTTTTTACTACAAAGGCTTATTGACCATTATGGAAAATTTTAAAGCAAAATGTAATTTAGAAAAATACTCATTATCTATTGTCAAAGACCTTGTATTTAGAAGGCTAGGAGACAAATAAATAGCATCGATAGCATGAATTATTGTATGTTAACATGATGAGAAATATACGATGTAGTAGGAACAGGCAAGAGGGAAAGCCTATCCACAGAAGAAAATTAAGAAACTTTTCCTGGAGCAGATACATCTGGGATAAGTCTCTCAGGATTCTTTAAACTTACATCTGTCAAGTAAAACAAAGAAAAGAAGTATCCTAGAGAGAGAGAGATCTCAGAGATGCAGATAACCATTACAAAACTTGGTTTTATTAGCTTTGTATCAAAGCTACTTTGCACATAAATTGTGGTTATTCCAGAAAGACCAACATTTTATCAATTGATATTACTGTTCTGTACTATAGATTCCCAAATCCCAATGTCTGCTTTTTTATTTTTTATATTTTTGTTTGCATTTGGTTTGATGCAGAATATGATCTCACTATGCAACCCAGGCTGGCTTCAAACTCCAGATGCTCCTGCCTTAATGTTGGGATTATAGATGTGAACAGTGATGCCATTTTATTTATGAATCATATCAAGTTCAACACAAGATGAATGAAGTTCCTTCATCTGTAACTGTATCATTAAGAACTGCATGATCTCTCACTGCAGCAGAGGGGAAGAGAGTATTTCCCTGGATGTTATTACATTACTGTCCTAGATATTTACATCTCCTTCTCGGAGGCCAGAACAGTTACTTATCTTCATTCCAATTACATACCTCTTAATTTTCATTCTATTTTAAATATATGGAGTGTAGTGTGAATATATTAACAAGCCCAAGAATAGCTAAGTGGTGATGTTTTTCATAAGTGATGGTCTGTGTTCACCATATGCTGGTAGAAAGCAATTTTATTGTTCAACTAATAGACACTGTTCTTTACTCAGACCATTCTATAAAATCACCTCTTCTATGGTTGGGGCAAATATTTTACATTTGATTAGTGTCAGTTCTGAAATTTCTTGAACTTCATATATAACGATTAGGAAGGCAAAGTTTATCTTCTTCCTCTTCTTCCTCCCTCTCCTCTTCCTCCTCTTCCGTCTTCTTCCTCACCCTCTTCCTCTCCCTCTCCTCCTCCTCTTCCTCCTCAGCCTCCTGCTTGATAAACTTGTTTGTTTTCCAATGACTAAAATGTCCCTGAGTTACAATTACCTGCAAGTTAGGAGTGCCCAGTCCTCATCTGTAAGATACTTATACTCTCTGTGAAGACACTGAGGTAAATATTAACCAGCAGCATGCTACCCAAGCGGATTATATCCTAGACAATTGTTGATAAAGAAGTGTGTTAGCACCGGAGGATTTGAGAGATGTCTAGATGTATAGAGTTTCAATTTTGGAGGGTAAAGTAAGCTTTTAATAGAATGGGGAAGAAAAGGATGGAGAGACAGGACTAATGTCACAGCTTGTAAGTCTAAATGTTTGTTACAAAAGCTTCAGTAGCTCTGTGAGGTTTGAGTAATCAAGGATTGTGGAGGGAAAAGGATATTGTAAATTTTCACTGTGTTGATGAAGAGACCAGGATGTGTGCTTCCGCTCCCAGCCCAGGGCTCTCTGAAGCTGTGTTCAGTCAACAACAGTAGATATTCAATGAAGGCACCAAAATATATATCCAGTTACATTTATTCTTTTGCAACAGTAGTTTCAAACTTAGTGTAAGCACATAAAGCATACATCATAGAAACAATGAGAAATAATTTCACTTTTTTTAATTTGCTGCACCAGAGGTCTTCCAAGGAAGAGCCAACATTAGATCATCTGTGGGGGGCCCAGGCTGCTAGAGGTAGCCCACTTGGAAAATAACCCTCTAGGTTTTCTTCTGTGTGAAGTAGAGTTAATTCTGCCTGCTCTGAAGACTGCTAGCACTGCAGGAGTGTCTCCATTCATCAGAAGCAGTTAGCGAAGTGCCAGCACATAACAATTGTGAAAGGAGTGTTGGATACCATCTTTGTATTTCTGTTGCTATCTTTACAAGCCAGAAAATACAGAAAAGAAGAAGCAGGACAAGGTGGAAGTTCTTAATCAGGTGTGGACAGGAATGAATAAGCAGAGGAAAGCAGAAAACATGAAATATAGAGGGAAATTCGATGAGTAGATAAAAGTAACAGTATTTTTAAACACTGGAATCAAATTGAAAACAGAATTGGTTTATTTGTTTTTATTTGTAGCTACTGAACAAAAACTTGAAAGCTGTACACATTAATGGGGCAATATAATTTTCAATGCAGGTACACGTTGTGTAATGTTTAAAATAAGGATACGCATTTATTTCTTCAAACACTCATTTGTTTTTTGTGGTGAAACTCCAATCAATTTTTAATGTATTGTTTTCCTCCTTTCACAAGAATTTGAAAGCAGGTCAGGAATCATTCAGGCAAGTACAGTTTAGTGTATTTTCAGAAATTTGGGAAAGGTGGATAAGTCAGGGACTTCACTCAGAGTGTGACATGGAGTGGGCAGCTGGTGAAGTAAGGCTGGGTCGATGGCCATGTGACTCTGAGGTGGGCATTCAGGACTACCGTTTACCTGGTTAAAGACAGAGGTTTAGTTTTCATTATTGTTTTAAAGGAATTTCTGCTGTTATTTTGTGATCCCACAAAACAACCATCTTCATGAGTATTGGTTTCTGTTTATGGTATAGTGTGGAACTGGTTTGGAACTTACTGCCAGTCAGGCTCAGAACAGATTAGAGATTCATAAGAACTGAAGAAAAGTGTTAAAAGATTCATTGACCTTAGAGCTGGGTAGGACTATTGATTCTTTTCTCCTTTGGCAGCTTGCATAGCATCTTCCAAGTCTATGAGAGCTTGTCCTCTAGGAAGAGGCTTCCAGGTCAGTACCAATTTGATTCCTCCAAGGCCTATGTTAGAAGTGTGTAGTACCTTGAGCAATACAGGTCTGTCTTTAAGTTCTGGAAGGCAACAGAGGATATTGTCAGTAGCCCATATTCTTTTAGAAGTTTATTTGACCTCTGACCAAAAATTTGTAGTGAGTTTACAATGACTGACCTGGCAAGATATTCCCAAAGGTAAAATAGTGTCACTAGTACATTGGGGAAAACCAATCGCTTTCTGATTGGACATAAGGCCCAGTCCATAGGAAGCAATTTTTGGCTGGTACTATAAACCTGGCCAACCACCAAGGGCTGGAGAGGTCATAGACACTAAATGAAAATCTAGTACTGATATTTTCCTAAATCAATAGAATTTGTAACTTTAATCTAAATACTTGTCCTCATGCCCACGTGGAAATGCAAGTCTCACCTCTCATCAAAGAAACCTCTTTTTACAGCAGACAGAGGCTCCTATAGAGTCACTAGGAGTTAAAAGGCAGAGAATAAATGATCACGGAGTGTGCACCCTCAATTGGTATATCAACAATGTAACCCCTATACCTACATCTTAGAGAATATCCTAGAAGAGGAGTGGAAGGAAAGATTATAAGATCCAGAGGACCAGGGAAGTTGGTGAGAGACAGTTTCTCCTAGGCATGACGGGGATGTTGCATCTATGAAATTGAAACCATATGATTGCCTAAATAAGACTTGCATGATAAAAACATCATTCAACATAGCAATGTGGTTGTGTCTAATTCTACAAGCAGCTGATGGCTTCTGGGAGAAAGAATCAGTCTTCACAAGGGATGAGCTTCTTGATAGGTTATCAAATCCCACGTGCGTGTGTGTGTGTGTGTGTGTGTTTATGTGTAAAACAACAGTAATTGAAAAAGAGGTCATGTATTTGAGAGAGGTACAGGCCATGGGAAGAGTTGGAGAAGAAAGATGTGGGGAGGAAATGATGTAAATACTACAGTCATAGATGCAATTATCGAGAAGACATTTAAATAAAATAATTATTTGAGAAGTGACACAATGGTCACATGTTAATTTTTCCACAGGAGAAATAGTGGGACAGGAGATACTGGTCAAATAAAATCCTTCTGAATTCGAATTCATTTTCCTATAAAATTCAGTCATTTCCCATATCACTACTCCAGTGCAAGGCCAGGGACAATTGAGTTGATAAAAGCTTGTAAGCATTCTTTCAACAAATACTTCCAGATAAATGATCTTATGTGGTGTGCTATTGTCAATATGAACTTCACATCCAAGAAAAGATGTTTCTTTTTGGAAAAAAAAGAAATAAATGGTCACTTTAAGTGAAGGTAGAGGAATAAAACATAAGAGGAATAAACAAAGCAGGGATAAGCTGCAATAATTGCAGTTATTGTGTGTGATAGAGACAGTGGCTGGAATATTTTAGCTTGGCTAGTTGGTCTCTTATGTGCAATCAAAAGATCATCATTTCTGAATTACAAAGATCAAAGATTTAGGAGACTTTATAAATATAACCTCTCTTTGTTATGTATATATATAATATCTATACACACACACATATATATGTATATATTTTATTTGCTTTGTCTTTCTCTTTAGATTGACATATGTGCTGCTTGGTCTTGGATGAACATTGTTGGGTAAAAATATCTAATGACTCAGATAAGATGACTTTGTTTATTCCTAGTTATAAATCTGTAACTTATATCCACTGTGACTCCCACTTTGTTCAAAATTGATTAGCTAATTTAGCTTGGTAAGGTACACCTTTTGAAGTTGGGGCAATGGGAGATGTGGTCACAGATGACTATGATTCATATCAACATTCTGAAATGTGGCAAGTGTCTGAATCTATTGGATAATTTGTTTCTTAGTGGAAGAATAAACTGCTGATGACAGTCACCTAAATAACCATTTTGCTATTCAAACTGTTCTCTGCTATAGCACAGAGTCACTGCATAGTTACAGCTCTTTTTAACCAGATGATCATTCAGATAGGGCTCATTACGTACAGAACGTACTTCTATCTGGAAAAGGTTCATTTTTTAAAACAAAATACAACAAAGGCATACCCAGGACACTTTTTCAGTTAACCCCTTCCAGATTTAAGAACAGTCTGTCATGGCATTATAAAGAGGGTAGATCGTATCCATTTCCAGTTTTGATACAGTCCATTTCGGACAGCTTTGAAAATTGATCAGTTAGTTTTAAAGTCTTAGCCAGTGTCTTGTGTTATAGTACAGTATCAGTGTTGGGAGCAGCCTTATGAAAGTTAGCATTTAACCTAGTAGATGTTCAGAATCCCATAGAAACATTATCAAATGAATTAACTCCTGGGCTGCATCAAGGTCAAATTACTTTAAATCTAGAGTAGAATGAGAGGAAATCTGCTAGGTTATGTTTATCAAGTTGTCAAACAGGAGAATTTGGAAATTTCTTTAAATCACAGCTGAGCACACTGAGTTACAATATTGTAACGAGAATCTGACATTCAATAAGTACATGGGAAAGTCATTTATTCATTTTGTTCAAACGGCAGTCATTTTCCCATGTGTCTATTATTAAGTTAGAGGCTAGGGACACAAAGATGAAATAACGTGACCTTTGACACCAAGTTAAAATTGTTCCTTTTAGCACCAAAGAGTTATGGAAATATGTGACATGCTACGTGTCTATTCTTCCCCTGAGCATCAAACAGTGCATACGTTTTCTTTTGGACAAATGAGTCATTGATATTAATTCCCAAGCCACTCTTTTTCTTGTCTGATTTATCTTAATCAGAATTAGAACACATATGGTTAACCATTTTCCCTGAGAACCACAAAATTAAATACAGAGGAAATACAGTGAACATTTATTAGGTGCTTTCTAGGCATTAAATACTTCATATATGCAAATACTTAATCTTCATAGTAACTGTACAAATCCCAGGAAACATTATTCTCATGTTATAACTGCTGAATGAGGCACAAAGAGGCTAAATGTAACGTGCCCAGGTTCCTGCAGTTTATAGATAGTGTGCCTGAAACTAGGCTTCATGGTTGGTATGCACGGTTATTACATGGTGGCATCTCTAGAACGAGGAAAAGTGAAAACGAGTCTTTGGCACAAAGGACTCAGTGGTTCATTGTTGCTACAACTAAGAAGACAACTGTATTCTGACATGTGCAGGAGGGAAGTCACAGGAGATTCTGAGCACTCATTATAAATTCTTTTTTTCTGCAAAATGCATACCATCATCCCCATCACAAAGATACTGAATATAGGAAAACAGTAGTCTGTAGACGCTGGAGAAAAAGAAATCACTGAGAGATAGGACAACAATCAATTTTTTACCGGATACTAATCAAGCAGATAGAAAGAAAGCCATGGTATGTGATTCACTTAATTAAATCTTAGAGCGGGGAAAGGTATTTCATGGTGCTGTATACATTCCACATTGACAAGAGCCAGCAATGTCAACAGTATGAAATGTGCATCACTCCACCAACAGCAGATGCAAATGCAGAGGCTATTTGTGTGCCTCCCTGAAATGTAACAGTCCTGCTTCACGTCAGAAAGAATTAAGAGACTTCTATTTGGCAACTAGTGCCTGGCATCTGTTATCCTCATTAACTTACCTTCAGATGTTTGGTGAGCCATATCTTAGAGTATTCTTTTGAGGCAACTTTAGAACTAAAACAACAGCTAACTCTTCTTGAGGCAAATACATGGACATGGTTAGATAGGGCTTCTTGTTAAGAAAATGTGGGCTGGCACTGTAACCTCATTTGACAGAGTACCGGTATACACAAGGCCCTGGGTTTGATGCATAAAACATGACTTTTAAGAAAATCACCTAACTGGATTTGGAGCAGTGTAGCTAGAACTAACCTGGAGGCCACTGCCCTTGAAGGCTAGCTAGCTGTCATAGTTTTCGAGCAGCCAAAGGAGTACATCAATTGATGGACCAACACCAGCTTCATGACCAAATAAAATCAATGATGAGCACAGCACTGGACACTGGTGCAGTAGTTATCCCTTTATCTTGGGGCTAATCAACTGCTACCTAAATGGTTTTAGAGTCCATTCATGGGAGGAAACTCATGTGTGGTATGCTATAATCATAGCCAAATACACATGACTGAAGAGGCCATAGATCTTAGAGAAATCCCCAAGGCTTTCACATTCCTAGGCTAATGTAACTTCTTGCAAAGTGCAAAATACGTACATATATATATATATATATATATATATATGTATATATATACTGTTGCAGAGTACCACAACTGACTACACATAGACATTGTCCATGAATTGCCCATGCATGACTGGAACATCTACAATGCAACCTCTACACAGAGTCTCACGCAGTGTGGAACAAGAGGTAAAGAGGACACTAATGAATCTCTCAACTCTCATTAATGAAGCTCCTCATGTAATAGAGCACCTGTCACACAAAAGGTTACAAATGGCCAAAGAATGGAGATTAGTAATCTGAAGAATGTGGGCTCCTGGACGCGACTCCTATATTAATGTTCACTTACTCAAGGCTCAGGGACCATTGTTGAAGAGGGGGTGGAAAGATTGTAAGAGCCAGGGAGGAAGTGCATGACCATATTGAAATAGAAGCCTACAAGCTCCTAAGACCTTGCTCATATGAACTAGAGCAATTGTGCTCAAGACGCATGCAAACTAAAGCAGACAAAAACCCAGCATGGCCCTTGGGAAATGAGCAGCAGACTCCAATCTTTGCTTAAAAACTATTGGCAGGTGATTACTGTTGGGTGAAGAAGAGCTAATTTTCTTGAAGCGAGGGACCCAGAATAGTAGACCTCAGTGGATGAACCTACACTGAGGAACATTTGTGGACACTAACTTGACACAATAGACCTTTACACAGATAAAAGAATGTGTGGATTCCACTTGGGGGAGATATAGAAGAGATATAAAGACGACTGACTTGAGATGTTCTGTATGGAAACCACAATGCTTCAATAAAAAAAAAAAAATCAAAGCCACCGTAGCTCAAACTATATTCCCTGTGTCACAGAACTGTATGTCCTTTTACTCTGCCTCATTGATCCTAATACCTCTTTTCACTTCTGATACTTCTTTAGAGGGCAGTGAGGTGAATCTAAGAATGTGAAGTCTAAAGCCAGAATTCGGCTCATGTCCCAGCGCTTGAGAGACTCGGGATTCACATGCATTTGAGACCATTCTAGGCTATACAGGGAACTCTAGGCCATCTTGGGAAGCTGAGTGAACCCAGTGCTAAAAGGAAAAAAAAAAGCAAAAATAAAATAAAATAAAACAAATGGCAAAATTGCTCAGTGGGTACAGGTGCTTGCCAAAAGCCTGAGGATCTAAGTTTGTCTTCGGGACCCCATGGTTAAAAGACAGAACCAACTCTGGTGGGTGGTGCTCCAACTTCCACATGTGTGGTATGGCATTCATGAGTGCATGTACACGCATACACACAAAATAAATAAATATTGCAATCAAAAGTTAAAAAGGAATATGAATGCCAGGAAGAGTCTGAATTAAAATTTCACATCTACAGCTTAAAAGAAATAAAAGTCTCTACATTATGTAAATTCTTTGTGACTCACTTTAGAATATGTAAATTTGTTCACTTAGATTATCTACTTTAAATGGAGGCAGTAAGGAGCTGGATAGATCAATGGATGGATAGATGCTCAGTGGATGGGTACGTAGACGAAACAAATGACTTGAAGGAGACAGCACAAAATCTGAGGCCAATTTGCACCAAAGAGCAAATCCTAAAGCCGTCACGTTATTATGTCCATAGCTGTTCCTATTTTAGTCAGTGTTTTCTCTTTTATACCTTGTTGTAATGTGATTTGTGTCAGTGCAAGGTACCCAGTTGTCTACTGCTGTGTTTTCAGTGCTTAAGACAGGTTTTCAAAAGTATATGTTGACTGTACTAATGCTCTAAAACAAAAGGATATTTATTTAAAATTTTTACGCTTGACAGCAGAAAATATACTAAAATACATTAAATAATTTATCCATTCCTTCCTTTGAAATGTTTTTGTTGTTGTTGAGTACCTGTCAAATGTGTGACAGCAGCATCTACATAAAACCATCATCTTTACATACATGTATAAATTAGTATAATATGAAAGGACAGAGTCAGAGTAGAGGAATCAAAGGGAGATTTAAGAAAAAGAACATGTAATTAGAATAATCTGTCTGGGTCCAGAGATATGATATTAATAGATAATTTGTATTTATATAATTGTCTCAGTGAGAAATACATTGGTTAATCTCATACAATTTTATGTTAAAAATCAGTAAGTTTGAACAATTGTAAGGGGGTAGCTGGTTGAGTAATGAGAATCTTCATACATTTGGGTGCCAGTTCATTAATGATGTTAGTGCCCATATTCAGTTCCCTCAGGCTAGTCACTGGTGCTTTCTATACTACATTTCTGTGATAACCCTTAGATTCATTAAGAAGTTGATCATACACAAAAAGAAGAGGTCTATTTCATACCTCATTTAGAATTCAGAAGCTAAAAATTTAGAAGAATATAAAGGAT
Organism: Eospalax fontanierii; assembly: GCA_035773235.1. Classification (NCBI taxonomy): domain Eukaryota; kingdom Metazoa; phylum Chordata; class Mammalia; order Rodentia; family Spalacidae; genus Eospalax; species Eospalax fontanierii. The sequence goes on from CM069538.1 coordinate 67,384,296, forward strand.
AGAATTTCTAGCTTACTTACCCAGTAGACGAGGGTTGTATAGAATGTCCCATTTGCCTGAACCAGTGCAAGCCAAGCAGACTCTGGCTAAGATGGCTGTCTACACTGGTTATCAACCACATTCAGACTCGTAGCCCAGGGCTCATTTGGAAGTGATCTGAAAACATGCCATGTCTCTGTGTTATCGCCTCACTTATTTGTACACCTGAAGTTTTCTTTCTGGAGGCTTTTTTGAGGGGATCTTGAAGTTCCCTCAAATCAGTGTAATTGGAGAAGGCAGTGCTGTACCAGAAGACTTTTAACTTACTATGCTCTTGTCTCCAAAACACAGGCATAGCCAGGGAATCTGAGTGAATCTGCCTTGGGCCAGAAAAGCAAATGCACAATACTCTTCTCTTAGTTGTTTGCTTCTAGCAAGAAACCAGGTGATAAATGAAAAACCTAGACAAGTACAGAAGAGTCCATGAACCCTTTGATTCATAAACATTCACTGCTCACTGTAATTTCATGGCATGTAAAACTACAAAAGAAATCTCAAATACACATTTGCTTGACATGGTAAATTAAAATGATAGTTGTCAAATTATACCTTGCTATTAGAAAAGAATAAATATAGGTCTTCTTTGTTGTAAACAAGAAGAAATATTGATCATTTGTTTTAAAAAATGAAGACATTAAGCTGAGCAGATGGGGAGAGGATAGATCACGGCAGAGTTGGGGAAAAAGGTGGCGAGTAGAATCAAAATACACTGTATGAAAATTTCAAAGTTTTATATTCAAAGACATATATGAATGCTAGGCATGGTGGAGGATGCCTCTAATTTCAGCACTGGGAAGAAAGGGCCAACCTGGTCTACATAGGGGATTTCAGGCCAGCAAGGGCTATACAGTGAGACTCTGCTCTAAATAAGAAAAAGAAAAAAAGGTACACATGAAAATCAGATAATTTCAAGTTTGGATTGTTTCCTGTGGATATTATAAAGAACACAGAAAGGATACAACAAATTACAGAAATATGAAAGTTTAAGAAATATCCCATAAGCACATTAGAAAATAAAAAGGGAAAGGAAGATTTTCTACAACTTTCTTCCATTAGTGCACTTAAGTAGCACATATGCTGTATCTTACATCTATCTATTATGGATTGGGCATGTAGTGGGCATTGGGGATACAAGTTATACAGAACAACCGTCTCTGAGTTCTGACTCAAGCCAGCAGAGTCTAGGGACATGAAACAAAGGATCATGGGAAGTGTGAAGGTGGAGGTGTATCTACGCAAAGGTGTTAAGAGGCAAAGAGCTTCATTCGGCGCTAAAACGCTGCTTGTGCTGCTTTCCCTTTGTGTACATTATAATCAATAAAATAGACAAAAAGATCCCTTCTTGGTAAACAAGTAAGCCGTGAAACCTGCGTTTTGATAATAATTAAATATACCACATCTTAAAGAAGCAGATGTGTGGTGAGTCATAGGCACACGGGGTGTAAGGGAGGTGACGGGCTGAGGGTTTCCGCACTTACAGTGTCCAACGCACGGAAAAGGTCACTTCGGCTGCCAGGAACCAGGTAGTAGAGGGTGACTCAGGGGAAGGCAAGACGACACTCCAGACAAGAACGGGGCAGCTCACTACTGAAGACGACATGATGTGGTGAAAACTGTGATTTTGATATAATTTCAAGGTAGAGTAGAGGCGAGTGACATGTTGGGAAAAGTATAGGAACAGATGGTGTGCAGGAATTTGTAAAATAGGAAGGACTTTAGCGAAGTCTTCATCAAAGAGAGTTGAAGGATCAGAGAAATTAACTAGAAATGAAGTGTGAATGGACAGAGCACAGAGGCTGACTTTGTTGTTTCTAGGGCATTATCTCCAGGAAGACTAGAAGAAGACACTCTTGTTTATTTGGTTGTTGATTAACTTAAAACATTGAAATTAGAGTACACATAGAGTTACAAACCATTTAGAGAAGATATAATTTACAACATTTTTATAAAAAATGCAATGTAAAGATTTTATATTCTGAATCTTTACATTTAGGCTTTATTTTCATTAGACACACTGTACATGAAATTCATGAATTCTATTTTCAAACACTCATAGAATGTTTCTCTTTATGCTATCTTTTCAAACACTCATAGAATGTTTCTCTTTACACTATCTTTTCAAACACTCATAGAATGTTTCTCTTTACGCTATCTGCTGCCAACTGAGTGTGCATATTTTGTATTCCCAAACTTATACTTTAGTGCTCCTCTTTAAGAACTATAGCCAGGAACAGCCAGTGCGTAGTATGTTATTGGGACAGTTTCTTAACCTTCTACTATAAATTAATTAGGGAACTTTAGTCTGCTGATAAACATTCAAAAAAAGCATTAACCTGAATAAGAACTAAAATAATCTGGTCACACACTGAATCAGTCTATGTAAATATGTACAGCATCAGCAAATATGGATAATGTTCCCAAGCATTTTCACTTGCAGTCCAATATTTACATCTTTTAGTAGCATCATGTTTACTTTACTAATTAAATAATTATTCACCCTTTTCTGATTCTTACACATGCTATTTAAAGGAAATCATAACAATAACAATGCACCATGTTACGTTTGCTACATTTTATGTCTTTGCACTTCTATTTCTCTCCAGTGTTACAGTGTGCATTTTAATGTTTTAAGCAGCTTTTATAAGTACTTGGTCTTAGAAGAGTTATTAACAAAATTCAAAAAATTAGGTTATTCAAACTGCCCAAACCCTTGAGAATAAAAGACATCAAAGTCTGTGTATTGGACTATTTTTAAAACCAAGAACAGTCCAGTTTGACTTGATTTTCTAAAGGAGGAAATCAGAAGTATCAGCACAGGATGCAGAGGACTAAGACCACGAAGCTCTCCCAGCATGAAGCTGATGGAATAAAGGAAACCCCATCAGCATCACATCTGGCTACAGGCTCTCACTCCAGTGTGATGTATTATGTCTGGTTTGAAACAGTGGTTTGAAATTATTGGTAAACAATTACAGAGACATGATCATTTCACTAATACACAAAAACATATAGAAATAAAAAGCAAGAATTCTTACCATCTTCTTTCCATTAATTCATTTAGTTAGTGTTTATGACCTGTCTGTCATCTGTCTATGTATTTTGTATCTGACACATAGTAGGCATTGAGGATACAAGTCAGACAAAACATGAGTGGTCTCTGAACTTTGGCTTACGTCAGCAGAGGGTAGGGAATGCAAACATCAAACAAGTAATCAAGAACCCATTCTCTAAAGGTTCAGAAATTCAGACATCATTTGAGGATAAAAATGGGTTTCATTTTTCTTCTTAAGGACCATTATGTGTGACTTGTGTGGTGACTCAACACAGGCATTTTGGGAAAAATAAATCATTTAGCCAGACTGGTTACTAGTGAAATGAAAGAACTTTTGCAATAGTGATTAGAATTACATAAAAGAAAACGATGTGTGTAAAATTGTTTTTAATTGTTCTGGTTTGGAATGAATATGTTTGTGCTTACACACATTTCATTTTATGTACTTATGAGCTTGTAAAATCTGTGTTTAATATAGACTAAGCTAGAATACTTCTTAGTGAGACTTAACAAATTGTAGTCATGTAGGAACTACCTTAAGGCAATTTTCTGAGGGGAGCACAGGCTAGGACAAGAGATGAGCAAGTAGTGTTGCAATTGTTCCCCTAATATGCTACTTTAATAGAGTGATCTAGACCAAACCTTGGGGCCTTAATGCTGACAGAACATTTTATAGAAGGGTAAAATACAAAGTCCATTTTGTCCTAAAGTTATTGTATAGTACATAAACAAAAGCTATTTTTAAATATAAAATATAGCATAGAGTTAATACATCATGCCCAATTCATGGTTTATGACTTTTTTCTAAATTCAGATTATTTGGTAATATTGATTCTCTAATTTATCTAACTCTTTAAAAAATATGTTGTAACCATGGAGACATCAATGGCAAGCTATCCTCAAATAAGACTTCTTTCTTTCTTTCTCTTTCTTTCTTTCTTTCTTTCTTTCTTTCTTTCTTTCTTTCTCTCTCTCTCTCTCTCTCTCTCTCTCTCTCTCTCTCTTTCTTTCTTTCTTTTTTCTTCTCTTTTACACCAGGTCTCCATTTAGCCTCAGCTATGTAAACCAGGTACCTCACTATATAAACCAGGTTAAATCAGGCGGGCTGGCTTCAATCTCACAGAGATTTGCCTGCTTCTGCTACCCAAATACTGGGATTATAGGTGTGTGTCATCTTACTCAACTAAAGAACATATTTTTAATATTATCTAGTATTCATGTAATCTTCCAGTTTTATGTATTTTTAATGAGTTTTATTTAAGAATTCTCTGGAGAAGAAATAGAATGTGCTAAAATCTTTGTGTTGAAATTGAATTCTCAGTATGATATGGTATAAGGTAGGTCCTTTGAAAGATAGTTTGTAAGAGAGGAGTCCTTATGAGTGAGGGTAATGTCATTATGAAAGTAGTTCCATAAACCAGTCATGTTGGTACCTGCATATAATCACAGTACTCAGGAGGCTGTGACAGGAAGATGTCAATTTTGAAACCAGCTTGATATTCCTCTGTCTCTGACTCTGTCTCTGTCTCTCTCTCTTACATACACACACACACACACACACACTTGCACAGAGAGAGAGAGAGAGAGAGAGAGAGAGAGAGAGATCTAGAGAGCTAGCCAGTTCATTATATAATATGAGAACGCAATAAGAAGACAGCCATAAATCAGAAAGTTACCTTAACTAAACTCAGCATCTGCGCTGTTGGTGGTGTAATGATACAGAATATCCCTGCCTCCAGGAATGTAAGAAATAAATGTTTTTCTAAAAGCCACCCAGGTTATAGTACTCTGTTATGGCAGAAAGAATCAACTAAGACGATTCTTAGTTTTTTGATGAAGAAAGTTAAATATTAGAAATAATGACCCTATAAATTGTAGGTCCTTTAACTCCTCATTGTCTATGAAAGGTGAATGATACCGGTTACTGTTATTACTACTCTGCTGTTTTTGTGACTCTTCCCTGTAGCATATTCTGCACACTTGTGCCAAAGTAAAATGTTTCCCTGTTGAAGTTTTCTATGTAAAAGCTGTTCATATGGATTTTTCCTTTTCTACTTGAAGCATACTTGAAAAGCCCTCCAAGCAGGGTTTGCTAATGGCTTTAATAAAGGACTATCAGCCTTTGCATTTCTTACACATCGTTGAGTTTTAAAGTGCTGGACTGTGGCAGCTGACTATCTAACGTGGTTTCAATAAACCTATAAATTGGATACTTGGTTCAGTGACATTTCAAAAGTCTCATACTGGTTCCAGGTGCATTTGAGGAAAATGTTCCTTCTCAGTAGGATCATGTGAAAATCTAAATGTAGCATTGGCCTTGGTTAGAAGAAAGGCCCAGAAACATCAAGGATGCCTGAATGTACAAATCCACAATCCTGCCTTTGAGCCTGTTTTAACAACTCCCATTCAACACCGTGAGAAGCACTCTATCTAGCCCAGTCTTTGGTGCCTGCGTTTTATGTATTTGAATAATATTGGTGACCCTTATTCCATAGTGAAGTCAACTAAGGGTGGCCCTTTAAATGGATGATAACTCTTATAATAGCAAATTCAGGACTGAAGAGTTAGAGCTTATTGGCAAATAATTTCAGTATAGCTATGGGGTGTTGTACAAAAGAAAATTGCTAACTTGACAGAGTGGAGTTAAAGTTCACTAATATAGTGAAATTTCACAACACCAAGTCTCTCTCGAGTGCCATCCTTTACAGGGAGACAACAACCCTGTTCTTATAAAAGTATTGTATCTCTTAGAACATACAGCTTCTCTGTCTGGGAGAGGATCACTAATATCTCCCTGTTTTTCTCCTACCATAGACTGATTCTTCTTCCTTCAGTGAAGGGAGAACAGGAGATTTTACATAGAAATGGAATAAGCAGGAAGGAGACTGTCACCAGATGGAGGATGGCAAAGGCCTGTTCTCACCATCCACTTCATTGTCTCATGTCTGATTCTTTTGGGGGATGGTAACTTGTTTGTTGATATCTTTGAGAAGATTAATTTTTAAAAAATGTGCAGATGCTTCCATTTTTATTTCATTTTATTTTTGGAATTTTTAATTGAATTTTTGTGAACTTCATACAGAATATCTTAATCATCTTTATAACTCTTTCCCCATGGCATCATCCCATAACCCATACCCATGGGAAATCATGACTTCTGTCATTTTGTGTTAAGGCCTATCTAGTAAACTTAATGTCCTCATCGATTCTGGCACTCCCGCAGGACAAAATCACAGTCACTAACAGTGTTGGAGATCTAAAAAGTTATGTTTAATCCTCATGATAAACTTTCAGGAATATTACTGATAATTTAGCAGTGAAAAAGCAAATATAAAGAAACTAAGTGCATTAGAAGAAATAGTTAAGTTCTTGCCGTGGTTGGGTCTGAAATGTGCCCTACAGTCACATGTTGAATGCTTTGTTTTTGGCTAGTGCCTCTGTTTGGCTGGGAGGCTGTACAAGTCTTAGGAGGTACAGTCAAACTGAAGAAAGTGGTACACTGTAGGGAGTGGGATTTTGGAGCCATATTATCCCTGCCTTCTTCCTCCCCCATCTCTGTTCTCTGTTGAACCACGCTGGGGACCTCTACCATCTGCCACACAGCCATTCATCATTCCTTCCCCACCAGGAAGAATGGCCTGGAATCCCCTGAAACTGAGAAAAAATAATCCTCTCTTTCAGTTAGTTGTTTCTCCCCCGTCCCCTGATTCTGTGACATTTCTCAGAAAAGTAAGGAATATAGTTTCAAACAAGAGGAAAGTTTAAATGTAGTGACTTCAAATTTTGCCTTCTGAAAGTTATCAGTTTGACTCCTGTATTCCACAAAACCAGCCCTAGGAGACGCAAGGTCTATCTGAAAGGTTCTTTATAGTTTTCTTTGTTTGTTATGTAAATAGGAAGGCAGTATTTTTTTTTAAACTTTGTTTCTCATTTGTTTGCAAAGGGAAAGTTAGAAACAAGCTCCTTCACCAGGTTATAACATCATGGAAGGGAGTGGTCTCCATGAGTCCTGTGAAATTAACACCTGTATCAACACTTACTAGTTCTGTATTTAGCATTCATTTTCTCTTCACATTTCATATTAAATTGTGTTAATTTTACATTTTATTTTCTCCCACAAACAGCCTTTTTAAAGTTGGTAGGGCTGGTTCTTTTTATGTTCATTTTATAAGGAAAATTAGAATTTTCCTTGCAGCAATTAAATGTGAAAACTGGAACTTAGACCTTAATATTCTGACTCAAAGTCTGGGGATTCCTTCCAGAATCCCACATCCCCTAAAATAAATATGATGAAGTATCTGAAGGCGAGCTTCTCTTTGAGGAGGACAGAGTCTGAGAGTTAATTTTTTAAACTGCCCTTCTATCTCTGGAAGGTTTTAAAGAGAAAGCCGCAAGCTGAGAAAGCTTCATATATCTTATCTCTCTGACAAGGAATAAGAAGTAGTTTGGAATTCCCTAGAGCTCTGGATATCTGTTATGCCCTGACAGAGCTTCCTGTAATTAAAGGTTATATTACATTCGAATGGAAGAAACTTAACTCCCTTCTGGAAACATATAGCCATATGCAAAGTTTTATTTAATAAAAAAAGAAATCAGAAATCAATCAGAAGTGAGATTTGCTGGGATTAAAATGTTAAATGAAACTATGTTCAGGGCAGAGTTGACAAAATCTTTCTGAGTTGGGACAAATGGAAGGAACCCCCACAATGATGCAAAGCTCTTAAGTTTAGAAGTGGGTGTTAAAAAGAGATATCTATTGGTGGAGCTGAAAGTCTACAGGCCTTTTCTAAAGATTTGGTGAACAGATGCTTTTAAAGGCTCTTACCAACTCAGCCTTCAGTGCTAGCAATTTCAAACAAAGCAGGAGGTCAGAGCCCTAATGTTATTTTCCTTCTTGGATCTGTCATCCTTGGCTAGCCACTGATAGAGAATATCCTGAGCTGCACTGAGAAGCCCCCATGGTGAAAACACATCAATGTCTGCCTTAAATTGGGAACTTGTTTTTACCTTAAAGTCACTTTTCGGTTTCTCCCTTACTCTATCTTTTCCTAACCACATTAAGAAGCAAATAATACTTATGAGTTATTTCTCAACATAGGCTATTTTCTTTGAATTGCCAGCGTGAATGGATCACTTGTCTCCCATGCTCAGTGCTATGTATCTACATTTTCAAGAGCAATACGAGGAGATAAACCATGCCCAGTGAATGGAGCTCTTTGCTACAGATGTTACATCCCTCCTGGAGAGGATGCTGCCTAATGCTGGGATTCCTAAAACAGATCTAGAGATGAGGATTCCAGGGGACACCGTAAGACTCTCTTTTCTATTATGGAGATATTGAAGCATATCAAAGAAGTTGGCTGCTGTGGTTGGAGTATATCCGTTTTCCACTCAAAAACTCATTGATTGATTGAAACCTAATCTCATACATTGTGATGGTTTTTAGATGTTGGGGACTGTAGAAGTAGCTAGATTATGAGAACACTTTCCTGATGAGCACTTAGCTCGCTTCAGCTTGCAACTTGACTCAGCCCACAGTTATCTGAGGGAGTCTCAACACTGGGATTGCCTAGAACAGATTGGTGAGTAGGCAGGTCTCAGAGGAAGTCTCTTGATTGCTACTGATATTGGAGGGCCTATCCCACTGTGAGTGGCACTATCCATAGGCAGGGGTCCTGGGCTGTATAAGAAAGCTGGCTGAGCAGAAGCTAGAGTGAGCCTATAGGTAGCAATCCTCTATGGGGTCTGCTCCAGGTTCTGGCCTTGAGTTCCCACCCTGATTCCTGTCTGGGATGGACTGTTACCTGAAAATGAAAGATGAAATAAACCCTTTCCTTCCCAAGTTGCTTTTTAATCCTGGTGTTTAACATTAACACAGCAATAGAAAAGCAAACTCAGGCAGTGATCTTACGAAGGAGGCCCCAGAATACTCCCTTACTGCATTATGGTAACACAACCTCAAGAATGGAAGTCATCTAGGAATCAGAAAGTGGGTGCTCATCAGATGCTGTGCATTCCTGTGTTGAGCTTAGATCTTTGAATACTAGAATAACAACTCCATTTTCTATAGTTTCTAAGCTATCATTTTCTGGAATTTATTGCAGTAACTCAAACTGAGCAAGAAATCCATGAAGGTGCGATTCCCAGCCTCCTTCTCAGGGTGCTCAGTGTCTCTTTCATGGGTTGACTTCCTGCCTTCAAGACAGCCAGGTAGTCTTTGTACTTTTAGTGGTGCTCATTGGTTACGGAGATGCCATGGCCCACCAATAACAGCTCAAGAGGTCAAAGGACAAGTTGGACAGAATGTGTTTCAAAGCTAGGAGAGATGATCGTAGAAACAGTCAAACAAAACCAAAAGGTTCCTGAGGAGACCAGTGCTAGACTTACTCATCGCTCAAAGATTACCATCCATGGTATTAGCAATTGCATAATTCCCTGCTAGGCCTGCCAGTTTCCTAAATCAAGACTAATGAACAGCTGTTCATTCTCAAAGAAAAGGTGTATATCAGCATATAGCTTTTTCTTTATTAATTTCCAGATTCTATAATCAGGAAAAAAATCTGTGTGTGTGATAGCACAGACTGAACCCAGGCCTCTTACATGCTGGGCAAGAACTCTACAACTGATCCAAATTTCCAGCCTTTGCTGAACCCCTTTAAATTTTGAAATAGGATCTCATAAAATTGTCTTAAGAAACCTTGAATTTTTGTTTGTTTGAGACAGAGTCTCTTTATAGCACCAGCTGGCCTAGAACTTGCTATGTAGACCAGGCTGGCCTCCATCTCACCAGAAACTGCCTGTGTCTGTCTCCTTACTCCCGGGATTACAGGGGTGAGCCACCACACTTGGTTAGGCCTTGAAAATTTTTTGTATATTTTTGTTGAATTGTAATAGACATAGTCAAGTTATTGTACCCAGATGTCTCTATGTGCAAGTTTATCCACTGGGGTCTAGTCAGCCTATCCCACAGTCTCTTAAAGATGATCAACTTTCCCTCATCCATCAGTAACCAGTTGCCCATAGTTCTCTGGCTAAGATTGGGACCTGCTGCCCATTTCTACAGTTCTATCCAGGAGTTTTTTGTCTGCTTGAGTTTGCATAGGTCTTGTGCATGCTGAGGTCTATAACTTTTGATCCTCCCTCTGGTCTCATCTTCCTGAGTAGCTAGAGTTACAGTCCTGTACAAACATATCTGGCCCTGAGGTAGACATCTGAGGGCAACTGATGGCGTGGATTCTGGCTCTGTCCTACCATGTGAGTCCTGAACTCTGGTTGTCATGCTTAATCACAGGTGAATTCCAAGCCAGTCAGGGCTACATAGTGAGGTTCTTTCACAATAATAATTATAATCACCATCATCGTCGTCATCATTATCATCGTCAAAACTGGCCAATGTGCAGAGAATAAGAGACTGCAGACTGCTTAACTCTGAGTAGGACACCCATATCAAGCTTCTGTCTTCTAAGCCACAGGACAGACATCATTGGGGAAAAATAGGCAAGAAGATTGTAACAATCAGATGTGGTAGATGACCACAAATGAGCAGAGTTTTCTGGATAACTAAGAAGGTGCTTCTATGAACTCATAGCAATGACAGCATTAACAAGTCCTATGTAAGTTATCCCCAACCATATCTAAGGAACTATTGATAATTGATGGCTATTGGGAGGGGCAGAGACAGTCCTTTCAAGGGAGTGACTCTTGGTAGGTTAACCAGGTTCCAGTGGATGTGCCCACATTAAAGGGCATTTGGCAAAACAAATTAAACTATCATCTATCTATCTATCTATCTACCTATCTATCTATCATCTATCATCATCATCTGTCATCTATCTATATTATATTAAATTGGGCAAAGGGCAGATGCAGATGGAGGAGAGGCTCTACATATGATTAAAATATATTGTATAAAAATTGCAAAAAATCAACAAAAATGAAAAAGACTCAGAATACCAATGTTAATTTCAGTTATTTTAAGAGCAAGTAAAAGAGCAAGAATTGATTCAGTTCCTTCCCACTGAACTTTTAAGAATGGACAGCCTTGATCTGCTTCCCTCTGTTTCCCTCTGTGATCTGCTTTGCCTACACCAAATCAGAGAGTGTATTACCAAAACAGTGGAATCTCATCCCAGCTCAGCATCTTCAAGGAGCATCTCTCCATGCTGCAGCTCCACTCTGCACTACTGCACCCATCTCATCCGGTTCAGAGCACAGCTGCAGGCCGCAAGGGTAGTAAGTGTTTGTTAAAGAGGGGGCAGGCTAGAGAGTTTGCAAAGCAGATACTCAGAGAAAAATCTTATTATATGTAATTTAGTCAGAAGACGAGACTTAACTCTTGGCAGTCAAGTGTGTAGATAGTCAGTTCCATTCCATGATGAGGAAAGATACTGAAGTTCATATGTTCATAGACTGTGATAGACTTGACAATTGTCAGCAAAACCATTTAGAATGCACTTAGAACACGAAATAATGTCTCAAAATTAATCAACATTGACAACAGGAACAATCGCATAATACTTATATTGCTATGATTGCCAAATCTCTAAAGAAAGACTAAACATGCATTTTGAAATCTGAGACTATTAAAATGTGGAAAATAAATGAGTAAAATTGGTATGGCCTCCAGGGTAATGTGTTCATTGCTTTTCTTCTACTGGTAGTGTTATGAGACATGTTATGTCTACGTGGTGTGTTAGAATTTTTCCCATGATACCACCTCATCTTCCAGATCTACTCTCCAAGATATCCACTAGGATGCATCCAAGAACCTCCTGCCTTCTGACTTTGGTTAAATTGTCCAATGACAGGCATGGGGAGGAGTTTGCAAGGTGGAATAGAGTTATTCTGGAGTATTTGTTCTCTGATCCCCTCTGTACTGGGAGGAAGACAGCTATAGCTCTTCTGGAGATGACTGAATGTCCTCTGTCCCTGAGTGCTGCACCGAGGGCCACTGTTGTGTTCTTG